>JAPDVU010000007.1:50783866-51383866 GCA_026230045.1 Corynorhinus townsendii | reverse complement strand
AGATGATATTTATAGTCCTAAAAAGAAAATAAATATTAAATTACCCAAAAACCAACATATTACCTAAGGTTTAAATATTATGAATAGCCATTTAACTTTTTTAAAAGATTATTAGGGCTTTTATAATCTCCTTTTAAAGAAGCCTGTGGTGTGTTCAGGCATATATACTGGTCATTATTTACGAAATAGAGGCCCGGTGCACGAAATTCGTGCATCAGGGGGGAGGGTGTCCCTCAGCTCAGCCAGCACCCTCTCCAATATGGGACCCCTCGAGGGATGTCCGACTGCCCGTTTAGGCCCCATCCCAGAAGGATCGGGCCTAAACGGGCAGTCAGACATCCCTCTCACAATCCAGAACTGCTGACTCCCAACTGCTTGCCTGCCTGCCTTCCTGATTGCCCGTAACTGCTTCTGCCTGCCAGCCTGATCACCCCCTAACCACTCCCCTGGCAGCCTGATTGCCCCTAAATGCCCTCCCCTGAAGGCCTGGTCACTCCTAACTGCCCTCCCCTGCAGGCATGGTCACCTCCAACTGCCCTTCCTTGCAGGCCTGGTCCCTCCCAACTGCCCTCCCCTGCTGGCCATCTTGTGGTGGCCATCTTGTGTCCACATGGGAGCAGCCATCTTGTGTGTTGGAGTGATGGTCAATTTGCATATTACTCTTTTATTAGATAGGATAAACCTCCAAACTAGTCTCCACATTTAGTTAAATGTACATGAAAAATACAATATTTGGATTTCCTGATATTTTAGTAATTGCTCAAGGAATTTCTGCTAAGTGGGAAATTGAACCATTTGCAACTGAAATAGACTTCTGCTGTGTGAGAACAGCCAGCCCTCTGGTGCCATCTTGGAGTGTGTGTGGATTAGTGAGCCTGCCCATGATTCCCTGCCTCCAAACTGCTTCCAAACCCAGGGAATGTCCTGAGCCAAGAAAATAAGCAGGAAGCTGAAAGAACACCAGCCATTGTTCACTCAAGAGAGTTGTGTATGTGTATGTGGTGCACAGTCTACCCATAATAGGTGAGAATATTATGGCAGGAGAAAGGAAAACCACCTGCATAATTCACCAGTATGTCCCAACTGCCTCATTTTCCATCTGTATCTACACCTTTTATTTGTTCTCCTGTCTCCTGAAATTCAGTCCAGTATCATATTCAGAATTATGCCATCACTGCCTCAACTCGGGCCTGGTTGGGGAAGTCAGGAAGGGACTACCTTTAATGAGGGAGCTTCCACTCAGAGTGTCATGAAGCAGGACTGCCATGGGTTCTTTCAGTTAGTTATTTCTGCCATTCCATCTCCCACACCATCTGTGACATTTGCCATGGCTTCATAAATCTGAGTGCAGAAAGCTGGTTATTAGAGGCTGCTCTCCCTAGGCATCATGCCTACAGCCTGGAGAGTTGCCATCAGGGTTGTGGCTCTGTGAGCCAAATGGCTGCTTTACTCACGGGTGGGGAGTGAAAGAAAAGACTCTCATGAGCCAACCAGTATTTTTTTCCTAAAACAAATTCAACTCTTAAAATAGCAGGTAAACCTTATTTTATATATATATATATATAATATATATTATATATATATACATATATTATATATATAATATATATTATATATTTTATATATACTATATGTAATATAGTATATATATATATTTAATTTTAGAGAGAGAAGAAGGGAGAGGGATAGAGAGATAGAAATATCAATGAGATAGGAAGTCATAGATTGGCTGCCTCCTACATGACCCCCACTGGGGATTAAGCCTGCAACCTGGGCATGTGCCCTGACCAGGAATTGAACCAAAGACCTCTTGGTTCCTGAGTTGTCATTCAACCACTGAACCACACCAGCCTGGCAAATTGGTAAACTTTAAAACTAAATCACTAATTATACCTAGAAAAAAATGCTCATTTAATTTTAAATGAACTTTGTAGGCATGTGTTTGTTTTTTATTAAAAAGTCAACTGTTTCCTATCATAGTTTAATCTATCCTCAAGAAGAGATCAGGTTGTGTTTCCTCGAACAGTATCATTAGTTCCATGTGCAGGAAGGCGGTATCCTGGTAGTTAGGAGTAGGAACCTGAAACTCAACCGTCTACTCTTGATTCCCAGCTGTGAGACCTTGGTCAAGGGACTTAACCTCTCCATTCCTCAGTCTTGTCACCTGTAAAATGGGGATGATTATAGTACCTACCTTGTATTGTTATTGTAAGGATTAAATGAGTCAATATAAGTAAGGTGTATAGAGTGAATGCCTGGCTACAATAGTGTTCATTAAATAGGGTCACAAGCAGAAGGATGTTAATTTGCTTCCTTAAATCTCCCAAATCTTGGACAGCTATAACTGAAATGATTCCAACTTCTTTAGCTCTTAACTAATTCATAATTCTCTGAACAGCCATCCTGCAGGAAAAAAATATGTATTTGAACCACAACATTTTACCAAATAATACACATGCATATTCCATATATTTATTTACATATATCTGGGACAAAAGTTTGACCGTCAACATTTACTCTTACTACATGTGAGAGTTTGGCATGCATACATATTATTTCATTTTCTTTCAACACTAGTCATAATCCACCATATTGGCTTAACTTACCTGCAGTCTGAAAACAATTCACTAAAGAAACTGCTTACTCCCATCAAAATGCAGTTGCCTAGTTACCCTATTGCTGGCAACTTTAAATAGAATTTTGAACCCAATACATTAGAGAGAGAGAGAGAGAGAGAGAGAGAGAGAGAGAGAGAGAGAGAGAGAGAGAGAGTGTATGTGTGTGTGTGTGTGTGTGTGTGTGTATGCGGGCGCTTTTAAGTCTTACTTCTACAAATTATCAACTGTATAACTGTTTGAAAGTGATTTAACTTTTCAAAGTCTTAGTTTTCTCTAATAATTTAAATAATACCTACCTATTAGGTAAGAATTTAAAAAGAAGCTATAAAATGTTATAAGAATTTAAAAAGAAGCTATAAAATGTCTGGTCTTCAATAATGGCAGCTATTATAATTACTGGCCATTACCAAGGACTACATTAGGTTCTCAAGGATGGATCTCAATCATGGCTACATATCACATCTCTTGTGAGGATTTTAAACCTACAGATGCCTGAAACTCCCTCCACACTTACTGAATCTCCTAAGATGAGAACCAAGTAAGATGATGCAGGTGAGATAACAAAAAGAGTTGGACTGCCAAATCATTTTCAACAGGAATTATAGATCTTACCCAGTAGCAAGGTAAATAATTACTCAAAGGATACAGACAACAACAAAATGCAAGCCAAGCATTCTTTCTTTGGAAAGGTCTGAAACCATCAGGCACAAGTGCCTATAAATATCCTTCTTTTCCAGTGTACGAATACATGTTGGTTCACACTGAACACGAAAGGTATAAGCAATGGATGCTGCTATTCAGTGCACTGCTTGAACAGAAGGAGACATCTTGGATAAGAAACATGTTTTTTAGACCTCATTAATTACATACCAGTAACTCACATGACATAACATATTCCAGCAAGCTGTGCCCCATAAATTCATAAATTCCAGGCTTATTTACAATAAGCAACCTAAACAGACCTGATCTTTCCTGTTAAAAACATTCCACAGATAAAGACTCTTCAGTGAGTAAATACATTATTGTGTTTGCCAACAGGTCAGTCATTGGCACGTTTATAAAGGACCTGAGGCAAATCTCTTCTTTTCAATAGTTGATATTAATTACAGGGAATTGAACCACTGAACTATAAGTTTTCCAGCTCCAATTTAGCATTTCAGAACTTATTTGAATAAATTCTTTTTGAACAAAGATACACAGGGGTTGTTATTCAGAGTGTCCCAAAAAGCCTTGGGCAGTTCTCAGCTTCAAATAGTTGAAATTGATCTTTAAATAGCTTACAACTGCCCTAATGTTTAGCACCACATTATATTTCACTTTGTGAATCAGGAAATTAAAGCAGTAATAGTTTTTTGTGGGTTTTTTTTTACAGGGGGAGGAGGGAAGAAAGGTTGGGGAGGGAGGTACATAATAAAACAGTAAATTCAGTCTTTCAAGTGTCCATAACTCAGAGCTAGTGGTGTCATGTTTCACATGGTACTCACTCAGTTCTTTCACATAATATGCTGTAGTATACTTATCCAAATGCAAGGATGTGTTTAATCTGTGGGGTTTTTTTGCAGATATTCCATTGACAGAAACAGTGACCCTGGAAGATTCTTCTATGTCGACATTACAACAGGTGCCCTAATGACTGCAAGACCCCTTGACCGGGAAGAATTTTCTTGGCATAATATCACTATCCTTGCTATGGAAATGAGTAAGTAACACAATAAATTGGTCTCTATATTGTGACAAATATAAGCAATGTAGAATGTTTCTAGAGCTGTTGGAATAAGAATTGTATTATTTATAGGAAGAAACAAAAATTATCATAGTTCATACAAGTGAGTGAATATAATTAGTTCAAATACTTATTCAGCATCTGCTGTATAGCTAGTCCTGGCTGAGATTTTTTTAAAAAGGCACAGCCCAACTGGTGTGGCTCAGTGGTTGCACATTGACCTATGAGCCAGGAAGTCATGGTTCGATTCCCAATCAGGGCACATGCCAAGGTTGCAGGCTCAATCCCCAGTAGGGGGTATGTAGGAATCAGCTGGTCAATAATGCTCTCTCATCAGTGATGTTTCTATCTCCCTCTCCCTTCCTCTCTGAAATCAATAAAAATACATTTTTTAAAAAAGCATGTAAAAGCAGTAAAAACAAATAAACAAACAAACAGAATCAGCATCCTTAAACCAAGAAGGGAGACTCATATGAGGAAAAGGGACAGTTCCTGAAAAATCTAAGAGGCGTTCAGTCTTTGACAAGATTGGGAATGCACAAAAAATAGAAGATATTATTACTGAATGAAAGGAAGCATTTATATCATATGAGCTTTATTACACACATACAGGCATACAAGAATTTCAGACATGTTAAAAATAAAATGCAGATTTATTAACATAAACTTAAAAATGGAATGGAAAAGAAACAAAATTGAGATTAGCAGGTTTATTATAAACTTAGCAAAAACTAGATTATTTTCTACTATATTTACTTTTTTTCATAGCACCTAGTGATGGCTTGGAGAAATGGCAGACCCTAATGCATTGGCAGAAGCACATACAGCCATTCAGGAAAGCAGTTTCACAATTCATCTTTTGAATTAAGATTCTCTAAAATATTTGTACTCCTTTTTAAAGATATTTTTATTGATTTCAGAGAGGAAGGGAAAGGGAGAGATAGAGACGTCAATGATGAGAGAGAATCATTGATTGGCTGCCTCCTGCACGCCCCCTTACTGAGGATGGAGACTGGAACCTGCCCATGTGCCCTGACCAGGAATCAAATCCTGACCTCCAGGTTCATAGGTCGACGCTCAACCACTGAGCTATGCCAGTAGGCAATTTGTACTTTTTTTCTCAAGAACTCTACTTCTAATAATTATCTTAAGAGAATAATCATATACTAGTATATCAACCAAGATTTACATACCAAAATGTCTACTATATTATTATTTAAAATTAGGATTACCTTAATATCTAATAACTAGAGGCCCGGTGCACAAATTTGTGCACCAGTGGAGTCCCTCAGCCTGGCCTATGGGGATCAGGCAGAAACCGGCTCTCTGACATCCCCCGAGGGGTCCTGAATTGTAAGAGGACACAGGTCAGGCCAGGGACCCCACCAGTGCATGACTGGGGCCAGGGAGGGATCACGGGAGGACTCCAGGGCATATCCAGCCTGCTCGCCCAGTCCTGATGGGCCAGACCCCAGCAGCAAGCTAACCTAAGGTCGGGGCATCTGCCCCCTCGTGGTCAGTGAACATCATAGCTACTGGTCAAATGGTAGAATGAACGGTTGGACACTTAGCATATTAGGCTTTTATTATATAGGATAGGAGTTTGACTAAATAAATTATGGTATAACCATACAGTAAAATGAAATTATCCCTGGCCAGGTGGCTCAGTCACTAAGTCATTTGGAGCATCATCCTGTACACCAAAGGTTTCGGGTTCAATCCCAGGTCAGGGCACATATCCAGCTTATGGGTTTAATCCTTGGTTAGGGCACATAAAGGAGGCAACCAATGTTTCTCTTTCTGTTTCACTTTCTCTCCCCCTTCCTCTCTAAAGTCAATGAAAATGTATCCTCAGAAAAATAAAAGTAAATAAAATGAAACTACCATGTAGATATTAATACTTGGGCTCAAAGCATATTTCAAAGACACAAGACAATATTAACCTAAATAAAAAGTTCTGAATATTAAAAGTTCTGAATCCAACTTTTTTATATCATTTGACTACTGTATGTATGTGGGTGTGTTGTGTCCACATTTTTGGATACATATGCAATTTTACATATGAATATGTATGATAAGGATTGTGGATCATATTTATCCTTTGTTTTTCTGGAATTTTCATTATTAAAAAAGTTCTACAGTTTAGTTTTAAAAATTTAAACATGTCCACATTTTTGGCCAAGCAATAGAAATATTTAGGGGGGAAACACAGTAAAGCATAAGTATTTTTAAGAAAGAAAAAATAAACCAGAAAATTAAGGCATTCTGAGATTTAATAAAGTTATTTACTAAGAATAATTTCTGTGTCTTATAATTTCTATTTTATCTTCTTGGGATGGTGACCAAAACAAAAACAAAAACAAAAAGATAGGAGAGGAACTACTGGGGCTATGAAATTGTCTTTGTGTGGCAATGCCAAGCAAAAGACTGACCAAAAAGACATTTCCCCATGAATGGCAATGAGTAACTTCTTCTGCCCCAACCAAAGATATAGATTTGGGGTATGTTTGATCCTATAATATTCCCCTAGACCCTAAGCAGAAATAAACGTGTAGTGTTATCTGTATTCCTGTGAATAACTTGAAACCTCCTGAAATAAAATTCAAAAAATAGTTAATTTCATGGGAATAAAGCCAAGCTATGTAGTATACCTCCAATTAAAATGGGCTACTTCTAAGACCAGACAGAACAGACCTCCTTTAATTCCAGAACCTGATATCTGAGCCAAGAGTTTCAAAACCTTTTAAGGACTCATTTTGTGGTACCTGCTTCCCCTCGAGTCTGGCCCTTCCCTGCATCCTAATACCACACACTCTCTCAGACATACACCCTCTCTGTCCATGCTTATGTTCTAGCCACACTCTTACTAGGTAACACATGCATCCTCTGCTTGTGCTGCCATTTCCACATACTTTATCCATTCTTTAAAAAACCAGGCCGCAAGGGAAATAAATACCTAACTGGCAACAAGCACTTTCTTGCACTGCTAACATCACCTTTGGTTTTCTTTGTGTTCTCTTTAGACAATCCCTCCCAGGTTGGAAGTGTTTCTGTCACAATCAAAGTCTTAGATGTGAACGACAATGCTCCAGAGTTCCCCAGATTCTATGAAGCCTTTGTCTGTGAGAATGCCAAATCAGGGCAGGTAAGGCAGCCTATGAGGCACCTTAGTTCACTCCCCAATGTGGAAATGACTTACAGATAACCAAACCTGCAGTCAAGTTTAGACTCCAGATCCCCCAACTTCTATATATCCCACTGCAACACTTTATTTGTTAAGACAACTGTATTTGGAGTCTCCATTATATTTTATGATCTAAAGACTGCTTTGATGATGGTTTAATTCACGGGCTAGCCTGTAATAAGCTATCTACCCAACCTTATAACTGAAGTGTATAGACCAACTGTAATAACATGAGCTCTGGGTCCTGGAAGTGAGAGACCATAAAGACCAGAAGAAAGAAGAGTCTTCTCTTTTCCTCGGTTAGCACTAATCCCTAAAAATGTTTACAATAAGAAAATTGTATTTTTTTATATCCTCCCACCTCATTTCTTAACTTCTAGCAACAGGTACCCTTGTTTCGGGGCTGCCTGACAGATTCTCAGAATGCTTTGTGACCTAGAATTACCTATTCCCTCTCCTCCCTCAATTAAAACACTCATTTTGTTAGCACTGTTCATGCCAGGTAAATTTTGAGATAAAATTAATCTGAATGGGCAAATTTCTACTTATTTGAAATAACTTTAGGGAGAAATTGCATATTTTTTAAACCTGCTTTTAAACCTACATGAATATTTTGTTGATCAAACTCCAAGTGGTGTAGCTGAGAAACATCTGAAACTCTGCTTAGAGTGGTCATGTATTAATGTATGTGTAGGGCAGTTGCCTACCTGAACCCATCCCTCCATACCTCAGATCATAGGCCATCTCCCCCTTCTGCTCCTGCTTTGTAAGATGCTTTCCTCCTCTACACCATGACCCAACAGTTCCCTAATGGTCCTATTTCCCTCTGGAGGACATTCTGTGGCCCTATGGATTCTGATGGTGGGATAGTTTCAGAATTAAAGTTTGTGACATGCATGTCTATAAGATGAATTCATACTTTGGCAATTCAGAACTTCCAACTGTAATGCAGTTTTTGTTTTCACTTCTCTCACTTTCCTGCATCATCACCTCCACCATCCTGTGGCAGAGAGAGACTATGTCTGTACAACCCAAGCTTATATTAGCTTCCTGACCTCACCAAAGACTGACTCACATTTCTACCATTCTAAGAGCAAAAAGTGATTCCCATACCCCAGGAAGAAAAATGTATCCTATAGTTAATTTGATCTAAATTATTCCATCCATTGACTCTGTGTCCATGGTCTACAGCACTTCTGAAATTTTTTCAACAAGTCTATGATAATTCTACTTCCACACCTATTGAATTTCTAGTCTAAAAAGACCAGAAATATTATGGAACTAATAAAAGTTACAATGAAGACTTTTATAGCACAAGAAATAATCCATATCATTATAAGAAAGGAGGTATAAAGACTACATATACATGCTTGAAGTTATGTAAAGTTATGTCTGTTATGAACAAAGATATAAAAATAACAATTGTTACTATGTGCAGATGGGTTTTGAGTGAGGGGGTCTGGGTCTTTATGTTAATAAGTTTTGTTTTAATAATTTATTATAAAAACAATGTACAAAATCTTATATGGTAAGATTATACTATAATATCACAAATGTATAATACTTTAAGTTATAATATGACAAGAGGCTGCTTCTTTTTTTTTAATTTATTGATTTCAGAGAGGGAGAGAGAGGGAGAGACAGACAGAAACATCAATGATGAGAGAGAATCATTGATCAGCTGCCTCCTGCACACCCCCTACTAGGGATCAAGCCCGAAACCTGGGCATGTGCCCTTGGTCAGAATCAAACCTGGGACCCTTTTAGTCTGCAGGCCGATGTTCTATCCACTGAGCCAAACCAGCTAGGGCTCAAGAGACCAATTCTTAATTTATAATAAAAACTAAAAGACAGTGATAAGTAGCATAGTAAATTAACCCCTCTCCCTCCAAAAATGAAGCATTCTTTTCTTAAAGGGCTTCAGAATAGAAGTTGCATTCTGACAGGTTAATAGCACTTTAACCACCTTTCATTTTAGCTCACAATCACATCTCCCTTTCTACATCTCTAAATATAGCTTTTAACGGTCTTTTATAAAGTCCTTTGAAGCACAGTTTTTCTGTGACTTAAAATTCAGGTGATGAGCCACAAATCTGTCATATCTGTCATCTTTAGTCCAAAATAGTGAAAATCCTACCCTTTGATTTTGGCTCTGGGACATGTTTTGAAGATTTTCAAAAGCACACAGGCCAGGAGGTTTGTCTGGTTTATAAAGAATCGGCCTCCTTGAGTTAGACTTGTTGCACTCTGTCATCAGCTCTGCATCTGCCAAGTTGGGATGTGTGCTTTCCTCTTAGTGAGCAGCCATGAAGGAAGCCCATGAAGAAATCAGATGACATACTTGGTGAGAGCTGAGGGCAGAATGAAACCTGCTGAGCGGAATATTGCATGGAGAGTGGAGGGCAGGAGAGCAGGCCATGATGCTCATCACATTCAGCGAGGCAGTGTCTTTGCTCACTTACACTTTAAAGCCCTGTAATCAACCAGTACTATGCCTCAGGCCCCATCTCACCAATATGTATACACAACTTCACAGATCAGATGTTCTGAAATGACTTTCCAACTATGTTTACCAAGTTATACATAATCACCTATTTATAACATGCATCGACAAATATGTCTTTATATGTTTGGCACTCAATGGGAAAGATGGAATGTATAAGATTTGTCTGGGCAGGGATGGGACAATAGGGTGACCTGTGTATATGAGCAGCACTGACACCAGGCTAGACTACTGGGCAAGTTCATCTTTAGTACTCTCCTAACCACTCTCCTTTATTGCAGCACCATTCCCCCAATTTTTAGATTCAACGGAGGCCAGTTAACAGTTGGATTCACCAGAAGGCATATACTGAGACTGTGTTTTAGTATAAGTTGCTTATTAAGGAGTGCCCCTAGGCCAAAGCCTGTGGAAGGGAAGGACTTTGGCAGGACTTGGCAAAAGGAGAATCTAGTTGCAATGCAGACCCACTGACAGCCTTGAATGACTTCACGTTGCTTTAGAACTAGAATTTCCCGAGTTGAGATGGGTTGGTCAGACCTTTCTACTATTGCATCAGTCACTGGATGTGGGTTCCCCTGGGAGATTGTGGTGACCAGGGATAGGTGGCTCTCAGAAACTGAGACAGTCCCCAAAGAGATAGGTGAAGGCTGGGGCACCAATTCCTTCACTGAAGGGCAATCTGAGCAGCACACTGTCCACAAAAAGTCCCCTTGCTGGAGCTTCCCTGTTATTTAATCCTCAGCATACTGTGAGGGTAGCATTTGCTCCCTTAACTTACATCTGAAGAAATGAAGACTAAGCAAGCCCACCTGGCCCCGGCTGACCTTTGCTGTTCTGGTTTCTACCCTGGCAGAAACACTGCTGGCTTTTAACAGCAGGAACATCACGTCTACAGGGTCAGGCCCATGAGGGGTGGGAGGAGTCTTTATTACTGGTTGGTAGAGAAGCAAACACATAGGAAGGAGACTACCCATTCAACACCCTTCCTATATCCCCCCAAGTCAGCCTGCCAATGGTTCAATTGTGCATTTCATATTGCTTTCTTAGTAGCTTTTTCATCATGGTCTTCATAAAGCAACTTACTACTTTGAAAAGCATTGTGGAAAAGACAAAGTTTTGGCCAAAGAACTCCAGAGGAAGCCACTCCACCTCTTCCTCTCCTCAGCCCCAAGATTTGCTTCTGACTCTAGTCTGTTTTCTCTCTCTCTCTCTCTCTCTCTCTCTCTCTCTCTCTCTCTATATATATATATATATATATATATATATATATATATCCCACACTGGAGGTCTTGTGCTCTACACCTTATCTAGCTCCCTTTCCTACCACCAAAGAGTGACTGCCCTGTGACCATAGCCAATGTTTATGTTTATGTTTACTTCCCTTCTAGGTATTGGTCACTTTTAAATAAGGGTCTCTCAAATATAACAACTTGATCCTGAAATATTAACCCTAAAATGGGGTTAAATCAGTGGGGTGAGAGGATGAAAAACTGGGAGACAAGCAGAACCTTGTAGAATCCCAGAGTTCATTTACTCAACATCTTCTATTTAGACTGCCTAAAAATGGCTGGCCTTGGTATGAGAATATGTTATGTCAATGTCTAATATCTGAGTTATTGAGGTAATATTCACCTTGTGACGGTAATGTACTCAAGCCCAACAATAAACCAAAAATAAATCCTGAGGAGAAACCAAGATGGCGGCATAGGTAAACACCTAAACTGCTGCCTCCCACAACAATTTCAAAACTACAACTAAAAGACAAAACGTCTATCACCCAGAACCATGGGAAAGCTGGCTGAGTGGAAGTTCTACAACTAGAAGGAAAGAGAAAAGAGCATTGAGACGTGCACAAGCGCTGAAAAGCTGAGGTACGGAGGCACGGGAATCTGGCTGGTGGGTGTCTGGGTGCACTGCTTCTTTCAACCCGGAGGGAGACAAGCTCCTGATTACTCTGAACTCCAGTTTCTGGGGAGACGCTGGGGACCCAAACTCCTACAGGGAGAAGCTGGACTGTCTGCCATCGGGTCAGAAAGTAAGAGTGACTTTCTTGCAGAGGTGCACCCAGCAATCATTGTTTACTGCACTGGGGCGCAGGATGTGGGGACTTGGAAACACGGAAACGCAGAGACAGCTGACTGGCAGTCATCGCTGTTTACCACGCCCTAGCCTAGTGATTCCCTGAGACCCTGCCCCGCACAATCTACAAACCCACCCAAACTCCAAGCAGTGGCTTTTGCATATAAATGGCCTGCCCTATTGCAGCTTAACCAAACAAACTGCAGCTCTGGTCAGACAGCTCCAAAACCTCCAAACCCCAAGCAAAGAGGAGAAAACTGTAGTTCTCGCTGTACCTCCTGCTGGGTGGCCTCACACAGTAGCTGACCTGCACACCATTGGAGATCCAAAAGCTAGTGTATCTAGTGGTCAGTGTGAGATGACACCAGATTTCAACTACTCACATCCATAAGTGACACATTCAAGAGGCAGACTCAGTGAGCACCAAAGCCCCACTGAAGCAAGTCCTGCACCATAAGCATGTCTCCAGTGCAGCAGTTTTTCCATTATAGACACAGCGGGTCCTCACAGCCAATTGGCCTGGAGGTCAATTCCTCCCAGTGACACCAACAATAATCAAGACTTAACTATAACAAGGCCGTACAAAGGGGTGCACCAAGAGTGTCCACCTCAGGTAACTGGGAGGCCGACCCACTGGCACATATAGGACACCTAGCACACAAAGCCACCCTACCAACTCAGGGAAGCAGCGAAAATGCGGAGACAAAGAAACAGATCACAAACAAAAGAAATGGAGGAAAACAAATGACTGGATATAGAGTTCAAAAACATGGTTATTAGGTTTTTCAAGAATTTCCTAGAAAAGGCCAATAAATTCAACGAGACCCTCGAGGATATGAAAAAGGACCAACTAGAAATTAAACATACACTGACTGAAATAAAAAATATTATACAGAGACCCAACAGCAGACTAGAGGAACGCAAGAATCAAGTCAAAAATTTGAAATACAAAGAAGCAAAAAACACTCAACCAGAAAAGCAAAAAGAAAAAAGAATCCAAAAATTTGAAGATAGTGTAAGAAGCCTATGGGACAACTTCAAGTGTACCAACATCTGAATTATAGGAATGCCAGAAGAAGAGAGAGAGCAAGATACTGAAAACCTATTTGAAGAAATAATGACTGAAAACTTCCCCCACCTGGTGAAAGAGATAGACTTACAAGTCCAGGAAGCACACAGAACCCCAAACAAAAGGAATCCAAAGAGGACCACACCAAGACACATCATAATTAAAATGTCAAGGGCAAAAGACAAAGAGAGAATATTAAAAGCAGCAAGAGAAAAACAGTTAATTACCTACAAGGGAGCACCCATACAATTGTCAGCTGATTTCTCAACAGAAACTATGCAGGCCAGAAGGGAGTGGCAAGAAATATTCAAAGTGATGAACAGCAAGAACCTACAACCAAGATTACTCTACCCAGCAAAGTTGTCATTCAGAATTGAAGGTCAGATAAAGAGCTTCACAGACAAGAAAAAGGTAAAGGAGTTCATCACCACCAAACCAGTATTATATGAAATGCTGAAAGATATTCTTTAAGAAGAGGAAGAAGAAGAAAAAAGTAAAGATAAAAATTATAAACAAAAAATACATATCTATCAACAAGTGAATCTAAAAATCAAGTGAATTAAAAATCTGAGGAACAGAATAAACTGGTGAATATAATATAATCAGGGGCGTAGAATGGGAGTGGATTGATAATTCTTAGGGGGGAAGGGGTGTGGGGGGTATGGGAAGAGATTGGACAAAAATCGTACACCTATGGATGAGGACAGTGTGGGGGAGGTAAGGGCAGAGGATGGGGTGGGAACCGGGTGGAGGGGAGCTATGGGGGGGGGGGAGGAGAAACAATTGTAATAATCTGAACAATAAAGATTAAATAAATAAATAAATAAATCCTGAGTTATGGAGATTTTCCAGGTAAGCTTTACAATATCCTTCTCATTAGGTAAAATAATCTGCTGTTGGATTTCAGGGTTTGGGATCTCACTGGGCACTGAAGCTTTTTCTTTTGGCTCCAACTCATCTGAGCTCATGTCCCTCCCTCAGCTGATCCAGACAGTGAGTGCAGTGGACCATGATGACCCACACACTGGTCAGCACTTCTACTACAGCTTGGCTCCCGAGGCTGCTAACAACCCCAACTTCACTGTAAGGGACAACCAAGGTAATTAGGTGGATGGTTGGCTACCAATGCTTTCCACAGCTTGGGCTGGACAGTTGGGGTTACACCATTAGAACAGTGTCAAATCCCCCTGCTCTTTAATATCAGGGAAGACAGTAATACTAAGGTGTAGTGTCTTTCAAAGTTCTTTTTTTTTTTTTTTTCAGAACATAAAAGACAAAGAATCTGAAACTTTCATTCAGTCAGTTTATAAACACTTGAGTGTTGGCTCAGCCCCAGACACTGTACAAGGCACATAGCCTTCCTTCATCCCCACAGCCATGTCTATATATCCTGTGACTATGGGGAGAACCTGAAAAAAGATGATTGAAACTGAATGAGATAAAGAGAAAAACCTGAGGGAACATTTCTAAGCAAGGATCAAAGGGGGAAACAGTAAAAAGCTCCCAGAATAAAAGGGAGGCAAAGGATAAGTAACAGAGATAGCAAAGGGCAAACATGGGGTCACAGAGTAGTTCTGGCATTAAAACAACTTTATTACTTTAGGGAGACACAGCCAAGGCTTCCCTATTCCAGAAAACGCTCCCCACTACAGTTTTGTGGGAATGGAATTCCAGAAATTCTTTTACAATAAGCATCAGATGAGCTAAGGGGTTTACAGTCCCGGCACACTCTGCACTGGGCACAGATGGGAAAATGAGGGACTTCTGTTCTCTAGCCAGATAATTTTCAAAGAAAGGTCAGAGCAAATGAAAACATAATTTAAATCTGCCAAGTGAACCCCGTCTGTTACTAACTCTGCTACCAACTAGTTGTCTGACCTTGAGGAGGGAGGTCTGCAGTCACCTCATTTTCATTCCAATCCTAAAATATAAATTGTCACTTTATAACAATCTAAACAACGATTACAAAAAATCGTGATTAGGCATGCCTGGTCTTATTCTCAAACATCAATTTTTTAAAACTTAAAGTATAATTCCACCCCATGTGATATTCTGTTATTAAAAGTTGAGAACATCAAACCTGTGTTCTTCTAAATGAAAAGCATCCTTCCAAGTCATCCCTTTAACCTTCTTCATGTTATCATAAAATCACTATGCTAATTCAGGAAGGAAAGATCATATAAATTGTAACAGAACTACTACAATTAAATATCCTGATATTTTCATTGGGTCAAATTTTGAACTATTCATTTATGTGATTTATAGGGGAACCCTTCCTGCAGAAAGCAGTTCAGCTCCTTCAGGATTGGTTTCACAGTGGAAACTCTAGAGGGGGGAATAACATATTATACTGTTTCTTCAAATTTCCCACTGTGTTACTCTGTTCTTTCACTCTGGTATTTGTCAGAATCAATAGACACAATATGCAGCAAAATGCTGCATATTTTTTAAAGATTACTCTGGGTACCAATTCATGGAGCCACTACCTTAAAAAGACAGGCAACCGGAACACGATGACTATAAAAAGAAATGACTCATCTCTTGAAAGGTTTTCCAAAATGAAAATCAGCACAACTTTAACAGAAAGAATAAACTTTTAATATCCTCATGACAATTTACCCTATGAGTATTCTTTACTGAGGCTCATTAAAAAACTGACCAACATCTGACATGGTAGAGCTATTGGTAAGCCCCCAACTCCCATGCCCAAAACATGATATCCTTTTATGAACATAACAGAACACTATCTCAAATAAAGCCTTACTTTTTTTTAATTCCCAAAGCATTATGAAAAGTATTGTGTGTATACAGCACTTTGTCATCTCAAATGCATTCCCCATACTCTGCTTTATTTGATACTAGAGGCCCAGTGCATGAAATTCGTGCACTGGAGGGTGGGGAGGGCGATTTGGGGAATGTCCCTTAGCCCAGCCTGCACCCTCTCCAATCTGGGACCCCTGTGAGATCGGGCCTAAACCAGTAGTTGGACATCACTCTCACAATCTGGGACTGCTAGCTCCCAACCGCTCACCTGCCTGCCAGCCTGATCACCCCCTAACCACTCCCCTGCCAGCCTGATCAACACCTAACTGCTCCCCTGCTGACCTGGTCACCCCTAACTACCCTCCACTACCAGCTTGGTCGCCCCTAATTGCCCTCCCCTGCAAGTCTGGTTGCCGCAAACTGCCCTACCCTGCCAGCCTGGTCGCCCCTAACTGCCCTCCCCTGCAGGCCTGGTCCCCCCCCAACTGAAATACTTTTCCCAAATGGGTTACTAAAGCCCTAGTTATCGTATTCAACAAAAATTCTACAAGTGGCTGTTATATCCCAGACCCCTAGACTCAACAATGTGATGATCTGATCTTTTTTTTTTTAATCTTAACTAATTCTGAGATCAAGAAACACATGATGTCTAGTAAGTACGCTATAATGCTATAACACTTTTAAAAATTCAGCTCTGGTCAGGCTTTCTTATGACCCAGATTCAATTAAACTGAAAAATAAAAAAGACTTTTGCTTTAGCAAAACTTGTTTTCCAAAAAAAAAAAAATTAAAGCTGTGAAATAGAATTTAACAGTACTTAACAATTAAATCTGGAAAACAGAAAAGGGGATGAGTTATGTGATATCTGGAAATGAGAATATAATCCTCAGATTGGCAATCATTTGCTATCTTTATCTGGAAATAAGAGGAAAGGCCTGTACCAACACAGGAAGAGATTTCAATTAGCTGAAGGATTTTCAGCTAATGTCACTGAACTAAATAAGCTTTTACTAGTACATGGCACAACTGACGGGGTATAAATTTGGAGTCAGAGAGACCAGAGTTCAAATTCCACCTCTGCTACTAAGTTAGTGACATTGATCAAATTATCTCTAAGCCTTAATTCTTTCACTGTGAAAGGGTGAAATTATTACCAACTTGTTGTGAAGATTAAATGAGATGCTTCACATAAAGTCAAACTACCTGACACATAAGCACTCCATGAACAATAGCTGCTACCTGAAAAAGCCAGAGGAGGAAAAAGTGGAAAAGTCTATCAAGAGGGAACATATTAGTCAGTATAGGCTAGGTCAGTGGTCAGCAAACTGCGGCTCATGAATCACTGGGATAGGGGCTTAATCACAAGGAACAACAACAGCCTGTAATTATTGGAATCGAGAGTCTAGGTCAGTGGTCGGCAAACTCATTAGTCAACAGAGCAGCAAATCGCGGCTCGCGAGCTGCAGTTTGCCAACCACTGGGCTAGGTTATACTGTAGGAACAAATGACACCAAAATCTCTATGACTTAACTAGAGTTAATTTCTTGCTCACACGGAGATGACTAAGGGTCTCAGGGACCAAGAATGGCTGTCCATGTGCAGTTCAGTGTCCCAGGCTGCCTGGATCTCCATCTCAAACATTATTTCATAATGCCACAGCAAGGCAAAGCACAGAGAAACACATACCAGTTGTTAATGTTTCTGCCTGGAAGGGACATAATGACTTTTTACTCATTTTTTTTCTCTCTAAATATGCCCAAATTCAAAAAGGTAGAAAACCATAAGCCTTTATTATGTCCAAGAAGGGAGAAGAACCAAAAATATCGATATTGATATAATGTTTACTTTGGGTAGACTCTTAGAATTTTTTGTGAAGTTCTATACTCTTCCCTGTAAGTATGAAACACATCCAGAGGACCTTCCATGTGGATATTAGCATTGAGAATCATTGCTTGCTAAGTCCTACCTATCTTTCAATCATTTCCTCTGCTGAAAATTATCTGAGCTTTGCAAAAATATCTGATTTACAATTCAAACCCACTCGGGGAAACTTGAAAACACAGATTAAAAAAACAAAAGATCACAACCCAATATATCACATTAGGCAAATATAATAAACACACACACATACACACACCAGCTTTGTGGAAACACAAGAAATTTTGCTAATCCCTTTTAAAACTGGAGGGAGAAAAAACCTAGTACTCTGATCACATTAACTATTTAAACTTAGACCACCAAGTAAGGGGAAATAACTGTGTTGTCATATGATTAGGGGATTTCAAATAAGCTTCTCTAAATGAGGTTCTTCAGAAAGCACAGGAGGAGTTGGTGACTGCATTTCAGAGGCATAAAAGAAAACAGCAGAAGACATGAATTCCAGCCAAAGTGGCAAAAATAAGTGATCTGCCTCAGCCACTGGGCTCCTCAGCAGTCTTTTCCTAGAGGCTCGAAGCAGCACCAGGTCTTAGAAAGATGCTGAGGATCTCGAGTCACCAGTGATTGTTCATTTCTGTCAAGCTTTCCCAGGGACATTTCAGTTAGATCTGAAGCCTGACAGTTCGCCCTGGGCATTTTATGTCACAAAGGGTAAGACATAATCTCAAAAAGGGTTTTTTTCTCTCCTAGGCCTTGGGGTTTTGCCTAGAAACAAGCAAAAATCTTGGTTTCTGCATCCAAATGCTTATCCAGATAAAGCTATAGCACACCTCCTGCAGGGAATGTCTGACCAACCTTTCCTTCCCACACCTGTTCCTTCCCCTCACTTTCCTCAATCCAAGAGACTAATCCACTTCTTGGTTCTTTCCCTTTCTTCTCTCATTTCCCTCTCCCCTTTTCCAATCCTGGAATCCCTGTCTTCCTCAGATAACACTGCCCGCATCCTAACCAGGAGGTCTGGCTTCCGGCAGCAGGAACAGAGCATCTTTTACCTGCCAATTCTGATATCGGACAATGGGCAGCCTGTGCTTAGCAGCACGGGCACACTGACTATCCAGGTGTGCAGCTGTGATGACAATGGCCACGTCCTGTCCTGCAGCCCCGAAGCCTACATGCTTCCAGTCACTCTGAGCCGAGGTGCCCTCATCGCCATTCTGGGCTGCATCTTTGTCCTATTAGGTAAGTAATTGGCTCCCTTCCATTCTGTAGGGTAAGGCTGAGAAAAAGTAAAGAAATTGAAGACAGTCCTTTCCTAGGGGCTAGGGATTTATTTATCAAGCATCTACTATAGGCTAGGAAACTATTCTAAGTGCTGGGATTAATAAGACAGATATGTCCCAGCCTTCACAGAGTTTACTTCAGAACAAAGCGGTTCATTCTGACATCACAGAACCAAAATGACAGTTTTGGACAGGACATGATGATCACCTCTTTTAACCCTTTCATTTTGTACTAGCTAAATCACAAATTGGTAGTGATAAGCCCGAGCCAGGACTGAAATGCAGGCAGGCCCTACACTGTGCATCTTCTCCTACATGTTCATCCCAGATTCTGGAGATGGTTAAGTGTTAAAGAGAAGAAGAGAGGGACAGGGTGTCCTGAGGGAACAAGAGACAGGGTAGGTGCCATTTACATAGGATGGTGAGGAAAGGCCTACCATTAAGGAGACCTTTGAAAAGAGATCTGAAAAAAACAAAAACAAAAAACAGTGAAACCACATGGATATCTGGGAAAATAAGCTTCCTAGGCACTGAGGTCACCTAATAAGGAGCAGTGACTGCTGGTGAAATAAAAAGATGTGTTGACAAGCCAGTGAGCGAGCACTGTTGGAGTACAGGATCCTTTCTTCCTCATCTAAAACCATGCTGAAAGGCAGATAGCCAGCTCCCCTGTATATAAGGCCATTCATTAATTGTTTAACTCCACAAACACAAGACATGAAATACCCAAACCAACTATTGAAACAAGAAAGTATCCACAGATATACCCCAACTCTTCTGATTGAGTTCATAGCATACATATTTTGCTTAAAGAAAAGCAGACTTATTAGATAGTAATATTATCCACTATGAAAGAATTCCTAGCATTCTGTGAGAGAAAAGAATAAAGCCCTGGGGATTTAAACTAAAATGGATATGCAGATACCCACATATCCCCTTGAACCCAGGTTTACCTTGACTCAGTCAGACCAAAGAAAGAAGGGTCTAACTGCAAAATATTAATTAACTCTTGATTGAATTTTAGGTAGGTCTGTGGAATATGTGTTTTTTTTTTTTAATTTTTTTAAAATACAACATGTGGTTTAATTTTGTTGTTTCAGATCAGTGCTACATGAAGGGAGAATTCTATAAATAAGTAACCTTTTTAGTCCTTGGAGCCCTGAGAAATTGTCATGTTTCTGGTACTTATTGGTATTGACAAATAAAACTTTCCTGCAATTCCCCATGTATCCATAAGGTGGCATTGGGAGTCCTTGAGTGCATAACAAGATAACCTACAAGAGGCCTTTCATGAAACTGGCTCAGGAGAAATTTCCAGGCTGTCCTTATTTCTGTCTTTGGAAAATGTCTACATTTTAAGTTCACACTGGCCCACAAAGAATAGAAGTGCCATCATTAAAGAAAGACTGATATGAAGAGGCTGGTGTGGAGAGGCTCTCAAGTTAGAAGTGGTGTGTAAGGCACAATTTATTGTGCCTCCCAAATCCAGTATGTCTTGTTTTTTAATTATACAGAGTAAATATATTGTCTTAAAACTGAGCAGAGCTGTCATAAAATCCTCATAGTTTAGGCACTCTTATTTCTATGAATACACATCTCTCATTAAATATCTCTATATATAAAAGGCTAAGTGTCCATCCGACCAGTAGCTATGACGTGCACTGACCACCAGGGGGCAGACACTCAATGCAGGAGCTGCCATGATGTGCACTGGCCATTTAAAAATAAACGGCACCACGGACCTGGCACCAACAAACCAGCACTTGACTTTCCCCAACTGGGACACAGGCTCCACCACAACCCTGGAGCAACACCCACCAAATCACTTCCAAGACCCCATGACACAAAATGTGGCCCACAGCCCAGCCCAGCCCAGAAATGATCGCTGTGGGCACCAGGTAATGACATCACATAGCAGCACCCAGCTTCCTCTCCCTAGCGACTAGCCTCCTTGGAGTTTCTTCAGTCCAAGAACACAAGTTGCTTTATAGGCAGATGCAAACATTTTAAACTTTAACTAAATGTTTGTGAAGCATTTTCACGTGCCTCATCTCATTTGCTCCTCACAGAAGTCCTGGAGTAGGTAGATAGGAGACTCGGTAGAATCCTATTTTCTTTTCATTAGCCAGAAAACAGAGATTTAGAAAGTTTAGGAACTTGACCTGACTGAAAAGAAGAAAGAAATGGTGGAACTTGAAAATGACTTCAGGTTTTGTCACTGCACAGAATATAGTCAAACACTGCTACAGTTAAATATTTTACCCTTTGTTCTCTCTGTGTGATCCACAATAATAATCTGTTTTGTGTTAATATTTACTGCTGTGTTGCTGACAATTACCTGAAAGAGAAGTTAGGATGCTTCACTGGGCTGGATAAAGTTTAGCTAAATCAGAAAGCAGGTCTAATTAAGCAAGTTTATTCTATATCTATATATATAAAAGCCTAAGCAACCAAACGACTGGTCGCTATGATGTGCACTAACCACCAGGGGACAGACACTCGAAGTAGGAGCTGCCCCCTGGTGGTCAGTGTGCTCCCACAGTCACTCTCCCACAGCCCTCCCCCCAGCAGGCCAACCACCAGTGGCCCCTCCCCCTGGCCAACCTCTCATGGCCCCAATTGGCCCCGATTGAGAGCCAGGCTGAGGGACCCCACCCATGCACAAATTCGTGCACTGAGCCTCCAGTACATATGTAACAGACTAAGTTGACTTGCGCATACGTAATATATATAAATCTCTCGCTGGCGCCAATTGCACGCGTGTGTTTTGATCTGTCATTGTTGATGGTGAATTTGGTTGACACTTCTATTTATAGAGTAAGGGTGAATAGTGATATTAAAATGTTTCTTCTAATTAATTTCCTTTCAATGTGCATGAATCCCTGCATGTAATTCATAAAAGTGAGTAAGATTAAATAATTTTGATTTTTGCAGGATTTTTTGTTTCCCATCTCAAGTATGTATCTAGTTCCTAGAAAAATCTCAGAGGCCCTATATACTTTGCCTATATAGAACCCAAAGATTCAACATCCCTAGAACTGATTATCTTCAGTGAGGGAAGCCTTTTAGCTAAACAGAACCATTTTCACCAAAATCTGATTTTGCAATACTTGTTATTTAAATCAGATTACCTAAAAATAAATATGTAGAAATCTTTAATTTTCAAGATATAGACCAGCTCCATGAACTGCCTAATTCTTCAACACCATCAGAATTCTTTCCAGCAGATACTCAAAGACTTTTCTAATTTTCCTTCCTAGTGATTTTTTATTATTATTATCACTTCCTTTTTCTTAGTTTTTATTTTTTTATTCTTATTATTTTTTAATCTTTATTATTGAAAGTATTACATGTCCTTTTTTTCTCCCATTGACCCATTCTAGCCCACCCTGACCCCTTGCCCCAAGCCTCCAGCACACTATTGTCTGGGTCCACAGGTTATGTATATATGCATATAAGTTCTTTGGTTGACCTCTTCCCACCCACCAACCCACCCACCCCTGCCTTCCCTCTGAGATTGGACAGTCTGTTCCATGATTCTCTGTCTCTGGAACTATTTTGTTCATCAGTTCATTTTATTCATTAGATTCCACATATGAGTGAGATCATGTGATACTTGTCTTTCTTTAACTGGCTTATTTTGCTTAGAGTAATACTCTCCAGATCCCTCCATGCTGTCTCAAAGGGTGAGAGTCGTCTTTTTTACTGTTGCACAGTAATCCATTATGTAAATGTACCACAGCTTTTTTATCCATTCATCTACTAATGGGCACTTGAGCTGTGTTTTCTAAAATAACATCCCAGTGTCACCTGTGTGAAGGTTTTTCCGAGGCCCTTAGGAAGAATTAACTAGCCCTGCATTCTCTTTGCAACACTTAAAACCCTATAATAGACCTGCATTAGTTATCTGTGTCTGTATCTCCTTAGACTCACGTTTGTAAGAGCAGTAATCATATTCTACATTGCCTCCCCAGGAATTGGCACAATACTTAACAATATTTAAGTTTAGCAACTATTTACTGAATCCCACAAACAGCATGTTCACTTGGAATCCCATTTCTTCAATCTGCATCCATCCAACTCACACCCCAGTCTCCAATGACCAGTTCAAGCCTCCACTTCCTTGGAGTCCTGTTATTCCATTGCTCTGAAATCCCACACTTACAGTCATGAGCTATATTTTTGCACATATATGAGAGTATATAATTGTTTCCTGTGTGTACTTTTGTCATGCAAGCACTTTGGGAAAACATTAAGTATTAACATCATTAATTGCAATTTACAAAAAGCACATTCTACATTCAAATTTTAAAAAACATTGTTATTAGTTTTTTTAAGTCCATCCACTATCTCACTGGGCATACATTCTCTGCCCCCCCACCACCACCACCTTGGATAAGCAGGGGTCCCATTTTGCAGTGTTTTCAAGCTGTCCCTGGTTCACTAGCTGCAACAATGCACACCAGAAAAATAATCAATAGTAGTTCTACAGCTAAAACAACACACTTCCTGGAAAACATTTTCAGTCCAGAGATAAACAGCTCAATGGGATTCTCTCTCATTTAAACCTCGGTGAACTTATCCTGGAAAAAATATGTGTATTTGTTGGGATAAAATTTTATCCAAACCTTCAACCACACATCTAACAGTATGTTGCTTCTTTGATAACACGATGTCATGTTCATTCGCTCCCTTCCACCAATATCATTGGCTCCAGAAAGGCAAAAACACCTCTCCAACTAGCAAAAGGCTTTCTCCCGAGGAACTGAGTTTATTGGAAAACAGTGGTCAGGTGCTCTCTTTTCTGGAGGAAGTATAAAAAGGTGAAGATTTTGGCAAATGCATTAATATGTGATGTTTACATAATAGAATCCTACTAAGCTGCTAATGTAAGAAAGCAGAATGCCACGTATATAGTAAGTTATCCACATTATAATAGGACAATTTACAGCCATCCTTATAGAGTGGAAAACGTGATCTGATCTTTAGCGTATACTCCATGGCAGGCCACAGTGCTCTGTGCTTTGTTAAGGGGATTTTATATGGGATAGCTGGGGATACGCACCCACACACAAGTTCAAGGCGGCAAGCTGATACAAAGAGGCTTTATATGCAACTTGTAGTTGAACCACTTGGGGAAAACATAGGGTTTCATTTGCCTACATTCTCAATCTAACACGCAGAATGGGTGAGAACGAGGTAGACTCTGTGGTTTTAAACTTAACCAATGCTGTCTCTGGGCTCACCGCTGAGAAACTGGACCTACCTGTGGTAAATCAAGACCGTCTCGGGTCTGGGCGCATGTAGCAGGTCTCAGGTTAATTTCCTGTCTCCTACCTTGGCAGTGCTGGTGCTGCTGATCCTGTCCATGAGGAGGCACCGGAAACAGCCCTACGTCATCGACGATGACGAGAACATCCATGAGAACATCGTTCGCTATGATGACGAGGGTGGCGGCGAGGAGGACACGGAGGCTTTTGACATCGCGGCCATGTGGAACCCGCGGGAGGCGCAGGTGGGCGGCGCCCCCAAGACGCGGCAGGACATGCTGCCGGAGATTGAGAGCCTCTCCCGTCACGTGCCTCAGACATGCGCCGTGAGCAGCACTGTCCACAGCTATGTGCTGGCCAAGCTCTACGAGGCCGACATGGACCTGTGGGCCCCTCCCTTTGACTCCCTCCAGACCTACATGTTCGAGGGGGACGGCTCGGTGGCGGGGTCACTGAGCTCCCTGCAGTCAGCCACATCAGACTCGGAGCAGAACTTCGACTTTCTGACAGACTGGGGGCCCCGCTTCCGGAAGTTGGCCGAGCTCTATGGAGCGTCGGAGGGGCCAGCATCCCTGTGGTGACGGAAGCCCGTGCTCGACAAAACCCTGACGTTCGAGGCGCATGCTTCGCGGACTAGGTGCAACCAACCCACACGAGCAATACTGTGCTGGAGAATGAGAAGCGGGGTGAGCAGGAGAACAGAATTGTTTCTGGATCAGCTTTACTACTTGGTTAGATTAAGGAAACACAAGAAGAGGGGGACAGAATCTCCAATGATCTTTTTTTCTTTTTAACTTTTGGGACACTGTCTTCAAAGGCTTGGAGTCCAAGGTTAAGTGCGGCAAGCTTGGCTTTTCTTTGCCTTTCACGAAGGCCTTTGTCACTTTTCCACCACAAAGAAGCTCTGATCTTAGGGTGGCAGTTGAAAGCAGACAGAAAGTTGTACTCTCGCGTTCTTTTTTATTTTATTGTATTTTCCAATTAAGAGTTTTGCTGGCTCATCAGACTGCACAAAACAACCCCCACAAAAGAACACTGAAAAAAATAATGTTACTCGGTGGAATTAACCTACTTGTCCTGGGATGGATGGAATTTCTTTTAACCCTTTTGAGACAAGGGGAAGGCAAATCAGCCTTGCATGGAGGGGTGGGGGGAGGGGTGAGAAGGAAGAGGCATTGACTTTGCACTTCAGTTTAATGGCTGAACCAGGAATTGTTGGCATTACAACCAATCGAACTCCATCAAGTTAGAGTGCTCTTGTTCTCTCAGCACTTTCACTGTGCACCTGTAAAATTGTTCAGAATTAAACCAGAAAAACTGCCTCTTTTGCACTGTAGATGTCTCTTCCATGTGCCAAATGTGAAGATTAGATGCTACAAATGAAAGCCAAATAAAAAGAAGTATCTGATAAAAGCATGGGTTAGAGGGCTTTCCTAATCTGTGTAAAGTCAATCCAAGGGATGTTTACATACTGTAGATAACCTACTTGAACAAAAATCAGTATTATAGAGAATAAATGGATGTAAGAAAATTACATGTATAAGTTTTGTATATTTGTTAATAATTTTGGTAATAAATATGATGTACTGCATCTCAGTACCTTAGCACTTCTTTTAATAAAAGTTAAATAGAAGGGAACGTCTATCGCTAATTTGTTTAATTGCTGATCAGGTAGAAGATGCCTTGGTGATCCTATCCTGGCCTCATGTTCTTGGGGCTGGGGCTAATTCATAAGGCAAAGCAATGGGGAAGAAGTATGAGGCTGTGCGTTCCAGTTCAGTCACTGAACAGATGAACAGCTATGATTCAAACTATTAAGCCTTTCATGAACACTATTCCCCCATCTATGAGAAGAGCAAAAGCTGGTTTGAGAACATCCACAACACAGTGGTGAATTTTGCCATATTTTTCTTTTCTTCTTTTTTATCTTATTGTTGAAAGTATTACATGAGTCCTCCTTTTCCCCCATTGACCTCTTCCAGTCCTCTCCCATCTCCCCCCAGGCCCTCACTACCCCATTGTCTGTGTCCACAGGTTCCATGTTTTTCATTTTATGAGTAGGTTTTATATATAACCACCAATGAGACAAGCCACTCTACTTATATTTCTGTTCTATTGGCAAATCAAATATGCACAAACAAATATGTATATCAAATATTCACAGCTTATCAACACTGGATGAGCTCACAGAAGGCTGGGACCATATATTACTCATCTTCCCTTTCCCCACAATAGCTAACAGGGTCCTTTGCATACAGTAGGTGCTTAACAAGTGCATTATGGGTACATGATAATAGTATGTTTCTTTCTTTGACATCCTATTACTAAAATATATTTTACATAATTTCCCTTGCAATTGAGGACAAATTGTAAATAAAATAATTTTCTGCATGTCATGGTTATAGTAGTGGTTCTCAAGTTTTCATGTGTGTTAGAATCACTAGGAACACTTCTTAAACAATATCTTTTGGGCCTTACCCCACTTCAACAACTCTGGTGTATAGCCTCTCTTTTATCCTCTCCTCTCTCTCTCACTCTCTCTCTCGCTCTCGCTCTCGCTCTCTCTCCTTCTCTCTCTCTCTCTCTCTCTCTCGCTACTTCTCTCTCTCTCTCTCTCTCTCCCTCCTTCTCTCTCTCTCTCTCCTTCTCTCTCTCTCTCTCTCTCTCTTTCGCTCCTTCTCTCTCTCTCTCTCTCTCTCTCTCCCTCCTTCTCTCTCTCTCTCTCTTTCCCTCCTTCTCTCTCTCTCTCCTTCTCTCTTTCTCTCTCTCTTCTCTCTCTCTCTCTCTCAAACATACCAAAACTAGATTATTTGCACTGGGGTTCACCCCACCCATACAGTGGTATTGTGAATCTCTTTACAAGTACAAAAGACAGTTTGGCAGAAATGTGTGAGAAGACTGATGTGGGTCTGGGAGCCCGGACCCACATGCTTTATGCTTTATGCTTTTTAGGTGGTTATTTATGCTTTATGCTTTTTAGGTGGTTCATTAACAGCCAGGCCAATTCTTATCTTCAACTTTAGCATACTAACCCTTCCCTCCCACGAAAGGCAGTTCTCTCACATCCTCTTTAAAGGTAAGATGTGATGTAAAACTAAATTTAGAAAAGCAAAACCATGAACTGGAGTGCAAACTAGGCTCTAAAAAATAAGTTATTTGAATGTGGGCAAATTAACCCCTCTAATATTCTCCCTTTCTGTCACTAGCCCTGAGGATAATGTTGTGACTATTTCACTTTGTGTTGCTTTGTGTTGGAGAGCACATGAGACTTGGTTGGAAAGTTTGTAAGGAGGACATTCTGAGAAAAGGAAAGTGTGTGGAAGGCTGCCTACCCTGTTTATCAGAATTCCGACTTAGGGGAGACTTAGGGGAGTGTCGAAGGAGGCACCCCTAATTATTCCTTGACCTTTCCAAACAAGTCTGTGCATGTGTAGACCCCTGGGTATTTACTGAAATTCTTATGCTTAAGCCCTGGATGCCCTTGCCTAGAGGACAATGTACTACATATATCCTCCCAAGATTATTCATCCTATTGATTGTATCTAAAAGATAAACTTTATCTCAAACTGCTATTACAATAAAAGGCTAACGAGGCAGGCAATCCAGGCTGCCTGGTTGCCATAGTCCGGCCTCTCTCTCACAGCAAACATTGTGTCGGAGTAATCCATTCACCCGTTACACAGGGATTACATAGGGTCTGCTGGCCAGCCCTAGCATTACACGTGTTAAAAACTAGAATAGAGGACAAAATGGCAGCGGAATAGACTGATGTGTCCTGAGCCTTGTACTGGAGCAGATAGAATGAGCAGCTGAAAGGAATAACACCCACCCCAAATTGGTGAAGGAGACTCAGCTGGTGAGACAATTTGCAGCCGGGAAGGGCAGAGGACCCCTGGAGAAAGGTAAAATCAAGGGTCTGGACAGGAGAGATCTGCCAGACCTCTGAGCCCGGAGGGTCAGGGGGAAACCACACAGCACCGAGGCCCGTCCCTTGGGACAGGCACAGCATCTGACTGTGGAAAGGAGGTCCCAGGACTGCTGGTGGCAGGGGATTCTAGATCTGGGTCCACAGTCATGAAAGACTGAGCCCAGAGGGGCATCCTGAAGGGCTGACCAGAATGCGCAGTGTAGGCAGGAGAGGAGCTCGCTGAGGCTCAGTCTTTCCCCTCTCTGCGGCCTGTGCTTTTCTTCACTGAACCTAGTTCATAGGACCTTTCGGATACGGACACTCACCTGTGGCTAAGGTGCAGGAGAAGGTGCGGACTTGTGGAGTCTGGGGAGAGGCTGGGGAGAGGAGAGGGTCCAGGAGAAGTGGCAGTGAGTCTGGCGCTGACCATACCTGAGCCCGGGACCTGGGCAGCCATTTTCTCCTAAAGAGATAGCCCCTCCCTCCAGTCTTCAGGCAACCCATACAGCCACACCCAGAATACACCCTGAATGGTACAAAGGATTAAAAAAAATCTGAATAGTCCCTGAGAGTCCAAGGGGACTGGCCTAAAGAGAAGCCTTCAGTCCCAGAAACAGGAAACAGAAAATGCAGACAGTGCAGAAGACTGGGATCTTAAGCCAGCAAAGGAACAACACTTCACTTTTTCTTTTTTTTTCTTTTTTTTATTATTATTTTGTTATCTCTTTTTTTCTTCTGTTTTCTTTTTTGTTTGTTGCTTTATTTTCTATTTCTTTTTGCATTATTTTTTTAATATATTTTATTGATTTTTTACAGGGAGGAAGGAAGAGGGATAGAGAGTTAGAAACATCAGTGTGAGAGAAACATCGATCAGCTGCCTCCTGCACACCCCCTACTGGGGATGTGCCCACAACCCAGGTACATGCCCTTGACCGGAATCGAACCTGGGACCCTTCAGTCTGCAGGCTGATGCTGTATCCACTGAGCCAAACCAGTTTCGGCTCTTTTTGCATTATTTTTCAATCATTCTACTTTATTTGCCATTTTTTATTTTTTAAATAAATTTTTTTGTAAATTTATTATTATTATTTTCTTCTCATTATCTTTCTTCTAATCCACTCATCCCCTTTCTACTTTCTCTATACTGAACTGAGGTCCTCCCCATATTCATCCAATTCTTAACCTTATTTTCTGTATATAAGCTCAGCCTCTACAGATTCTGCCCCAACCCTCTTTGCTGGGTGTTTGGTTTTTGCAATTTTTTGGTTTATCTGTTTGTTCTGTGTGTTTTATATATATATACACATAAATGTTATAAATATATATATTCTACTTTTTCTTCCTTTTTCTTTTCTCTCTTATCTTTTTTTCTCTCTCCAATATCATTTGTGCTCTCTTTCTGCTCCCCTAATTCTCTTTTCTCAGGTGGTCACTTATATTGGGATTATCGGTGTCATGAGTACACTGCTGTTTTGTTCCCTTTGTGCCATGTCTTATCAAGGAGAATTTTATCCTGTTGGGCCAATGTGCTAGAGAGTGAGCCATATAACCAGACACCTGGAGAGGAAACTCCATCCATGAACGTATCAATAACACCCCAGACCCAACTACAGGGGCAGGAAGAAGGCAGCAGTGAGGGAGAGCGTGAGTGAGTGAAGAAGCAAAAGAGGAGTGTGTGGTCGTGTTGTGTGTGTGTGTGTCACAGTTAGATCCCACAGGACATTCAGGGACAGGCTAACTGGGTTCGCCTAACTAGGCAGCCTCTGCTACCATTGCAAACAGTACCGGGGGGCTGGCTCTTCCTCAGCCTCCTTTCCTCAGAGGCCTCGCCTTTTTGAAGGGGAGAGCTGCCCCTTCACCCAGGGCACCCTCAGATAACACCTGGGACTCTACAGCCACCCATGCCAGAGACCTGCTACTTCAGCTGTGGTCCCACAGTCACCGAGTCTCCAGCCACCCCGGGCGCAGGCTCCTGTGAGTTCTGAAGCATGCTCCCCTCTGACTGGCCCAACGCTTTAGCCCAGGGGACTGCGACCACACAAGCAGCAGACACATGAGCAGCCCACTCCTGTTCAAAGAGCAGCAGCCTCACATAGACTGCACCTGGTCAAGGAGCAGCAGCTGTGTGAGTGGCCTGCTCCCCCGTCTGAAGAGCAGCAACTATGATAGCAGCCCACCCCCGTCTGAGGAGCAGCAGTCCTGCACAACTCACCCCCATCCAAGGAGCAACAGCTGTACACAGACTGCACCCCTGCACCCCATCTGAGGAGCAGCAGCTGTGTGAGCAGCTCACCCCCGTCCAAGTAGCAGCAGCTCCATGAGCAGCCCGCCCCCATTCAGGGAGCAGCAGCCACCCGAGCAGCCCGACCCAGTCCAAGGTGCATTAGCCACACGAGCAGACCGCCCATGTCTGAGGAGCAGCAGCCCTGAGCAGCCTGCATTGATCCAACGAGCAGCAGCCACATGTAGCCTGCACCTGTCCAATGAACAGCAGCCAGGTGAGCAGCCTGCCCCTGTCCAAGGAGCAACAGCCACACTTGCAGCTCACTCCCATCTGAGGAGCAGCAGCTGTGCAAGCAGCCCATCCCCCGTCCAAGGAGCAGTAGCCAAACAAGCAGCCCACCCCATCTGAGGAGCAGCAGCCCTGCAAGCAACCTGCCCCTGACCAAAGAGCAGCAGCCTCACAAGCAGTCCGCCCCATCCAAGGAGCAGCAGCCACATGAGCAGTCTGCCCCGACCTAGGAGCAGCAGACATGCAAGCCACCCACCCTCATCCGAGGAGCATCAGCCTCATGAGCAGCCCATCCCCATCCAAGGAGCAGCATCTGTGCGAGCAGCCTCCCCCACCAGCCAGAGGAGCCACCACTGCTATGAACAGCACCCACCAGAGGAGCTGCTGCCAACTGAGGAGCAGCTGCTGTCGTGACTGCCCAAGGAGCAGCCGCAGCCTGAGAAGCCACTGCCACCCAAGGAGAAGCCCCTGCATGACTCGACATCTAGATCCATCGGTGAGATAAAAAATGGGTAGCCAAAGAAACCCCCACAGGAAAGAAAAGGAGGAATCATCAGAAAGGCAGCTAAGTGAAACAGAGGAATGCAATATGTCATAAAAAGAATTCAGAATAAGGGTCATACAGTTCATAAACCAATGGATGAAAAAAATCAACAACTTATGTAAGAATCAAGAAGAAATAAAGAGTGATATAGCTGCAATAAAAAACACCATGGAAAGTTTCAACAGTAGACTAGGAGAAGTGGAGGACCAAATTAGCGAATTAGAAGACAGGGAAGCAAAACACATCCAAATTGAACTGCAATTGGAGAAAAAAATAAAAGACAGGAGGAAAGCCTAAGGGAGCTATGGGACAACATGAAACGAAGCAACATACAAATAATAAGGGTGCCAGAACAACAGGAAGAGGAACAAGGGTTAGAAAACCTATGTGAAGCCCTGACCGGTTTGGCTCGGTGGATAGAGTATCCGCCTGCATACTGAAGGATCCCAGGTTTGATTCCAGTAAAGGGCATGTACCTTGGTTGCGGGCACATCCCCAGTAGGGGGTGTGCAAAAGGCAGCTGATCGATGTTTCTCATCGATCTTTCTAACTCTCTATCCCTCTCCTTTCCTCTCTGTAAAAAATCAATAAAATATATTGTTAAAAAAAAAAAAGAAAAGAAAACCTTTTGAAGAAATAATGTCAGAAAACTTCCCTGATATGGGGGGGTGAGGGGGAGTCACACAAGCACAGACAGTCCCAAACAAGATGAACCCCAAAAGACCCACACCAAGACACATCATAATTATGATGGCAAATGTTCAAGATAAAGAGAATCTTAAAGGCTGCAAGAGAGAGACAGAAAGTTATATACAAGGGATCTCCCATTAGATTATCAAATGATTTCTCAACATAAACACATCAGGCCAGAAAAGAATGGAAGGAAATTTACAAAGTGATGCAAAGCAAGGGACTGAATTTAAGAATACTCTCTCCAGAAAGGCTATCATTCAAAATTGAAGGGGAAATAAGGAGCTTCACAGACAAAAAAAAAACAACAAACAAAAAACTAAGGGAGTTTATCACTACCAAGCCAGCAATGCAAGAAATGCTAAAGAGACTGGTGTAAAAAGAAGAAATAAAAAGGTAAGAAGTAACACAGGCACAAAAAATAAAAATGGCTACAAACAAGTACTTATCAATAATAACTTTAAACATAAATGGACTAAATGTTCCAATCAAAAGCATCGAGTGGCTGAATGGATAAAAAACATGACCCATATATATGCTGTCTACAAGAGACCCACCTCAGAACAAGGGACTCACACAGACTGAAAGTGAAGGGATGGAAAAATATCTTTCAGACAAATGGAAATGAAAAAAAAGCTGGGGTAGCAATACTTATATATGACAAAATAGATCTCAAAGTGAAGGGCATAAGAGATAAGGAAGACCACTTCATAATACTAAAGGGATCGATACAACAAGAGGATATAACCCTGATAAACATATATGCATCCAATGCAGGAGCACCCAAATACATTAAAAAAAATTCCTGAAAAATATCAAGGAAGAGATCAACAACAATTCAATCATAGTAAGGGACTTTAATGCACCACTGACATCACTGGATAAATCCTCTAGACAAAAAATCAGCAAAGAAACAGCAATCCTAAATGACTCACTAGATGATATGGACTTAATTGACATCTTCAGAACATTTCACCCCAAAGCCACAGACTATAGGTTCTTCTTAAGTGCACATGGGACATTTTCAAAAATAGACCACATATTGGGTAACAAGCAAAGTCTCCCCAAATTCAAAAAGATTGAAATCATATCAAGCATCTTCTCAGACCACAATGGCATAATATTAGAAATAAACTACAATAAAAACAATCCAAAAAACTCAAACACTTGGATGCTGAATAGCATGCTGTTATACAATGATTGGGTTACCAAAGAGATCAAAGAAGAAATTAAAAACATCCTGGAAACTAATGACAATAAAAACACAACAATTCGAAATCTATAGGACACAAAAAAAGCAGTTCTGAGAGGGAAGTTTATAGCTCTACAGACCTACCTCAAAAAAAAAACAAGAAAAAATGGTAGTAAATCATTTAACTCTACAACTTAAAGAGTTAGAAAGAGAGCAACAAGAAAAGCCCAGAGTGAGCAGAAGGAAGGAGATAATAAAGATCAGAGCAGAAATAAATGACATAGAGGGGGGAAAAAAAACACAGTACAAAAGATCAATGAAACCAAGAGCTGGTTCTTTGAAAGGATAAACAAGATTGATGAACCTCTAGCCAGGCTCACCAAAAAGCAAAGAGAGAGGACCCAAATAAACAAAATCAGAAATGAAAGAGGAGAAATAACAACAGAAATACAAAGCGTTGTTTATAAATACTATGAACAACTCTATTCCAACAAACTACACAACATGGAGGAAATGGACATATTCCTAGAAAAATACAACCTTCCAAAACTCAATCAGAAAGAATGTAAAAATCTCAATAGGCCGATGACTATGGGAGAAATTGAAGCAGACATCAAAAACTTCCAACAAACAAAAGCCCAGGGCCACATGGCTTCACAGGGGAGTTTTACCAAACATTCAAGAAAGAACTAAAACCTATTCTCCTCAGACTATTCCAAAAAATTCCAGAGGAAGAACACTTCCAAGCGCATTCTATGAAGCCAGCATCACCCTAATACCAAAACCAGATAAAGACAACACAATGAAAGAGAATTACAAGCCAATATCCCTCATGAACATAGATGCCAAAATCCTCAACAAAATTCTAGAAAATCGGATCCAGCAGTACATCAGAAAGATCATACACCATGACCAAGTAGGATTTATCCCAGGATTGCAAGGATGGTACAATATCCGCAAATCAATAAACGTGATACATCACATAAACAAATTGAGATATAAAAATCACATAATCATATCAATTGATGCAGAAAAAGCATTTGACAAAATCTAACACCCTTTCTTGATAAAAACTCTCAACAAGGTGGGACTAGAAGGATTGTATCTCAACATTTTAAAAGCCATATATAACAAACCCACAGCCAACATCATATTCAATGGGTAAAAACTAAAACCATTTCCCCTAAGAACAGGAACAAGACAGGGATGTCCACTTTCACCACTCCTGTTAGACATAGTACTGGAAGTACTAGCCATTGTGATTAGACAAGAAGAAGAAACAAAAGGCATCCAAATTGGAAAAGAAGAAGTAAAGCTGTCCTTATTTGCAGATGACATGATACTGTACATAGAAAACCCTAAAGACTCCATCAAAAAATTATTAGACTTAATAAATGACTTTGGCAATGTAGCAGGATAAAAAATTAATGCAAAGAAATCTATGGCATTTCTATACACCAATAGTGAACTTACAGGAAGAGAGACTCAAAAAGCAATCCCATTTACCATTGCACCAAAAAAATTAAGATACCTAGGAATAAACTTAACCAAGGAGGTAAAAGACCTATATGCAGAAAACTACAAGACACTGAAAAAAGAGATAGAGGAAGACATAAACAGATGGAAGAACATACCATGTTCGTGGATTGGTAGAATCAACATATAAAAATGTCCATACTACCCAAAGCAATCTATAGATTCAATGCACTACCCATTAAAATACCAACAGCATATTTCACAGACCTAGAAAGAACTCTCCAAAAATTCATCTGGAATAAAAAAAAGACCCCAAATAGCCACAGCAATCCTGAGAAAGAAGAACAAAGTAGGTGGAATCTCAATACCAGATTTCAAGCTGTATTACAAAGCCACTGTTCTCAAAACAGCCTGGTACTGGCATAAGAACAGACATATAGATCAATGGAATAGAATAGAGAACCCAGAAATTTACCCAAACCACTATGCTCAATTAATATTTGACAAAGGAGACATGAACATACAATGGGGTCAAGACAGTCTCTTCAATAAATGGTTTTGGGAAAATTGGACAGATACATGCAAAAAAAAATGAAACTAGACCACCAACTTACACCATACACAAAAAATAAACTCAAAATGGATAAAGGACTTAAACATAAGATGGGAAACCATAAAAATACACAGGCAGCAAAATCTCAAACATATGCTGAAGCAATTTCTTCACCGGTACTGCTCCTAGGGCAATGGAAACTAAAGAGAAAATAAACAAATGGGACTACATCAAAATAAAAAGCTTTTTCACAGCAAAAGAAACAATCAACAAAACAACAAGAAAGCCCACTGCATGGGAGAATGTATTTGCCAATGTTATCACTGATAAGGGTTTAATCTCCAACATTTACAGGAAACTCATACAACTTAACAAAAGGAAGATAAACAACCCAGTCAAAAAATGGGCAACGGACCTAAATAGAAACTTTTTGAAAGAAGACAGAAGGAAGGCCAAGAGACATATGAAAACATGCTCAAAGTCACTAATTATCTGAGAGATGCAAATCAAAACAACAATGTGGTACCATCTCACACATGTCAGAATGGCTATCATCAACAAAACAACAAATGACAAGTGGTATTGAGGATGTGGAGAAAAAGGAACCCTCATGCGCTGCTGGTGGGAATGCAGACTGATGCAGCCACTGTGGAGAACAGTATGGAGTTTCCTCAGAAAACTAAAAATGGAACTCCCATTTAACCCAGTGATCCCACTTCTAGGAATATATCCCAAGAAACTAGAAACGCCAATCAGAAATGATATATACATATATCCTTATGTTCATAGCAGCACAATTCACCATAGCTAAGATTTGGAAACAGCCTAAGTGCCCATCAGCAGATGAGTGGATTAAAAAATTGTGGTATATCTACACAATGGAATGCTATGCTGCAATAAAAAAGGAGTTCTTACCATTTGCAATAGCATGGATGGAACTGGAGACCATTATGCTAAGTGAAATAAGCCAGTCAGAGAAGATAAATATCACATGATCTCACTCATTTATGGAATAGAATGAACAACTTAAACTGATGAACAAAAACAGATCCAGAGACAGAGAAGCATTGATCAGATCGTCAAACCTCAGAGGGAAGATAGGGGAGAGTGGGGGTAAGGGGGAGAGCTCAACCAAAGGACTTGTATGCATGCATATAAGCCTAACCAATGGACACAGACAACAGGGGGGTGAGGGCATGAGTGGGGGGTGGGGGGGGGGGTAATGGGGGGATAAGGACACATATGTAATTTCCTTAATCAATAAAGAAATTTTTTTTTAATCTGGGAATAGCTGTTATCCTAATCACAGGGGTATCATGCCCCACATCTTGCAAGTGTGGTACCCATGATATGGGGCGTGAAGTAATTGAACAGAACCTTCTGGAGCTTCCAGTCCCCTGGAGGATGTTTAATGGTGTAGTATAGGAAGTGTGAGAGAAACACAGAATAGGAGATCCATTTCAGCTCACATTCAGCTGAAAAAGACTCTTCTCTCCAAATGAGTTTTTAAATTCCCTCAAATTTAAAATACTGGTCTTTCTGAAAAGCAAACACCATCCCCACCAGACAGAATACAGAGTGTGGGATCAGGTTAGGCAAGAGAGCTATGAAATTACTCAGCCATTCCTCTGTTAACAGGCAAAGCAGCTAGCCTATAATATACATGTTTGAGGGAAACAGCAGAATCTGTGGAAATCAATTAAGACTCTACCTAAAACTATATTCTGAATAAGAACACAAGCATAGATAAAAATTAGCAATGAACTTTCTGAATCAAAAAAGTATACTATCCCAACATGGCATCTAGTAAATGCAGATTAGAGTGGCTCACACAAGAAAGCATCTATAAATCCTGAAAACAAAATTCAAACAAACCCAAATCAGCGCAAGCACATTGCTTAGGTGTTGTTACTGCATCACTAGTGACCCAGAACCAGACCCTGATATCAGAATTCACAGTATGTCCTTTATGGTTCTGGGACTACATGAACATATACACTTTAGAAGTAGTTCTTTTGGGCTCATTCTCAAATCTATTTGTCATCTCCACAATAGAGTTAAAGATCTTTCAAGATATTTTTATGTATAAATACCGGAATTTGGGAGACTTCTGCTTGATTCTAAAGGTTAAGGTTCTGCTATATGGAGTGGACAAAATTATATCAAGAAATCCTCTTTCTTCTGTCTCTGGAGATTCATGTTGTGCCAAAACCATGAGTACTTAATTTATAGCATGTGTAATCCTGTATAATAAAAGGCTAATATGTAAATCGACTAATTGTCAGAACGACCAGTCACTATGACACACACTGACCACCAGGGGGCAGACGCTCAATACAGGAGCTGCCCCCTGGTGGTCAGTGCGCTCCCACAGGGGGAGTGCTGCTCAGCCAGAAGCCGGGCTCACGGCTGGCGAGCACAGTGGTGGTGGCAGGAGCCTCTCCCACCTCTGTCGCAGCACTAAGGATGTCCAACTGCTGGCTTAGACCCATTCCCTGTGGGGAGCGGGACTAAGCCATCAGTCAGACATCCCTCAAGGGCTCCTGGACTGCAAGAGGGCACAGGCTGGGCTGAGGGAGCCCCCCAAGTGCATGAATTTCATGCAACGGGCCTCTAGTTAACTGTAACAACCCAAAACAATTTTTCTTAAATATTTCTTCCTGAGTCAGGAAACTGGCAAATCCTGCCCCATGTGTTGGCCGTACTCTTGGTTTTGTAAGGAATGTCAGATGGCTGATGATGAGGGAGTTTCTTCCACTTTAATACTTTAGCTACTGTGGTCACCTTCCTAGTACCCATGATGACAAGAGCTACTGCCCATCCCAGAAAGACTTAGGCCACTTCTCTGGGAGTATTAACTCTCAAAAGCCACTAAAACTACCCATAAATCTTTTCTAATTTTTCAGGAGGACTGGATCCTACCTTTTCTTTTATTATTTCCATTTCTCCTCCTTCCTAAAAGGAAAACTGTTTGTGCTCCCAGATTCTGTGGGTCAGGAATTCATGAAGGATACATCAATGACATCTCCTCTCTGCTTCATAAAGTCAGGACCTTAGCTGGACTGACTCAAAGGCTAGAGGTGACTCACCCAAAGGCTGGTTGATACTGGTTGCAAGTAAGAGGTCAGATGGAGCTGTCAAGGAAACCTCATCATGGCTGCTTGAGCTTCCTCACATCATGGGGGCTGAGTTCCAAGAGTAAACATCAGAAGAAAACCAGGCAGAAGCTGACTCACCTTTTATGACTTCAGACATCACACAGCACTACTTCCACAGTGGTCACAAGCCTTCCCATAACGAAGACGAAGATATTAAGGATTAGCACTTCAACATATGAATTTGGAGGACACACAATTCAGTCCATAGCAATTAATATGTTGTTGGACATTTGTGTTATTTGCAGCTTTTGGTTATTACAAGTTAAGCTGCTAGTAACATTTGTGTATGGTCTTTATATAGACGTATATTTTCTTTCCTCTTGGGTAAATACTTAGGAATGGGATAGCTGTAATCATGTGGTAGGTATATGTTTGTTTGTTTGTTTGTTTGTTTTTTAAATGGCTAAACTCTTTTCTGAAGTCTTTTTACCATTTTTTGTTCCCACTAGCAGTGTGTGAGAGTTCTATTTCCTCACTGACCCTTGGTATCCTCCGTTTCTTTCCTTTTAATCATTACCACAGGAGTGTTATAATATCTCACTGTGGTTTTAGTTTGTAATATCCTAATGACTAATCATGTTTAATATCTTTTCATGTACTTATTTGCTACCCATATATCTTATTTGGTGGTGGATCCAAATGTATTTGTTCAGTTTTAATTGAGTTGTTTGAGTTTTCTTTTTATTTCTAGATACAAGTCCTTTATTAGGTGTATGCGTTGCAAAGATGTTTTTCCCAGACTGTGCCTTATCTTTTCTTTTTCTTAACAATGTCTTTTGAAGGGCGGGAGGTTTTTTTTATTTTTTATGAAATCCAATTCATCAATTTGTTCTCTCATAGATTGGGTCATTTCTAAGAAACTTTTGCCAACTCAAGGTCACAAAGACTTTGTTCCATGTTTTCTTCTAAAATTTTTATAATTTTATGTTTTATATTTAGATCTATAATCCATTTTGGGTTTATTTTTGTACATTGTTAGGTATGAATTGACGTTCTTCTTTTTCTTTCCTTTTTCTTTTATTGACATATGGATTTATTATTCTTGTGCCATTTATTAAAAAAGGCTTTTTTTTTTTATTACATCACCTTTGAGCCTTGTTTTGAGTTAAACCATGTCTGACAAAAAGATATTTTCAAGTCCTAACCCCCAGTACCTGTGAATATGATCTTATTTGTTTATAAGGTCTTTGTAGATGTAAGGAAGTTGAGATGAGGTCATACTGGATTAGGATGGGCCTTAATACAATGCCTGGTGCCTTTATAAGAAAAGGGAAATTTTAACACAAAAACAGAGACGCAGAGAGGAGAATATCATATGAAAATGAGGCAGAGATCGGAGTAATGCATCTATAATCCAAGGAGCATCCGGGTGGCCGGCAACTGCCAGAAGCTGGGAAAGAAGCATGGAATGAATTCTCCCTCGGAGCCTTCGCAAGGAACCCTGGCCACACCTGGATTTCAGATATCCTGAACTGTGAGAGACTACATTTCTGTTGTTTTAAACCACCCAGTTGGTGGTGATCTGCTATGGCAGCCCTTGGGAACAAGCCTTGTATATTACATTTACAAAGATATATTTTAAATAAAAAATAAATATGAATCCTGTATGCCCATCAATTTGGCTGGGTCTATAACACATACACTCATGTGTACTAATTAATTAATTCATTCATGTGTTCATTTTGTGCAATTGTGGTTTTTTTATTTCAACTCAGCTATTTCATGTTTTGAGTGTACGGAGGCCTCAGAAGATGCCCTGTTGTCACAGACAACAACAGTCCTCTCCAGCTGACTTGGCAGCCTGTGAGCAGCTCTCAGGCTCCAGGCAGGGGGTAGGGAGGAACGGATGACCAGATGGCTAAGCGGAGACCTATCCATTCACAGGACCCCCATTGATGTGGGCAGTGCAGAGAGAATACAGAGGATGAAGAAAGGTTTGTGCCTGCTGAAAACAGCACTGAGTGCCATTGGTCCTCAGGCACCACAGCGAAAGGACAGTGTACAATGCAGGTGCCATGCCAGTGAATTCCCTCTTTCTGTAGGTGCAATGCTGCACTGAGAAATGGAAGACTTAACCTTCAAAGAGCAGGCTGCATGGCTTCCTCTGTCTCTTGCCCTTGACATTCCCCAGCTGCCCTCGGAACCCATGCAATTCTCTGTTTCCCTCCCAGGTCCACATGCAGTGAAATTCACTCATCCTAATTGCTATTCTTCCCTGGCCGACTGAGGGGCACTAACTGTCTGACCTGGCATATACCTCGAGGATTAACTTTATCAACCTCACATTTTTATATTTGCCAGTGGCTTCTTGGGGCTTCGACTGTTGGAGTATATGATGGTGAAAGATGAGATTCTCAAATGAGAGGCATTACCTGAGGATGAATATTAATTACCCCCAAGAGGGGACACAGGGCTTCATCAGCATGCTCCAGGCTGACATCACTGCTGCTGAGCTACAGAGCAGGGAGGGAAGAAGGAAACAGCTGACAATTGAGCACCTACTGTATGCAGACACGGTGCTAGGCACTTTCACTCAAATAATTTTACACACATTGAAACAAGCAAAGCAGAGACCTAAAACCAGAAAAGGACGTGAAGCCACGTCTGATGTTGATGCCATTGGCTCCTCTGGATATTAGAACATATAATGAGCTCTGAACTCCTTCTGAACCACTGATTGTTAATATCCCTTCTACCTGTATGTCCAGGAGGAGTGAAGGTGGCCTTCACAGAGGACAGTGAAACCAGGTGAGGACAGCTGACATGAGTCATCTGAGAAAGAGTAAGTAACTTTCAAAGTTCCAGTCTAACATTCTTTCTAGAAGTCATAATTTCACTATATATGTAAGGATTTTTGTAAAAATGGGTGTATTTGGATAGGACTTCATTATCAGGGGCCCAGGTTCATCTCCTCTCGAAGGATCGAGAGGTTATTTCCAGAGGACAAGGCATGCTGCCAGATTTACAGTATGTCCCTTCCCCAAAACTTGGTACAAATTTTCTGTAAACTCAAGGCCACTTATCACATCCGGACTCCCACATGGATCTAAGCATATGCCATGTACACCGCAGGCACACTGGGCAACTGGTTATTTATGGGACTTGGCAGAGAAGTCTTCATCAGGGTGTTTAGTCACAGTCTATGTGACAGCACCCACTGTGACAGTGAGCAGTAAAGTGAATAATCATATATCCAACTTGGAAGGTCAATTCCTGATCATATTTCTAATTATTAAGTACACAATTATTGAGGGCCTCTCCGTGGCATAGTTTCCTACTGTAAAGGTTGACTGTTCACTACTCAAAGTTTTTCTGTTGTTACAGATGTATAATAATAGCACAAGTAGAGATCATTGTCCTGCGATCCCTTTCTTTCAAAGAAAAATGATGAGGTTTTGTTGTTTGTTTGTTTTTTTCTTTTGGGTTCTTGAAATGGAAGGCTAGTACTTATCTCTCCCTTTTCATCTCAATGATTTCCTCATTGTTAAGTTCATTGATAAATATTAAGGTTTCATTAAGATATAAATTGATTAGGATCAACCATGGTTTGTATCCCTCCTGACTAAATACTCTACTATGAAGGAAAAGAAATAATGGGACCCTCCCACTTTATCTCAAAAAGAAAAAACAAAGGCAATTGAGGGTGCAGAAATAGGAACTCACAGCACAGAAGTCTCTATAGGCTCCTTCTAACCAAAGATACATTAAACTTAAAAATGCCAATACATGGGGAAATGCGACCATCTAAATGAGGGTCATGTCAGTTGTGTTGCTTAACCATCCTTGGCACAGTTTTCCAATAAGGCCTAAATTAATAAACTAGATAAAAAGCAAGCTTAAGTAGATAGATTATTTTTATATTTTCTACATTAACTAGTACACTTGGGAACCTAAATTATTGAATACTGATCATAAGACTGTTCAAGGGATGACCACATATCTTTTTTCTTTTTAAGTCTTTGCTTATAAATAGCATCATTACACATGCCCGTGTTCTAAGAGTTGGTTCAGCATAGTACAGAATTCAGTTGTTTGGCTAAAGTTCCATTCTGCAGGACAGAATTCTCCCTCTCCAAACTGAAAAGAACGGTAAGGTCCATGTGCAGTCACTCTGGAGATGAAAAAATCCACATCAATGTGGTAAACATTAGGGCTGTTCACAAATGTGCCAGTTCTCCCCCTCCCAGGTACACAGTAGGGCAGCACACAGTAGGACTGCTCTTCTCCACCCTGCTATAGTGAGACTTGGCCATGTGACTGCCTGGAGCCAATAAAAAATGAGCAGGGGCCTTTACAGCCAATGCAGAATTTGCCACATTCCCTGCCCCCTGTTGCAGTAATCTTTAATGTCAGTGCCAGGATGGAGCCCCTACCCCCTTAGGTCTCAGAGTGACTATTAAGTAGGCTCCTCCTGCTAGTTTGCAGCCTGAGAAAGAGAGTAGAAATGATATACAACACAGACACCAACCTTTGTAGCAATAAAGCCAATGAGATTTTAGTTAGTTTTTACTGCAGTATAATTTAGCCTGATTAATTCAACAACAAAAATTAACTTCTCTTAAGAAGTTATAAATGAAATATTGACTACTGATGCCTCATCAAAAACGCATGTTCCCCAGTTGTTTTTCCATGAGCAAGAATGGATTTCATCGACCATTTCAATTCACTTTCTTCCATTTCTCCTCAAAATTAACAGCACACAATTCCAGGATTAGAGATATAAAATGGCACTATACCAAGAGATAGACAGGCACACAGAAAATATGGCCATGTGACAATTTTGGAGTCATGCAACTGCAAGTCAAGGAAACTGGCAAGCACCAGAAGCTGGGAAAGAAGCACAAACAGATACTCCTTCCGAAACCCCAAGGTGGAACTAACCCTATTGACACTTGGATTTTGGACTTCTGGCCTCCAGAACTCTATAAGAATAAAGTCTTGAATTTTTTGCCACTCAGTTTTGGGCACTTGGTTATAGCAGCACTAGGAAATGAATACGGTGACTTTTAACTACATTTTCTCCCACTCCTCTGCCTGCTTGGCATTTTTACAATGAGTCTTTACACAATGAGACGTGACCTATTGGTCCTGCACATCCCTGCACTTTAAACCTTAATGGTTTCCAGGCCTCTTTCTGAGCTGAGTAAACTAGGGTATGGGCCTAACCTCTTCTTTCACCAAATAAACTCCATCAAGATCAGAAGCAATGTCTTGTTTGTCTTTTACTTCTTCCTCCAACACCTTCTCAGAACTAGCACAATGCCTGGCTCACAGGGAGGCCTCTAAAATAATTGCTAAGGAAACTATAGAGCAAACAGGGGCTATTACTCCCTTTCTTTCTGTACCTCTCATCTCATACTAAACAGTGATTTAGGACAACAGGATTAGTAAGTCTGTTGGTGTTGGCTTCTTTCATGGCCAATTACCAAATGATAAACTGGGTTCCTCTGGCAGCCAATCTAAATCAGTCCGTCCATATATGGGTGCCAACTATTCCATGGTCTATTAATGCCATTTCCATCCATGATTACATCAGGGCAAGCAAAGGAACAGCCAAAAACCAGAGGCAGGCTTGGAGTGTTTGAACTAACAGAACATCATTAATCAGTGAGGGCACACCAAGAAACCTAAGACTTAAGAGGCTTAAGTCTTAAAAGTTAATCTGAAAAAGTGATACATCGTGTGCAAATAGCCATGTCATCCATGATTGTGTACATGTACCACATCCCTCAACAAAATTTATGTTTATTCATTTGCTATTTGTGTTAATGAGTTGTCTCATAGATGTGATATCTGTTGGCTTCCATATACACTTGACTTTCTTTCCAAGCATAAGGCAAAGCCAATTTCTCATTTTGGCTGGGAAGGAGTCCTAATGACCTGAGAACCGGCACATTTCAATCTTGTGAGGACTAATTCTCTGAATTTAAATGCAGCCAACACACAGTTTTCAGTCTCACATGCAGAAAAGACCAACTTAAGGTCTTCTCCCAAACTTTTTAATGCCTACAAGATTCTGCAGTCCCCTTTATCATTTGAAATCATATCCTTTAACGGCAAACAAATGGTCCTTGAAGCATAGCTTTCACCATTAATATTTGCATGTTTTAATTAGCTCAGCTGCTTGATCATGCCTTTAAGAATCTCAAAGTATCTGCTGGCTTTCTTCAGGTCTCAGGAAGATGGCACCCTTCCCGGGAGGTAGCTAGGAAATCTACATGTGCTTCAAAGTTCTGTGGCTTTCTGAGACAAGCAGTTCATCTTCTTATGCCCTTTCCACCACTAACTGTTAAATTTGAAGGCCATGGGTAATTCTGGATTACATATTCACAGTAAATCTGAAACAAAAGAAAGTCAGCTAAATGCTAGACCATGAATGTTTCTGTGCTCATTTCAGGAATGAACTGGTCACAAAGGCAGAGTAACCAACTGTCCACCTTGGGTCCCAGAAAGGTTCTCACATTTCTCAGCATCAGATCAACTCTGAAAATGCAAATAGCCAAAAGGAGATAAATTATCTTCATCAAGACATTTTGATCCATTGCAGCATTGATTGGGGCAATTTTTGTAGAGCCAGAATGAAAAAGGTTTTGACGGTGCCAGGGGAGCAGAGAGTATAGATCCAGAGAGGATCCAACGGCAGAAGAGGATAGAATCTTCTGTTTCTGATGGAACAAAACATTGTCACCCCCATTTGAAAAAGAAGACAGCTGAGTCCCTTAGAATCAAGAATGGTATCTTGTTAAACAGCCAGAAGGCACTAGATACCTGAAAATCTGTATGAGTAGAGGACAGAAGAGAAAAGAAATGTCAGTGGGAAGGTGCCAGTATTGTAGCTGGCTCCTTCACAGTCATGCTTAGCATTGTCTCCACTAAGTGGAAATGCCAGAGCCACCTGTGAAGACACCACATGAAGCCACCACCTATTAGGGTTCTGAAGAAGTAGGACATGAAAGAGAGGGGTTTGCATGAGGAAAGCATGCCTGGCCCAGGAGGCATGGATGGGGGTGAGAGGCAGGGACATGGAGGGCTCCGGATATTTGGAGCCTGAGAAATGGGAAACAGAGAGACCAGGCTCACCTCCTCACTGTTGGGAGTCGTGCTGGCACTGACTTTATTGCTGGAAAGAGCGATTGGTGAGTAGTTGGGGAAATGACCAGAGGAAGTTAAAGCAGGGCAGAAAATGAGCAAAGCCACAGATTTCCTGCATAAAATCCAGTGTTCCAAAACCTCTATAGTATACTCCCAGGCCAGAGATCCAGACTGCTACCTGCACCTAACCCACACTGTGGTAGATGCGTCCACATATCAGTTAGGAGTATCTGCCTGAGTTATACAAAAGTGTACTAATGGAAAGATTTATTTTTCTCACAAATAAGAGCTCTCCTATGTTGCCTCAAGTGACTCAATGGTGTCAAGGCCAACATTGTTGCAATTCTCAGGTTATGAGATAGCAACTTTGCCTCCAAGGAGCAGCTCTCACACTGCACTCCAAGGCAGGAATCCAGGGACATGGCTAGGATGGGTTCTCTTCTGGACCTTCCTCTTTCCAGGGAGGAAAAACCTTCCCTGGAAGGTCCCTGTAGACTTCTTACATTCCTGTTGATCTGTAGCACATTCCTGCCCTTAAACTAGGGACTATGCCCAAATTCCCTAAAATAATAGGCCTCCAGCTGATGCCTGTCCAAAATGGGTTACCCCTGCTCCTTCCTACGAGGATAGAAGATGGGGCAGTGCCTGTAGAGGACTCCACTTGTATTGTTGATGAGACCCAAGGGTAGACCCAGCGCTGCTGGGTCAGAGCAGAGCCATCAAGACTAGCATAAGCAGGAGACAGCTGGAACCGCCTGTAGAGAGAAAAGCCTCCATCCCACACAGGCATCCTCTCTAAATTTAGAAGCAAGAGCCAGCCTTTCCAGAGGCTTCTTTGAAACTGTTAAGAAATTATAATTAGACTTTGTGCTTCTGCTAAGTCTTTCATCGCAGGAGCTCAGGGCAATTCCTTATACCATCTCAATCTTCACAACACCTTTCGAGGCAGCAAGCATCTATTGTCATCTTCATTTTCAGGATGAAGGAACTGAGGTGGAGGTACAGGTTAATGACTTTCTCAATGTCATTTGCTCAGTGAGTCACCAGCCAGCTGGGGATGGGACCAAAATTGATGGGTGAAAATAGCTATCTCACTCACTGGAGACCCTGGGCAAGTATGTGGAGGTCATTTACTTACCCAGATGGCATGAGCCCTGAAAGGTGACTTCATGGGAGGATGTCAGGGCTCTGACCAAAGAGGCAAGAGGAACAGAGTGAGAACAGTGAGTCCCTGTCTGGGCACCTTAGGCAAGTCACTTGTAATTTCTGCACACTTTCCTGATTTAAAAAATTAGAATAATAATATCTACCTTCCCACCATGTGAGGTCATAGCGAGGAGGTGCCATCTATAAACCTGGAAGAGGATCCTCCCAGACACTGAATCTGCTGGGACCTTGATCTTGGACTTCCAGCCTCCAGAACCGCTGCGTAGTACCCAGAAAACAGAAGTGTGCTGAATAAATGAATGAGTCTGAGCTCAATCTCCAAAGCACCTGTCATTAATATGTACATGTTTTGACATTTTTAAAAAGGAATGATATCTACCCCAACTATTTCACTCAGCTGATTCAAAGACAAAAGGAATATTTCCAATGAAACCAGGTGAAGTTGCACATTTCGTAAAGTCCAAGTCAACGGCGGGAGATGGTAGAACCAACATTTAAAATCAGCCTGCTGCTCTTGGCTCACACAATCCTAAACTACAACCAATTATACAGGACTCTTCCCAGATGTCCATGAAGTTCCTTTCTGCTGTTCAATGTGCTATGAGCCTATTTTCAGCATACACTGTATGGAATATGCTACGCATGCAGGATGCAGACATAACTAGGATGTGACCCGTGTCCTCTAGGAAATACAGCCTGGAGGATAAGGTAGACAAATGAACCACGAATTTCATTGAGAGGCAAAGTGAAATCAGACTAATAATAGACAAGGAGGGCAAACCAGGCGACGTTGGGGGAGGAGCATCCAGAAGAAGTTTCTGTTAGCCAGTGGGGTGGGTGGGCGGGGAAGGCAAATGGGCACAGGGGGCAGTGGATAAAAGCTGAAACAGGAAAACCTTAGCTCTTCCTTTCCTTCCCAGAGTCCACCATTCTCCCCTCTGAGCAAAGTGAAGTCAAGGTGATAGAGCAGCAGAGGCTGGAGGTTGGGTTGGCTTTGTTTACCTCTGAGAGCAAGGATATTTGCAGCAAAAACATTTCCTTTGCGCACCCCGGCGCATTTCTCTCTGCGGCAATCTTACTTTCGGCCGCAGGAGGGCGCTTGTCTTCCTCCGCTGCAGCCAGTGCCGCCCCGCCTCCCAGCTGCATCTGGCTGCGGACGGTTTGCCTCCAACACCTGCATTCTGGAAGCAATGCCCTGGCAACTAGGACACCTGCAAGACGTGATCACAGGCACTCCCAACTCCCCACGTTTTATCTTTGTTAAACGAGCCAGGGTAGATGTTCCAAAACAATTACTCTCTCATCAACAGGTACGCTACAAGGACAATAACGCATACAAAATTCCCAGGGAACTATTGGAAGATTGGCTATCAGAGAGAAAGCAGCTCAGATTCATTAGGAGGTAGAAATCGGTTCTCTGGCTCTGGCTGGGAGGTCTCCCGGATCCCAGGCTTAAAGTAGGATGGTAACCAATTGACATAGCAGGACACTGCCCCTTCTCAGGGACACCAGTGTGGTGCTAAGGGGGCCCCATAAGGGAGAAGAAAGGAACGCCCAGATCTGAGACACGACCAGAGAAGGAAAGCAGTCGTCTTTTATCTATTTTTGTTTTAACAATTAATTGTTAAAATACCTGAAGGAAATAAACTCTTCCAGCTGGCTCTGCACCAGACAAGAATTCTTAAATTGTACTAACTGGGCTGTTCCCCCAAAGCCCCTTTGTTCTCTCCACACCCTTGTTATGAGCATATCCACCCACCATCACCTTGTATGATTTGCCCCCAATGAATTAGAAAGAAGGTTTTAAGATAAGGCGGGATGAAACACTGACAGCCAATCAGGACACTTGCACTCAAAAGTCCCCCTCAGAATTAATGGAAGACTATTTTGTTTGTTTGTTTGCCTGTTTCTTTTTGCCTCTAAGAGTAATTAAATCCATGGTTTTGGGTTAGCCCCTGGATTGAAGCATCTTTTTGGGTAAAAAGAGCCTAAGCTTTCTTAAACTTTGAGATGAACAAGAACTATCACAGCATGTAGAAACCAAAACTACAGCAAGCTAAAATTATCCCCTTCTCATAAAGGAAAAGGAATCTCAGATGATAAGAAGTTTTTTAAACAGTCTAATAATTACACACTAACACCCAAAATAGACCTTAATTATCTGAGAGATTCTTGAGCTAAGATCCCATAACCTGCTCCATAGTATTTGTCCAGCTTCACACCCCCAATTTACTGTATATATTCATAGGTTCTGTCAAATGAGTGCATTATCATTATCACCTTCATCGTCATCACCTTCATCATCATCGTCATCAGTTTATCAGCCAGATGCTGGCTCAGATAAAGTTCATCCTTAAAAATTTCTAAGCCTATTTTTTCCTTTTATTTGCTGCATCTGGGTCCTATTGTTTGGCACACTTCCTGGGTCATGGACTGCAGATATGAAAGAAAATCTCCAGTCCCCTCCCCACAGCCTAACACTATGGATTAATCTGAATCAGAGCATAAATGGAACAGTGTCCTCATCTGTAAGACTGAGCTGAGAGCAAGATGAAGAATAATGAGTACTGTGTGCTACCATTTATAATTTTTAAAAAGAATCGTTAAATATACATTTATATGGAAATGAACTAGGAGACTACACACGAATCCTGGTTATACTGTGCTTATTTCTAGGGATTGAAACAGGAACTAGAACACAAGGCTGGAGAGGTTCACTTTTCACTGGATATATATATATTTTTTAATTTAACATATGAATATATAGTAGTTATTTAAAAATTAATAAACTGGGGGGAGTAATTATTATAAAGACATTTATTGATTTGCTACAATGACTGTAATTTTGAAGCTAAATTAAAGTCCTTATGTTTGGGATAAATTATAATTAATGAACTGATATAAAACAATGATTTGGTACATTTGTTCTCATTTCCCTTTCTGTCTAAATAAGGACAGTAGAAAAAAGCATCTTGAATTAAGGAGAGGAAATGAAATTTACCTGTAACATTTAAAAGAGGAGTTTGATAGGCATTCAGCTTTTCCATGCATCCCAACCTTAAAGTGCCTTTTCTGGCTGTCTTCTAAAGCAGGGAGGGAGGGAGGGAGGGAGGGAGGGAGGGAGTTCTTTAAGCTTCCATAGCTTGTTAGAATACCCCTTAGGGATATACAGCTGCCTTTGGAAATGCCCAGGAAGAATGCAGACAAGACAGCGCACCAGGTAATGACACATCATACATTAATACACGTGTTCTGTTTTATAGAATTCCAACTGTGATGAACTTTGCAAGTGTGACAGAACCAAGACCCAAATCTGAAATAACCTCATGAATAGATGGACATTTTGCTGGAATTCAGATCTGTGAACCTCCTGGTTACACCTCACTATTCTAGACCTTTTTAGATTTGATAACTAGGGGAATTCATTTCCTGGTAATAGACCATGGAAAGAAAATCCTTTCATTGCCCCCAAAGATGTGGGTAAGCAGATGCTCTGTGCTAGGGGTAGGACTTGTAAGGATGAATAGGACCTGCCATTTTCCACATAAGGCCACGACGCACAGTGAAGCAGGTGAGACCACGACCCCAAGACTGAATTAATGCTCAAGTTCAAGGTCCTCAGTGCAATTCCTTTCCTTGTCTCAAAGAAACTGCTACTTGGTGTCATTGGTAGAACTTGGCTTCTGGAGCTTTGGAGCTGACCTCTTTACTCTAAATAAGTCCTTAGAGTGGTCCTTTAGTGACTTAAGTATAAATCTGTTTCCCCTCTTTAGTTAGGCTGAGGGTGAAAGGTTTGCCCAAGGAGCACAGGGCTCTTGGGAGGAAAGAATGGAGACCTCCACTTTTTCTGGGTAAGGTTCTAACCAGTGTTTGTATTCAGGGTCCTCAGCAGAGGCCAGATGCCAGAGGGCGGGAAAAGGGGTTCAGAATGAGAAGCTCAACAAATGAAGGGAAGGAGAGAGTTCTAGAGACATAGCCTGGATCCAAACATCCAGGCCTAAATGTTCCAATGCAAAGGCAGGGTCCACATGTCTGATGGTGCCAATACACATACTGAACCAGCAGATATAGCATCATAGTAATGATGAGTGAGTGGTGGGGGGAGGAAGGGAGAGAGGGAGGGAGGAGAGAGAGATTGGCCTGAAAGAGCTCATCACTAAGAACCTTGGATCTCAGGTCCCCTGACAAAGCTGAACATGAGGATGCTCCCATTAAAAAAACAAAAATGCCCGAAGTTACTGCTGCAAGAATGGCAGCCATGTGTGAAAAGGAAACACCTCAGAATCGTGTCAGCATCTCAGCATCATTCAACTGCTTCACTCCCCATGCAAATGTATGTTGCTACTGTACCAGGCTTCACCATCTAATGTTCTCTGCACAACAGATAGCTGTGAGCCACAGAAACCAGCTCAGCTAACCTAAGCAAAAGGATGCCAGGCAGCACACAAGCTCCACAGGGAGCAACTGGGCTTGGACAATGGTTGAAACCCAGAAAGGATGGGCAGCAGGAAGAATGGCTCCAGCAAAGGGCTGCTGGCACAGACACTTCAGGCCAAGGGGATGCAGACTGTGAACACCAGGGACATTGTTTATCAGCTGACCCTGCATCTTTGCATAACCTGATTCAGTCTCAGGCTTGGAGGGTCAGCCTGGCAGAGGCTGAGTCCTGTCCCCCAGGCTGGCTGTCAAGGGGCAGGGGTCTCCCCACCTCAGGCTCTGTGGCGGGAGGAGGACCTGCCTCCCAGCCCCAGCGTCCACAAGGTGCAGTGTGGAGCAGAGGCTCTGGAAATAGGAAGGAGTGTGGTTGGGGCAGGCAAAAATGACAGTTGCATTACAGTTGATGTTGGGAGTGAGACAGACAGAAAACAAAGAGAAATAGACTCAACAGACAGCTCATCTCAATATCCACACAATTCATATCGCATCTGTCTTTAAATATGTACAAATGCTGTGATGAAAACAATGACTCTAACTTTCAGAGCAGTCATGAGGAATAATATCTCCTTGGTTAACTACATGAGATACCTCCATGGAAAACCCAAAAATGTCAGTTCTGCCTACCCTTTATAGTATTATTGAGAGATTTTGAGAAGTAGGTTATCCAAAGCATACCACAAAGGCACCTCAGAATTACAAGTCAAAAAAAACTGTAATGCTAATTACACAATTAGTACAGCTAGCATATTAGAAATTAGTTAAATTTATGATACAGTAATGCTATATTTTTAATGTAAAGTAGTCATATTCTGTAATACTTTAGTGCCTATTTTATAATCAACATGCACAGTACATTTATGTTGATTTTATGACCTTATCACTTCTCGCTCTTTTGGCTAAAATCAAGTGTATTTTCTGACCTTGAACAAAATTTTAGCATTTATACGATTATAAAGGTTTGTAGATGTAGTGGTTTCATATGAATTACATATTCTTAGTCTGGTCCATAATTCCTCTGAAACAAGATTGTCACCTTCAAATCACTTAAGATTGGTCCTGCCTTCTGCAATAATTGACTTTATAGCCTAATTTCCAGAGACACAGTCAGAGCAAAAACAGAGGCCTGGCCATTTGTTATACTTTTGTATAAAACTTGTTTTTATTATTATGATAAAATGTGTATAACTTTACAAAATTACACACTTCTTTAGATGTTTTCCAAAGTTTGCATTTTCTAAAAGAAAAATGTTCTATCAATGTTTTGGGGCTGTGATGGGCATTTCTACTGACCAATATAGGGGAAGGCTATACTGAGTGTGTTCAGAAAGAGAAGATGGGTGGAGAACAGACCTGATGCTCACTACTCACCTGGGTTCATAGCTGACACCAAAGCTGATGGAAATGGAGGATTTCATAAATGGCCTTTTCCCAGCATCACTTGCCCATTATGTTGCCCCTAATGCCTGCCTCCTGACAGTTCTCTACCAGTTTGATTCTCAGCTCAACCTTAGGCATGAGTTGACAACTAGTATGTCAGTTGAGCATATAAGTTATTCTGAAATATATATATCAAATGTATCAAAGAATGCATGCTTTGCATTCTCATGATTGCAACAATCTAAAGGTCTACTACATCCTGGTGTTTTGGGCTGAACTATGTACCCCACAATTCATATATTAAAGAACTAACCCCCAGTATCTAAGAAAGTGACTCTGTTTTGAGATAATCTTTAAAGTGGAAATTAAATAAAAATAAGCTTATTTGGATGGGCCTTAATCCAGTATGACTGGTGTCCTTATAAGAAGAAGAAATGAGGACACAGACACACACAGAAGAAAGGCCATGTGAAAACTCAGGGAGAAGACGCTCATCTACAAGCCAAGGAGAGAGGCCTCAGAAGAAACTAATACCGCCCACACCTTGATCTTAGACTTCTTGCTTCCAGAATTGTAAAAATATAAATTTTATTGTTTAAGCTATGTTACTTTTTTACAGCAACCCTAGCTAATAAATAGTCTTAGGGAAACTTGAATAAATAGGTACTCATCATTAGCACTAGGTACAGGACCTTTCCAGTCCGAGCTGGCCCTCCAGTCTTCTCACCACTCTCCCTGCACCCACACTTGAACTTGACCAAGCATGTCATCTTTCCTGATTCCAAAAGTGGACTGAGCCCTTCAATCCCATGCTTCCCAAGTCTTCCACAGATAATCATTCAGAAATACAGGCTCTTCTATTTTATTGGACCTGCCATCCTCTATACCTTGAAGTTCTTATTTTGAACAAGTAAACAGGGAAAGAGAGTAGGTGGCAAAGAAACACATCACTTCCACTCATGCTCCATTTGTGAGAACTAGCCATATGGTCCCACTTGGAAACAAGGACAGCTGGGCAACACAGACTCTGACTGGGCAGCCAACTCCCACCAATTCTACTCTAGGGAGGAACACCACTCTTTGCTGGACAGCTGGCTGCCTCTGCCACATTCCTTTTATATCTGACCAGATTGTCATCAGCAGCTTTAGCCTGTTCTATTTCCCCAACTTCCCCACTCCACCTACCCAACCCTGCTCAGTCCGTGGGCATGACCTGTTCTGACACTAGTCCTCCTAGGATCTTTGAATCTTAAGGATTCAACCTCTTACCACCATATTTGAGGATGTTATCAATGTCTTCCCTTCTTCTTCCTTCCCTTTCTGCAAATAAACCTTATAAATTCTACTTCTGAATTCTGAAAACCCCAAGAATTTGTCATAGTGAGTCCCCTAAAGGCCTCATAGTGTGGCCAGTCCTGGGGATGATGAGGATAATGATCAGAAAAGGCCACTGGTCTATATCTGTCAGTCATGGGGGGAGGGAAGGAGGTTCCCTCAGAAGGGACACAGAGTTCCAGATGAGCTTGCCTCACAAACCCTGATTAACATCCACTCTGTAGGACTGGTGGTGAGACCACAACTAAGAGGGCATGCAGTGCTTTGATGAGCTCTTCCTCCAATGGGGAAGATGAACTTTTAAACACAATGATAAGGCAGTGTAACATATGCCGAAATGGAGGTGTAAAAAGATCTGCAAAGGCATAGAAAGGCAGGGCCTAACTTTGCCCGGAGTGGTACAAGGCTTCTTCCAGGTGGCAGCATTAAAGCTGAGAATGCACAGACGACAAGGGAAGGATGTGGATTCCAGACCAAGGGGAAATAACTGTCAGATATGACTGTGTGAACAGCCAAAAGCTGCAAAGAGCCCAAGTGTCCATCAGCAGATGAATGGATAAACAAAGTGTGGTCTCACATATGATGGCATATTATTGAGCCTAAAAAGGAAGGATGTCATGACTCATGCTACCAAAGGGATGAACCCTGAGAAGTTTATGCTGAGTGAAATTAGCCAGACAGAGAGGACAGATACAGGGGATGGCAAAAGGGGTGGGCAAAAATAGGTTTTCAGTTATGAGTACACAAAACAGGGTTTATTTTTGTGTTGTTACTTATTAACTAGAGGCCCGGTGCATGAAATTTGTGGGGGGGGCGGGTGTTGGGGATCCCTTCAGCCCAGCCTGGACCCTCTCCAATCTGGGACCTCTCGGGGGATGTCCCACTGCCGGTTTCGGCCCGATCTCTGGGATCGGGCCGAAACCGGCAGTCGGACATCCCTCTCACAATCCAGGACCACTGGCTCCTAACTGCTCACCTGCCTGCCTGCCTGATCGCACTAACTGCCTCTGTCTGCCAGCCTGATCACCCCTAACTGCACCCCTCTGCTGGCTTGGTCGCTCCTCACTGCCCCCCTCTGCCGGCCTGGTCACCCCACACAGCCTGCTTGCTGGTCAGTCATTCTGTCATCCCTCACTAACCCCCTTGCCGGCCTGGTCACCCCACGCAGCCTGCTGTTCAGTTGTTACTATGAGGGCGCCGTGACCAATTTGCATATTACCCTTTTATTAGTATAGATTATTATTATTGATTTATATTACAACTATAAACCTCCTTTTGTCCACCCCTGTAATCCATGATTTCACTAACATGAAATATCTAGAATAGGCAAATTCATAGAGTCAGAAAGTGGACTCGAGGTTACCAGGGCCTGAGGTAAGAGAGAATGAGGAGTTATTATTTAATGGGTGCAGAGTTTATGTATGGGGTGATGAAAAGTTTTGAAAATAGCTAGTGCTCATGGTTGCATGAACTCTGAATGCAATTAATTGTATACTTTAAAATGCCTACAAAGGCAAAAGTTTTATATGTTCAAGATATATTTTACCACATTTTAAAAATATATATGTAGTTGTGTGAAAGGGTATAAGAAAGAAGTTTCTTAATGATCTCTATTTTTAAACATGGAAAATCTAATGAAAGATCAATTGGGTTCCTGACTATAGCCTGCAGCTTTCTTTCTTTTTTTTTAACATTAAAAAGGGAAGAACAGAGCAAGAAGATCAGAAAGGAGGCTACTCCCAGAAATCCAGCTGCAGGGAACTCCACCGAGATGTTTCCTTTTCGGTGTCAGCCACTGGTGGAGAAAGAACTCTCGGTACTTCAACTATGACTTTCTTTTTAAAAACACATTTTTATTGATTTTAGAGAGAGAGGAAGGGAGAGGGAGAGAGAGAAAGAAACATGGATGTAAGAGGGAAACATCGATTGGCTGCCTTTTGGGGACTGAGCCTGCAACCCGGGCATGTGCCCTGACCAGGAATCAAACCCGAAACCTTTAGGTGCACAGGACAATGCTCAACCAACTGAGCCACACCAGCCAGGGCACTGTGACTTTCTTTTAAGTGTTCTTTTTATTAGGCAGTAGTCCATTAAATTAGATTTAATGAAGACTGATTTGATTGATGGACAAAGATCGAATAGTCATTCTCTCCAAAGACAATATAGGTTTGTGTCATTGATCCAAAAACCCCTCACATTTTGGCAACCATGTGACAAAATAATTTATAGCCTTGGTAAAAACAGGCAATACTGTTGATCTGCAGAAATATCACTTCAGTCATTGCTGTGTAGCAGAGGTTCTTAACTGTTATTAAATCAGCTGTTCATTGCTTGACACATCACAAATTGAAACTACACACACAAATCACATGGCTGAACTTGAAAAGCCAAACCTGTTTTTATTGCAATGTGGAAACTAAAAATGGGATTTCATTCTGCCAAGGTTATCACATGGAAATAAAATAATGCAAAACATCCCTCCTTTTAAAAATAATAAATGGTATAAATCATCTCGACAGCTGACCGTTCCACTGTAACATTCCAGTGAGTTGTTCACTAATAAGAAGCTGAATTAGATTAATAACTGTGCATTCTCCTACACATCTCACGGAAATTAATTTAGCTCTTCACATGTCTGAGCAAACTGCTTCAGAACATTAATTACTGGATTCTTATCACCAAAAAAAAACAGAAAGAAAAACAACAACATTTTCTTTACACCTATTTGCACATAGGGCTTTGCTAAGCACTTTCCAAGCAATTTGAACTGATGGGTTATAATCTAAAAATGCAATTTTCCTATTAAAAAGACAACCTGGAACTTGTTTAGTTAAGTGCCAAGCAGCACTGATTTCTTTTTTTTAAGTTGGATTATTTCTAGTGATAAAAATGTGGGGAGATCTTATTTCATACAAAGGCTGTATCTCACAAGACCTGTGTAAGTAGAACTTGCATAATTCAAGAATGATTATCTCCGGGGAGTAAATATAAAATAAGACAGGTGTATTCTCAGAGCACATTTATAAATTGTAATACATTTTTGCTTTAAAGGCACTTTTCCTGTCCCTGGCGTTACATCTCATATTTCACAAAGTGTCGTCTCCCACGTTAACGGCTTCATGTCTCATCACGGCTGTGTGCCCTTCTTGGCATCTTATCACATATAACTTTCTGTCAAAAGCTATTGATTTGGGGGCACATTTGTTCAGGCCAAGCATTGTTTTTTTTTTTTTTATGAATACAGCAGTCTCCTCCCTATCTGTGGGGCTTTATGTTCTAAGACCCCCAGTGGCTGCCTGCAATCACAGATAGTACCAAACATTTTCTTTACAACTCATGCGTTAAGGCTTCTCTTTGTCATTTCCAAATTTCCAGCATGACTACTCTTGCCATTATTAAGTAAAATAAGGGTGACTTGAATACAAGCGTTGCAATCCTGACAGTCAACCTGATAACCCAGATGGCTACTAAGTGAATTATAGACAGGAGCCTCAACCACATGGAGATGCTGGACATAGGGTTGGTTCATGTCCTGGGCAGCAGAGAGTGTGACAGTGTGAGATTTCACCATGTTACGCAGAATGGCACACAATTTAAAACTTGTAAGTTGGTTGGGCATTGTCCTGTGTATCAAAAGGTTGTTTGGTCCATTCTCAGTCAGGACACAGGCCTGGGTTGCAGGCCCGATCCTAGGTAGGGAAGTGAAGGAGGCAAATGATGAATGTTCCATTCTCACATTAATGTTTCTCATTCTCTCTCCATTTCCTTTCCTCACTCTCTAAAAATCAATAAAAATATTTTTTAAATAAAACTTATAAGTTGTTAATTTTGGAATTTTCCATTTAATATTTTCAGACCTTGGTTGACTGGATAACTGAAACTGTAAAAGCGGAACCATGGATAAGGAAGGACTCCGGTACTTGCATGACATTGTTATTGGGTCGTAAAAATATTTTACATAATAATAACAGTGAATGCTAAAATAATAGTATAACAGTTTTTAAAAAATGTACTTATGAGAGTTTCATGCACATAAACAACAGTATGATTTAGAGGATCATGCAAAGCCAGGCGGTATTTCTTTCCCCAGCTTAGTGACAAGTCATAGTATAAAAGTATAAACAAGGTTTACAATACTCATTCTGCCCAGCCATTTTTTAATTATGTGATTTTTTACAATCTTTTTAAAATTTTGGTGGGATTAAATTTTGGTGTGATTAATATTTTTATCTTTGAATTAGAGGCTCAGTGCACGAATTCATGCATGGGTGGGATCCCTCAGACTGGCCAGCCATCAGGGCTGATCGGGGTCATCTCACGCAGTCCTGATCAGGGAGGGTCTGGAGGGATTGGGGGACCGATCACAGGAGGTTGGCTGTGGGAGTGCATTGACCACCAGGGGGCAGCTCCTGCATTGAGCACCTGCCTCCCTGGTGCTCAGTGTGCATCATAGTGAACAGTCAAACGGTCATTCAGCTAACTGGTTCTAATGGTTACTTAGGCTTTTATATAACTAGATTAAGATTTTATTGGTATTTTTATGTTTACAGACTAAAGCCATGGTGGCCAATGGACAGACAAATTCAGAAGATGGAAGAGACCCACCATCATCTAGGAAGGAGATTTTTTTCTCATATCATGTCTACTAGGGAGGAATTGCAGAGCTCACATTCTCCAGAAAATAAAAATGACTCAAAATCCATATTCACAGACTGTTGAATCTGAGAGGGAAGGGGTGGGGAGGGAAGGTGGGTGGGAAGAGATCAACCAAAGAACTTGTATGCATATATGCATAACCCATGAACACAGACAATAGGGTGGTGAAGGCCTAGGTGGGAGAGGTGGGCTATGAGGGTCAATGGGAGGGGAAAAAGGGTTCATATGTAATACTTTCAACAATAAAGATTTTTTTTTAAATCCACATTCACCCTAACACCTTCGTCCTCCCACACTTCTGAGAAGGGACATGGATCTAGGGCGGAGAAATTGGTCTGTGTTTTAGTCCTGCCTTGGTCACTGCTGCCCAACTGAGGGATTTGGCCCCTTCCTCTGAGCCCAAGCTTTAGTATTTGGTGAGAGATGCTAACCTCCACCAGGCTCCTCTCCTTGGATGGTTGTAAATTCAAATGAACTAATTACAGCCATTCTCAGTAGTGGGAAGCATTCCTATCTAGGTATTAGGAGACTCCTGTAGTTTGGGGAAATAAACATTAAATTCTTTCTTAAATGGAAGAGCAAAGATGGAGTTTGCACTAGAACTGGAAAGGTACTAGCTGATTTTAAAATAAATGTATAAGATATGTTAAAAATTCTAAAGAGCATGAAGAAAAAGGCAAATAATTCATTATTCCATTACTAAGAAATCAGCTTTCTAAAATTATGATGTTCCTTTCCCCCCTTCTTTTACCTGTGCCTTTATTTTTTTCATTACAAATATGACATACATCATTTTTTATTCTACTTTAAAACCACTTATCCTGGAGCATTTTCAAATCATTATACCATATCATTCTAAAAAGCAGTTAGAATGGCTGCTTTCTAACCCAATGTTAGCTGTTGTCCTTTAATGCTGAACATTTAGACTGTTCCAGAAAATCAACATGTAAAGACATTATTCTTGCCCAGCCCATGTGGCTCAGTTGGTTGAGTGTTGCCCCATACAACAAGAGATCACTGGTTCAATTCTCAGTCAGGACACATGCCGGGTTGCAGGCTCAATCCCCAGTAGGGGGCTGAAGGAGGTAGCCGATCAATGTTTCTCTCTCATTGATGATACTATCTTTCTCTCCCTCTCCTTTCCTCTCTCTAAAATCAACAAAGACATATTTTTTAAAAGATATTATCCTCGCCCCAACTGGTTTGGCTCAGTGGATAGAGCGTCGGCCTGCAGACTGAAGCGTCCCAGGTTCGATTCCAGTCAAGGGCATGTACCTTGGTTGCGGGCACATCCCCAGTAGCGGGTGTGCAGGAGGCAGCTGATTGATGTTTCTCTTTCATCAAAGTTTCTAAGTCTCTCTCCCTCTCCCTTCCTCTCTGTAAAAAACCAATAAAATAAAAAAGATATTATTCTCCAAGTATAGAGAACAATTAAAATGTTTCTATTTATAAAAAATATATAATATTAATTTTAAAATTAAGTAGTTTGCTATAAAATTCAGTAGTTGGTTAATATTTTATCAATATACCTTTTTATATTTTTTAATTGTTTTCAATTACAGTTGACATACAATATTATATTAGTTTTGGGTGAATAGTATCTCTATACTCTTGAATTGCCTACAATTTTCAGACCCTGAAGGTCCAACAGTAACAAAATGACATCCCTGCCTTTATGAAACACATTCTAAAGGTTTGGCAGGTAGAGGGGGAAAAAGTGAAGAGAAACAAATGTATAAAAATCAGGTGGTGAGAAGTGCTATGCAAAAAATAATAATAAAGCACATAATGCCAGGTGCCAAAAAGACATTTGAGTAGAGACCTGAGGAAAATGAAGGAGTTTGTGGGCACAAATATACTGAAGGAAAGTATTACAGCTATAGAGAATAGCAGATGCAAAGATCCTGTGGCAAGTGATTACTTAAAATATTGAAAGAATAACAGGAAGGCCAGAAATTGCAGGAGCAATATTACAGCTAGAGAGAGTGTAATGGAAAATATTGGAGAGAATATAGAGGTGAGGATAAGATTGTATAGGATGTTTTGAGTTATAATGATTTTGAGTTTTACTCTGAAAGTCAGGGAAGCCTTGTAAAGATTTTGAGCAGATGACAGACAAAATTAGGACTTAAATTTTTAAAAATATCCCTCTGGCTTCTGTGTTGAAAATAGATCCTAGTAAAACAAGGGCAAGAGCAGAGATGCCAATTGAGAGAGATCACAAAAAATCCAGGGCACAAATCATGACAGCTTGGACCAGTGTGATAGGAGTAGAGAAGGCAAGAGATGGTCAGATTCTGGATGTATGTTGAAGGGAATTTCAATAGGATTTGCTGATGGTTGTACATGGAGTGGGACAGTAAGAGGAGAATAAAAAATTGCGTGTATATGTCTGAAAACTGGAATAAAGGATTGCATTTTTTCGAGATGAAGACAATTGTTTGAGGAGCCGGTTTGAGAGGAGGTGAGAGGGTCCAGTTTTGGACACACATTAGTTTTGAGATACCTCTTAAGCTTCAGTTGTAGTGGGTAGTGCTGAGTCACACAACCCACCTCAAAATTCAATAGCTTGTAGGACACAAAAAGCACAATCCATTTTTAAAAAACTGATAAATTGAACTTTATGAAAATTAAAAACTTTTGCTGTTTAGAAACCAAAATGTGCCATAGGAGAAAAAATATTTACAACACATATATCTAACAAATAACATATCTAGAATATACAAGGAACTCTTACAACTCAAAGATATGAAGACAAATTACACAATTTTGAACAGAGCAAATAATTTAATAGTCACAAAAGAAGATAAACAAATGGCCCAAAAGCACAGGAAAAGATATCCAACACCATTCATTAGTCATCAGGGAAATGAAATTAAAAGCACAATGAAATACCCCCACCTACCTCTCAGAACAGCTAAAATTAAAAGGATTGACAATGCCAAGTGTTTTTAGATCTCCAGTGTATACAAAGTTAAATTATATACTTTAAATACGAAACATATACTGTACAAATTAACTATTAAATTTTTTAAATAAAATCTCAATGGCTTAAAGCCATAATTACTTATTATAGTGCTGGAGGTTAATGAAGATTAGCTGCTTTAGGCTACACTCAACTTATCTCATTACCTGTCTACAAGTTACCTGTCTACAGGTAAACTGGTCTAGTTTACAGATAATCTGCTCTCATCTGGTTTTCCTGAGGCCCCTTACCAGAAAAACTGGTCTAAGTCTCTTATCCTCCTCCTGAGACCAGAAGGCTAGCCTGGCCTTGTACTTCTCAAGAAGTAACAAAATCATGAGAAAGTAAGTGGAAACAAACACACACCCTTGAGAAGTAGGCTTGGAACTTGTACACTATGAACTCTGCCTCATCCTATTGGTAAAGCAGGTGAAATGGCTAAGCTCAGATTCAGCAAGGGTGGTAGGAAGAATGGACCTTGCCTCTCCAGGGAGACAAAATGTAAAGTCACATGGCCAAGGCTATGAATGTTAATCATCCTCAACGTCCAAGTGGAGATATCACATGGGCCATTGGAAATGAATGTATAAAATTCAAAGATCTGGGCTGAAGATATAAACTTGAGGTTTATAGAAAAGTTTTTGAGGCCATGCGACTAGATGAATCACCTAGATTCTAGAAAATGAAGGTGGAAAGAGATTGGAATGGTGAATACTGAAATGGAGCACTGATAAGGTAGGTGAAGAGTTAAGAGAGAATAATATTCTAGAAGACAGGCTAAAAAAGTGGGAGTTTTTTTGTTGTGTTTTTTTTGTTGTTGTTGTTTTTTAAAATATATTTTATTGATTTTTTTTTTACAGAGAGGAAGGGAGAGGGATAGAGAGTTAGAAACATCAATGAGAGAGAAACATCGATCAGCTGCCTCCTGCATGCCCTCCACTGGGGATGTGCCTGCAACCCAGGTACATGCCCTTGACTGGAATCCACAGGCTGATGCTCTATCCACTGAGCCTAACCGGTTTCGGCTAAAAAAGTGTTTTAAAAGTCAGGAGTGAACAGTTGTGTCAATTACTGCTCCATGAACTAACTAAAACTGTTTGTACCTGCTGCCTGGTTCTTCTTGAGGAGTCATGTCACTGTTGGGTACATTACTGTGCTAAACTGAGACGCAGCTGGAATCTAATAAAGAAACCTGCCCTGCCATGCCCACTTTACCTGCAGACACATTAGTGAACCAGCTAAGGTTATCTGAGCCCAGCCTAATCCAGGTACTTTGCTGCATTCATTCACTGATAGATGCCAGGGTAAGTTCCAACATTAGCAAGGTCTAAAGCCTAATTATTTATGTAGCAAACATTTATTGAGGGCCTAGTTTTGTCTTACACTGTTTTAAGCAATGAAGCTATAACAGAAAATAAGTTTCCAGCTGTCATAGAGTTGCTAGTTCAGTGGTAGAAACATAACAGAAAACATAATTGAGTTATCATAAATTAGCAAGTTTCAGATAGTGTTGTGATGATATAGCAGAAGGATGATGTTGGGAAGGAAAAAATTTTCCTGTACTCCTGTAGGTTCTTCTGACTGGTCTAATAATTAAGTTAATGTAAGACAAATGAACAGGAGAAAACCTGACTTATGTATGCATAGGGATTCCATAAAGACAGAAATTCAAGGGCAAGTTGAGGCTTCTATGCTATTCTGAGCCAAGGAATAGGATAAAGGCCTGGGTCTTAAAAGGGGGTGGAGGGTAATTCATAGGACTAGAAGAAGAGCAGATACTTAGTAGTTAGATATTTGTCCTCCTATACAGATAGTCGTTCAAGTAAAAAATTATCTCTCTTTCTGGGTCAGGCCACTTATCTAACTTTTTTAGGTAATTCAAGGAGGGGTAAAAGTTTTGGGTGTGTTTTTTGTTTGTTTGTTTGTTTAGTCTGCCAAGTTTTAGTTGCCTTCAAGTCAAAATAGTCTTCATGCCCACGTGGCACATTTTGAGGAGGCTCATTCTGAAGTCCTTCAATGATTAGAGAGTGACTGGAGGAATTAGTTTTGATCATATGGTCGGGGAAGACTTCTCTGAGGAGGTGATAAAGGGCTGAGATTGGAATTACTAAAATTAGACAAATAGTATGTTTCATTATAGCTCTTTGACCTTCCACCACTCCTGGGCTGCTGCACAAAAAAAGGAATTTCAGCATCATCCCCAGTTTTGCTTCTTGCCTTTTCCAAAACCCACTGAGAAATGTAAATAAAAGGAGAGAGCAAGAATACCAAGGAAGCCCTGGCTGGATCACTCAGTTGGTTAGAGTGTCATCCCAATACATCAAGGTTACGGGTTTGATCTCTGGTCAGGGCACATAAAAGAATCAACCAATGATTGCATAAATAAGTGAAACAACAAATAACTCTCTATATATTTCTCTTTCTCTCTCTCTCTCTCTCTCTCTCTCTCTCTCTCTCTCTCTCTCTCTCTCTCTCTCAATATTCTCTCCTTCCCTCTAAAATCAATAAATAGGAAAAAAATTTAAATAAAAAAAGGATAATACACCTGCTGAACCATGTGATCACAAACCCAATCTCCTCTGGCCAGACAAGAGCTTTTTTTGTGGGACCCAGTTAAAGCTTGTTGAAAACAGGTTTCATTTGATTCAGCAACTATGTGTTCTCTGTGGCAGAAAAAGAAGGTAGTAAACTCTGCAGACGTAAAGTCGTGATTGACCCAAAGCCACCTTAACTGGCCATATCCTTCTGGCATTCTGCTATCAGAGGCGAAAGGAGGTGCAGGTGATGTATGTACCACATTTCCCTGAGACCCATTAGCAAACTAGGATGGCAGGAATCATTCTTGGATTGATTGGAACTGGCCCAGAGGATTAAAAAACTTACCCAAGGTCATTTAGTTCATAAAAGACAAAACCAGAATATGAACCAAGGACTGGCTATTTCCAAAACCCATGTTCTTTCAATTAAATTACCCTGCCAAGGCTGCCAAACTGGACATCAGAAAATATGAATCATTAAAAGATACAGGGCACAACCAATTCATTTGTAAAAACTCTTCTAAGGGGGAGAAACGAGAAGGGGGGCAGGGGAAGATCAATAATGCTGTTATGTTTTTAGTGATGGGCAGCAGGAGCACAATTTATAGGAAAGGAAAGAGATTTGTATTCCCTGTGGCTAGAAGGTTGTTAGTCATTAATAGCAAGAAAATTGTTAGGAAGCTGACAAGAGGTAAGGGAAATGTCCTTGCTTTCTCCCCTGCAGAAGCATCACTGCAGGAAAAGCAGAAGAGAACACGGGATGGAAAATCGAAGATGGTTTGGGACAGAAAAAACGCATCGGGGTGTGGGGGTCAATGAGAAAGTCTGGAAGAAAACAATATGACGTGAAAGAACTTCCGAGTAAAAAGAAAAAGAAGGCTATCTACTGTATGAAGAGCAGGGTGGTTAATTAACAAGGGGCATAAAAATGGCCTGCAGGTAATATTTATCATCCTTCCCAGTTTTCCTGTTGCTTTTATTTGTGCCCATCTGTTAGCTCTATCTTTTCCAAGCGTCTGCTGCCACAAACACAGGTCATTAATTTATTTAAAATATTACTGAAATTAGATTGCTTCTGGCCTTCCTACTATTTTTAACTTTTTCAATAGAAGTATTTGTTTGTTTGCCTATTTGTGTTTTTGCTGGAAAGTGCGGGTTATTCCCAGGCTAGAAAACATAGTCTTCCCAGTCCATAGCAAAATGAAAACATAGCAAACCTTCCTGTGTGCAGAGGCACTCCATCTAAATTTGCAAAACAATTTTGCCAAATGTACCTGTACACACATCCCACTTCCCCTCAGGTGAGAACTCCAAATCTGAAACATTCTGACAAAAACAAAGAAAGCAATGGCAATATGGCATTTAATTACCTTAGAAAAGAATATAGCTAAGTGGGTGGTTCTTATTAGCAACACTAGAGGCCCGGTGCATGACATGCGTGCACTGAGGGGGTTGGGGGTCCCTCAGCCTGACCTGCACCCTCTCGCAGTCAGGGACCCTGAGGAGTCCTTAGTGCTACTGCCAAAGCGGGAGAGGCTCCCACCACCGCTGCTGCGCTCACCAGCAGCAGTGAGCCCGGATTCTGGCTGAGTGGCACTTCCACAGGGGGAGCGCACTGACCACCAGGGGGCAGCTCCTGAGTTGAGCGTCTGCCCCCTGGGGTCAGTGCGTGTCATAGCGACTTGTCATTCCACGGTTCAGTTGATTTGCATATTAGCCTTTTATTATATAGGAAGGATTTATTATATAGGATATCCATTTTACATTAAAAAAATAATAATCCATTAGACTCCCCTAAGAAATGAGCAGGTGGTTCACTTAGATTATACCCATTTTTATTTCAAAAACAAGGATAACGAACCTTCCTGTCAACTCGGTCACAAGCTGATATAAGTGACCCCAAGTGAAGCCACTATGAAAGGAAGATAATTGTGACATTTTTAATGTCACGTATACTCAGATTTTTAAATCAGCAACTGGGTATATACTCCTAGAGTCATGAACAAGCAACTCTGCAAAGCGCCTGAGGCCTTGATTTGTTTTCTTCAGCTTCCCCAGGTCGCCCCCAAAGAGCAGACAGGCCACCCAATTCCTCCAACTTGTCAGACCTGCTCAGGCCCCAGGTGGGGTTTATAAGCACTTCCCTTCAAGGAATACCACCTAGGCCAGTGGTCGGCAAACTGCGGCTCACGAGCCACATGTGGCTCTTTGGCCCCTTGAGTGTAGCTCTTCCACAAAATACCATGGCCTGGCGAGTCTGTTATGAAGAAGTGGCATTAGAAGAAGTTTAAGTTTAAAAAATGTGGCTCTCAAAAGAAATTTCAATCGTTGTACTGTTGATATTTGGCTCTGTTGACTAATGAGTTTGCCGACCACTGACCTAGGCCCTTGGGCTGCAAATGTGAGCTGCCTATTATTTCTCCTTCATTTCCCAGGCAGTCCAGGTGAGAGAGCTCCATGCCTCCTGACGGGAGCGATTTCCTCCCTGCCTTCTCATATCCCCTTCTCACGCTGAGCAACTTTTTAACTGGAAATCACAGCTGCTCTTCACCTTCCAGTTCACTTGCTGGCAGTCTGGTGTGCAAGACAGAGGGGAGAGATGGAGAGATTGTGGGACCAAGAGGCTTTTGCAGGCTTTGCCGGGGAGACAAAAAAGTGACTTTTTTTTTTCTCTACTTATCTTAACTTCATAATTGGCTGGGACTCTCAAATTATCAGTGGAAGTAGAGTTCTTGGGATGCCAGGAGGAAAAATATTTCCTGAGCCCCCGTGGGAAGATGGAGCTTCATGGAAATCTTTATTGATGATGTAAAATTAAGGGTGTTCTTCTCCAAGGTCCCATCTTTGTTCATCTCACCATGGAAGAAGTCCAATCTTATCTTCAGCAGGGCCAGAATAAAGGCCACTGCCCATAGTTTCTGCTTCAGATTAAAGTACAGTCCAACCCAGCACCTGGCTAGCTGAGTTCGTGTTCCCAGCTGCAGTCCATGGCCCATGTGGCTGCTTAAGGCCATGTGGTTATGGAGAGAGAACAGGCGAACACACAGGCAAGTGGGGGTCACAGAGCAAACAAGAGAACAAGTGTGAACAAGCACACAAGAGAGAGGGAACTCTTTGTCTAGGGATTGTAACCAGGAGTTTCTTTAACCAATGAACTTTTCAAGATTTAGAGTGCTTCTGATGCGGTTGGCCCACTAGCCACTGGTCTTTTTCCCAGTCTAGACTGACAGGCACCTTCCCTACATTACCCCAACTTCATTGCCCCTGAGCCTGAAATGGGAATTTTTAGGAGTGAAATAGGCAGGTTTAAGGAATTTTTTAAATTAAAGGGGTCCATGGAAGAAACACAGGGCTGCAGAGCTACAAAAGTTACATTTCCATAAGACAAGGGAATTGAGGGAGGCAAAAGTTACATTTCTATAAGACAAGGGAAAGGCAGAAATTACATTTCCATAAGATAAGGGAACTGGGAGTAGCCAAAGGTCTATATTTACAAAATAAAGGAGGGCCTCACATGTCCCATGTGAGGTTTGACCTTTGAGCTCAGGAGTTGCTATGGTGACCAAATCAAAGGGGAATAGTGGCCAATCAGAAGGGATATCGAGACCCAAAAGCTGCAGCCTTTATAAACCAGGGGAAAAGGAACTCTTTGGGACTCTTTCCTCTTCCCCATGTGGGAGTCTGTACTTGTTCTTCAATAAATTTCCACCTTTGCTATACCATCTTCCATCCATGGTTTCATTCTTCGACTCCGATGGACAAAGAATCTGGGGAAGCCATCCTGCCTAGGGGAACACCACACTGTTCCAGTCCAAAAATCCATATCAAGCCCATCTCCACATTTGTTTGAGCCCTTCCCCCAGTGATCTGCAGGGAGTGGACTGGTGGTTCCCTAGAGAGTATGAAGCTGCCCAGATGACCATGCTTATAATGTCTGGCCTCCTCTCTTCTCTTTTTCTATTATTGATGATAGATCCTCCCTTCCCCCAACTGATGGACGGAGAATGACGTAAACTCCACCTGCAGCCCGAACACCTAACCAGGCACCTTATATGGACTGTACATTGAACCACCAATCAGCACCTGCCAAATACCCTAAGTCCCCGATTCCTAAGTCCCTAATTATGTGCCTTATATATAAGGACTTAGGAAACCACCAATCAGCGTGTGCCGAGTACCCTAAGCCCCATCCCTTCCCTTTCCTCCCTTCAAAGGCGCCTTCACCCCTGCACATGTGCTCTTTCTCCATTTGGAAGGTAGCCCGGCAGGGGTCTTCTCCTCTAATAAACCCTGTGTCCTGGTCTCCAACCCTCTGTCTCATCTTTCAATTGATATTAATAATTAGTTAACTAGTTAGTTACAATGATAACAGAATCAAATGATAAAAGACAGATTAACAAGAGAGAAAAAGACAGATTTAATTAGATGTGTATCTATAGGAGTTTGACAAAGAAAAGAGACTTAAAAAAGGCATCCAGATTATTGTACTTTATATGCCATTTGGGCTAAACAAAGGAAAGGGAGTTTGGGGGCTCTTAGGTGGGGAAGGCAAGTTATGGAAAGGTAACAAGTAAAAATGTGGGAACAAGGGCTGTTTAGTCAAGATTGTTATGCAGATTTAAGTAGGTTCCTTCTCTGAGAGTGGTTCAGAATCCTCCTGAAGCAGAAGGGGAGACACTTTTACAGATGAAATGTCTTCATAAATGTAAATTGCCTTTACAAAAGGATAATGTATGCCCTGTTTTTAGAGCTTTCCCTGCAACCATTGGTTCTTAATGGCCTTTAATTCAAAATAGTGTATTTGCCAAAGAGATATTTTGGAATGGCACATTCTGGTATCCTTTAATTTGTTTTGCCTGAAAACAAATATTTGAAGGAGAAAAAAATGTTTTAAAGCCTGAAGGACTGGACAGTTAGCAATTAGTTTCCAAAAAATAAAAAAAGTATGTATCAGTAGGGGTTCAGAATGAGTTATCAAGATTTGTCTCTGTAGTATGTGTCTCTGTAGTGTGTGCTATAGTATGTGTCTCTATACTATGTAGTTTTGAGCTAAAGGCAATTTTAGCCGCAGGCTCAAGAGAAATTTCTGACCCTCCCTTAACTACCAAGAAGAATTTGAATTAGGATCCTTGCTCATAATGAGATATTATCACAGATAATCTATTTTGACCTATATATAGGGCAGGACAAACTTCTAAATTACTAAACATCTGCTCTTCTTATCATCCTATAAAGACCCTTTGAAGCCCCCAAGGCACCTTACCTCATCCTTAGCTCAGAATGTCATATATATGTCATTTTCCTTTTCTGTCTTGGAACCTCTCATATATGTGGGGTCTCTTAATCTCTCATGTATGTGGAGTTCCCATATGTATGTATGTCATTCAATTTGGTTATTTCTCTCTTGTTAATCTGTGTACTTGATTATTAGACCAGCTGACAGAACTTGAGGGAGAAAAGTTTCTTCCTCCCCCACATATCTCAATTATAAAAGTTAAAAAAAAAATGTGGTGGAGGTACCCTGGTGGATTAAGGGTGGGCACGGCCCAAAACACTCCTAAGCCTATATAAAAGAGAGGGAAACCAGAAAATTGTGGCAAAATTTTCCCCAAATGTTACTCAAGCTCACTTCAAAGATTCAATTCCCTTTGGTTTAAAGGCCTGTCGATGCCCTTCTAATCTGAACATCCAAGAACATGGTGATATCTGGTGGAACCAGTCAATCGGTTCCCATGCACAAAAGAACTAACTATAGGACATAGCATTCCAATATATGCCTCTCTGGACAAAGAATTCTTTTGAGTCAATTATTTAAAACTTAGCAGTCACAAGAGAAGTTCTAAAGACAAAACATAAGTTTCCATTTTGCAAAAGAAATTTACATATATTTTTTTAAAACTCAGAAAATATTCATTTGTAAGAGTGTGTCTCTGTCTTTTTGTCAGGAAGAGAAGGATGACTCTTAAATCACAAAAGACTCATCAATGGATAAGGCACTACTTTAAAGCTGTATAACAAAATTTACCATCCTTTCCTGGCCATTTTCCAAACTTATCTTCTCCACCCAGAAGCCCCAAACCCCTTTTCTTTTTCTGGTACTTTAACCTTTGGACAAAAAAGAAAATGGGTTTCTGTAATAAAACTGACAAGTCCATTGAGGGAAAACAATGTCAAAAGTGATCTGATCATAAATTCCTAACTGGGAAGGTCATGGTGGTTAGTCATGGATATACTAAGTAACTTTTTAATAAGAGGTTTATCTTTGCCTTAAGTAAGCCATGTCCATTGTTCTTGAGCATCTATGTTAACACATCTTTGAAATGTCAGAGTAATCCTCTTTTTAGACCCCTCTGAGGTATAACCACCCTCAAAAGAGCACATAACCTTATTAACTATCAGGTAATCTAATCCCCACCTTGCTTTCTCCAGCTTTTATTTGATCTTCCTTATGTTCCATCCTTATTTCCAACACATAAAAGAAACTGCAAACTGTCATTCTGAAAGGCAATTTTCTCAGTCTGTTGAGATCTTTGTTTCCAGGTGTATCCATTATTTGGTTCAAATAAACTCATAAAAATTTTCTACAAGTTTGGACATTCTTGCATTGACAAACACAAGTTCTAACCACCCCTTTGAGTCACTCATCTGTGGTAGTCCCATGTGTTACTTGCATAATGCTCATGTTGATAAATTTCTGCTTGTTTTTCTCTTGTTAATCTTCTCTTTTGTTACAAAGCCCCAGTTGAGAACCTACAAGGGTATGTCAAAACCCAAACTCGGCGGTCTGAGGGAAGGGAAATTGGGGGATTGGGTAAAAGATGCAATGATTAAAAAACACACCAAAAAAAATCTCATAGACACAGACAACAATATGATGATTACCAGAGGGAAAGGGGTTGGGGGCAGGTAAATGGCAAAGGGAAGATGAGTGGTGACTGAAGGACACTTGACCTTGGGTGGTGAACATACCATACAATATACAATGATCTGTCATAGAATTGTACACTTGAGACCTATAAGATTTTATTAACCAATGTTACCCCAATAAATTCAAATTTAAATTTTATAAAAAAGAAAAATCACTCTGCACACCGAGTAAAACAATACAGAAAGATGAGTTTATTGTAAGGTCTTCAACCTGCAAGCCAAGAAACTCAAGGTTTCAGGAGCAATGAGCTCCAAGTTGCTAGCAAACTAAGGGTTTTTATGGAGTATATGTGGAAGTTATTTGTGTGTGTGTTTTGGGGTTTTGTTTTTGTTTTTGTTTTTGTTTTTCAGCTGGTTAGTTTCTTAGTGGTCTTCTTATTTGTATCAGGATAGCTGAGTCAGGTGAACAGGAAGTCCAGTTAAACAGGCTGAGTAAATAAACTGCATTTCTGTTCCAGCAGAGAATTTATCAGAGTTTCACTTTGCTGACGTGGCACTCCAAGCAGGCGTGGCTTCATCTTAGGCCTAGAAATTTATTTCAACAGATAAAAGGAAAATAAAAATTTTCCTTCCTCTATGGAACCAAAGCAAATAAAATAAATTTCTGAGCCGTGGTTCTGCAGTCCCAGACTTCCTACTGTCTTTAGGGAGGAAATTCCTCCCAAAATTGATTCAGGGCATCAAAAATTCTTTCTGCTTGTTTTTCTCTTGTTCATCTTCTCTTTTGTTACAAAGCCCTAGTTGAGAACCTACAAGGGTATGTCAAAACCCAAACTCGGCGGTCTGAGGGAAGGGAAATTGGGGGATTGGGTAAAAGATGCAATGATTAAAAAAACACAGTTACTCATGATTGTAACTGCCTGTTAACAGCCCTGAAGAGGCTTTAAGAATTGGCCAGAGACTACCAGTTTGGATTCCACGGAGTGATCCTCAAATTGGCCACACGTCTGAATTTTAACAGAGGCCCCTGATGGACTTAGCTAGAGGAAGAATTTTGATTTGAACCAAGGAAAGAGATTTACTCAACAGGGAGACCAGGAAGCACTTCTCAGGTTCTGGTACCAATCCTTTGGGTAGAGCCCAGATCTCAACCTGACAGCATATTAGGATCCTCTGGGGAACTTAAAAATAAATGTTTTCAACCCACCCAAGACAAACTAATCTGAGTATCTGGGACAGGGGCCCAGGCTTTGTTTTTTTGTTAACTCCCAAGATGGTCTAATACACAGCCAGCTCTAGGGCAACTCTGGCATCAGGGTCACCCCAGGACAGGTTGGGGTGCCCTCACTGAGCTTTAAGCATTCTCCCTCACGTGGGCTGAGTAGAGCAGTAGGTCTGCTGTTAGAAGGTGTTGCAGCTCTGTTGAATAGCGTGTACTGAAGAGACAAGAATTTATGCTGCAAGGGTAAATGAAATTTTCTTTGTTTAGTAAAATGGAGTAGGCAGCTGCTCCCCAGCCCTCTCCTTGGGGTGTCTCCTGGAAAACATAATAGTTCCAATAATAGGCCTGACCTTTTGATTTTACAATGCAAGGTCACAAGCCTTCTGATCCTTGGAACTGCAAATATATACCTCTGAAATTAACTGAGGAATACAAGAGACTAATACAAGGTTCATTTATTTGTCTCTGGAGGAGATAAAAGAAGGTTTAAATGTTTCTTCTTCTACTTTACTATATAAATTTGTGTGAAATTCTATGCATATTTAGTCATCTTTCACAGATTGCTTGCATGCAGGTAATCTGATACCCATACTCAAAAATAAATCGTGTTCTGTCTGTATCCTCTATATTGGTATAAAGGGGTCTTTTTATTGATTGGGTTTTTAGAAATTTTCCCAATGCCCAAGATAGAAGTTGCAGGTCAAGATAGAGGATGGAGCCCTGGCCGGATAGCTCAGCTGGTTAGAGCATCGTCCCAATACATCAAGGTTGTGGGTTTGATCCCCAGTCAGGGCTTATATAAGAATCAACCAATGAATGCATAAATTTCTCTCTCTCTCTCTCTCTCTCTCTCTCTCTAAATTAAAAAAAAAAATAAAAACAAAAAGCACATAGGGGACAGTAGGGATACCACTGAAGCAAAGGATGAAATGGGGGTCAGAGTCCATGGATCAGACCAAATCCAAGGGTTCAGGCCTAGTTGGAAATAGTAACCAGATCCAGCTGTACCCTTCCATTCTTGGCTTTTATTTTCATCCCTTGAGACATCATGCAGCTTTGCAGGCTGAGCCTCTATCTTATCCCTGGTCTCTGGAGGTTGCTCCCTGACCAAGAGCCTGGAAATTCCCCTGTCCTGTAGGTGCTCTCAAGACAAGGTTATAGCATTTGCTGCAGCCCAGCACAAGAAAGAATAGTGAGTGACAAGACAGGACAGAAAATATGAGCTGTGGGCAGATGCATGGTCAGAATGGTGACAGAAATTAGAAGGGATGTGAGACAAGAAGTAGAACCAATAGAACCTGGCAACCAGTTAAGGATGAGGAGAAAGAAAGAAAAATAAAAACAAGAGTTCATATATGGATGACTAGACCAGCAGGGTCACAGCTATGGGCAGATGAGGAAGTCAGGTGAATGAGAAGGGGGCTGCGGCTAGGAAAGAGGTCATCATAGATTAGTTTAGTTTTAGATAGAGTTAATTCCAGACAGTAGTAGGACATCCAGGTTGAATATATTGTACAGAAAATGAAAATGTTAAAAAATAATAATAATAAAGAAATAAAAATGTTAGACATGCTCAGGAGAAGTTTTTTTAAATTCATTCCATTTGTGTTGAAATGAGTAAGAGACCAACTCTATAAATAGAGACCTGAAACTGAAGTACAAAATCCTGGTCAATGCTTAGCACGAGAGACCAGAAGGAGGAAGAGAAGTCAGAAAAGGAGTCAGAAAGAACTTGTTAGAGAGGAGGATAGAGAAACAGGACCCTGCAAGATTACAATATGTTTAAAATTAGTATATTAATTTCCTAGGGCTGCCATAACAAAATAAACTAAGTGACTTGACACAACAGAGACTTATTGTTTCAAAATTCTAAGGGCTAAAAGTCCAAACTCAAGGTGTTAGCAGGGTCATGCTTCCTCTGAGTCCTATAAGAGAGAATCCTTCCTTGTCTGGTGGTTGCCAGTAATGTGACTTGTAGCTACATCACACCAACTTCTGCCCCATTGTCACATGGCCATCTTCTCCCTTTGTGTCTCTCTCTCTTTTTTAAACTTATTAAATTTATTAGGGTTATATCTACACTAATAAAAGAGAAAGATGCAAATTAACTGTACCTTCATGATGCCCACCAGCCAATCAGGAGTGAGTATGCAAATTAACCCAACAAAGATGGTAGGTTAATTTGCATACACAGGCACCCAGTGGCCAGGGGCGTTTCGCACTGCCCCAGCCACTCCAGGCCTCTGGGCAGCGTGGGAAGGTGAAAAGGCGGCTCCGGGCCAGAGCAAAAGCTGTGTGGTCAGCCAGGGTAAGGAAGACCCATTCTGCATGAATCTTCGTGCATCAGGCGTCTAGTTGGGTAATAAAATTTATAGGTTTCAGGTGTACAATTCCATAATATATCATCTGTATATTACTTGTGTGTTTACCACCTCAAGTCAAGTCTCTTTTCATCACCATTTATTTTCAGTTTACCTTCTTCTACATCACCCATTCCCCTTTTCTTTCTCTTTTCTTACAAGGATACCAGTCATATTGGCTTAAGACCCAAATTAATGTTCTCATCTTAATTTGATTACTTCTACAATGACATTATTTCTAAATAAGGTCACATGCATAGATACTGGGGGTCAGTACCGCCTGTATCTTTTTGGGGGACACAGTCCAACCCATAACAATTAGCAGTCTCCAAGCAGGAGAAAGTGATTGGTATTATATGTTTTTGAGGAAGCCGTGACTGAAATAGGGTGGTTTTTAAGAGCTGATGAGTGAAAGTTTCAATAAATGTAGATGGTGATGAAAGTCAGCTTTCAAGAGGTAAACAGAGCCTGGCCAGCGTGGCTCAGTGGTTGAGTGTCAATCTATGAACCAGGAGGTTGTGGTTCAATTCCCGGTCAGGGCACATGCACAGGTTTTGGGCTCCATCCCCAGCTCGATTCCCAGTGTGGGGCATGCAGGAGGCAGCCAATTAATGATTCTCATCATCAATATTTTTTATCTCTCTTTCCCTCTCTCGCCCTTCTTCTCTGAAAACAATAAAAAAATATATTTTTAAAAATAGGTGAGCAGAAAGTAAAAGGCAGTGAGAATAGCCTGCCATTCAGAATGTGGCTGGTGAAGGCATGGGATAGGCTGGCGGCATGATGCCACTGTGGCCCTGACCACAGGATCCCTTACCTGGATACCTCCCACATTGCTCTGTCATTTTCCTGCTACAAAGTCTGTGTACTCTTGGGGGCCACCCACCAACATCCTATTTCCTGTCTGAAGGACAATGGCTCATCTGCAGAGGAGAGATAACGGATATGCCAGTGAATGATGAGCCCAGGGACCCAGCCACCTCCCTTTTCCTGAAAGGCTTTCTGGTGACTCATCGCTCTGGTATTCCCAATGTAATTTAGATGGTTTTCCTAAGAGTATTAAATTACATCATTAAGGTTTACACATGAGAACTATGCAACTAAGGGTATGTACTTTTTAAAACAGTAGAGCAATTTAACCCCCAAATTCCTATAGAGTACGCAGGAAGAGCTGATCAGATATGACGGACAAGCAGGGAGGCTTAGGAGGTGACCCGGGCCCCAGACCAGAGAGAAGTAAAGCAAGACACACTTGCAGACTCACTCAAGCCTGAGTATTTAGACAGCAACCAAATCCAGCAAGGAAGCCAGGGCCAGTGCCCATGGGCATGGTACAGAGGGTGGATTATAGATTCAGTGCCTGGAAAGTCTGTCCTCTGTCCTGGTTTTCCTCCTCTGTGACCTAATTTGTTATACATCTTTCTTATTCTAAAAGAACAGCTTCTACTGATGTATTGGCCCCAAAGTATGTTTGTTTTCTCCATACAACATAGATGTGTCCTTTAACAAGGAGCACCTATGTGGTATGTGCAGAAGACTCAGCAGTGAAGAGTTGTGAGCTGGAACAAACCCTGCCGACCGCCAGGCACCGAAGGGCTCGAAAAGGAGCCCTTGTGGCATAAAATCCCTTTGAGCGGAAGGCATCTGAGTTCCCGAAGTCCTCACCTGCCTAAAAGCAGAGCCTCCCAGAAGAAAACAATTGTTATAAATCCCCTCCCCAGAGCAATTCCAATCTTTTCAGGAAGAAGTTGGCACCACACCCCAAAAGACATTGTCCCAAACCTATCCAATCTCCTATATATTCTCTTTAAGGGCTCATTTATCTTTACAATAAGTCATTTGTTTTTCCATACGTGCTCTTTATTCCCCTGCCCTGGCCCAAGAAGTCATTTGTTCTCCCCAAAGTACCCCCTGCCTTGCCCCATTCCCTACTAAAATAGATATAAGTTCCAAATCTAACAGTCTCCTTGAGTCACATTACTCTGTGAACTCCATGCATACATGTATAATTAAAATCTGCATACCCCCCCCCAACTTTTGTCAGATTAATTTGCCAGCCCTTGAACACTAAACCTAAGAAGGTAGAGGAAAAGTTTTTCCTCCACAACAGTACTTTGGAAACATATTTGCATTTCAGACCATAATCAAAGAAGGTTGCCCTGGGCCCAGGTAACCCCAGAAATAGAGTTCAATCAATCTAGGAAAAAGCTCAGGAGCTGACCCCAGCATTGATCATATTCCCCCTCGAGGGAAAGGGCATATTACTATCACTATTCTCCAAGGCCTCTAGACCCTCCAATCTTAAAGCAACTATACATGATGATTCATCAGCTGTCTGAGTTAACCAAACAATGCCAGGCTGAATCATGACCGCCCCAAAGGTGTCCAGGTTTTAATCCCTAGACCCTGTAAATGTGGCCTTGTATGGCAAAAGTCTTTGCAGATGTGATTAAGTTTAGCATCTTGAGATGGGGAGATTATCTAGATTATCCACATGAGCACTGAATATAATGTGTCCTTATAAGTGGGAGGCAGAGGGAGATTTGACCACAGATGAGGAATAAGATGAGATGAAGATGACACCAGAGACTGGAGTGATTGCAGCATCTAGAAGAAAGAGGCAAGGAGCAAGGAGCAAGGAGCAAGACCTCTCCTGGAACCTCTAGAAGGAAGCAGCCCTGCCAACACATTGCTTTTAGTTCCATACCATTCAGCTCAGACTCCTGCCCTCAAGAAGTGTAAAAGAATAAATGTGCGTTTTGTTCTGTTTTTCATGGCACTATCTTCCTTAATTGTTATACGCATAGAAAAACTATTAGATGTTCACAATATTGTTCTTCTCTTATGTTTTGAATCAGAACCAACTTTCTATTCTCCATTTTCATTTTAAAAATTAAAATTCAAGAATTAGGATGTTTGATACTGAAATAAAATATCCTTCTAAAAGTCTCCAACCTCCGTGTCATAATGACCACGGAAACTGACCCCAATGGGTGTTGAGTTTTCAAATTCACAGCCAGCCTGCAGACTCCAATCTTTGATATTCTGTCATTCCACTCTGCTTGTTCAGAAAATGGATCCATCTGTAAATGCGAAATGCAATTTTTAGGAAAATGGCACCTTAAAATATGCTGGCACAATGTTCCATCAGCAGTCCTTATAGTTAGACAAATAAAGACAATGAAGAGCCATGCAGACCTGTTACCATCTGCTCAAAGCTTGCACCTCATTGCCTTGCCTCTGCTAGCACTAACTTAAGCTAGAATTTGCTTAGATAATTCCTTGAGCTCCAAATGCTTAGTATGCCACATTCCCACCAAGTCTCATTTATTTTTTCCCTTTATTATTTTTTTCATTAAATGTGTGTTGTTTTAAGCCACTATTTTGCAGTAACTTTTCCCAGTAGCAATAAAAAAATACACAAATCAACCTTGTACTCCGAGGCCCCCAAAGGCCTCCTGCATGCAGCTCAGGCTCTCCTTCCATGTGACCATTCGGCCATGCTGATTTCTGTGAAATGCCAAAAATTTTTGGTGTTCTCACTTTTGCCCATGTGGAGTCTTCTCCTTTTTTTTTTTTTCTTTTTTTTTTTTTTTAAATGTTCTTATTAATTTTGAGAGAGAGAGAGGAAGGGAGAGGGATAGAGAGGTAGAAATATCAATGAGAGAGGAACATCACTGATCTGCTGCCTCCTGCACACCCCCTACTAAAGACCGAGCCCACAACCTGGGCATGCCTGACCAGGAATCAAACCATGACCTCCCAGTTCATAGGTCAATGCTCAACCACTGAGCCACACCAGCCAGGCCTTTTTGTCCTTCTTGTCCCTTCTGGCCTCAACCCCCTGACCCTTCATCCTTTCGTATGTAAGAGGAAAGAAAATCTGTGTCCAACCTGGTAGAGAAAGAGGATAGCCAGATAAGGACAAGAAAGAGGTAGAGCCAGTTGCCTTCAGGGTGCTATGAACCCAGAGAGGGTGTGATTAGTCGTTAAGGCTTGCTGGTAAATGTTCTGGCACTTTACTGAGACTTTGGCAGGTTCACTGCATCAGTTAATACACTAAGTGCCACGTTCTATAATGTTCATAAAGAGGAGTGCCATTTGGACCTGGCGAGGACCTCTTCTCAAAAGCTGTAAGGTTTTGGATTTTTGGGAAAGGATTCGCCCATGTTTCCAGATAAAACAAATGAAAGAAAACAGCTGTGCAGCTACCCGACATTTTTGTTTCTAGTCACACCTTCTGGATTTATAAATTTGTGTAGCAGAGTCAAGAGTTAAGATCTTAGATCAGTGCCTGGCCCAGATTAGCACAGGTTAACTGTTAGTTGTTGTTGTTGCTTGTTATTATTACTACATTTTCTCTAATGATTCTAAACTAGATCAGTAATTGCCTTCTCCTTTCTAAAAGAGCTTCAGGAATGTTAGGAAATCAGGAGATGCACACAGGTCTAACTGGGCTTTGCTTCTCTTGGGAATTGCCTCCTGCTTCAAGTACAACTTTTTACGTGTGCCTCCTGCATTAAATGGGATTTTCTTTCCTTATTCTCTCATCTACCTGAGAATACATGAAATAAATCTGTTGCCCTATCAGAAATATTCAAACTTGATCTTGGCCATGGATTATTCCAGACTCTTCCAAATTACCTACATTTCTACAGGCAAATCCAAAGGATAGACTCAAAGAGATAAATATGATGGATATTTTGGAAAGTTGACACCAATGCTAATGGAAAAGCTTGCAGAAGCCTGTCCTCCCCCTGCTGAATTCAGGATCAAGAATCAGCCCAGCTGCCTGAGGTGGGGGAGCAGTGGGGATGGGAGCAGGCTAGAAGAAGTTAATGGGAGAAAAAGGAGGACCCATGTAATACTTTCAACAATAAAGATAAAAAAAAAAACACACACACAAAAGAATCAGCCCAGCTGGCATGGCTCAGTGGTTGAGTGTTAACCTATGAACCAGGAGGTCCTGGTTGGATTGACAATAAGGGCATATGCCCGGGTTTCAGGCTCGATCCCCAGTATGGGGCACACAGGAGGCAGCCGATCAATGACTCTTTCTCAACATCGATGTTTCTATCTCTCACTCTCTCCCTTCCTCTCTAAAATCAATAAAATAATTTTTTAAAGGAATCATTGGGATTGTTAGATAAGAGCAGAGCAAGGACGATATGCCAGGTACAGAAACTCACCAGGGCAGAAAGCCCTGAATGCCTGGCTAGGTGCAAAACTGGGAAAATAAGAACCTTGTCCCCGGGGTAACCTATCCGCCCCTAGCATATCACTGATCAGGTGGTTTAGACCCCCTCACTTTTCCTCCCTAAAGATAACATCTAGGCCTCAGTTGTATTTCAGCTTCAGGTCCAGAAAAGCAGGAAAAGCAGACCAGTGACATTGTGGCTACCTCAGGACCATCTACATTGACTAAGGACTCCTTGCGCTGGCACTGACCAATCAGTGGAGACCACAACCCTGAAAGACCACACCTGGAAAGCTGATGAATATTCTTTTAAGACCCTCCCCTAAAACCTCCCCTAAGATTTCCACCTGCAAGAAAGATCAATATGCTTGGGACAAAGGATCCAATATGCACTAGTGCCATTCCCTTTCCCCTCTAAGGGACTCCACGAGACTTCTAACCAGGGGAGCAATGGGCAGCGGGAGCTCATCCTAGGCTAGCCCCTGAACCCATCTCCAAGACCCAGCCAAAGCAGCAAAACCTAGGCTCTCCTGCTGCTTTTTCAGTGCCCTTCCTTATTTCATTGTGCCAAGTATATTTTTGCTGCCATCATGGAGCCAATACCCTTAGGCTCAGTGCTGTGTAGCCCTTTCCTTTGGATAGCCCCATCCCCCATCCCCTTTTCTTTAAAGAAATTCAATTTTTCTTTATTCACCTTCTGAGGTGGCTATTTAAACTGCCTGCGCATCACTTACTTTAATCTCTGAGGGATGAAATCCCAAGTAGCCTGGCCTCACCCCTTGGGCTTAACCTCACATCTGATCATGCTGGCTCATCCCTTTGCAATCCACCCCCCTTTCTGCTGGTCCTCAGTATTTCAGGATTTTCCCTCTCTCTGCACACTCCCTTCCACAGAAGCCATGACTTTCCTACCTCTACCTCCACAATAGGGGTCCCTGTGCCTTGCCCATTTTTCTCTGAATAGACAAAGTCTTTTAAAAAGGGAAACAGAGAGCTACACACTTGGGATTCATTTTTGATAACTGTACATGCATTTATGTGTATAAACTCAAGGCAGGGAATAGAGTCACAAAGAATGATTTTCAAAATAAACAGTATCAACTACTGTGGCTCAAATTAACTTATAAAGAAATAAATTAACTTGTGTTTTTCACTCCTCCATACTTACAGCCAGCAAATGTCTAATGTGGAACTTTAATGTACACAGGCCATTTCATGTTATTAAAAGGGCTAGAATTTCTATGCAAAGGTGAGAGTCTCAGCAGTCAGCTCTTTTGCAGCCTTATTCAATCTTAGCTGACTTATCCTAAAACGCTCCGATAAAGGCCGAAATGTAATGTCAGCTCATGATGTATCCCAGCAACTATAGCTGCATTTCCAGAGCACACCAATGGGAGCAATTACTTGTATTTCCAGGAAACCATATTTGTCTGAGAAATCTTTACATCTATTTTCTCCCTTAAAAACAATGAAAATCAATCCTGAGGGGAGAAGTAACCACTAGCTTTCAGTCTGCGTCACCCACTTTATGTTGCTCTATACTTCACTCGTGCATGATGATCACAACGCTGTTTCCAGGTTTGTAGAAAGCACAGTTGTTTACTGGCCATAACTTTGATGGTGGGAAAATACAGAAACAACCAATCACTTATCTGGCCATTCCACTACTTTAAGACAGGGCTATAAAATTTACTCTAGAACTTGCTAATGCAAACTGTTTATAGTAATCAGTACACACTAAGATGTTAGAAGTCTACCTGGTTTGAACTAGTCTTTTTCCACCCCAATACCTAAGTCTCTTTTCTGAATATGTAAGTTATTTATTAGTAATGAAGTATGCTGCCCTGGCTGGGTGCTCAGTGGTTAGAACACCAGCCCTCGGACCTGAAGGCTGAGCACTTCCCAATCAAGGGCATGTACCTTGGTTGTAGGTTCATTCTCTGGCCTGGTTGGGGCATGATCTGGAGGCAATAATCGATGTGTCTCTCTCACCTTTATGTTTCTCTCTCTCTCCCTCCACCCCCTCCTTTCCACTCTTTCTGAAAATCAATGGGAAAAATATCCTCGAGTAAGGATTTAAAAAAAAAAAAGGTGTTAGCTAAGTAAGCTTCCCTTAAGTCTAATTTAGATAGCAGAAGATAAATGAGGTATATCCTTAGATTTTGTCATCTATAATAATAAAAGCATAATATGCTAATTAGACTGGACAGCTTAACGACCTTCCAGATGTCCTCCCGGACGTCCTTCTGGACGACCTTCCCGACAAAGCCTCTTGCAGGAATTTCATGTATCGGGCCTCTAGTGTTGAATAAATAAGCATGTGCAAACCTTTAGGAATACAGTTAAAAATGTGAATGAATACACAATCCCAAGAAAGACTCCTGGTTGTCCTTGACAGTTGTCTGAAAAGATCAAGTCCCCATATCTAATACCAAGATTCACTTATCTTCAATAATTCAGCTCAGTAAACCTTCATCAGTCATCTACCAAGTCCAAGTGACTGGGCTTGTCATTCCAATGGGAATTAAGATGACTAAGACATGGTACCTACACTAGAAGAACTTATTAATTTCTCATCCATTAAGGTATTGACACCTTTTTAGTACCCAATTTTATTTTCTGTTCCCAACAAGACTTGCATTTGACAGAATCAAAGCATATCCTGCCTCTTGTGGCATGAATTGAATCTATAGTGAAAACATCAATGCTGAAATAAAGGAGGAGGAAAAAATTATCAATTTTTCTTAGAAAAACAGTTTGTTGATTGGAATCTCTTTATTTAGAACAATATATATATATATATATATATATATATATATATATATATATATATATTAATTTATTTCAGAGAGGAAGGGAAAGGGAGAGAGAGCTAGAAACATCAACAATGAAAGAGATCAACTGCCTCCAGCACATCCCCTACTGTGGATTGCGCCTGCAACTGGGGAATGTGCCCTGATTGGGAATCAAACCAATACCTCCTGGTTCATAGGTTGATGCTCCACCACTGAGCCACACCTGCCAGGCTAGAGCAATTTTTTAAAATCCTCACCCAAAGTTATGTTCATTAATTTATTTTTTTATTGAGAGGGGGAGAGAGATTTGTTGTTCTGCTTATTGGTTGAGTTTTGTGTGTGCCCCGATTGGGGAGGGAGGATTGAACCCACAACCTTGGCCTAACAGGACAATGCTTTAACCCAGCAGTCACCAACCTCTTGGACCTCACGGACCACCAGTGTACTGCTGCCTAACCAACTGAGCTGCCTGGCTAAATCTTTATTATTTATTTCTGGCCAAAGCCTCCAGGCTCTTTGAGTTGGGTTGATGTGAAGAACTTCGGAGGCATCTTTCTGTGTGGGTGCTTTGCTTGGGACCTTCAACTGACACCAAGGATAGGACAGGAGGGAAAAACAGTCACTGGGCGTATGAAATGAGCCCCGAAGTTCCTGGGTTGCACAACCCCAGTCACACCGACCCCTGGAATTAAGCAATGGGGATAAATTGGCGCTTCCATTGGACAACTCTGTTTTGTCTAGACTTTAGAAGACTTCTCAGTTATATGATTTCATGAAAGCTATTTTACAACCCTATGAGTCGTATGTAACTGATAGCAATGTAAAATAATTTTTAGCTATAGACATGCACATTTTGCCCTGTCCCTAGAGGTTCCATTCTCTTTTTCTTTTTTTAAATATATTTTATTGATTTTTTACAGAGAGGAAGGGAGCGGGATAGAGAGTTAGAAACATCGATGAGAGAGAAACATCCATCAGCTGCCTCCTGCACAACCACCACTGGGGATGTGCCCACAACCAAGGTACATGCCCTTGAATGGAATCAAACCTGGGACCCTTAAGTCCGCAGGCTGACACTCTAGCCACTGAGCCAAACCAGTCAAGGCGAGGTTCCATTCTCTTAATGCAAACACTGTGTTGGGGTGCTCTTGCACATTCATTTCAACATTCCTGTACCCCATACATTGGTGCTTTTTTGTCGTTGTTGTTTTACATTTCCATTAACCTAGTTATAACATCAGTATGAGTAAAATAAAATCTTTAGCATGTGTTCATTTTTATACCTGTATGAGATTTGTGATTTTATCCTTTTTTGAGTAATTATTCTTAAAAAGTTCAGAGTAAGAACCTAGCTGGGTCCTTCCTGTGATCCAGTCACAAGCATCCAAAATATGTCAAAAGGGAAGTCATAGAGAACAAAATGCTCATGCCTGCTCAGTAACATTAGCATAATAATAGATGCTTCTCTCTGGAGGCCCAGACTTTTTTCCTTTCTTTCCAAGAGAGCTCCTCAGAGATGAAACCCTTGTACCCCAGGGAAGGTGTTTTAATTCACATCTAAGTGATTAGACCACAGGCTAGGTATGCATCCTCAATCCACTGGAGCCTGGATTCATTTGCAAGTAAATAAAATATAACTTTCTTCTTCTAACAGTCCTTAATGCCAGTGACAACAAGGAACTACTATGAAATTTTCATAACTAAAGGGCAAGCTTTGGCCTTGATTGCCAAGTAGGGCCTTTTAAAGATAAAAATCAAAACCCTGGCACTCTTATAGTCCTCTTTCTTTCCCCTTCCTACCTCCCTCCATTGGAAGACACACTATTCTTTGTATATTCTTCGGCCAGGAATCTTAGCCTGCTGGAGTACCTTGGGATTCCTAGGTCTTTTATTTTGCTAAAACTCAGCAACTTAAAGGAGATAATATAATGGATAAATGGAAGACCAGGATCTAAAATTAGTGGTTCCAAATTCATTGCTTTTATTCCTATTACAACCTGACCCTCAGGCAGTGATCTCTAGCCTAAAGTGTAGGAAGCAATTATATAAATTTGCTTCAAATTCTTTATTTTTAACTTGAAATTTTTTATTTATTTTTAAATATTTTATGTATATCTTACAATATTATATAGCAGGAATACCATATATGTATGTAATTTATAAATAAATGAATAAACAAATGTCAGGGGTATATGCTCAAAAAATATATGATAAGGATGGCTAATCGAAATAATTTAGAGGCCTTTTCCTTAATTAAACTTTAAGCCCTGTGTTCAATAAAACCAGGGATGGTAGAGAAATTATCTCACCATTTTGTGTTACTATAAAACACAAAGGATCACCAAAGTAAGACCCACCTCTTCCCTTTTTCAATGAATTAGGGGCCATAAAATAATGGGTAAGACCAATGAGAAAGAATTAGATAAATTAGAACAAGTAAAGGCTGGTTCTGAGATGATAAGTGCTGGTTGACCCTTAAATTGAGTTATTTGTTGTTAGGAACTGAATTGTTACCCCCAAAATTCATACATTGAAGCTCTAGTTGCCAGTGTGGCTGTATTTGGAAATAGGAACTTTAGAGAAGTAATTAGGGTCAAATGAGGTAAGAAAGGTGGGTGCCTAATCCTAAGGACTGGTGTCCCCCTATAAGAAGAAAAACCAGAGATCTCTCTTCTCTCCTTCCTCCTCTGAACATGCAAGCACAGAGGAAAAGCCATGTGAACACATAATGAGAAGGTGGCTATTTGCAAGCCAGGATGAGCGATCTCACCAGAAACCACCCTGAGGGCATCTTGATCTTAGCCGTCCAGCCTTCAGAACTGTGAGACAAAATTTCTGTTGTTTTAGCCATCAGTCTCTGTAGTATTTTGTTATCGCAGCTGTGAGAAATGCTTACCTGTCCAAATTCAAATAACCGACTCGGAGACAGAGTATGGTGAAAAGGAGACTTTTAATAGTTCTCGAGAGCAGGTGTCCATCGGGTTGTATAGGCATACCTGCAGCAGCGAACACAGCCCATTTATTCAGTCCCCCCTCTTTTTCCTCATTGGCTGAGTACTATGGGGTCACCTCCTCATACTGAGAAGGCTAAAAGGCTAATTCCAATGTAACTCTGATGTTTGTAGGAGGTGGGGGGGGGGGCGGGAGGGGTGTTAGCAATCTGAATCTGTGCCAGTAACCTTATGTACATTCTTGATAAACTATAATTAAGTCACTGCCCCTTTCTCCACAATCTGGTCTTGCAAGACCTGTTTACCTAAAGTACTAGTCCCATTTTAGAGAGGCCATAAACCATGAACAATACACAACCCCCAGAAGGGGTTACCAGTGCTGGCGTCAGGCCCTTAGACATGGTCTCAAGGCCCCACCCCAACACATGGGGCTTTTTGCAAAGCCCATGAAAGGTCCAGAAGACCCATCCATATTTGGGAGACAAAGAAACCAAAGGGGATAAAAGAAGAGCTTCTACCATATTGGTTTGCTCAGACTTTGGAGGCAACTCATCTGAGATTGCCAGCGTAATCAAACTGTATAACTCCTTTTCTCTAAGCATTACTTGGGTTTCTTTGTTCTTCTACAACATCATGTCAGCTAGGTCTTGTTGTCTCCCATTGGGCCATTCAAAAAAATTGGGCTGAGGCCCTTTCTAGTTGCCTCTACCCCTTACCCCCTGTGTCTAGCTAAGACAGGCGCCCCAGGGGTTTCCACCATGATGCTGGCCCACAGTTCCTTGCTCTTACATCCTCTTCCCTCCCTCCTACATTATGTTTGCCCTGGGGAAATTCAGCAACCATTTCCATCAAAAGCCAACCATACTGGAGATGGATCATAGAGGCCCATTTCCTACAGCAGCCTACATGGACTAAGACAGCCCAACACTCAATACACTTGTATGCTATTAGGATTAGAGGGAAGTCATGGAAGGTTTAATGAAGTGGGATTTGAAGTATGTATATTGAGATAAAATAGTTGGAGATGGTATAAAAAGCCATCTTGGCTGGGAAGTCTAAGATCAAGGGGCAGCATGGTCATGTTCCTTGAAGGCACTCCTCCCTGTATCCTCACTTGGTGAAAGAGGCTAGCAATCTCTATGAATCCTCTTTCATAGGGCACTAATCCCATTCATGAAGGCTCCATCCTCATGAGTTAATTACCTCCCCAAAGCCCCCACTTCCTAGTGCCATCATCTTAGGGGGTTAGGATTTCAGCATATAAATTTTGAGGAGACACAGAGGCTTTTCATTATCCTTGTGGTTCCAAATAGAATCATTGCAAATTAAAGAGGAAGTATCCACAAATGGCCCAGACAAGCATGCTTATACCAACAACTGTATTGCCCTGAGGCCCAGAAGGACTAGGCTTTTGGGTGACAAGAACTGTGAGGAAGCAGGAATATAGGAGAAAGGGCATGACCCTCAGACATAGTCAGTCCATCTTCAAACCTAGCCTCTCTCCTCTAGTAACCTTACTTTCAAGGATAGTTTGATGTCCATGTTAACAACACTCAGAATATTCATCTGGGCCTTCTTTCTTAAAAAAAAAGAAATATTTTGTTACTGGTTTCAGAGAGTAATGGAGACAGAGAGATAAAAAACATCAATGATGAGAGAGAATCATTGATTGGCTGCCTCCTACACACCCCCTATAGGGGATCGAGCCCACAACCCAGGCATGTGCCCTGACTGAGAATTGAACTGTGACCTCCTGGTTCATAGGTCAATGCTCAACCTCTGAGCCACACCAGCCAGGCTGGGCCTCCTTTCTTGTCACCCTTCTTAAGCCTAGCATTCATAACATTTCGTCCTTTGGATAAGATTTTTCTCTACACCTTACAGAGACTTTCCTATCAACAGTATAAATATCATGCTAGAGGAAAGGGCCCATAACCGTCTAAGCACCTACAGCTCTGGAAAGATGGTGACATGTTCAGCTAAAATATAAAATGAGAAGCAGATGGCTCAACAGGACTCTTCTCGGAGAAATCATGCCCAAGTCACATGACCAAGCTTTCCCTCAATCTTATCCTTAAGAAAGGCACATTCACCCTTGAACTGGGAGGAATTTTATAAGCTTGGGTTTGCAAAGCCAAGTTGAAAGGGCTATTAATCTCCCCCTGCATACCCTGGTATCCAGATACATGTTAATGCTTGCATATAGCTTTCAGTCTCAGAAACCCAGCTTCCCATAGCTGTTGTTAACTGAACTGAAAAGATTACTTTGTTGCACCCTATGAGTTCTGTGTTGAATTTTGAGTTTCTGAAATGGAAGCTGATAAACAGATGGTGAAAAATTTACTTAAGATACTCTCAAGAATTTCCATGCCCAGTTTGCAAGAGACATGAAAGAAGGAACCTCCACCTGTCTCCCTTCACCTCCTGCCTGGGGATGTGTGGTGAAACAGCCTTTGCTGAAGCCAGGCTACCACAAAATGCTGCTGCTGTGATTACCATGACCTTAATTACTATTGCCTATTATTCAAAAACACTAATTGAGTCATGGTCCCACTGCAAATGTGACTTAACTTACTGTTTTACTGCTTGCTCAGGCACTGCAAATAAAAAATAATGGCAGTTGTAATTAACTCAGAACCAGCAATCTAACCTGCCCCTTGGCGCGTGAAGGGTAAAAGTTCAATTAAAAAGTAAAGTTAGCAACAGAGTAAGGTTTGGATACACATCTGTCATACAGAGTATGACAGGACACAAAAATTACCCCATGCCACCAGAGAATCACTAGGGGCCTGTGGTAATTTTATTTTGAGGCTTTCAAAAATAAATAGCTCCATATATTAAGCAATTAAAATTACTCCATATATACAGTCATATGATTAGTCACTAGCTTAAAAAGTCTAAATAGAAGTGTTTATTTTAGAGTCATGAAAAGTGCATTAGCAATAAATAAATTACTAACTAAAAGAAAGAAAAGGATGATGAAGAAATGCTAAGAATATAAGAGCCTTGTAGAAATGTCTGCAAACCACCCAAAAGGTTAGTTTGTTATTCAAAACCGTCAAAAAGATATTTGATAAAACGAGATACTGCTCACATCCACTAGGATGGCTCTCCTCAAAAAACAGGACAATAACAAGGACGGACAAGGATGTGGGGAAGAAACATGGAACAGCCTCTTGGAAAGCAGGTTGGTGGTTCCCAAAAAGTTAAAGTATTCAAATGCCCCAGCATTTCCACTCCTAAGTATAAACTCAAGATAATTAAAAACATATGTCCACACCAAAGCTGTACACAGATGTTTACAGCAGCATTATTCATCATAGCTCCAAGGTAAAAACCGCCTAATGTCCATTGATTGATGAATAAATAAAATGCGATCTATCCATACAATGGAATATTACTCAGCCATAAAAATGGGTGAAGCACTGAGATAGGCTACAACATGGATGAATCTTAAAAACAGCATGCTCAGTGAAAGAAGCCAGACACAAAAGGCCACATGTCATATGATTCCATTTAGATGAAAAGACCAGAATAGACCAATCTACAGAGCCAGAAAGTAAGTTAGTGGTCGCCGGGGCTGAGAGATGGGGTATAGGAGAGGAAAAATGTTCGTCATGGACTGGGCCTACAAATTATATTGAAAAAAAGCTGGATTAACAAAGGGAGAAAAATTAATTACGTATGTATGCATAGGAGTTTCACAAAAAATGATATTCAAGGAGTCAGCCAGATGATTGAGGCCTATATATCATATTAAGCTAAACAAGAAAAAGGGGTTTGGGCTTCTGGGAAGGGGAGGCAAGTTATGGAAGGGAAGGGAGGGGAGGAAATAATAGTAAATAAAGGATGTCTTGTTATGCTGATAAAAGTCTCTCGGATGATATGTTGTTTGTGAGAGTTGCTGTCTTCCTGGTTTGGAAGCACCTTTACAAATATAAGTTTCCTTTACAAAAGCAGAAATTCATACTTAATTTTAGGCAGTTAAGAGGGGGTAGTAAAGAGCTTTCTCTGCTGGTTCTCAATTGTCTTCAACTCAAAATAATCTTTATGCCAACAGGTACTGGCATTAGTTGACTTATTCTTCTATTAGTCCCATGACTCCGTTCCACACTTCTCTTTCCTACAGATAGCTACTGCCTCAGGAAGTGGTGCACACTAGCAAAGCAAATAATTGAGATAATAAAGAAACAACTAAGAGTGAAATCAAAGGAATTGCTATAGGCATGGTCCTTGACGTTTTTTGCCTGGGTGTATATATTGTATCAATATTGCAAACTTTAACACACATATAGAGGAAAATGTCATTTTTTATTTTTTTAAATGTTTTTATTGATTTTTAGAGGGAGAAGAAGGAGAGGGAGAGATAGAAACACTGATGAGAAAGAAGCATCATCGATCAGTTGCCTCCCACACACCCCTTACTGGGGATCAAGTCCACAATATGGGCATGTGCCCTGACCAGGAATTGAACCATGACTTCTTGGTTCCTAGCTTGATGCTCAACCACTGAGCCACACTGGCCAGGCTAATTTTTTATTTTGTTTGTAAGTAATTTGGCCTCCCTCCCATGATTTTTGTTTTTAAATTTTTTAACTGAATGTCCAAACCCGTTTAAAACTAAATTCAATCTGGTAATGGAGACAATGCTTTAGGAAGTCTCTGGTATGTCTTGAGTAAAGGTGCTCAAACTCTTGGATAGCTTCAACTCCCCCCAGCTTCTTCTCCCCTGTAGACAATGCCTGGACATTTGGACTGCAGGACTGGCTGCTCTGCCAGTATTCTTGGCTGAATTCTGCAAACAGTGTAAATTATTACCTTGTCTTTCCTCTGCACTTACAGACCTCCACCAATCCCAGCTTCAGCTCTTATGTCCCTTTACCCTACCATGGCAGGCCTGGGGAAGATCCATGGCTCTTAGCTCAGCATCCTGCCATGTGGGATCCCAGGCAGCCTTCCTGGGTCCTTCCTCTCTGGTATAATTGGCACAGTTGCCTCTCAGGTTCAGATGGACAGGTTTGAGAATTCATGCAGAGAGATTTTCAGGGTCCTAATGAGATCTTAGTTGACAGAGCCATTCTTTGGCCCTTGGCTTTTCTCTTTGCTTACTTGACTCAAAGCCAAAGGAGGCAAGAATCTAGGCATACACAATGACTCTTGGGCTCCTACTGCCCTCTCCAAGCCTCTTCACAATGCCCAGGGGCTGGAAGAATCAGGTTTTTCCAGCAATAAATCTCGCTCTCCTATCACGTCTACCCTCCCCAGCAGAACTATATGGGCTGAGTTGTCCAGGATTGACCTTTCTATGTTAAAGGGGAGAAGTGAATGGGAAGTGAAGTGAATTGTAATCATCTCTTTAATTCTTTTTTGAGTCAGAGGCCCAACACTATCTCATTTCTCCCTGCATTCACACTAGAATATGCTGAATCTTCCATTCCTATATGCTCCTCCACCCTTGACCCAAGACAAATGTATCCTTGGGGCCAACTAGGCCAAAGCCTAGCACTCAAAAAGGAAAAAGAGAAATGTGCATTAATACTTCGCAAAAGCTTTCACTTTGCCACATATGTGCACACTATCTGATACAAGTGTTTAGTCATTGAGAATGTGAAGGAATCCTGGAATAGTTTTGAATATTCAAGTCCTGCTCTGTGTGTGTATCCAGGCTGAGGACAAAGATCTGCACAAGCTCATTGTGCCTAGCAAGATCAAGGTATTCTCTCAGGGCATTCCTCAGTTAGCCAGAGTGACATAGCTCCTCAGAGGCCACCCCATCTGAAATGTTGCCCTAGTTGGCATGTGTGTCCTTTGCCAACATGTTTAATCAATGACCTTTCAGCTCCATCCACAGCTATTTGTGCATCCCAAGATCTTTGGATCTTCCCAAGGGTGTGGTTAGTATGGGACTCTGTTCTTCCATCCATGAAACACAAGGGGGCAGTAGTGTCACTTGGGCTTTAACGTGATAGGGCTCAAAATTGATCCCTATAAAGAAAGAAAGTTAAAAGTGATGGAAGGGTGGAAGGGAAAGGAGGAAGGAAGGAAAGAGGAGAGAGAAGGGAGGAAGAAGCAAGGAGCAAGGAGGCAATAAATAAATAAATAAATAAATAAATAAATAAATAAATAAATAAATGCCATGTAAGAAGAGCTCAAGACAAATTTTAATGGGGCAGGTCCTTGCACCCTTCTTAACATTAGTAAAGCATGGGATTAATTCCTGAAGTGCACATGATAAGGAAGGTCTGTTGTAGAGGGAGGAGTACAAGTACATTGGTGGGGGAGCACTCCTTAGGAAGGCTCTCCCACAATCAGGCCATTTAGGACCCAGACCAGCTCCTTCAACACCCTGTTCTTCCTTTCTATTGGCCCCAGAATGTAACCTGCATTCCTTTATTTTTTTACCTGAAGTTGTCATCAATCATTGCAGCCTTAAAGGTTTCCTCTGTTTTGAACCAGCTGCAGAGTATGGGCCCATGTTCCAGTTACCACTCCCTGCCCAGCCCCGAGCAAACCACAGTCCATTTTCTTTATAAGAGATTTACTACCAGGAAAGAGATAAGAGGTAACAAAAATAAGCAGAGAGGGAATTAGAAAGATAAAAGCAATCTTTTACAACCCCTGTAGTGAACCTCTGGTTATTTTCTTTTCAAAACTAGATTGAATTGAATGCCTTGCTTTTTCTGAGAAATTTAAGGCGACCAAATATCCAGGTTTGCCCAGGAAGGAGGGAAGCCTGAGACAGGAGACCTTCAGTGCTGAACAAACAGGGAAAAGCTCGTCACCCTGCAAGAAGCTCAAATATGTCCCCTCCTTGCCTTCAGACTTGCTTCCCAACTTGTGGGAGGACCCCCCTGGTCAGGCTGAACAAAAATGGAAGTTCTAGCTCTGGGTGCTTATAGTCTTAAGTGGACAATGTCCACTATGCAAGACCATCACTAAGGAATCACTGTGTAGGTGATCCTGTCTCCTAGGACTCAACTAGAATGGAAGGAAAAGTAGGGCAGGTTGTTTATGGGTGCTCACCTGGCCACTTTTTAAACATTTTTTTATTGATTGATTTTTTTTTTTTTTAAAGAGGAAGAAGAAGAAGAAGAAGAAGAGAGAGAGAGAAATTTGTTATTCCACTTATGCATGCATTCATTAGTGGATTCTTGTATGTACTCTAACTGAGTATCGAACCTGTGACCTTGGCGTATCAGGATGAGGCTCTAACCAACTTCACCTGGCCATTTTAAAGAGAGTGTTACCTTTTCAAACTCAGGAAACCCTCTCATGTCTGACCCCCAAAGGCATTTTGAAAACTGGTATTTCCTGGAAGACTATCTTAGAAAGCATCTTAAAGTTAGACCAGTTTTTTGTTTGTTTGCTCCAGGATTCCAACATGGTACTTTGCTAGCAAACACCATGCATTTCCTAGAGGGACATAAAGGATGTAACCTCATCGACTTTCCTCTCTTTCTTTTTTTCAGGGAGTCACTATAATATGCTCCAGAATCTATGTCCAGAAGAGCATGTGACTCTAGAGCCTTCATTTGATCCTACCTGAGAGGGCTTTGGGCCCTCTCCTAATGATACCTGGCATGATCAAAAGGGTTCAGAATGAGCCTTCCCAAATGTGCCTCTTTGGCATATGGATTATTTGAGCTGAAGGCAATCAAGACACAGTAGATTCAAGAAAAATTTACCTCTCCCTTAATTACCTAAAAGAATTTAGGTAGGGAACCTAATCTAGAAAAAGAGCTGTTACAAAAGATAACTTTTCCCCTGAATTACCTATCTGCATGGCATTATTAATTACTAAACATCTGCTCTTCTTACTGTCCTGTGAATTACCCTATTCCCTTTTAAAGCCCCAGACTCCTATCCCATTCCTGAGCTCAGAATGGCATATAGGCCTCAACTGCCTGGCTTGTCCTGGAATCTCATTGTCTTTGCAGGGATCCCATATGTATGTAATTAAATGTGTTTTTCTTCTATTAATCTGTCTCATGTTAATTTGATTATTAGACCAACCAAAGGACCTAGAAGGGTAGAGGGAAAACTTTTCTCCCCTGCTATTTCTCTATGGAGAGAGAAATAGGAGAATTTCACTGAGCTGAACCCACTACCCTCCAGCAGCGTACAGTGTGTGCGTGTGTGCGCGCGCGCACACATGCAGGCACGTGCACTCATGGGCAGTGTGCTCTACTCAGTTTTTGGCACCACAACAAAAGTACATATGCCATCTATGCTGGCTTAGGGAGGGTTGCTTAAAGTCTCTCTATAAAGGCTGCTGCATCTGCATGACCTCTTATACTTCCTGAAAATTTGGGGGTTCAATTGGTGCAAATTACAGCCAATACAGTTCTTGGGTCATCCTCTCCTGTGCCAACATACAAGATTCATGTCAAGTCACTGTAAACAAATGCTAATGTTGTTATATTCTTGCTGAAATGTTCTATTATACATGAATATTTTGTTTCCGAGTAGCATTGAAGACTGTTGAATTGACAATAATTAGAAGTAACACATATGTAATATGTTTTCTTCCCCAAATGACATATCTTTTTCACTTTTCTTCCTACATTTTGTTTTTGCAATTTTTATAAATGGCAAAAAACAAAAACAAAAAACAAGGACTGATTTATTTATTAAAAACTGGCTCTCTGAAGTCAATTGGGAAATAGAGTTTGAATTCCTTAATTTATTTATTTTCCCCTTAAGCGAATGTGACTTGTTATTCTGAATCTGAGTGTTGATGCAAGAAAGAGAAAGGGGTGCCTTCCTGCAGGGCTTTTGTCTCATAAATTTCAGAGAAGTTGTGCCTTTAATCTCTGAATTCCTTTCCTCCAGAGAAAATGGACTTTCACTGAAGTGGCTCTGGAGCCAAGTGGGTTTGCAGGTTCACAGAGTAAGCTCTGCAGGCCACGCAGCTGAGCCCACTGCCCACACCCTCTCCTCAGCACTGGTTCCATGGTGCAGTAGTCACCCAAGCCAATCAAGTTGTTTAATTAAAAGACTGCCAGCTCCTTATTTCCCAAGTGAAACAGAACAGTAAGTGCCCCTGCCGTATTGTAAATAATGGAGAGCAGTCTTCTCTCGCATGTCCTGGCCGGGGAAATCACTCTTAGGAGAGTTGTCAGCCTTTCCAAGACAGCCCTTTGGGCCGCGTCTCACACATCCATGCTATGAAAGTGGATTTCTGGCAAGTGCCATTAGTGTATTTATTCAAAAGAAGCCAAGAATTTAAATGGAGTTTAAACAAACAGGTCTTTCACTCTGCTGTTCCCAACCTAAACCTTCAGCTCAACCTTCTCTGGGTTTTGTTTGGATTTTTACAATTTGACAACAGCCTTTATTAAATTCCCTCTTTCTGTACCAACGGGTCTCAGCTGGCATTGGAAATGCCGAAATGCCAACGAGAATGTTGAAGCTGTCTAAGTGGCAGTTTCCTGAGAAAAATGAACTTCCCTTGGTTTTCTCCCTGGGTTTTAGACCAATTGAGGTCACCTTTTAAAGAACAGCCAGTCCACTCCTTCCACCTGCAAATGCCGGTGGTTCCGACTAGCAGCTCACATTACTGACAGTGGCAGCTGGGCTCTGGGACCTGATTGCTCTGCTGTTTAGGGGACATTGACCAAGTTAAGGTTGAATTTAAATGTCAGAAAATGTGACAGCTATAGGGGAGAAGATGAATTCCCTGGAGAAGATGAATTCCCTGAATTTTACTGAAGGGGAAGCTGAGGTCCAAGGCCATAGGGCTGGCAGACTGTGTGTATGGGGGATGGGGGAAGCAAAGTGGCTGCTTATTCCTGCCAACCCTTCTTTTGGCCACTAGACTTACCCACCTCCACACCGGGTCCCCAGCTCGGATTTCTTTGCTGGGGACAAGGAAGGGAGGGGACAGTGAAAAGGAGGCCTGTAGGCTAGGAAGACAAGCCTGTCTTCCAAATAGCAGCAAGCGCTATAGGGGAGGACAGGGCAGGACCAGAAACAGCTGATGACTTAAAAATGTGTTTTCGCTGCCTTTCCTTTTATTTTATTTTAACTTTTTGGGACTTACGTACAAAGGTTTCAGTTAATCATGCTCTTCAGTTCATGGTACAGTATCATCATCTTTGTCCTCTCTGTCGCTTTGTTTATTCTCTTTACTTTCAAATCCCATTCATTTCTCCTCATAGATAACCATTCCAATCTGTTTAATGTGTATCTTTTTATTTGTTATGTTTTCGCAAAATAATAGTACTGTGTAGTATGTATGGCTGGAGAGATAAATAGATATTAAATTTACATATATAAATGAAATGTGTACATATATATACACACACACACACACACACACACACACACACACACATGAGCTTTTTATTTTGAAACAATTATGGATACAAGTTGTTTAAAAATAGTAAGAAAAACACATGAAAAGATATTTAACATCATTACTCATTAAAGAAATGTAAATCAAAACCACAATGAAATACCACTTCACACCCACTAGAATGGCTATTATTAAAAACAAACAAACAAACAAAAAAACCCACAGAAAATAACAAATGTTGGTAAAGGTGTGAAGAAATTGGAAATATCCAGTTTCTGTTGGTGGGGAAAATGGTACAACCACACAGGAAAACAGTTTGGTGGTTCCCAACAAAGGTAAACATAGAATTTCCATATTTTACTCTCACATTTACTCCATATGGAAATGTTGGAGTTACCTGAAGCTGCAAGAAGCCAGGAAGAATACTTCTGCTACAGTTGTCAGAGAGAGACAGGCCCTGCCAACACCTTATTTTCAGACTTCCGGCTTCCTGAACTATCTACACTAATAAAAGAGTAAGATGCAAATTGACCATACCTTCACGACACCCACCAGCCATCAGGCGTGAGTATGCAAATTAACCCAACAAAGATGGCAGGTTAATTTGCAAATGCAGGCACCGAGCAGCTGGGGGCAGGGCGACGACGCAGGTGTTCCGCACCACCCCAGCTGCTCCGGGCCTCTGGGCAGCATGGGGAGGCAGAAAGGCGGCTCTGGCCAGAGCGAAGGCAGTGCCGGCAGCCAGGGGAAGGAAGGCCCATTCTTTCAAGAATCTTCGTGCATCGGGCCTCTAGTCAGACAATAAATTTCTGTTGTTCTATGACACTGTGGTATTTGGTTATGGCAGCCCTAGGAAGTGAACATACTCTGTGAATTGCCCATTTCTTGGAGGGCTTCTGCATTCTCCTATTGAATGTGCAGAAGTTCCTTGTCTGCTCCAGATTCACCTGCATTTTTATTTTCTCCCTCTCTCTATCAACCCTGCCTGCCTGCCCTGGGGCTGCTTTGAGAGCAAAATTTTATGTATAAGGGAAGAGCAATCTAGGCAGCTGGAGGTGAGAGGGGAAAAGGAGAACAGAGGTATTTTTAGGCAGAGGAGGCTTTGTGCTGCCCCCAGACAGAAGTGGGAAGGCAGTCCTGATCTGGAAGAGGATCAGCCTGGAGACACTGAGAATTCTCTGTGATTCTCTAATGGTGTTAAACTCTTCAACCCCAAAGTCTCTGATGCCCCCCCTATAGCTAAGAACAGTAAGTCTCAGCTAGGTCCCCAAACAATTTTTGGGTGAGGTTTACAGGTGATTCAGTCCACCCAATGCCCACCTTCAAGGAAGCTGGCAATTTGCCTCCTGCCCATGCACTGGGTCTTGTGGTACCAAGACCCAGTGAACAAATCCTTGTTTGGTCTTCTGAAACTCTGTCCCCTCATTGGGTACTTTTGAGCCCTTCAGAATATCCAAAGGAAAAGGCCATGAAATGTTCAAGAGGTCTTTGCTTTAAAACGGCACTTTTGTTGCAAAGCTAGGTGACATTGAGCCGTTTCATCCATCATTAATTTTTACTTCCCTGGACACTGTCATCTCTTTGCTTTCTGATGGTACCTCCCCTCAGAGGCCTCCATGGGTCCCCAAACATAGCACCTGGGTCTCCATCTAGGCCACACATTTTGGAATACTCACTAGACAAAACCTATCCTAGATGTGCTGTGTGGAGGTGACAGGTTCATGTACATGCAAAAAGTTACTTCTGCCCAGACAATGTGGCCTAGTGGTTGAGCGTTGACCCTGAACCAAGAGATCCCCAATTCAGTTCCTGGTCAGGGCATATTCCTGGGTTGTGGGCTCGATCCCCAGTAGGGGGCATGCAGGAGGCAGCCAATCAATGTTTCTCTCTCATTGATGTTTCTATCTCTTTATTCCTTTCCCTTCTTCTCTAAAAAAAAAATCAATAAAAACATATTTTTTAAAGTTACTTCTACATCACACCAAGAAAAGCAAGAAGACTCCATCAGTATATCCTTTGCACATTAAGGTTTTAAAAGAAAAAATTTTTAAAGCCCTCCCTCTTGAAAAGATTGAATGACATGACTGAGAACATTTACAGAGCTATTGCAAGTCTGGAGAACTCAATCTATTATAAATGTTTTTGTAAATAAACCTTTTGAAGGATGTCAATCAACAGTGTAACAAGTATGTACTGCTATCAATTACAGACACTTTGTGGCTGTATTTTTTAAACAAAATCTCACTACTGAGCCAAATTGAGTCAACTCTCTATATATAAACTTTAAGGCTCTTTGTTAGATTTTGTAATCTTGGGGTGGGGAAAGGAGCTTCACAAACAAGACATTAAATTCAGCAGCCATAAAGGAAAATGTGCAGATTACATAATAATAATTTTTCAAAAGTTTCTTTCTGGCAACAACAAACACAAGACAAACCTAATTAAAAGACAAGCTGTAGACTGGAAAAAAGATGTACAAGATACTGGCCCTACTATTCAAAGACTTTGTACAAACCTAAGAACAGACAGTGGGGAAAAAAAAAAAAAACAGAGAAAAAGAAGGTGGAGGTAGGTACAGGAATCACAGAGGAAATACACAAGGCAAAAGGATATGTGGAAAAATATTCAACCTACTAAAGAAATAAAGATCTAAAATATAACATGCTTCTCCTAATATTATGTAAGCAGTTTAAGGGTGTGGGGAAAATTGTACATTTTATATACTGGTAGTAGGCATATAATTGGTAAAGAAGTTTATTGGAAGGCATTTTTTTAATACCTTTGAAACTTTGACATATGCCTACCTAGTGACCTACTAGACCACATCTGGAAACTTATTCTAGGATAATGCTTGCACATGTACATACCAATATGTATACAAATGGGGATAATCAAATGAATTATGGTATATCCAAGTCAACAGACAGTTACTGTTATGGTGATCTATGTCTTACCCAGACAGTTTTTCCTCAATACCAGGTACCTTTTAAGAGGAAGGGAGTATGATTATAAATACTGACCTCAAAAATTCCTGTGATGTATTGGTGAATGAATCAAATTGCAGAATACACTTATACAATAATTCCACTTATGTAAAAATGTACAAATATAGATAGGTGAAAGGGTTCAGAATGAGCCTCTCTAAATTATGCCACTTGGGCATGCAGATGATTTGACCTGAAGGCAATCAAGACCCATCAGACTCAACCATCAATAAAACAAAAAGAAAGCCCACTGCATGGGAGAACATATTTGCCAATGATATCAATGATAAGGGTTTAATCTCCAACATATACAGAGAACTCATACAACTTAACAAAAAGAAGATAATCAACCCAATCAAAAAATGGGCAACTGTTCTAAATAGACACTTTTCAAAAGAAGACAGAAGGCAGGCCAAGAGACATATGAAAACCTGCTCATAGTCACTAATCATCAGAGAGATGCAAATCAAAACAACAATGAGGTACCATCTCACCCTGTGAGAATGGCTATTATCAACAAATCAACAAACAACAAGTGTTGGCGAGGATTCGGAAAAAAAGGAACCCTCGTGCACTGCTGGTGGGAATGCAGACTGGTGCAGCCACTATGGAGAACAGTATGGAGCTTCCTCAAAAAACTAAAAATGGAACTCCCATTTGACCCAGGGATCTCACTTCTAGGAATATATCCCAAGAATCTAGAAACACAAATCAGAAAGGATATATGCACCCCTATGTTCATAGCAGCACAATTCACCATAGCTAAGATTTGGAAACAGCCTAAATGCCCATCAGCAGATGAATGGATTAAAAAACTGTGGTACATCTACACAATGGAATACTACGCTGTGGTAAAAAAGAAGGAGTTCCTACCATCTGCAACAATATGGATGGAGATGGAGAATATAATGTTGAGTGAAATAAGCCAGGCAGAGAAAGATAAATATCACATGATCTCACTCATTTGTGGAATATAATGAATGGCATAGACTGATGAACAAGAACAGATCCAGAGACTGAGAAATGGCAATCAGAACATCATACCTCAGGTAAGGTAGGGGAGGGTGGGGGTAAGGTGGAGAGATCAACCAAGGGACTTGTATGCATGCATATGAACCTAATCAATGGACACAGACAACAAGGGGGCAGGGCATAAGTGGGGAGTGGGGGGTTATGGGGAAATAAGGACACAAATGTAAAAAATAAAAATTTAAAAAGTTAATTAAAAAATTATAAAATACTAAATCTAATCAATACTAGTGGTCACCATAACCTTAAGAGAAATTGTTTCATGTGACAAAATTTTTTAAATGAAACTCTCTGTAGCCTGAAAATTATTTTGGAAGGAAACAAAGAGAAGTTTCCTTCAAAAGTCATAAGGATTGTAATTGAAAGTCAATATATTTGGCCTCTTGAACAAAAGTAAGTAATTTGTGTTTTTGCCTCCCTGACAAAGTTTATATAAAGCTACAAAAAGAAATTGACAGCCAGTTTGAAATGGAATTGCCAGGGCCTAGGGCAAAGAATATCCTTACATGATATTATTCTACAATGTCATTATAATTTTAGATATTTTACAACAGTATATTGTACAACTATCCCAAACAAACTTACAAACTAATTCTTCAAATGGTTGGCAGCAATTAAAATAAAATAAAAAATTTTAAAAAAGGACATGAAAGGATTTAATCCCTTTCAGAAGGAATTAAGGCACTGGGAAGGCACTTGAGCATGCTATATTGGCCCCTCTTGCCTTTTGTGCCAAAAGGGACCCTCTTCTCACAATCCAATTGCCCTCAGCTGTTGTCTGAGCTTTCTGTTCTTGCTGAGCTTGAAGCCTCGTGGGGGCTAGTACCATAGATCTGTCTCACATCCAATTGTGTGAGCTGGGCCCTCACTGGAGAAGAAACCCGAGTTCCCCGAGATATGTGATCAGCACCGGGACCCCGCCAGCAGGCCAGGGGTTCTCAAGGCAGGGGCTGGGTGTGGAGGCCACGGGGGCATAGGCTACCAAGGAGACAGAACTGAACCTCACATCACCCTGCTTGGCCCCAGAGGATGGCTGGTTAGCCAGAGACGGGTAAGATTCCTCAAGGAAGGAACAACCTAAGACAGGCACAGTCGCAGAGGGACCATCAGGAGAGAACTTGGGAGGGGCAACAGAAGTGGGGTACAGACCCGCACCCCCCCCAACATTGCAGGGACTTGAACCCTTGCCCCTTCTGAAGGAGGTCTCCTACCCCCATGGCTGCTTCGCGCTTCCCACACCCAGCTCATATCGGGACCTAAGCAACAGAAAGAGACTTGGCCCAGCTCACATCGAGATACAGGTGACAGACAGAGACTTGGTCCAGTTCAGGTCGGGACCCAGGTAACAGACAAGAGACTTGGCCAACAGCAGCTGCCCTATATCTAAATTCAGCCTAGCATCAGGAATGCTCAGGGCCCACTCAAGAATGCAAATAATCCTTCCCACTAATATTTACAGGGTAAACTAAGATTGTTGGTAGAGTATTAAATTTGACAGTAAAATAGTAATCAAGTTTTCAGATTAATTTAAACAGGCTAATTGAAATAAGTGAATATTCAAGTAAATTTAATTGTACTGGACAAAAAGCTGTTCTTAAAGTAATAACTAAAATTTCTATTGGTAGTTCATCTCATGGTAAAATTCCTGAATATGCAATGAACCTAAAGCAGTCATATTTTTGGGCAAAAAAAAAAAAAAATTAAATTTAAAGTTATCAAGACTGCATTAAAAAATTTACAAAAACCTCCATTAATAAAAAAAAAAAAAGGGGGGGATAGTAGGGTAATATCATGTAAGGAAAAATATCCTATAAGTAAATTACATCTAGAAAATTTTTACTTTACAAAGTTAATTTTCATTTGTTATGCTAACAGCAAGACAGCCATGAAAAACACACATGGTGTCTAAACAAGACAAAGGAAAATCATTTGGGCAAAAATAAAAAGAATTCCAAATCAACTATATAGAAAAGATTCCTTTATTAACTTGTGGTCAAGAATATGTTTGTATATTTTCAGAAAACAACTCCAAGACCATGTGGATTCCTGCAACAGAGAGGAATTCCTGCAACGACGAAGACAAGAGGAAAAACAGTCCAGAGATGGAAGACGCTGACAATGCCTTGCCAAGCGAGCAGTCAGCAGCTGTGCATCGCTGCAGGTTGCCTAGGACCAAACCAGAGAGGGTCGGACCTGCATTACCACCATGTGCCCACCATCCAGATATCATTGCTGACATGTACACATAAGGAACTGTTAGACATTGAAATGGGGACTCAGAACTGTTGGACATTGAAATTGGGACTCAAACATTTTGTTTGTTTGTTTGTTTTGTTATTTTATGTTTATTTCTAGTCTGCAAAGGCAAAACTTTTTAAAGGAAAGAAATGGTGGGAAAAGGATACAGAGGCAAAGAAGCGTTGAACAGACTGTCAAACTACATCAGGAAGACAGGGGAGGTTGGGCGAGGAGGGCTGTAAGAGACCAACGGAAGGACTTGTACACATGCATATAAGCATAACCAATGGATACAAGACACTGGCAGGGGAGGGAGGGCGGGCAGGTGAAGGCATGTACTGGGGGGTAGGGGAGGTCGGGGGGAGGTCAATGGGGAAAAAAAAGGAGACATATGTACTACTATTTGTAATACTTAAAACAATAAAAAAAATACATTAAAAAAAAAAAGACCCATCAGACTCAAGAAAAACTTTTACCCTTCCCTTAATTACCTAAAGGATTTAGATAGGGGGACCTGGGCCAGAAAGGGAGATAACTTTTTGCCTGAATGAACTTTCTGCATGGCAAGTCAAACATCTAACTACAGACAGGTGCCACATAATGACATTTTGGTCAACAATGAAAAGTTTACACTGTGATGATGATCCCATAAGATTATAATGAAGCTAGATTTCCTATAAGAAATGGAAGGATTTGTGGGTTGGGAGGATTTTTTTTTTCTCTGAAGGGAGCAGTATCTGTGGGGCTTGGCATAGATTCCCTCTCAGTCATAGCACCTCAATTTTGAGTGCACAGGTTACATCCCAATTAGTCAGCCACTGACCAGTTTGAGCACAGGGAGCCCAACCCCCCAGCGATACACAGGATCTTAGGACACAGATCCACAGGAGCTACCTTAACAGGTGTGACGTGTCACTGTACTTTAGTAAAAGCTTTCTGTGGAGCCAGCCTGTCCATATCATTTGAAAATATTTTCAGGTTGTAATGATGTCAAGTATAGATAAGTTTTATTTCTTCTGTCAATTCAATGCCAGAAAAAGCCCTTTTTGCCACATAGGGTCAATGGAACAAAAACAAATTTCCAAAGTCAAAGTAGCAAGGCCTCAAGTTCCACATTCTCTCCCTTTGAAACACCCTTTTTTTTTTTTATGAATATCACAAAGTTCCTTAATCAGACCACTGCTCCATTATACAATACAATAGTCAAAACCATATTGCCTGAAGTCCCTGATGTTCCTTTATCTCTCCATCTTGATATCTGTTCCTACTGACTTTACTCTCTCCTGACAGTCACTGTTATGGTGATCTATTTCTTACCCAGGCAGTTTCTCCTCAGTATTTCCAATCAATCCAGCCCATACCGCTGTTCTTGGAGCAGCACTGACAGCTTCAATGTTCTATTTCTGACCCTCTCAGAAGTAGGCAGGGGGCGGAGTTCTGGGACAGTATTTATAAAATCAACAGTGGTTTAATGTCCTAGGCCAGTGGTCGGCAAACTGAAGCTTGTGAGCCACATGTGGCTCTTCCACAAAATACCACAGCCTGGGTGAGTCTATTTTGAAGAAGTGGCATTAGAAGAAGTTTAAGTTTAAAAAATTCGGCTCTCAAAAGAAATTTCAATCATTGTACTGTTGATATTTGGCTCTGTTGACTAATGAGTTTGCCGACCACTGTCCTAGGCCTTTATGTTCAGTCACCACTCACTCACTGATACACCCAGAGCAACTTCCAGTCCTGCAAGCCCATTCATGGTACGAGCTCTATACAGGTGCATCGTTTCTTTTATACCATATTTTTACTGTACCTTTTCCATGTTTAGATACACAAATACTTACCATCCTATCTAATAAAGAGGGAATATGCTAATTGACTGCCATGCCCTCACAAGATGGCAACAGCCACAAGATGGTGGCACCCAGGCCCCTCAGCCCCGCCTCATCCAGCCAGAGTCCCCCAGTCCCCTCAGCCCCACCTCATCCAGCCTCAGTCTCCCAGTCCCCTCAGCCCCACCTCATCCAGCCAGAGTCCCCCAGTCCCCTCAGCCCTGCAGGGGAAGGAAGTTGGGGGCGATTGGGCCAGAAGGGGAGGGCAGTTGGGGGCCATCGGGCCAGCAGGGGAGGGCAGTTGGGAGCAATCATGCTGGCAGGGGAGCAGTTAGGTGTCAATCAGGCTGGCAGCGGAGCGGTTAGGGGGCTATCAGGCTGGCAGGCAGAATGGTTAGGGGCAATCAGGTAGGTGGGCAGGCAAGTGGTTAGGAGCCAGCAGTCCTGGATTGTGAGAGGGATATCGGACTGCCGGTTTAGGCCCAAAGGATGGAGCCTAAACCGGCAGTTGGACATCCCCTGAGGGGTCCCAGATTGGAGAGGGTGCAGGCTGGGCTGAGGGACACCCCTCCCCCCCACACACAAATTTCGTGCACTGGGTCTCTAGTCGTGTTATAATTGCCTACAGTATTCAGTAGGCAATTATAGAAGCAACAGGCTATACCATTTAGCCTAGGTATGCAGTAGGCTATACCATCTAGGCTTGTGTAAGTGTACTCTATGATGTTTGCCCAATGATAAAATCACCTAATGATGCATTTCTCAGAATGTATCCTGTCAATTACCTTCCTTCTCTTTGCTATTCCTTAGCTCAGAATAACATATAAGCCTCAACTGTCCAACTTGTCCTAGGATGTCAATGTCTTTGTGGGGTCTCTATATGTACATAATTAAATTTTTTCTTCTGTTAATCTGTTATGTTAATTTAATTATTAGACCAGCCAGAAAAACCTATAATGGTAGAGAAGAAAATTTTTCTTCCCCAACAGTGGCAAATAGATAAATAGGTGATAGAGTTATCATACATGTGTTTAGCAAAATGGAATGATACATACCAAGATATTAAGTGGTGGGATTGCCAGTTTTTCCTTATTACTTACTTGTGTAGAACTTTCCTTAAAATGACCTGTTCTAGACCTCTCACATCATCACATCACCCCATAGATAATGGAGCAAGCTCTTCAAAGTCATGATCTGAGTCATTCCTCTATATAGTCCCAGATCTTCCCAAACAAGTCTGGTCTGCCTTCTCCTCACTGCTGCTGTCACAGTGGCCACCAGCCTGTACCAGTCTGAAAGCTCTCAACTCAGTTCACAAGGAAAAGCCCAGACATGAAAGCCCCAGGAGAATAAATAACTACCTGATGAGGTGGGTGAGGACCAGGGAGGGGCCAGTACTGGGGGCAGAGAAGCAAGAGGGAAGAAACAAAGAGAAGACAAGTGAGTCAAGTGAAACCATGAGGAAGAAATGCACAGGACTATAAATTTATATATAAAACAATTCACAGAAAGGCCAGAGAACCTGGCCTTGTCTTTCAACTGCTCCTGCTTTAGTCATAAATCCCTGTTTGAATATGACCACAAGTAGGTAAATCTTTCCAGAATGGGAATGAGAGTCACACATTAGAAAAGTAAACTCCTTGAGATAAATCTCTAAATTGGATTTTCCAGCTTTGGTTCCCAAGAATGCACCTATCAGCAGGCTGACCCTTGAGATGGGTCTGACACCCAACGACCTGTCTTACTCTTCAGTCTAGTGTCATATTACTAAGAGCTAATATTTGTCCTGGTCTTACTAAATGCCATTATTCTAAGGTTTATGCATATTAACTCTTTTAATCTCCACAATAGTCCTATGAGGTGTATGAAGTAGGAGCCTCAATGTACGCTTGTGTAAGTGTCTGTGCGGTTAAGTAATTTGTCCAAGACCACTCAGCTAGTACATGTGGAACCCTTAAACATCATTTCTCAAACTTTCATATGCATTGGAATCACTTGGACATCTATTAAAATGCAGATTTTGACTCAGGAAGTCCAGAATGGGGCCTGAGGTTCTGCATTTTTAACAAACTCCCGGGGAAATCAATGCTGCCGGTCCCATAGACCACACTTTGAGTAGCAAGGCTCTAGAACTCAGGCCACTTTATACTTTCAGAGCTAAACTGCAATGCCCACTGTGTGCCCCAAGGACTTAAATTAAGCTCTTCGTTAAAAATATGAGATTGGAGCCCTAGCCATTTTGGCTCAGTGGATAGTGTCAGCCCATGGACTGAAGAGTCTCAGGTTCGAGTCCAGTCAAGGGGCACATACCTCAGTTGCAGGCTCAATCTCTGGCCCTGGTAGGGGCGTGTGTGGGAGGCAACAAATTGATGTGTCTCTCTGACATTGATGTTTCTCTTTCTCTGTCTTTCCCCCTCCCTTCCACTCTTTCTAAAAAAATCAATGGGAAAATATCCTAGGTTGAAGATTAACAAAAAAGACAAACAAAAAGATGAAATTGGAGGATGATATCTGGATGTTATCCAGCTCTACAGTTTATTAACTACTGCAAAAATCTAGTAGAAAAAGTCACCACAGCATTCCTGGGCCACATTCAATGCCCAGGCCCTAAGTCATACATAGCCAGGAAAATTTTTGAGGGTTAGTGAATGAAGCAATAGTGACTACAAGAGCTACTAAGACAATCTGTCTTCTGGAGGATAAAGAATGTAGCCCTACAGTGTTATACACTTCACCATAGAGAAAAAACAGGGCAGACAATGGACAAAACTTCCTATAGAAAGTGACATCTGAGGGGGACCAAAATATTCCACACCAACATAAGTCTCTTTGACATATGGGTTATTTTGAGTTAAAGGAAACTGAGAATCAGCAGATGCAGGTAAAGCTCTTTAACTCCCCCTAAATGCCTAAAAATAAAGTACTATAAAACTCCTCTTTTGTAAAGACATTTACATGCATAAAGAAAATTTCCATTTGTAAAGATGTCTTTGTATCAGGAGAGAGCTACTCTGGATACAAGTTATCATCCAAAAGACTTTTATGTGCATAACAGGACAATTCATATTTGCCATACATTTCCTCCCTACCTCTCCCCATCCCTGGCCTCCCCAGCCCAGAAACCCTGAAGCCCTTTTCTTTTGTTTAACTTAAGATGTTATATAAACCTCAGTCATATAAACTCTCCTTAAGCCCCATTTTCTTTGTAAAACTCCCATGCAAAGTATATAATTAAAAGTTTTTCTCTTGTTAACTTGTCTTTCCCTCCCCCGCCCTCCCCCCCCCCCCAGTTGATTTGCATGCCCTGGACATTGAACCTAGGAGGGTAGAGGGAAAACAATTTTTCACCCCTATGCATCTAAGCTGAGACACCTAAGCTTGGGTATCTAGGAGCTAGCCCAGTGAAGCAGGACAAGAAAGGCCCAGAAGCCAGAAAGGTATTGAAAGGTATTAAAAAGAAATTGTGGTTGGCCTTCAGATTGAAAAAGAAAGGGAGTGAGAGATTGAGCTATGAGAAAGCCCAGCACACAATGTGTCTTAAACACCTGATGTCTTAACTTGGCCAGTGGTCTAAAGTGATGCAAAGCCTTTGAGGAGTTCTAGCAGGAAAGGCAGAGCATGGCTTTGCAGTTTAAGGAGCCAAGGCGTGTAAATAGAACATGCAGAGGGGTGGGATGCCAGGTTGGAGGCGTGGTATCAGTTAGAAGGCTGTTGCAGTTATCTGTGTGAAAAGTGCCAGTGACCTAAACTGGGAGAACAGCAGTGGGGCTGCAGGGAAAGAGACATTTAAAGAGAGAGAACAGATGAGCACTATGAAGGACAAGAAGCAATGAGTGAAAAAAAGGCAGTGTTCAAAGATAATTTTTTGGGGGGGTGAGGTAAAAGTATGACTCACAAGGATATAAAATAAACACATGTTAAAGATTTTATTTTACTCATAAATAAGGAAGTAGGCAGATGTGATAACTGCTTGAGAGGAGAAATTGAAGAAAAGACATTTATAGATGAGGCATATTGGCATGAATGTGCAAACGGAAGTACAACTAGCTTCTTCCGCAGTTGGGAGAGAATTCAGCTGAACCTCTGAAAGATCAAGTAGAATTTGCACATCTATAGCTAGGAATCATTTTGCATTCTATCAGTTACTACAATTTACAGAGTTATACGATAACCCCCTGGACTCAGATCCTGTAGGCAATGCAGCTTTCCATGGAAGCACACATTTTCCTTGCAGCAGCATGGCTCTATGATATCGGACTTGGACACCCCGGGGGACGGTTGGGGCATCCCCTATGTAGAGAATATGGGAAGAGAGGAGGCTCTAGGGGCCTTAGAGAGAAGAGAGGGTGATGAATCAACCTGGTCATATGTCAGTAGCTGACATCTCCACCTGATGTACATGTAAATGGGAAAATGTTTGAAGATATTAAGGGGAACTTTTCCTCTCAAAGTGGGATGCTGTTCAAAGGAAGAGAGGGACTGAAACTGGATAAGCATGGAAAGCCAAATGTCTAAGGCTAGCTGGCCTGCCTCGGGCAGGGCTGGTCCTATTTAAATTTCGAGGATAAAGTCCCTGGGACTCTGTGGCTTCCGTGTTTGGGAAGGCATTGCTTTAAGAGCATCCCCTACTCTCAGCCACATTTAACATCTACTGAGCACCATTTTACTGAATGCTCTGTATACAGCACTATGGTGTTTTCCAAACAGATCTTGCCTGGAAGGAATTTTTGTGTGGCTGTTTCAAGGGTGAAATGCATTTTTCATTATAAAAAAAAAAAAATTCCCCAGGTGGCCACTTTTCCAAACCAATAACCATGCTCTTTTTTAAGACTCCCCAATAAAGGGACTGCTTTCCAGACCAAAAAGTGGAAAATGTGAAGTACAAATGATTTGTCTTTAATGTATCCATTTAGAGGAAGGAACGTATAAAAATCTTTTTAAAAATTAATATGGTTTTAGGACTTTCATGTATTGAAAACAGTAAAGTCAATTGCAGCTTGAACATTTCAGATCGTATGGTTAGTAGATGCAATATGTAGTTTTAATGACATACATTGGATTTTTTTATTTTTTTTTATTTTACTAAGTAAAGCAACATGGTGTCCTAGCAGCAATTACATAAAGGTAAAACAGAGGAAGAGGAGGAGAGAGTAGCAATTGCTTGTGCAGATTCTGAAAGGAATTCTTGGTTTCTCCGTCTCTTCTCCTCCCCATTCCTCAGAGCAAGAGATATCAGACCCTTACCGACAACCCAGTCCCACCTCCAATCTAGGAAGTTGTTAAATAAAGGTGTTGGGGTGCTTCTAGGTAGGTCCGTGATAGGCTCTGGGCCCTGAATCCTGCCACTTAGACCTGATTTTCACCTCTGAGTTCAAGGTCTGTAAACAAGATCCGCCTTGCTTGAGCCAGTCCTTCCCTAAGCCAAGCCCAGAGATCAGAACCCTGCTTCCTGCTGATGCCAATCTTACCACCTCCTCTGCATTCTCTTAGGTCATGCTCTGCCTGCCTGCTGGACCGTCCTGATCTCTGGAGGCAGCTCCCCACCCCCCCCCCACACACACACACACCACACACACACATACACACACACACTTACTCCATGCTGAGTGCCACCAGGACTCTGGCCTATACTCATTGTATCCTCCAGACAGCCCTGGACTCTACACCAGACTTTAGCCCAACATCAGCTGCTGGGCTGCCAGCAAACAGCATCACCTGCATCTATCCACACATCACTGGACCATGTCTGTCTTCACTCCAAAAATCCAGTCAATGGCCTGGTTGCTGCACTGTCTAAATTTACATCAAAACTGGGTCGGCCTTTCCTCATAGATTTATATTCTACAGAAACATGAAGGGACACTAAGGGCTTCTGATTCAAGTTTGCTTATTCATTACCCAGTCATCCCTTCTGCCCTTCTGACAAACTGAAAGTTTAGTCTTCAGAAATTCTTTTTTTTTGGTTAATCCTCATCCAAGGATATTTTTTTCATTGATTTTTTAGAGAGAGTGGAAGGAAGGGAGGAAGGGGGAGAGTGAGAGAGAGAGAAACATATTTGTGAGAGAGACACATAGATTTGTTGCCTCTTGTGCATGCCCCAACTAGGACAGGAATGAACCTACAACCCAGGGATGTGCCTTTGACCAGAAATCAAACTTGAAACCCTTAGGTCTGAGGACCGGTGCTCTAACCACTGAACACACCAACCAGGGATCCAGAAATTCTTATACTGCCTGCTTTCCTCTCCTGCTCCTACTCTGAAGACACCTGCTCTCTTCTGCACACCCCAAAAACTTGCTGTCTTACTTCCCTTGATTGTGTGCTTTAGATGTATTGTTTAGCTCAATAAAAATAAATTTAGATAAAATATTCACCCTTTTTCTCCCCAATATTAAACATCACTATCCCCCATGTACAAACGTGTGTGTGTGTACACATATGCTTATTGAAATAAATTATCTCCCCTTGGTCTTCCTGAGCACTTACAATGGGCCAGGCACTATGCTAAGGGCCTTATATAAACTTCATTCAATCCTCCTAACAGTCTTATGAAATAGGCCCTCTGATTAGCCTACATTGTTGGATGAGAAAATTTCCAAGCTTCACAACTAGTGTGGTGCAGAGAGATCTGAATGTAAGCCAGCTGACTTGGAATATTGTGATCTCAGCATCATTGTTGCATGCCAGTCCGTGGCACAGTGCCAGGCACACAGAGGCCCTCAACACATGTTTGGTGAGTGAACGAATGCTGAGATAACAGATTATATAACAGAGTATATATCTACTTTGTACCAACCACTGTGCATTGACATAAAGAAGCAGTTAATGGCTCATCTACAATAATATTCATAATTACAAATTAAAAAACAATTATCATATGACAGAACCAAGTCTAGAATGGACTTTTTTATATAAAACTATTTTACGGACTCTTACTTTTATCAGTCATGATGATTCAATTTTTCTTGGAGGGCCAGATTCCTTTTTTAAGGCAACTGAGGACAACTGAAAAGAAAAAGAAAATCAAGGAGGATGTGTAGTAACCCACAGGATGTTAGACCTGGAAGTGTTTCAATTCATTTGGAGTGTCCAGGAAGAAGTCGTTTATCCCTCCTCAGGAGGTTTAAAATGTCCCTTCCTTTGGCAAAGCACAAGGTGATCATAGATCACAACACAGAGAGGCCACCACAGAGAACCCCATCCCAGAGGAGTCAAGTTGCCGGGAGCCTCCCTCAGCCACCCGAGGCAATGGCCAATAGCTCCTCTTGAATTCAGATTCCATCTCCACTGCTCAGTGACCATATGACTGGATAAAGGACAATGACATTCACCTTATGAGATCATTTCTAAAATGCAATAAACATAGTTTCTTGGCATTCACCATGTAGTAGCAATAGCTTTTATTATTAATTATGATTATTGACTAATAAAACATACAATAAAGTATTAAGAGAATTTTGAAAAGAAACAAAGCCTCCTGTGGGAGTCAATTGACAAAGATCCATTATTTGAAATGTACTTGACACATTTGCAGAAGCAAAGAGAAAGGAGTCAATCCTACAAAGCCTAAAACCAAGAAATGAATACTCCTTCCCAGATATCCTGGGACAAGCCAATATGGGGCAACCAATCAAACAGACAAAAATATCCCCAGACCCAGAGGAGACACAAATTCCAGGCCAGACTCTTTCCTTCTTGACACTAATTAAGAGTTTAAGCCAATTCCTTAGTGAAGACGAATTGATATTTTTTAAGAGAACTCATTTTATATTTATAATCATTCACCACATATAAAACCTGAAAGTAATCACTATTACAGAATGTGGCTTTAGACACTTACAAATTATTTCATTGTTTGTATAAGATCTGGAGTTTAAAAACTCATCCGGGTATTTATTCTGCCAGAGAAACCTCCTGTGGAGTTGACTTGCCTCTCCCAGTCAAGGTCCTAGAACAGAGTGGAAAAACTAGCTCAGCTTATTTCTGACTGAGCAGAGACAAGGTGAACAGTCATAGGAGAAAGGTCACCTGACATGAAATTCACTAAGCACTCAGGTCTTTTTATGTCCAGTTTGGTTGCTGATCACCCCTTTAACAGACAGACCTGGAAGTCAGTAAGTTCAGGCAATGTTTAGGATACAGGAATCAGGCCCACTGAGGTGAGAGAGATTCTCTTCCAAGAAGAACCTTGGAAAAGGGAGAAATCCTTCCAAATTCTCTGCCCAGTTGTTCCATCTTCCAGAAGTTATGAATTTTCTCTGCTCCTACTGCAGGAAAATGTTTGGTCTCAAGGGAAACAAGCCAATAAAACAGTTTCTTAAGGGTGAAACCAAAATAAGTTAGGCCATTTTAATGGAGCCACTATCTGTTCCTCCTGAACTCTAATGAGATTGACACGACGATGGAAATTGGTAGGTAGGTACCATCAGCATCAGCCATGGAACGCACTGACGTACAACCTAATGCAACTCAGCAGTCTGAGGCCAGGGGAGGGGCACTGCTCTTTGATAATACTTGGGGGAACAGAAGCAAGGAAATGCCTTCAGCTGCAGAGGGCAGGATAGGTAAACCGGGAGCACTTGCGCTGTTGGAATCCAGTAACCCAAATCCATCGTCTGCCATCTCCTTCCTGTGATGGGTCCCACAAGGTGAGGGTTCTGGCCCACTTCTTCTGGATGGACTGTTCTCTACTCACTGGACCTCTCATTATCTTTACTGAGTTCCTGAAAGTCCAGGCTCTGCAGGGGTTAGGATCAAAGGGGTAGGATAGGTGCAGAATGTGCTGTAATAAAAGCAGTGCAACTTGCTAAAACGTTCCAATGAGATGGAAAAGAAAATTAAAAATTTAAGCCTCTTAAAATGTAAATGATGCCAGCATGCCATGCAATTTAAAGACTCTTGCCAATAAAAAAAGAGAAGAAAAGAAAAAGAGAAAGAAATCCAGAACTCTGAGATGAAGTATAAGCAATTGGGAAGATCATGATTCTGACATCAGCTCATGCCATGACCCTGGGCCTCACCAGCCTCATTGGGTTTAATGTCACCCTCCCTAATTCTCCCATGAGGTTGCTCAGAGTACAGATCACGCTCATGATCAGAAAACTCTCCTGAAAGGTTAAGTAGTACTGTAATGCTGGATATTATCAGTTTACTCAATTAGCTCTCTACCTGAAATGAAGGGAGGGGAAGCAGTCATTTCTGTCAGAGTATAATGTCAGGACACTGTCCACCTGCCTCCTCTCCCCCACCCCAAACATACACTCATATGTTTCACCTGAATGAGAAGGAAAACTCCTGCGACTGGGCCACTCTCCGTGGCTGGTGACCACATGTCTTGCCAGCATTGACTCAGTAATTCTTTATTTCTATAACCAGTCTTTGATAACCCAGTGGTGCCAGGCTTTCATCCTACATGGAGTAGGTGCCCTCCCCCATTAGCTGCCCCCAGAAGTCATTAATGACAGAGCTTAAGTGTCCTCACGTTCACATCCCCCCGTCAGAATTGAATGCTTCTTTGGATGCAGCTCTGCATCCCGAGGCTGAACATCTGTTTAGCATGTCGTTTGTCATGCCCTGTGCATGCATGGGTCCTGCTAGGCTGGGGGCCCCTAGAGACCCAAGATGATGTCTTCCTGACTTTGTTTCCCTCCGAGTGACCAGCCCAGTGCCTGGCGTGTAGTAGGAACTTGATCATCTTTTCCCTTAGTTGAACATCATTGTTTGTTTTTTTACATACAACTCTTTCGTTCTAGGAATAACAGCTAACGCCAATGTTTCACTGCTTCACAAGTGGAAAACTGCAAAGTTGCACCGAGGTGAGCAGAAATTTCCACAGGGTTGTTTTTCTTCCTCGACATCAGGAAAGCCATGTTTCCTGACAAAATACTATTCTCCCATGTGATGAAAGAATCGGAGAGCTGGAGCAGGACTGTGTGGGGGACAAACATTTGTTATTATGACTTTACACAAATCAAAAGGTCTTTTCCAGCCTCTCTAACCCAGGTGGCTTTCAGCTGCTCACATAATTCAGGCTTGTGCAACCCCAAAATGTGGTCATCATTTGGTTGCTTAGCTATTTCATATTCATTCAATATTTACATAATTTCAAAGGTTCTTATACATTTAAAAATAAAAAAAACTGTTGGTGAAAATGAAATGATAGGCTATAGGAAAAGGAAATGATAGGCTGTTGGAATATCATTTGCTTATTGTTGTTTATGAATAGAAAAGATTTGGAAACATTATTAGCTATCAATTAGTTGGGAAGATTATAGATAAATTGTTTTCTGATTTATTTATATATTTTTTCTGCTTAATGGTGTTAAAAGATAAGATTATTGAGGATATAATATGTGCTAGATACAGTTTTAAGTGTTTTATAAATATTGACTCTTTGAGTTGGGTTTTTTATTGTCCCCATTTTATAAATGAGGAAACTGAGGCACAAAGAAGTTGGGAACTTACCCAAGGTCCAGAGCAGTAAATGAAAGCAGTAGCTTGACTCTGCAGTCTGATTCCAGAATCCAAACTCTTAACCATTATGCTATATTCTGTACCGATTATTAGAGACTTTGAAGAATTACTGCGTTTTCATAATTTAGATACTTTGTCTGAGCCATGTGACCTTGGTGGAGTCATTTAGCTCTGTAGGACACTGTAGTAAGGAGTTTAACCCTACCCAGAAAGAGGTTGGACTTTGCCCTGGGCTTCTAGGAGGTGATCCCTAAAGGGGTGGTTTTGTTTAGACTGGGGACTGGCCATGCCAGAAAGACCAATAATGTGATTTAGGGTTGGGGTTTTAGGTGACACACAAAGGAGCTGGAGACTGGAGCCTGATATCTACCATGTGAGCTACCAATCAATTATGTCTATGTAATGGAGCCCCAATAAAAACTCTGAACCCCAAAGTTTGGAGGAGCATCCCTGGCTGGCAATATGCCATGTGTGTTGTTACCAATTGATGATGCCTGGTCATTGATGTGACTCCATGGAAAGAGAAAACAAAAGCTTTGCATTTGGGAATCCTCCTGATCTCTTCCTATAGGTCTCTTCCTTTAAGGCAGGAGTGGGGAACATCTGGCCTGTGGGCCATATAAGGCCTGGTAAATCATTTGGTCTGGCCTTGCCAAGTCATTTGGGGTGAGTTAATTAATGTTTGACCAAATATAGAAGGCTAATTTTTAAGTTGATAATTTTGTATGGCACATGAATGATGTTATAAATATCCAAATGAAGAACTCTTAGAACCTTGCATATATCCTCCCCAAGAGAAATTAGCTCATGTAAAGGCTTAGAACCCACATGTTACCTAGGGCCTTAGTCACAGTATGATTTTGTGCCTGGGACTGTTTACTTTGCATTACTGCTGTGGTATATGGGTTCTGGCAATGGACTGTCCATTTATATGCAAACACTACTAGAACTGTTAATGTGGTAGACTGCAATTGTCCCTAGGGGTATTCACATCAACCATCAGCATCTCAGGAAAAAAATGCATGTGGTGTGTCTCACTCTCTGTTTCTGCTTACTGTACAAATATGTAGCCCTTGTTTCAGTAACTCTTGCTGCAAGTCACGATCACACAGGTCTCTCCCACCCTCCCTGGGAATCTACTCCACACAGCAGGTTGAATCTTGCCTGCTCACCTCGCAGGCACTCCATACAAGGTTAGAAGAGATTTAATTAGAAAGAAAATATAATCTTTCCATCTTTAGATTGCATATCAAGGATCAAAGTCCCCCAGAACTCTCACTAGCTATTTGCAATTTTGCATAAACTCATTGGCAGTAGGTAAGAAACCAAGATTAGGAAGAATTAATTTAGGTTCTAGGCCACATCAGTTTCTCTTCTGTTCAGTCCAAGACTTTTGGCCTCTGTTTACTTCTTGCATTGTCACAACATGATTCCCTTTCCCCTAAATCTTTCTATCTACAGCAGTTGGTGAACTGGGAATTTTGTTTTGTTTATATTCTTTTATAGCCTAACTATGCCAGGTCCATTTACATGTACTTATCCAAAGGGACAGTTGACATCACCAACATATTTCTTCTTCCTTGTAGATTTTTAATTATTTTTTACCATATTTTTCTATTTAGGGAAAATAATCAACAATGTGCCTGCTTACATGTAAGGAAAGGAAGTGAGAGCATTGATGTGTATAATATGCTCTCTGTAGACCAGTGTGGAAACCTGAAGATTGGAAAACACACACCAAGGAAGGCTTAGAAAAGGGATTCAACTGTTGTTACTAATTTCTTAAAGTTTTAAACCAACAGATTAAAACTGAAAACAGGCTAATGTAGCCCTGGCTGGTGTGGATCAGTGGTTGAGGGTCAACCTATGAACCAGGAGAGCCTGGTTCGAGTCCCAGTCAGAGCACATGCCCAGGTTATGGGCTCGATCCCCAGTAGGGGGCATGCAGGAGGCAGCTGAGTCTCATCATTGATGTTTCTATGTCTCTTTCCATCTCCCTTCCTCTCTGAAATCAATAAAAATATTTTTTAAAAAGAAAACAGGCTAATGTAGAAGAAAAAACATAAAAATAAATTATCTAACAAAACCACTTCAGAAAAAAATATAAATATATAGTGAATAGAAAAGGGACAGCTACTTCCAAGTGAGGATGCAGATGGGGGAAGTTTGGGGAAAGGAAGTGCCAACTATAGAAAGGAGAGAGGCAAAGGCTACAGCAGTCATGACCTCTTGTGCATCATTCATCAAGTGCTATTAACTAAACAGGGATAACTGTCATATATCCTCTCTGGGAGCAGCAAGAGCCCCACTGAGAGGAGGGGGCCCCACACACCTCTCTAACCTCTGGAGACGTTCCTCTCAGGTAGAATTCAGAACCAGCACACCTGTGTAGCCCAGGCCTACTAAAGCTCAGAGGAAGCCCAGGTTACAGAAGACTCCTATAGCTCTGAAGGCAAGATGCCAAAGTAGGCCATTCAGCAGCCAGTAGTGCCTGGTGACTAATTTATCAGGGCTTGGAGGATTATTTTTGAAGGTATAAATGAATGTCACTCTTTGAGCCCCAGAACCACAGCTCACCAAATATGAATCATTGTGCTAATCCAGTGTAGGACTCTGTGTGGTGTGGGATGTATTATTCATCTTGGGCCCCAAAGAGAAAGCCTTGATATATTTAAAGCAGGGTGTTTTCAGAGAGAGCATCAACACTGTGAATTATATGGAAAATGCAAATGAAAGAGCAGTGAAAGTGACCTTGAGTTCTGCAGTTCAAACTAGTTTCCTGTTAGCTAATAGCCATGCTGACCGAGAACATCAGGAGCAGGGGGTACAGATGTTCTGTTTACCAAACAGAAAACAGGTTGTACACTGAAACACACTAAGACATGAAAATAAGTATGGGGCAAAGGGGAAAAATTGAGTGAATTTTCCTGAGTTTTTTTTTTTTTTTTTTTTTTTTTTAGTGCCACCTCTGCCCTAGCATTTCTTTTTCAAATATAAGTCAAGAAAGAAATTTATAGGAGGATTTTTTAAAGCTGTTTTTGGCCCTATAAGGTTGACAATTTTAATGCAACCCATTCCAGAAACTGCCTGTTGAAATATAAAACTATATGTCATATCTTGGAATAAGACAGTAGCATATTTCATCCTTTGGGGTATAACAGAAATGGAGACTATTAGAGCTTCTGGTGATAGTTCTATTTTACAGGAAAGGAAAGGGGAAAAATCAAGAAACCCTATGTCCTACAGCTGTGAGTTGCTACTCATCATCTTTATAAATCTTGGGCTGGGTTTAGATAAAAGGGAAGATTGTCATTGAGTACCTGTAAGTAAACTACACTAAGTCCCAATTTCTGACCAATATGGCTCACAAAGTCTTTACTGCTCAGAGGACTAAAGTATCATCTATAATTCAGCTAAAAGTTCCCCACATGACCTGAAATCATCCCTAGCTGCCAGCTGAAGTCTGCCCCACCCTACTCCTCCACCCAGACCTCTAAATTTGACCTATAATTATTTTTTTCTGCTTTGAGAATGGGCTCAATTAAGTGCTAGCACTGCCTTCATTGTGGCTCCCTGCGTTCTTGTCCTATGGGGAGACTCTTGCCCTCTCTCTGTTGGGTGAAGCCCACTCAACACACTGCTCACCTGCAGGCAATTTAGGCAAGGTGGGTGACCCTAGCTGGGGAGATTCAACCTGGATTAAAACAGGTTCTCAGCCCTGTAGGAGTTCACACTCGGCTCTTTTGCCTTTCAGTGTGAGATAGAAATCAGCTGCCTGGCAGACCTGGCCTGACAACCTCGTTGATGTCAACAACAGTTTGTTTCTTTCCCCTTGATGGTCATGATCCTCCTGAAGGGATTGATGACATTCAGAAGCACTGCATTTTGTGGATTCACCATCTGACTTAGGTCAGAAAAGAAATCTGAATCTGAGTCCACTTTTTCATTTATACAAAACCCATTGCTAGGGTTGACCCAAGAACAGAATTCTAAATATTAAAAATTAGCCAACATCTTGGAGAAGGTGAACTGTAGAAATGATGCCAGGAATGATAATATCTAAAAGGGGGTGACCTCCCTAGCAACAGGCATTAATGCAGGGCTGGGGAACGTCAGGCTGTGGGCGGTATAAGGCCTTGGAAATCATTTGGTCTGGCCCTGCTAAGGCATTCAGGGTGAGTTAATTAAATGTTTGACCAAATATAGCAGGCTAATTTTAAGTTGATAATTTTGTATGTTAAAAATTTACATGTTATAAATATCCCAATGGCCCTTGGCAGAAAAAAGGTTCTCCACCCATGCAATGGATTGGAGAATGTTTTGAAGGGCTGTCTGCCTTCCACATAGGCTTAGCCTGGACTTTGTGTTGGAAACTCCGTTGCCCTCACACTGCTCCTAGGAAAGTAAGGCCCAGAGCAGAACAGGCCAACAAGTTTGGTTCCCAATGCTATCAAGTCATTGTGCCTCTGTGGAGACAGACAAAAGGGGTTTTATTCCCTGTGCCTTTAGGGATGAAATTTTATAACATCCTATACTATTGCTCCTCATGAATAACCCTCCATACGAGAGAGAGAGAGAGAGAGAAAGAGAGAGAGAGAGAGAGAGATTAGGAAGGGAACCACCAACAGTTCCAGGCCACTTGCCAGAGCTCCAATAAGTAGACACTAGGAACCAGGAGACTTGGACAATACTCCCAGTTCTGCTTCTGAGAACTACATGAATTTAGGCCAGTTCTCAAGCCTCAGTTCTCTCGTCTATGAAATGGGACTATTACTTTCCTACTTAATTCATGGGGCTAGTGTGAGGCTCACAAAATACCTTTATGTGTCCGCATCTTGAAAAGTTCCCTGCAAACAAGAGAAAGATTCATTTTAATTAATGATAGACTATCTTCCCCTCCCTCTCCTTGGTGAGTCTGTGGTTCCAGCTGGCTCCCTGGAGTCAGCATAGCTATTATTCATCTCTCCAGGACCAGCCAGCTCCCAGCAGTTCAGGGATCCAAGTAAACCAGGCAATTGCTGAGCCAAGAAAGTGTGGCTATGGAAGGAACATCTTAGGATATTAACACTCAGAAAACCCTGAGGCAGAAGTCCTCTCTGTAAACTGGTGATGAATTTGGGGGTGGGGGATGGAGGGGGAGAGTTGGGGGGGGGCAGCAATACCTTTATTTTCATTAAAAAGCAAAAAAACCTTATGTCCTGAAAACCTTCATGTATCTCAAAAGAGGACCCTACTGCTTTCCTTGTGTATCTGCTAATTCAACCTCTAAGTTTCAACACAGATCAGATGGGTCGGATTTTGGAAACAGAACTGTGGTTCATGCAAAAACCAGGTCAACAATTAGCAAGTGCAGCCAAGTAAGAGCTTCACCCAGCCTGCATTCAGCTACATAACGAGACTGAGTAAACCTGAATCTTACGTGGACTTAGATTCACACTCACAGCTCTAAGTATTCCCCTCCCTCTCTCTTTATTCATTCTACTGCTGACCTCTGTAGTGAGAACCTGAACTATAGAACCAGGAACTGGGTACTGGAGAGCTCCCCTTCCCCGAGAAGTACTTTGAATTGCTTAGTTGGTAAGAGACTAAAAGCAACTTGGGGAGGCTGAGTTCTTTTGAAAAGGATGAGGATACCATGTTTAGATTGGCTACAGCTGCTTAGTGGAGAACGAAGGGACTATGGTTCAGCGTCTTTGAATCCTGCACAGTTGTAGCCGTGAGTTCTTGAAGGACATGTGCAAAGGTGACATGCAAACAATCCACACAATGTTACTGACCAAAGTTTTGGCCATAGATCCTCAGCTGGCTGATATGATGAGCTGGTTGGGACTGTGCATGAGCAAGAAGGCCCTTCTGCTTATGTCAGGTGGAGATTTAAGCAGCATTAATCCCACATGCCTCCTCTCCCTGGATACATGCTTGAGGAATTTTAGGGCAGGGGGCTCCTCCTGAGTTGAAGGAGTCTCAGGCCCAGCACAGAATTAAGAAAAAGAAAGGGGTAGAGGTAGAGGTAGGAGTAGGGGTAGGGGTAGGGGTAGAGGTAGAGGTAGAAATGATAGAATATTAATAAAATATATATTTCAAAAGATGACATTTCATAAAGAGCTTTAAACTTCTGTTCCCGTCCCTTACTGCTCCACCCCTCAACATCATGGTATAATTGTATCCTTAATCAGAGCTTTGAAAAAAGGAATTGCAGGGAGGTTGGGTTCACCCTGCCTTTGAGACCCTAACAGCCTGGCCCAATTTCTGAGGATAGAGAAGCAGTTCACAGAATTCAAGAACACAGTTTGCTTACTGCTTACCAGTTCATTATGAAAAGATATGATAAGCCCTGGTGGGTGTGGCTCAGTTGGTTGAGCATCTTCCCACCTGCTTTGATTCTCGGTCAGGGCACATATCTGGGTTTCAGGCTCGATCCCTGGGCATGATTGGGGCGGGGAGCGGGGGGGAGGAGATATAGGAGGCAGCCAATCTATGTTACTCTCTCACATCAATGTTTCTTTCTCTCTCTTCTTCCCTCCCTCCCTTAGTCTCTCTCAAAAATGAATAAAAACACTTTTTTTTAAAGGATATGATAAAGGATACAGATGAGCATCAGACAGAAGAGTTGTGCAGAGCCAGGTATGTGGAAAGGGCATGGAGCTGCCATGTGCTCTCCAAAAGCACCACTCTTTCCCCACCTCCACGTGTTTACCAACCCAAAAGCTCTCTCAAAAATCTTTGGATTTTTATGGAGGCTTCATCCTGTAGGCATGATCGATCGTTAACGCCATTCTGGCCCTTCTCTCCTCTCTGGAGAATGAGGGGTGGGCCTAAAAATCTCAAGCTGCTAAATCATGTCTTGGTCTCTCTGGTGAACTGCTCCCATCCAGGAGCCCACCAAAAGTCATCTCGTTAGAACCACAAAAAGACGCTCCTGCCTGGCCGGTGTGGCTCAATGATTGAGCGTTGACCTATGAACCAGAAAGTTACAGTTGGATTCCAGGTCAGAGCACATGCCCAGGTTTCAGGTTGGATCCCCAGTAGGGGCATGCAGGAAGCAGCCAGTGATTCTCTCTCAATGATTTCCATCTCTCTTTCCCCTTCCCTTCCTCTCTGAAATCAATAAGAATATAGTTTTTAAAAATAAGATGCTTCTATCATCCAGGAAATTCCAGGGTTTAGGAGCTAAGTGTCAGGAACGAGGGGCAGAGACCAAATATTAGAACACAGGATGCACCTAGTGCTCTTACCACTTAGGAAATTACCATGGTTAGGATTCCTCTATGCCAGGAATTAGGGGAGGACACCAACATGTGTTTTTTCCATTATCTCAAGGCCTGTTCATAAATATCAGGGGTTGGGACCTAGACATAGCTTGGCATGGATATAATCTAATTATCTATTCATCTGCAGCTGGACATAGGGATCCTTTTCAGGTTTGACTATTACCAATAAAACTGCTATGATCCTTTATGTGCAAACCTTTACTTGTACATAAGCTTTCATTCCTCTTGGGTAAATGCACTTTACACATTGTTATCTAACTTGATATAGAGCTGCCAAGAAGGTTTCCAAGTGATTGCACTGGTTTACCTTCCCAGGAGCAGGTAAGAGAATTCTACTTGTTCCACATCCTCGCCTAAACCTGGTGTGTGTAATGTTAGTCTTTTTCAATTTAAGCTGTTTCAGTGGGCATGTAGTGGTATCTCACTGTGGTTTTTATTTACATTCCCCTGATGACTAATGGTGATGAACATCTTCTCCCTCCACTGCACTCATCCCCTCTCCAGGCCTTCCCTACATTATTTTTCTGTCCATGGGCTATGCATATATGCATATAAATTCATTTGTTAATCTCTTCCCCTGCCCCTAGCTCACCCCAACTCCAACACACACACTTCCCTCTAAAATATGTCCGTCTATTGCATGCTTTGATGTCTCTGGATCTTTATTGTTCATCAGTTTATTTTGTTCATTAGATTCCACATATAAGTGATATCCTGTGATACTTGTCTTTATCTGACTGGCTTATTTCGCTTAGCATAATGCTCTCCAGGTCCATCCATGCTGTCTTAAAGGTCTTCTTGTCATTGTAGCTATCACTTTTTGAAAGCTTTTCATTTTTCTAACAAGGATGAGCAGAATTATTTTTTAATTTGGGGCTTAAAAAGCTCTGTCAAATAAATGATTCACAAACAATTCAGCAGAGATATTTTCCAATCCAAGACAGAAATTCTGTCTTGAACAGCACTGTGAAGAGAAAAACTGCCAATCAGTGACCAGAAAGCTGGTATATGGCACCTATGCTGGTACTCTTGACTTCTTCCACAATCCCAAACAAGTCACACACATCCTTGGAGCTCCATTTCTTCATTTATAAAATAAGGGGGTTGTACTAAAGCAACCAAGCTTCCTTCAACTTCCAACATGTAAGTAGTTCCTTCTGATAAACAGTTATAATAGCCACAAAGATCCTTCAAAATACACCATATTTGAATGCTCAAACAACTTTTTATTTTATCATTCACTGGGGCTCCTGAAGTCTGAAAAAAAATCAAATTCAAGAAAGGTGAGTTTTCTGTGAGGGATCACAGATATCAACATGTTCAGACAGTTCTCAGGAGGTTATTCTCTAATGAATAGCCTCATATCAATGTAAACATCAGCCCAGCAGTTACAGCATCTTTTGAAGCCCGTGATTACAGCACACAATAATGCTCATTGCCAAGTCACTTTACACACAATATCCCAAATAACAGCAGCAGCATCTTTCAACATGAGAATAATAGATGAATGTATACAATGCATGAACATGTTCATTTAATATTTTTATTTGTATGGAATCTCTTCCCTGTGGTAATATTTCTGAATACTTTCAATAATACTGTCAACTTCCAAAGCATTTTATTAAAATATTCTCCTTCTAAAAGGAAAATTGTTTACCACCCAGATGAGCTAATATAAACCTGGAAGGTTAATCCTATCAAACATCTACAGCCATACGTTGATTGTTTTTTCCAAAAGGGGTGATAAGTATGTTTGAGATAAACTTGCTCTCAGTTCCCCTTTGTCACAAAAGGCACAGTTGGTAGTGGATTAACTCTAAGATCAGGGTTGTTTGGTGCCACTGGATATTGGTTTTATATGAAACAACTGATCTTTGTAATGATTGGACCCATCGTTCTGATGTCAAGTCAGAATTACACTACTTCGGGCTAAAGGCCGTTTGGCCAATTCTCCTTGGACTTCATTAACATTAGACTCTAGTCCTCAGAACTTGCCAACTGAAACTACAAAGTTAGATATTATGTGATGATAAAGTGTACAATTCAAAATACATTTTCCTTGATCAGCACATTGGGGATTTGACCTTCTACCATGGAAATTAAAATCAATATCACTTCCTTTTTGAATGCCCTGGCCATGATTTGGGAAAGTCTAGTTTTGAGAGGAATTTAGTCCCTGTCTTAATATTAGGTTTAAAGAAGGGCAAGTGTCACAAAGGGCCAAGACCATACTTCAGTCCTTGAAGGTAAAATTCTCAAAATATACACATAGATTTCCAAGAAAATTCAAGTGACAGTGTTGTATCTGGGCTTGTTTTGATGGTCAATTCATGTATAGAATTATTGATTCCCTCACCTTTGTCTCTCTATCACCATAATCCTCATCTCTCTCCCCCCCCCCACACACACACACATTATACTATGGAAAATTTTTGTCTCTCTATCACCGTAATCCTCATCTCTCTCCCCCACAAACACACAGTAAAGTTGAAATAATTTCAGTGAACACACATATACTTACCACCTAGATTATTCAGCACTATTTTACTCTAGTTGCTTTATCGTACATCTATCCTTTCCTCTATACATTCTTCTTATTTTTAAGTATATTTCAAAGTAAATTGAAGATGTTAGTCCATAATTCTCATTTTATCCCTTCTTTTGTCAAGTTTTTGTCAGTTCTTATTGAAGAGTTTTTTCCTCTATGAATAATTGTTAAAATGAATTTACACAGAATTCCAGAGATAGAAAGTTCTGTTCAAACTAATCCAGACCCCCGCCCCCCAATTCTGAGCATATTTTCTCCCCTTTTTCTCTCATCCAAATGAGCTAGATTTGTTTTCCTTCTCATTGACACTTGAACACTTAGATTTTCCAAAAACTAGAAAGCTTGATAACTTTCAAAAGAAAATAAAAGTCCGCCATCTGCCCTTGCTATTAAAAATCTATTTATAGTCCTAACCGGTTTGGCTCTGTGGATAGAGTGTTGGCCTTCGGACTGAAGGGTCCCAGGTTCGATTCCGGTCAAGGGCATGTACCTTGGTTGCAGGCACATGCCCGGTAGGGGGTGTGCAGGAGGCAGCTGATCGATGTTTCTCTCTCATCGATGTTTCTAACTCCCTATCCCTCTCCCTCTTCCTTTCTCTCTGTAAAAAAATCAATAAAATGTATTTAAAAAATAAATAAATAAGTAAAATAAAAATCTATTTATATATCTAAAAACATTCCTTGTCAAACAATAGCATTCTTTTTCTCTCTTTATTAGTTTTCCCCACTTTTGGATACTCCTCATACCACTTCATTGCCAACATCAATTTTGACATAGAATTAGAGTATGAGAAAGACTCTAAACAGTTAGTTAAGAATTCTATTTCAATGTGCTAAACAGACAAAAAAGGTGTCTCTGTATCCTCCTAAAATACTATTAATATATATAAATAAAGGAATAAAAATGTATTAAATCAGAAAGAGAAAAAAGGCAGGAGCAGGGATGAAAGCTGACAATAGATGTCTCCAAGTTTAACAAAATTAAAAATGGATAGAGCTATGAAACTCATTTAGCCAAACAGAGAAAGCATAAATCCACCTTCCCTGATAGGAGGCAAAGACAGTTTGCTGATGAGAAACAAGTCAATCTGTTCTGCAAAACTCAGGAAAGACTGAGGGCTTGAATGCAGAGGGCATCATGGATACCTGAGGACTAACTTGGGGCTAAAGACCCGATGGTAAGTTAAAAGACTACATTACCCCAGCCCATTCCCTTCCCTCACCATAGGTGATTACAGATTTATTGTCTCAAGAACATGAATCACAGTGTCTTCTGAAGTGGGTAATACCAAACACAATGGAAAGAAAGTATGGGCATGCTTCTGGAAATAGGGGCATTCAGTGAATGTCCATACAACCAATAGTGAAATACCATTCCTCTCTTTCTCTGTCACATGCCTGTGGCTAGGAATATTTTATAATTTTCTCTTCGGAGAAATCAAGGAACCAGAGAGAAAATATTTTTGGATGCTGACATTAGAGGCTTCCCCCCAAAAAAGTCCAACTCTCTGTCAAATCATTTTATGTACAGCCCATCCGCCAACAACAAAAATGAAAATATACCACACACACCCACTTTGATCAGCTTTTTATTACTCCTTCTCCACATAAATGGAGAGCCAAGGATCAGGAGATAACCGAAGCAAGTCCATGACAGGAAAGGCAAAGAACAAATGAAGAAGAGCACAGAGTAAACATAAACTAGAGGGAACAGAGACTGCTTCCCCCCAAAATCTATCATTAATACAGTCAGAAAGATAATTTTAAAAAAAGTACTTCCATAACAAAAGAACAAGAAGCTACAAAAAGGAAATAATCAGAAACTAAGAGGGACTACTGGTCATATAAAATATGATGCCTGAAATAATAGATTTCATAGATACAATGGAAAATAAAGGAAAAGAAATCCCAGAAAGTAGCACAAAAACAAATAAATAGACAGTAAGAAAATAAGATAAAATGAGAGTATCAATCCAGAAAGTCTAGTATCTAAATAATAAGAGTTCCATAAAGAGAAACCATAGAAAATAGAAAGAAGATTATTAAAAATAATAATAATATAGGAAATTTTCTTCATACTAAAGAAAAAAGGCCAAAGATTGAAAGAGCCCACCAAGTATATAGGGCAAGAAAAAAAAATATCCAATCCAATCATTAAATTTGAGTTCATTAAGCTAAAAAGAGGCTGGTAAGCGCTTCCCCAGAGAAACAGATTGAGGCAAACAGTACAAAAGGAACCGGCTGGCCAGCATGCTCAGTGGTTGAGCAACAACCTATGAACCTGGAGGTCATGGTTTGATTCTAATCAGGGCACAGTCCAGGTTGTGGGCTCGGCCCTCAGTATGGGGCATGCTAGAGACAGCCAATCAATGATTCTCTCTCATCACTGATGTTTCTCTCTCTCTCCCTCTCCCTTCCTCTCTGAAATCAATTTTTTTTTAAATTTTTGAAAAGGACCGGGGATGGATCTGGCTTCTCAGTAGTAACACTGGATACTAGAAGACAGTGGAGCAATGATATCAAAATTATGAGGGACAATTATTTCAACCTAGATTTATATATCTAGACAATAGGACCAGCAACATAATTTGTGAGGCTCAGTGAAAAATAAAAATATGGGGTCTCTCTTTCCACCATCGGTCTGTGCCACCACAATGGTGCGCATGAATGTCCTGGCTGATGCTCTGAAGAGTATCAACAATGCGGAAAAGAGAGGTAAATGCCAGGTTCTTATTAGGCCATCCTCCAAAGCCATCATCTGGTTTCTGACTGTGATGATGAAGCATGGTTACATTTGTGAATTTGAAATTATTGATGACCACAGAGCTGGGAAAATTGTTGTGAACCTCACAGGCAGGTTGAACAAGTGTGAAGTAATCAGCCCCAGATTTAATGTGCAACTCAAAGATCTAGAAAAATGGCAGAACAACTTGCTTCTGTCCCCTCAGTTTGGTTTCATAGTACTGACAACCTCAGCGGGCATCATGGACCATGAAGAAGCAAGATGAAAACACACAGGAGGGAAAATCCTGGGAATCTTTTTCTAGGGATGTAATACATATGTGCAAATAAAATGCCTCAAAGGACAAATAAAAGGGGGGATCCCTGTTCAAAAATTACAAATATCAAGATGGCAGCAACAGAGCATTACACAAAGTGTGGGATCCTCTAAGCAGGAGGCCCCACACGTACACCTAGGAAGCTGGCCCTGCGAGTTAATTACCAATTATGTGCAAGGGTAAAATAAAGACACCTGCTATTCATACACCCTTACTTCAAGGTGTGCTCCATCAGGATAAGGGAATAAATCAAGAAAGAGGAAGAGCGGACCGAGGAGAGAATGGTAAAAAGCAGTGCCAAGAAAACTAATAGGCACAGCCTAAAGATCAATCAGTCCAGAGTGAAATAGAGAGATGGAGAAGTTCAAAAGGGAGGTTGAGGAGATGTGGGAAGAGTGAGTAGACATGGATTTATATAGTATTTAAAATTGCACTTGAATATTTGGAAAAAATTTCAATCAATGTGTGATATCTGTTGGAGTATTTGGAAAAAACATGGCAGTAAAACTCAGCAAAAAAAAAAAAAAAAGAACAACAAAAAATAACTCCAGGAAGGACAAAAAGTTATATGAAAAAGGAAAATATACTTATATGTGTATAACTCCTAGTAATAAAAATGTCTATTTAGTTTGATTATAATGTGCATTCTTTCCATTGATTTTATTTTTTTTGTAAAAAATTATATTCAAAAGAAGAGGGATAACAAGTAGAAATATGTAAAAAACAATATCTTTAATTAATAAAATGTAGGTATTATGTAAAGTTGATCTCAATACATAGATTATAGCATGCTATCTATCAAGAAGCATATTATTTATTCATATAAATTGGAACTGGTTGCCTCAGGAGAAAGGATAAGTGTGGGGGTGGCAAGAGTGAAGCAATGTCCTGATACATTTTCTTATAAGTTTTTAGCACCATTTTTTAAAACTTCATGTTTGTATTCAAACATTTCAAAACGAGTATTGTCATCATCCAAAAACAAACCAAAAAAACACAAAAAACTAAAAGCCATCTTTCCCTCTTTTTCTTCTCATTCTCCTTTATTCTAGGACAGCACATTGTTTTAAATTGTTAAGGCCTTTGCAACTGATCAGTGTCAGCATCTAACTTTTGTTTCCTTAAGTTAAATTAAAAGCACAGTCTGATCAGGAGAGCATGGGTTGTCTGCAAGAAGTGGAAACTGTTGAGAGAACCTTGGTAACCTTGTCCCTCCCTTGAAGGGCCCTTTAAAAGCTGGCTTTTCAATTAGGAATCTAGAATTCCCCTGCCTCTCTTAACATAAAAGGCTTCCTCTGTTATGAGCAAACAGACTCAGTTTGTTTTCCTTGAATGGAAAAATGTAACTAATAACAGGTTTCAAAGGAGGTAGAGATTTTTTTTTCTTAAAAGAAAAATCAAAATGCTACCTAATCAATTTTGTTTAATAAAAGGAACACATGACCTATTACCAAAAAATTGGAGTATTAAAAAAGAAAAGAAAAAAAACACCCTAACTCTATTGCTACTAAGAAGTCAATTCGAAGCACATGAATTAAGACTTTACAAAAGAGAAAATAAGCAATCCTTCTGATGTCTGGCCTGCATGTGCTCTGGATTATGTGTGTGTGTCCATTTCAGTGCAGAAAAGACAGGATTAAGCTACTGCAGTTTATTCCTGGCTTACATTACATGTCCGCCACAAATCAGCTAAGGACTATAGCTCCTTACTCAGGACCCTGTCTGGTGGAGGAGCCACCACTTTGAACTTGAGCAGATAGAAGGAAAGGGAGCTTCGGGTGTCTCACATCAGCAGTCAAATGCTCCAGGCTAGAAGTGATACAGTCACTTTTGCTTATAGCTTAAAGGTCAGAACTGGTTACGTGGAACACACTGAGGGAGGCCAAGACGTGTGATCCTAACATATACTTCCTCCGGCAAAGAGAAAGCATCCATTCGCTCACTGCCTGAAGCCCAGCACCTGAGGCCCCTCATTCTGTTTTACAAAAGGGCACTGACACTGGGAACCATGGAGCAGAAAATTAAAACATGAAAGCTGTAGGAATTCCTGACTGGTAGCCCCACACAAAAAGAAATGTTGAAAGATCCTTTCAAGCAGAAGGAAAACGATATCACATGAAATTACACAAAGGAATGAAGAACACTGGAATGATAACTATGTGGGTGAATGCATAAGATATTTTGCTTATTTAAATCTCTTGGAAGGACATTGGTTGTAAAAATAATGACAATAATGATAATATATGTAAAAGGAAAATGTATGACAACAATAGCACAATGATTAGGAGGGATAAATAAAAGTGTAGTAGTATTAGTTTCTTATAATATTAAGTGGTATAATATCACTTAAAGATAGACTGTGATAAATTAAAGATGTATACTATAAACCCTGAAGCAACTATTAAAATAAAAGTTAATAAGTTCACAAAGAAAATTATTTTTTAAAAGTTCAATTAATCTAAAAGGGCAGAAAAAGAGAGGGGGGGGGGGGATGATCAAAAAACAAAGCGCAGTTAGAAAACAAATAACGAGTTAAACCTAGTCCTGACCCTTGTGGCTCAGTTGGTTGGAGCGTCATCCATGCACCAAAAAGTGTCAGGTTGGATTTCTAGCCAGGGAGTATAAGGGAGGTAACTGGTCAATATTTCTCCCTTCTCTCTCTCTCCCCCTTCCTCTCTCTAGAAAAAATCAATAAAATCTAAAAAAAAGAAAAGAAGAGTTAAACCTAGTCATATAAATAATTCCATTACATCTAAAGGGTCTAAAAATTAAAAGGTGGATATTATCCAATTGAATTTTTAAAAAGCAAGACTCAACTATATGCTGCCTATCAGAAATACACTTCAAATGTAAATTAAAAGGATGGGAAAAGATATCACAAGAAAGCTGAATTTGGCTGTATTTTTATCAAACAAGTAGATTTCAGAGCAAAACCTATTACCAGGGATAAGGAAGGTCTTTTCACAACAATCAAGGGCCACGTTCATCAAAAGGATTTAGCAATCCTAAATATTTGTGCACTTAATAGCAGAGTTTCAAATTACAGGGTGGGACAAAAGCAGGTTTATAGTTGTTTGCATGGAAAATAATACAATAATTAATAAAAAATACAAAAATAAACTCTGTGTTTTGTGTACTCACAACTGTAAACCCACTTCTGGCCCACCCTGTATCTGAAGTATATGGTAGAACTGCTGAGAGAAGCAGACAAATCCACAGTTATAGTTGGAGTTTTCAAGACAGAAATGACCAGTGGTTCAGGAGCTCTAGCCAGCCTCTGGAGAGTCAGTGCTTACACATTAATACCCTGTGCAGATCCAGAAATAGATGGGCCTCTCAGTCGTGCATGAGATCTGAAGGAGAAAACCTCCAAAGGGCTGAACCAAGCACACTCAGTGTTCCCTAAAGTCTCCCATCAGAAAACTCTTTCACAGACAAGGGGAGAGGCTGAAGACCCTCTCCATGGAACCACATGGCCAGGGAACTGAAGGGTCTCTCAGGTTGGTGATATTTCATAGCAATGCTTTAAAATTCTGTATGTACATGATGACAGTTGGAAATGATGTTTTTTGTGTGTCACCAATATAATCAAACGTTACTGAACACCCACTATGTGTACAGGAACTTGCTCACCACTGTAGGGTAGAAGGCTAAATGCTATTAAGATGGGCATGTAATGCTCTACAAAAGCTTAATTGGTATCTGGCATGAATTTTCAGAAACTCACTCCAAGGTAATAAAGTAATTAACACATCAAGTGGTAATTTTATAAATTTGGATTGAAAAACAGGTTTTCCTGTTTCCATTCCAGGGTGGAGTTTTGCTGATAACTGTCCGGAGAGTTTACATCTGTGCCCAAGATCACCAAGCTTAACAAAAGCAATAAGGTTGGAAAAAGACATGAACATGGTTGGCACTCAATTGATTATACCTTTTCATTTAGTCACGACTCTGGATTAACTTTTTAAAAGTAAAATGTACTACCAGCCTAGCAAATGTCCAGCTCCAGTGGCCTACTGCTATCTCCACTCTTTGTTCTACATTTGGTTTTAGTTTGCATGGTGAAGCTTATACTGAAGGGTGTGAAAATAGCAATGGCATTCTATTGGAAGAAACAAAGAAAAGAAACGAAAGTAGCATTTAAGGCACACAGAAAAAAATGACTTCTTTTCTGCTCCAAATTGGAGACTTGAAAAAGCATCTCAATTTCAAGCCCTGGTGGTGTATGTAACTTGGGTGGATTAATTTACTGGATGTGGTATCCTAGTTTATCATCCATGGAAAGGTAATTTTCTAAATCTTTGACCTTGTCAGTTTGGGGGTTGTTTCAGGTTGGAAGTGTTGTATCTGCTATATCACCTCCAATTTTCAGGACTCTTTCTTGCCTCAAGATGTTGACCTTGCAGATTCGTAGTGTTTATTGCTGGTAGCTTTCTTCCTGCTGCAATTCTTCCATCCCTTTGATTCTCTCATCTATTTTTTCACTTGTGAAATATATCATATTTTTTAGTAAAGGGGCTTTACTTTTTAGATGATGGTATACATAGAAGAGGAAGGGAACTAACATTTATTACACTTAGTGCATGTACAACAATGCCCTAGGCACTTCATACATGAGCTCATTTAACATTTATAGTAATCAAATATACAGTATTATTCCATCTTACAAATCAGCTAGGTTAAGAAACATACCCAGAAAAGGGATTTAAAAGTAGAACCAATTTCAAAAACTTTTTATTAGAAAAGTTTTTTTTTAATTCTGCACCATACTTTATATATGAATATGTCCAAATTTAAAATCCTCATGAATGACGGAAGATTTGACTTTGGATGTTTAGCACACAATGCAATATAAAGATCATGTATCATATAATTGTACACTTGAAATCAATGTTAGTATGATTATACAGGGTCCTTCAGAAATCAATCCAGGGGACGATACTCTTCAGACATTACTTGACTTGCTTAAATCCCTCAACACAGTGATTCTTAAAGATCCTCTTGATGGGCCAAAGCTAAACCAAAAATGCCAGGATTTTATCTCATTCAGGTATTTTATGAATAGCTAAGAGCTACTTACTAGTAAATTGCTGAGCAAAGAGTTACTGAATTTTGTTTTCATAATTTTAAATTGTTGCTTTAGTGTTTACTAGATCTACGTAGTAATGCCAGTGGAGTCCAAACAACAAACTTGCAGCATGCATTCATCTACACAGATACATGGAATCAAGTATATTTTCAGGAAAATTACTTCATTGTAAGTTTTGAAATGGACATCGTTTTTTTAAATATGTTTTTATTGATTTCAGAGAGAGTAAGGGAGAGGGAGAGAGAGCTACAAACATCAATGAGAGAGAAACATCCATCGGCTGCCTCCTGCATGACCCCTATTGGGGACCCAACCACAACCCAGGCATGTGCCCTAAACTAGTGACCTCCTGGTGCAGCATGGGATGATGCTCAACCAACTGAACCTCACTGGCCGGGTGGACATAGTTTTTAGTTATTGTTATTTTTGCTTTGAAAATATTTTATTTTGAAATATGTATAGATTCACAAGTGGTTGCAAAGACAGTACAGAGGGGTTCTATGTACCCTTTACCCAGTTTCCCCCTTGGTTTACATCTTACATAACTTCAGTATCAAAACCAGGAAACTGACATTGGCATAATGTGTGCACATAGTTGTATGAGATTTTATCACAAGTGTATATTTGTAAAACTACTACCATTAGCAAGGTATGGAACAATTCCATCAGGAAAAGACTTCATGCTTTTCCTTTATAGTTACATCCATTTCCTCTTTCCCATCATTCCTAACCTCTAGTGACCTCTCATTTGCTCTCAATATCTATAATTTTGTTATTTCAAGAATATTATAATAAATGGAATCATATACTATGTGATCTTTTGAGACTGACTTTTTTTCATTCAGCATAATGCCCTTGAGATCCATTCCCGTAGTTGTTGAGCATCAGTTTCCTAAATGCACTATAACAAAAATTTGTAATTTGTGATTTAAAATAACACAAATTTATTACAGAATGTAAGCTTATCCATCCACATGCATTTGTACTTTATGTACATATGTGTGTGTATAGAAATGTATCTATCCATATATGTGTTTTATATACCAGGGTGAGCAAAAGTAGGCTTACAGTTGCTCACATGGGAAAAGACATGCAGGTTATGATTATAATACAAGAATAAATTGTGTTTTGCATACTTACAACTATAAACCTACTTTTGCCTACCCCTGTATGTCTCACACACACGTGTGCACACGCACTCCTCCATCCCCCCAAAATGTCCTTGTTATATAACATTTCATCATCACCAACTGTTTCTGTTTCTCCCAACTGGAGAAGCAAAATAGATGTGGTCTCAGAAAAGATGAGACTAGAGTGGAGATAGGTGAACCAGTCCAGGCAGTCTCCTATATTGGAGCTCTTCTCCATGGGTTGATACTTTGTCACGGAGACTCACTGGGCAGAGGTAAACCTCTGGTAAACCATGGTCATTTGTCTCAGAGTGCTTTCTCAGCTCGGAACTTAGACTTGTGAAGCTACTTTCCCAAGATTTTATCTTGAGATAATGGAGGTTACATCTCAAAGCCTCACCAACAAGATTCAATTTTTCTCCCAGGAGTGAGAACCGTTGGGAAGACAGTTCACTCTGCTTATATCTACTGTCCATTCAAGTGCATGACCAGGTTAACTTAGCCCCCATTTAACCTCTCAGCACCATCTATATATGGCCAGGGAGGAGAGTTCTTTTTTAATATCCTATTTCTCCTAATTCATTATCCATGATAATCCATTGTGTCCCATAAACTTCTTTTTGAAGATCATAGGGCTCTGTAATCCATTTATTTTTAGCATCCTAAATTACAGAAAATTAATCAGAGGTATAAGTGGACCACTATTCCAAAGTTTTCATGGAGCTTGTTAACAAAGTAACAGATTGGTAATGGCCTATGTGCCAGGTGGGTCAAAATGTGGAACAAGTCACCCTGGTTGGTTGCTTTTCCCTGGGCTCTTCATTCTAACTTAGCTCTAGATGCCTGCTTGGCCTGCCTGCCTGCCTTCCCAGAATCTCATCAATGAATTAACAAAACTCAGCTGGCCTGAGAGCTAATTGGACCTTAAACCTCCATTAAGGGCACCATTCATTCTCATCTTCCCTTCCTTTCTGCATTAGGTTAGCTCAGTGGTCGGCAAACTGCGGCTTGCGAGCCACATGTGGCTCGTGAGCCGAGGTTTGCCACTCTGTTGACTAATGAGTTTGCTGACCACTGGAAACATTTAGGGAAATCAACCTAGGTCTTTGGACTCTCAAAGAAGCAAAAAAGGGGAATCCAAGATGGCGGCATAGGTAAACACCTAAACTGCTGCCTCGCACAACAATTTCGAAACTACAACTAATAAGACAAAACGTCTATCACCCAGAACCACAGGAAAGCTGGCTGAGTGGAAGTTCTACAAGTAGAAGGAAAGAGAAAAGAGCATTGAGACATGCACGAGCGCTGAAAAGCTGAGGTACGGAGGCGCGTGATCTGGGCTGGTGGCAGGCATTGCTTTTTTCAACCCGAAGGAAGACAAGCCCCGGATTACTCTGAAATCCAGTCTCTGAGGAGACACGAGGGACCCAAACTCCTACGGGGAAAAGCTGGGCTGTCTGCCAGTGAGGGTGGCTTGCTTGCAGAGCTGCACGCAGGAATAATTGTTTACTGCACTGGGGCACGGGACTCGCGGATGCCATTGGGGACACAGAGCCGGCTAACTAGCAGCCATTGCTGTTTGCCACGCCCTAGCCTAGTGACACCCTGAGGCCCCACCCTGCACAACCTACAAACCCACCCAAGCTCCAAGCAGTGGAGTTAGCATAAGAAAGGCCTGCCCTATCGCAGCTTAACCTAGCAAACTTGCAGCCCGGGTCAGACAGCTCCAAAACTTCCAAACCCCAAGCAAAGAGGAGAAAACTGTAGCTCTCACTGTAGCCCCTGCTGGGTGGCCTCAGACAGTAGCTCACCTGCACCCCATTGGAGATCCAGAAGCCAGTGTACCTAGTGGTCAGTGTGAGACACCAGATTTCAACTCCTCACATCCATAAGTGACACATTCAAGAGGCAGACTCAGTGAGCACCAAAGCCCCACTGAAACAAGTCCTGCACCATAAGCGTGTCTTCAGCGCAGCAGTTCTTCCATTATAGACACAGCGAGTGCTCACAGCTAATTGGCCTGGAGGTCAATTCCTCCCAGTGTACCAACAGCAATTAAGGCTTAACTACACCAAGACTTTGCACTCAGCCCACAAAGGGGTGTACCAAGAGCATCCACCTCTGTGATTGAGGAGGCTGAGCTACTGCCCCCTATAGATCACCTACCACACAAAGCTACTCCATCAACACAGGGAAGCAGCCAAAATGTGGAGACAAAGAAACATGTCACAAATGAAAGAAACGGAGGAAGACAAACTACTGGATGACATAGAGTTCAGAACCACATTTATAAGGTTACTCAAGAATCTTCTTAAAACCGCTGAGAAACTTGATGAGACCTTTAAGGATATTAATGAGAATGCCAAAAAAATGGAAAAGGATCAGTCAGAAATGAAGCATACACTGTCTGAAATAAAGAATATACAGAAACTCAACTGTAGATCAACGTACACCAAGAATCAAACCAAAGATTTGAAATATGTGGAAACAAAAAACATCCAACCAGAAAAACAAAAAGAAAAAAGAATCCAAAAATATGAAGATAGTATAAGGAGCCTCTGGGACAACTTTAAGTGAACCAACATCCAAATTTTTGGGGTGCCAGGAGAAGGGAGAGAGCAAAATATTGAAAACCTATTAGAAGAAATAATGACAGAAAACTTTCCCTACCTGGTGAAAGAAATAGACTTCCAAGTTCAGGAAGCGCACAGAACCCCATACAAGAGGAATCCAAAGAGGACCACACCAAGACACATCATAATTAAAATGCCAAGGGCAAAAGACAAAGAGAGAATCTTGAAAGCAGCAAGAGAAAAATGGTTAGTTACCTACAAGGGAGTACCCATACGACTGTCAGCTGATTTCTCAGCAGAAACTATTCAGGCCAGAAGGGAGTGGCAAGAAATATTCAAAGTGATGAACAGCAAGAACCTACAACCAAGATTACTCTACCCAGGAAAGCTATCATTCAGAATTGAAGGTCATATAAAGAGCTTCACAGACAAGAAAAAGCTAAAGGAGTTCATCACCACCAAACCAGGATTACATGAAATGCTGAAGGGTATTCTTTAAGAAGAGGAAGAAGAAGAAAAAGATAAAGATAAAAATTATGAACAAAATGACATCAAATACATACCTACCAACAAGTGAATCTAAAAATCAAGTGAATAAAAAATCTGAAGAACAGAATGGACTGGTGAATATAATAGAATCAGGGACATAGAAAGGGAGTGGACTGATGATTCTCAGGGGAAGCAGGTGTGAGGGGTGCGGGAAGAGATTGGACAAAAATCTTACTCCTATGGATGAAGACAGTGGCGGGGGGTAAGGGCATGGGGTGGGGTGGGGAATCAGGTGGAGGGGAGCTATGGGGAAAAAAAAAAAGAGGAACACCTGTAATAATCTGAACAATAAAGATTTATTTAAAAAAAAAAGAAGCAAAAAAGCTGTAATTTTCATTAAGCAAAAGCACTATGTTCCAGGCTAAGTGTCCTTTTGTCCTTATTCTTATTCTCATTATTGAGAAACAGTATCAGATTACCCCAAAAGGGCTACAGATATGGGTGGCCACTGTGATGCCTTTTAGCTTCAAGAAAGCCCCAAGTTTATAGCTCCCTCTACATTTTTCAGTTCCCAGTTAAGAGAAAGGATAGTCATTTCTGAACCACTCAGTAAAAGAAATTGAGATTCCATATTAACTAGAACTACTACATTAGTATTATCCTATATTAGGAGTTTCCTTTGCCAGCGGAGTTGGATTAACGTGAACATAGAAAAACTCCTGACTCTGATCATGAGGAGAGGCTTTTAAATTATTCATTATGCAGTAACTAAGTGTTCTTTGACTAAGAAAAAAGAAAAAGCCTTTTTCTAAATAAAACCCATTCGCAGAATGGACAAAAATCCCTGCATTTTTTATACTCCCCACCCCAGTGTCTCTACTTAATATACTTCATGTGCATTCTAGATGTATAAATGCATTTATGATGGTTAGAAACATCTGCCAGAAGACTGAAAGGAAGACAAAAAGAAATTAAATGGACTGAGGGACCTGGGGAGTGATTTTGTTGTGCTCTAAGCATCAGGCCTGAGAAAGATAATGTTGCTGACTCTTATGGACTGAATGTTTATATTCCCCTCAAATTCATAGGTTGAAACCTAATCTCTGATGTGATGGTATTTGGAGATGGGGCCTTTCGAAGGTAATTTGGGTAGGAACCTCATGATGGGATTAGTGATTTTATAAGAGGAGACACCAGAGAGCTTCCCTTTCTCTGCCATATAAGGACATAGTGAGAAGGCAGCTTCTGCAATTCAGGAAGAAACAGAACCCTACCAAAATCTTGGGCTTTCTGCGCTCAAGAACTGAGAGCAAACAGACCCATTCTATGGTATTTGTTATGGCAACCTGAACCAACTAACACAATGACTCATTACTGACAAGTGGCCATGATATGGGGGCACTTATGGGTATAGCCAAGGAGGTAATTTGGGAAAGCAGGACCAATGAATCATTATATTTTCCCTTGTACACCATTCTGGCTAAAGAGTTACCTTTGTATAAGCCTTCAGAAAGAGGAGTGCAAGCCTTCATTTATTTCATGACCTTGATCACTAATCTTCTGTTTCCACAAGAGTTCCCAGCCAATTGGCCATCGTATCATCCCTCATGCATTCCCTGGCTGCCCTTGCAGGGTTTCTAACCACCTTTGTTCTTTTTCAGCCCTGCCATTACAACCATCTACAACAGTGTCTCCCTATCCCTCTGTAACTTACAAGGACCTGATTTGGAGGCCCATTTCCCATTTACTAGCAATATAACTTTGAGCAATGCGTAATGAGAATTTAAGGATATAATATATAGAAGACAACTGGGCACTATGCTTGGTGAAATGCTCATTTGACACCCCAGAAGGAAGAGGACAGGTAGCGGTAATGTGTTACTGGGAGCTGGGCCTTCCTGGGGTGGAGCAGGAACTCTGGAAGATAGTATAGGAGAGCCACATGGCACCTCCCTCCTTCTGAGTGAGATTTCAGCCTAGTCATCACAGCCGTTCCTTGTGGACACAGCAGCATCTCCAGCAGCCTGGAGCATGTCTGCCACTGCTCTTGATTAAACAGCCAAAAGAGGATATTCACAACAAGCATTTTCTAGTTTTTGCCTAAAAGCAATATATATATTTTTTTTATTATTGCTACATCCCTTCCAATTGCTAGTGCTTTTAATGAACTACAATTGTAATGTTGTCCCAGGGTGATGGGGCTCTACAACTGAATAATATCCCTAGATCCTATTTCTTTTATTAAAAAACAAGTGGGACACAGACTCATCTCATGAATTTTAATGTGATCAAGATCGCTGCCCACTGGAAAAATGTGTTCTCCTTGAGCTGTGAAAAAGCGCATCTGGCCACATCAAACAAAAGGAAGTCAATAGCCTTCAAAGGATTAGAGTTCCCAGAGGTTGGGTGGGACAAGGGAAGTCATACTATTTTATTAAAATCGTTTTTTAGAAAAAGAAATTTATTTCAAAAGTATCTCCTTCCCTATATAGGGCAGGTTCAGTTAAGCATTTTATTTTTCTTGTCAATGAAGTGTCAAAGTGATTTGACATTTGTTGAGTGAACACTTGGTTTCAATCTCATTACACACATTCTGCCAGCTTGCTTAATGACCAGCTAAGTATTTTCCTCAAAGACTTGGCATCTTCCTAAGTGGGAATCAGGCCAGGATATTTATTTAATCTTTATAGACTTAGTTCTCCTTCCCATCCAAGCCCTCTTCCCTCCCACCGCCACCAACCAAGTGACTCTGACATGCTTGGGTGCTCCAGGCCCTTTGTCATATGCCCCTCCCCAAAGAGAAGTGCCTCTTCTCTCTGTCCTGCCATCTTAGCATCAAGAAGAGATCCATGCAATTTACCTTGATTAGGTCCAAGGTAAAAAAACAGCCAAGGTCAAAGTGAATTAGCAAATGCTCCCCATGTGATACAGACAATACAGGGATACAGAAAACTGAGCAGGCACTTTCCCAGGACACAAAGTGAGGTATGTACACTAGGTTTATTGACGATCACATCTCACCTTCCAATGGAAACCAACCAGGAGCATTACAGTGTGCGGAATCCTAATGTTATATACTATACAAGTGGGCTGCTTTATTAGCCTTGGCCTGTGACCTTGGATGAGAAGCAAGTCAGAGAGGAGAGGACTATATGCACTTGCTCAATCACGTATTGGTTAAGCACTGCCATGTGCCAGCTAGATGCTGCCAGGTTTTCTAGAAGAATAAAACCAAGTCACGGCCTCTACAAGGACAGGCTCTTGTGTACAAGACAATATTTATGTTCATTCCTCTTAACCACTAGACAGTAAGGCACAAATTGCTAAAAGTTTTATGGGTCAAGTAACTGAACCCGGGATTAGAGGCAGGAATTCCTTGCAGCCGTTGATATGGTCTTTCTCTTCTCCCTTCCAGAGGAGAGCACAAATATATCCCCCACTACCACAAATTATACAGTCAAGTTTCCCATATTTGGGGAAGTCGCAGGGTTCAGCACATCCAAGTGCAATGGATAAGCCTCGTCCTGGGAAAACCATCTTCGTAATCATGGCATCTCCCTGGCCAGTAAGTATGATGAAGTCTTTCTTTATTAGACATGTTTTAGCTAATTATTAGCATCATATTACCCAATTCTCTGACACCCCACAAAAACATTTCCAACTAGAATCCTGCTCATAGAGAAAAGAAATAGTTTGAAAACCCAGTCAGAGATATGCAAACAAGGATGACAAGAGATGCATGGAGTTCTGGGTACTACTATGGCAGGTTTTATGGACTGGAATTCCAAAACCACTCCCAATCCGATCCCCTGCCTTCCTCTACTATAGAAACTGAAAAGACACTACATTTTATTTTCTAGGCTCAATTGTACTGGAAGTGGTTATGCAACACAGTAGTAGCCAATAGATAAAAGAGAAACTGGGCAGAGCTTTCAGGGAAGGTTCATAAAGGGACAGATTCAGCTAGTACAGTTCCTTATGGCTTATGCCATTGTCCTTCAGCCTTCTTCCTCACTCCTTTCCTTTCCTAAAACAGGTATGATACTAGGGGTTCAGCAGCCCTCCGGAGACCACAAAAATGAAAGCCACTTGCTAAGGATAGAGAGGAAGAAGATAAACAGACTGGGCCCTTGATGACATTTGGAATTGCTTTACTTGCCCAGCCTCATCTATTCCCTGAGATTTTGTTGCATGTGGCAAATAAACCCCTTACTTAAGTAAACCTGTCAGTTACTTGCAGCTAAGTGCAATCCTAATGGATACACTTAACTCTGAGCAGTCAATTGTGCTAGCTCAGCTCTGTTCTTTTGCCATTTATTCTACTGACTGGTGTTTGTGATGTTACTACTGCTGTGATATTAGACAAAAAGCTGTCTTTTGACAAACTTCCTGAAAATAATGAATTGCAATGATTATTCCAACTTAGTTTGCTCTTAAATTCTAAAATCTCCATTGTTACCATTTCTTAACTTGGTGAGAGAGAGTTTGTGATTTTTCTGGGTTTATTCTAAAACCTCCTTTTCTTCCTAATAGTCCACATCACTTTTGTAAACAAAGTTTTTACAATTTCCCCTGGAGACAGCCATAGGGGCCAATTCCATCTCTTCTTTCAATTACAAAGCTTAGGTATATTTAAAGATTACCTTCTACACAGAAGTCTTTCCATAGGCAATAGTTTTCATTCGGAAGTCTTATAATGCACTCCACAAGTTAATTGAAGGACAACAGCTCCTGCTAAAGGCCCATAAATATTTGATGGCCCAACCTTAACTTTTCCTAAAGATGAAACCACTTTGTACAGTATCAAATGGTCTCTGAGGACTCTTCTGTCAGAATTGTTGGCTCTAGCCACTTTACTTATCATTTGTGGCATCCCACCTTCCCTTGAGGAACCCAACATCAATCAATAAGAAGCAATTTGTCAAATGTACACCATGCAGTTTATTTGTAATTATCTTGAAACCACAGTGTCCATATGCTATGCGTGTGGAAATGACTGAGAAGCACCATGCTTAAGGCTGTAATGTCACCTCAGAGAGAAGGTAGACATTGCCCTGTGCTGCCCCCACCTCTCTAGAAATAACATCAGCAAACAGAAAGAGTAATAATAGCTAACAGGTACATGGCACTACCATATGCCAGGCTGTTCTGAGTACTTTAAATATAATAACTAATGTTAGGTAAGTACTATTATTATCCTTATTATACATATGAAAAAACTGAGACACAGAGAAGCACAGACACTAAATGATAGAGCTGAAATCTGAAAGCATGTAGACTGCTCCAACATGCAAGTCTATATTTTACTGCCAGTGGTGGACAGATTCTAAGATGGGCCCCCATAGTTCTTGCCTCCTGGTGTTCATGCCCTTGTGCAACCCATTCCCCATGAATGTGAACTGGACCTGTGACTCGATTTAACCACAAGAACATGGCAAACATGACAGAATGTTGTCCCAGGATTGTATCACATTTGGAACTGAGTATAGCTCTGGCCAACTTCAGCAGGGAATGGAGGCCGTCAGTCCAACAATCCTCCGGGAACTGAATTCTGCTGACACTACTTGAGAAAACTATTGGAAGAGAGCAGATCAGTAAAGAAATGTACCTCATGTCCTTTTGAAACAACTTGCAACATCTTAAATAGTTTGTAAAAGCTTTACTTTTAAGAATTATATGATTGTTGCTGTCTTGCAATATTATGTACAATGAGTGAGCATTTGGGATCTAAGAGATAAGAAAAAACTGACAACTCTGGATAAGGGAGAAGCTTAGAAATAACCTAGACCCAGAAAGGTGTTGGCTGGGGCAAAAGCAAGCATCTGAAAGTAGAACATCATGGTGGAAGTGTAGGGTACGAACTAGCCTTAATAGGTCAGGCAGGCTGGATGAATTAAGTCAGTGGTTCAGACTCTGGGGAGAAAGTCATTGGCTGGGGATCAGGAAGACAGAGCATGCAACAAAGGAACAAACCGATCAGAATCACTGAATAATAAGCCCCACACACCAGCAGAAGCAAAGGCCTTGATGGCTACAAGCTCAGCTTAGTCCATGGGCTCAGCTTAGTCCATGGCATTCACTTCAGGCCATATCAGGGAATGGTCCTCAAGCAAGGCTGTCTGAGGGTCTGATGGGAAAGAGGAATGAGAGCCCCTTCCTGGAGAAGAGGTGATGGGACAGAAAGAAAGGGGGATATTAATATTTTGCCCACTGGCTCTGCTGTATCTCATCTGATTCAGGCCATATCAGGGAATGGTCCTCAAGCAAGGCTGTCTGAGGGTCTGATGGGAAAGAGGAATGAGAGCCCCTTCCTGGAGAAGAGGTGATGGGACAGAAAGAAAGGGGGATATTAATATTTTGCCCACTGGCTCTGCTGGGCAGTTCTTCCCCAGAAAACATAGGATAGGAGTGGAAGAGCCAATCATAGATTCCAAGTGCTGGAACAGAACTGGGGGTCATCTCAGCACATCATCGCATTTGACACATTATGAGAAAACTGAAACCTAGAGAGGTTGGTAACATGCCCACGCTCACAAAGCTAGTTAGTGGCAGTCTCAGCCAGGAAAACCTTTCTCGATGTCACCCTTGCCTATTAATCAATGGGGATTTGAGAGCCTGAGCACTCAGCACTCTGCAGACAAGTGACACTGTGTAGTTAAGTGCTAAATTGCCTGGACAGGCTGTAGTGCTGGAGGACTTCAGAAGATAAATGAAAGAGTGCTGGGGTAATTAGAGAAGACTCATGAAGAAGGTTCAACGCAAGCCGGGCCATGAGGAATGATGAGCAGCCATGTATTTTTCTAAGCAAGTCTACATTTAATCAGAATCTCTAACCTCCTCCTCATCAAGACAAGGACCTTCAACACTTTAGCTTCCACCAACCTCCCCCCCGCCACTTCTCACATCCATATGTTTGGCTTTTACAGTATGTACATGAGTTTTAAAATACAGGAAAAATTAGCTTATTATTTCGACAATCAATCCAACGTGTTTTAACAATGGGGTCAGCATTGCTTCTTCCTGAAGCACTTGTCATTCAGGGGTTCTTGTCAGGCAGGGTCTCTGAGAGTTAACACTTCCAGCCCTGTGTGTCTGCCAGCGTCTATTTTCCCGCTCACTCCTGCATGATGCTTTACCTGGGGAAGGACTCCTAGCATTTATTCTCAGACCTGAATAGGCTGCCGTAGATCTCATGGCCACTCTTTTTTGGGTAGTGGGTCTTTTCTTGCTGCACGCCTGCAAGATTTTTCCCTTTGTTCTCTATGTTTGGCAGTTTTATTATAACTATTATATCTTCACTTGGCTTGTTCCTCACTTCATTCAGGTCTCTGCCACCTCTTCAGAAAGACTTCCTTCAACGCTTCTCTAAAACAGCTCTCTGAAAGTATTTTACTCCGATTTACTTTTCCTTCAAAGCACTTATATACACATGAATTTATATACATATACAATGTGTGCATGTATTACATTACACATGTGCATTATACATGTACATTACATATGTGCTCCCCCCACTGAATACCCCTAGAACAGTGCCTGGCAGTAAATACCTTAATAAGTAGCTACTGATAAATCATTGATTATACCTAGATATGGGGTTTGTGGTTGTTAAATTTATCCTGCTCAGCACTTGGTATTGAAGCTCTTTCAACCTTAAAATCCTCATTCTGGAAACATTGGCTATTTCTATGTTAAATGGTTTAGCCAGGATTCTCCAAAGGAACAAAACCAATAGGATACATATACCTGTATATACAGAGAAGAGGGAGAGGTTGGTTTCAAGGAATTGGATCATGCAATTGTGTGGCATATTTAAGTCCAAAATTTGCAGAATAGGTCAGCAGCCTGGAGACCCAAGAAAGACTTGCCATCCAAGTCCAAAGGTGCACTGAAGGCAGAATTCCCTTCTCTTTAGGGACCTCAGTCGTTTTCTACAAAGGTCTTTAACTGATTGGATGAGGCCCACCCACATTATGGACGGTAATTTGTTTTATTCAAAAGTCTACTGACTTAAATGTTAATGTCATCTAAAATATACCTTCACAGAAACATATTGAATAACATTTCACTACTCTCTGGGCAGCAGGGCCTAAGTAAGATGACACATAACCATGACCATCACAGACTCCCACCTTGGTAGAACTCTGTTTGTGCCACTCAGCCTAACTTCCATTTTGCATGGATGTTTCTCTGTGCGCCCCAAGCTGCTTACTTCCTCTCGGCTCTCCAGTAGAGTTATTTAATGACCAATTATCTGGCTTTATGCAGGAATCCCATTGTCCCACGAGGGGCAGCACAGGCCCTGCAGACTTTCCCAAGCAGCCCTGCCCACCACGGTATCTGGTCATGAGCCCTGATGACTTCAAAGTCCCCTCTCATCACCATGAGTTTACTCTACATTCAGGTTCACAGAGGTTTTCCTTGTTTTTGAGTGGGGTTGTGTAATTTTAAAAATTTAAAGCAGGATTTCACCTTATACTGTTGGTGGAGAAGGTGGGAAAATGTGTACATGCTCACTCTGACATCTGCTTGGGAGAAGATGGGAATCAAGTAGGAAAGATAGGAAGACATCCTGGGAAAGCGAAGCTGGGGCACAGATAGAAGGAAGCATGTCACATGAAGAAGAAAGCTAAGAGCCCTTCTTGAACATTCTAATATCTGGGCACCCACTATGTGCTGGAGGACTGTGCAGGATGCTGGAAACAGTGATGCACACAACATATGCATTCACATTCTTGCAAGCCTCACAACTAATTTAGGATGAGCACCTTGGGAAGAGTGGGAAGTGGGGTTTGATAATGCAGGGTCATATTTAAAAGCACCTTGGGTCCAGCCTGTGTGGCTCAGTGGTTGAGCATTGACCTATGAACCAGGATGTCACAGTTCAATTCCTGGTCAGGGCAAGTGCCTGTGTTGTGGGCTCGATCCCCAGTGTGGGGCATGCAGGAGGCAGGCCATCAATGATTCGCTCTCATCATTGATGTTTCTATCTCTCTCTCCCTCTCCTTTCCTTTCTGAAATTAATAAAAATATCTTTTAAAGAAAATAAATAAATAATAAAAATCACCTTGGAAGGGTGATAAGGGGTTTGACCTGTGTTCCTAAAACACAAAGCTACAGCTTTGGGGGCCTGGGGATTACACACTGGAAGCTGTGTTTAAGCAAGCAGATTTGATAGAGGGAACCTAGCCAAGAGTAGACGAAGAAACTCCTGGTTTGCCTTGGACAGTACAGATTTATGTCTCTTGTCCCAGTGTAATTATTTATAGCGCCCTTTTCACTTTCAAAGTGTCCTCTCTGGGTGATAAATCACCAAGTCGCCTAGCTAGAAACCCGAGAGTGTGAGCTTCTTGAGGGTAGGGCTGGTGGTCTCTTTGCCTCTGTGCCTTGAGCATATGGTGCCCCACACATAACAAATATTTCCCTGGCTGTCAACAATATTAATGACTCTAACACAAGAATCACAAAGAGCAGTTATTAAAAAAAACAGCAAGAGATTGAAGGTAATGTAGTTTCTATGATACCAGAGCTTTAAGGAGGTTGTACATAACAGAATCTAGTGTTCCAGGGACAGCAAGAAGTCTAGAAGAAATAAACTGAACACAGGCTTCTTGGAGATATAGCAACCCCAGGTCTGGGTCCAGGAAGTACAAACCTGCATGAAATATCTTGGGCCTGAAAGTAAGAAAATGCTGAAAGACTAAGTATGCCTACATCAAAAGCACACCACAGTTGGCTTAATGGGGCTCCCACTGGCCACGTTTGTACTGATTTGAGCATCAAAAAGAATAATGATGGCTACGGGTTATAAAGCAGAAAAAAAAAGAAAAGAAATCCTGAGCCCATACTTGTGTTGAACAAAAACTAAGCAGGAGAGGCTGTTTTTACACAAAAACACCAGCCAATAAACGTACAAAGAACAAGAAAATTGTGACTTTGCAGCCGTCAGTACAATAATTGGAGGAGGTAAGGGTAATCGACGCAGGCTAAAACCAGGGAAGAGTTGTTGGACACAGGCTATTCATTCACATGGTCTCAAAATAATACTTGTTAATTACGAATGGAAACAAGATATGTTTACAAGGGGAAAATGTGGCAGACAGCATGGTTACCAAATGAATAATGGGACAAAATTGACATGTACCTCCTGATGTGATGCAAGTGGAAATACACATCACTTATGTAGAATTCTTGCCAAAACAGAAGACAAAACAATATTTAACCTGAATCTACTAATAAAAATGAGGAGATAATCAGAGCATTCCAGAATGAGGGACATTCTATAAGACAATTGGCCTGAACACTTCAAAACTGCCAGCTATCATGAAATTCCACAGAAGAAGGATGTTAATCTAGAATCTAGATTAACAGAGAGCAGAGAAACAAAACAATGCAAAATGATGCATAAAATGTATTTGGATCCTGGATTTACAAACAACAACAAAACTTCAAACGCTATTTTGGGTGACAATTTAGGCTTTCAATACGGGCTGTTTATTAAATAATGATCTCATTGAATCAACGTAAAATTCCTCGAATGACTTTTTTTTTAGGAAATACATGCTTACCCACGTAAAATGGAGTATTTAGAGTGAAACATTTAGGTGAAATATGATGAATACAACCTTTCTTTCCAAATTGCTCTGCTAAAACACACATGCACATGTACACACACACACACAAAGAAGGGATCAAATGTGGTAAAATAGTAATAATTTGGTGAAATAAGGTGAAGAATAGATGGGTATTCTTTGCAATATTCTTTCAACTTCCCTATGGATTGGAAACTTTTCAAAATAAAAAAGGAGAGGAATTAAAAAAAAAAAAAAAAAACAGGAAAAGAACAAAAAGCCTGCAAGAAAGGTCATATTGTGTCATTGAAGGGGGCACCTACCAAGCTTTGGGTTGATGGGAGGTACTTGATTTGCAGTGCTAGAAAGAAATCCATTGCTAGGGGCCAAGGAGGCAATATAGAGAAAAAGCTAAAAGTCAAGAGTACCAATAAAAATAAGGTTGAAGAAATTAGTCAGAAACCAAAGGAGAAAACAAGATCAAATGAAAGTTTTTAGCAATGCTTTTAAAAACAGGAGAGCTGTGGGATGGTTTAGAGGCACCAAGTAGAAATGAAAAGGCTGATGAAGCTGGCAGGATGAGCCAAGTTGAGAACCTCATCACAGATGTGTGTGGAAGTCACTTTGGACCTGAGACACTCTTCTGCTGGAACTAATGGTTGGAAGCTTGTTCTCTCTTCCCAACTCCCACCCCTAATATCTGCACTAGAATTTCCTCCATAAATATGGAGAGGTCATTTCTCATTCCTCTGCAGCCACCCCAGTATCTGGCTTCTGTAGATTGCTACAGAAAGTGGAATAGAGATTACTACAGGGGTTCACCTAAGGCTCATTTATTAATGACTAGGGGCCCAGTGCACAAATTCATGCACCTTGAAAGGAACTGTGGGCCACGAGGCTGCAGTAGAGGTGGGTCTCAGCCCATCCTCCACGCCCCCCCCCAACCTCTCCCACTACAGCCCCCCCAGTCTCCTGTCTCCTGGCAGCCCTGCTCTCACTGCTGTCACTGCTCCCACGCGCTGATGACGCTGGCCCCACTCGCACCTGTTGATGGTGCGGAGCGATTGGAGCCAGTGCCATCAGTGGGTGTGAGTGGCAGCTGCTGCCCCAATCACCCCTCAGGAGCAGGGGGAGGTGGAGAAGCCCTCAGGGGCGATTGGACTGGCAGCTGCCACTCGCATCCGCTGATGGCACCGAGCAATCGGGACCAGTGCCAGGGGCCAGCCATGGGTCCGAGCAGTGGCTCCAGTGCCCGCAGCGGGTACGAGCAGGGCCATTGCCGGCAGCAGGTGTGAGCGCCGGGCAGGATCATGGTGCATGGGAGCAAAGAATTTTCAGTAACCACCAGAGGCTCGCCCCGATGACAGTGACCAGTGCTCCGCCCCACTCACCTCCAGCATCCCGCCACAGCCGACACCCACCATGTTCCATGCTCTGCTGCCTGCTGCCAATGCCTGCCATGCTACCCATGAGCCCCCTGGTGGTCAGCACACATCATAGCAACTGGTTGTTCAGTTGTTCGGTTGTTCCACCATTCAGTCTATTTGCATATTAGCCTTTTATTATATAGAATTCCCTGAGAGGCCACTTACACAGGACAGTCAAGAGGGTACCTGACACTGGTTCCCTAAGCCTCTCTTCAGCTCACCTAGTCATCTTTCCAAGGCAGCCACAAGTCCCAGCCACACGCCTTCAGCACTTTATTGCCATTTTTTCTGTTCTACAACAGTGAAGCATGATGGAAAGTTAGAAGCATAGGGGATGAAGGCAGGTTGAAAATGGAGACAAGCACATCTCTGAGGGGAGAATTTGTAGTTTCACACAAATCTCTGAGAACTAAAGGCCTATTGTTGTATGTTTTAGAGGCTTCTGGTGACATAACAGATCCTATGAAAATATTGATCTTGAAAAAATGGCAAAGGTAGGAACAGGAGATTTTTTATTTAAATATTTAAGAAATCACTTACCAGAGGTCATATATGGAATGATACATGCACATAGTTTTAAAATGTCAAATAATACTAATAAGCTTGTGATTAAAAAACAGACAAACACGCACACACCAAAGCAACACTCCCCTTTCCCTTCATTTCCATCATTTCTCAGCTATGTTGTGTATTTGCAGTCAGAGTTCTAAAAATTAGGCTTATACTAATACTTCTTGCTTAATTTTACATATTATCTGTTCATTTCCTTCAACTGAATATAAACATTTAATGATCTTCTCACCATCACTACGTACCCTACAAACACACACACCAAATCCACATCTCCTTTTCTCATCCTCCCAATAGTTATATCACAATTTCTGATTAAATTAATACTCATTGTTTACATTTTTTACTTATTGCCTTTGTTTCTAGAAAGAAATCTGTTGCTTGTCCTATTGATAACTTTTTGACCTTGCTACATGGATATGCCAAAAATTAGCTATTTGTTTCAAGACAAGTCAAACAGAACCAGGGCTTGTAATCATCTTTGTCTGATTACCTTTCCTATTCTTAATCATTACACTCTACCAACAACAAATTTAACTTGAAAATCTCTTGCCTTCTATTCACCAATGTGGTTGGAGCTTCCATATAATTCTAAAAGGTATATAGGAAGTTTATTTCAATTCTCTTTTTATAGAGAGTACCATTAGTATGGGGATGAGGATTTATAATAAAAACTAGTCCAAGAAAATATAAAGTTTTGCAAGTGAGCATTTATGTTCCAAAGCCATGAAAGTATGGCTATTAGTGTGATTTATCACCCTCATCTGGTCTTAGGAGCCTGGAGAATGTGGGGATGGAATTGCTTTGAGAGGTAAGAACTCTACTTTGAGCTAGTGCTGTGCTTGGAGTTAGCTCTGCCTCTTCATTCTCAGAAGGGCAATGGCATTCAGAAGGAGCAAGAATATGATTGGTATATGAGGCCACTTACTACTTGGGGCAGTGAAGGTATTCAAGGTGTTCAGCAAAAGAAGTCTGTATCCCAGTGAAGTTCTCTTTAACAAATGAGTTCTGCAGGGGGAATGGCGGCTTTACAGCAGGGTTCACTTTGAGAGCAGGGACAGAGCCTGAGAAAGACATAAAACACAAGCCACAAAAGCCACAACAAGAAGCAGCTGCTTTTCAGCATGGTTCCGGGAAGCCTCTTCAGAATCCTCGGGTAGGGAAAAAATTGTGTTTCAATGGAAAACTAGACTTGTTTATAGCACACCCCTCCCTGTGATCTGATTCTAATGGTAGGAAAACAATTTTACCATGTGTAACGTGTAACCGAGGGCAGTGCACGATAATTCTAGTCTATTGACACGCAAATGAATTATTTCAGGTGGAAAGATGCCCCTCCCCACTGTGGAAAACCAATTTCGCCTCCATTTGCATTCATTTCAAAATTCCTTTTCTCTTTTTATTTTATTCTATATCTTATTCCTTCCTGGTTATAACATCTGCCTGGTTTTCTCATTATGAGTAAAATAAAATCTTTAGCATGCATTTATATTTATATCCTTTTGAGGATATATCCTTTTTATATGCTTTTGAATTTATTTTATGATGACGATTTCACCAGGGAGGCCCTGCCTCTGGAACGGCCCTTTCCTCCTTGACCTAGCTCTGAACTGGGCTCTGCAGAGTACAAGTTCACCTTATGGCTCTTGATTCAGGAGCAGATAATGTTCACCCTCCCCAAGCTTGATGGTCTCCATGCCACACCCACAGATAGACAAATGATTTCCCTTTGGCATTCTATCCAAAAGCTGAGGTGTCAATTGTTATAACATTTTAATCATCTTTATTAAAGTATTAAGGTACAATTCATATACAATAAAACTCATCATTTTAAGTGTGCTCTTTGATGAGTTTTGACAAATGTGTAGAGTTGCCTACCATCTCCACAATGAAGATATACATCATTTCTGTCCCCCAAAAGTTCCTCTTTGTAGTCAGTCCCATTCCCCCACTGGAGTCCCCAGCAGCTACTGATCTGCTTTTTCAACCATTAGGTTTGCCTTTTCTAAAACTTCATATAAATAAGATCCTACAACATTTAGTCTTTTGTGTCTGGCTTCTTTCACTTTTGAAATTCATCCATGTTGTTTTAGATATTTGTACTTCATTCATTTTTATTGCTGAGTGATATTCCATTGTATGGACTCACCACAATGCATGTATCCATTCACCAGTAGATGGACATTTGGATTATTTCCAGTTTGGGGTTATTATGAATAATACTGAGTAAGATTACTGGGTCATATAGCAAGTGTCTGTCTAAAAGAATTCCAAACTTTTCCAAAGTGGCTACATCATTTTACATTCCCATCAACTGTGCATGAGAGTTCCAGTAGCTCCAAACCCTCACCAACACCTGGCATTGTCAATCTTTTTAATTTCAGCTTTTCTAGTGAGTGTACAGTTATATTTCATTGTATTTTTAACTTGTATTTCCTTAATGATCAGTAATGTTGGGCATCTTTTCATGTACGTATTTGCCATCTGTACATCTTCTAGGGTGAAGTTTCTATTGAGATTTTCTGCCCATTTTTTAATAAGACTGTTTTTATTCATATTATTGAGTTTTAAACATGCTTTATATATTCTGCTTACAAGTTCTTTATGAGATTTGTGTTTTGCAAATATCTTCTCCCAGTCCATGGCCTGAGAAAGCCAGTACATTTTGACAAATGAGAATCTTATAATTCGGAATCCCTGGAGCTGCAAACCAGCACGCTAAGTCTGTTGACAGTCTGCAGAGCAGGCCAGGCAATGGGGGAGGGAAACGAATGACAGGAAGTTCTAAAAATTTGGCCTCAAAAGAAGCTGCTCTCTGCTTTCACCTCCATCTCTTGATTTCCTTGTGTTTTATTTATTCCAGTTATTTTCTTTCCTATGTTACTGCTTCCTGTAGCTATTGAAATGCCTGTCTCTTTCTTTCCTGATACAAATGAACATCTTAGCTTTTGTACTTCATAGTGAACCCAAAATATAGTCTCAAATGCAACAAAACTGCTCACATGGAAATTGTACCTGATCGGTCCCAACTCAACCTCTGGATGTCACACCATTATCTCTAACTCAGTCTAGGGACCAGCCTCTGACTTCTTCGGTCTTTTGGGGAGATAAGGAGGAGAAAGTTCCCCTCTAAAGGGAACACTATAATATCCAGTGTTTAACAAAACCCTAACTCTACAGTAAAGAATTTCTGTTGCAAACACAAGGCAAGGTCCCGTGTCACGTGGAGCTGAGCATCATGGGGAGACCACAGGTTGGCACATTTATTACAGCTTTCATCACATCTATCTCTTCTCAAATATCTAGAGGCGAGAAAACATGGGTGGTTGTCTGGTAGCCCACTATGGATGAGAATGCTGGATGCCTATGTAGGCAAAGAAGCACTTAATTTTCAGGCATACAGTTTCACTTAAGGAAGGTGAAGAAGCCCCAGAGATCCATGAACAACATTGTACCCGCAATCAACAATCATGGATTGTACACTTAAAATTCGTTAGGAGGACAGATCTCATGTTAAATGTTCTTACCACAATAAAAATTATTCTTTGTTAAAAATAAAAAGGAGATAAGGCATAACACACCTCAGAACCACTTGAGCAGGAAGATTCTTCAGTGGTGAAGCATCATTTTATAGCATTTCAGATGAAGGTTTTCCATGTCAGATATCTCGGTGACAGGAAACTCATGCTTGAATGGGTTCTGCAGATGCCCCATGTCGTTCTGATGGCTGCTCTGGGACCGACCCCTTATTCAGCCCCAGTTCTTACATGACTGATTAAGTCAGCAACTGAAGGACTATCACTTTTTGTGCTAAAGACAATTCTCAAATTTTCAAGAGGGTCATAATTTTCAACATATTTTCCCCATAGCTCAGATGCCAGTAACCAAATAAATCTTCTGTTTCTTTAAATGCATTTCTACTTGTCAGCACATGTGTTGGGGTTTGAATACGGCCTCCTGTTCATAATAATCCCATTCCACTCCACTTTACAGCTTGCCCCACTCTATTATTTCGCCCACACTGCCTATTAAAAGGGAAGTATTAGGCACAATTATGAGGCATCACTTCAGATTCTTTTTAGCCTCACTCCCTACTCCAGCTATTGCCATGGCGACCAGATGCATGAGGCTTTGCCCAGCTTCCCATAGACAGAGTCCAAGAATGCCTTGTCCTGAACCTTCTCCCTTAACTCCTGCTTCCAGCCCTGGAGCTTCCCTGACAAGGGGCTGCTCTATACTCAAACAAGCCACCCAGAGTGGGCTGGGGATCAATTTGGCAAGACTATTAGACAAATGCACCTGCTTTGGCTCCTTGGGCAGCCAGTCTCAAGAGCATCTCATGCAATTTCTCAGAAGGTTTCAGCAGGACTGAACACTAGATGCTTATAGCAGTGACCAGTAATGCATTTTTGCTTTGGCTTTGCCTGCTCTGATGCCTTGCTTGGGTCCTCACCCCTGCTCCCTGGGATCATGTACACTCCCAACTAAATTACTAACAGATAAGACTCTCTTAGGCTCTTCTTTTGGGGAAATAAAACTAAGACAAAGGATGTTAAACAAATAAGAAAACAAATAATGTGTCTATCCTCAGTCCCAGTCAACCACCAGGTATTGAACCCTATTACATCCCACCTTATGCAATTGTTCCCTTCCAGATAGTTCTGCACACTCAGATTTTGCATAAGTCAGAATTAATGGTAAGGTATCACCCTGGATTCTAAAGGTGTAAAACCTACAATGCAAACATTTATGTGTATAATATTTAAAATGGTTTTTACTGTGGATGCTACTAAAATTATTTACATGCAATGGAATAACTCTGACCTCTTCCTGGGGTGTTAGCATTTTCTTTTTTTCTCTAAATCAACTAAGGTTTATAGATGGTCCTCCTCTCTTGTTGGCTTTTGGGATAAGATTGGAAGGATATAAAGATAATGACATAGATGCCTGGAAATAACATGAATTGCTGCTGCGAGAAACCCCACAAAAGCCCATAAACCTGAAAGCCAAAAGCCTTCCTCTGGAGAGCTGCTGCCTCTCTGGAGCCTTTGCTTCATGGCATCAGTCTATGCTCCAGCTTAATGTGTATTTCCATGTGTAACCTTTCCTGTATCTCTAACATGCCACCAGCACCTTCTGGAACAATCTGTACAGGTCAGGTTGGCATTAGTCATGGCTGTGGGACCCAGGGAGCAGCTATCCCTGATCACTGGGGACACTGGAAGTCTAGATTTGAGTCTCCACTTTGCCTGCCTCTGTGATACTAGAAAGGACTGGGAGTTTTTTATTCCTAGGAGTTTTGTGATATTTATGAATGGTTTTATGAAAAAGTATCCATTAGCCATTTATTTTTTATTTTATTTTATTAAGACTTTTTTATTGATTTATTTTTATTGTATTTATTTTTAGAGAAAGAGGAAGTAAGGGGGAGAAAGACAAAAACATCAATGTGAGAGTGAAATCAATTGGCTACCTCCTGCACATCCCCTGCAAAGGACTGAGTCTGCAACACAGGCATGTGCCCTGACTGGGAATGGAACCTGCAACCTTTTGGTGCACAGGATGACGCCCAACCAACTGAGCCACACAGTGAAGCCTGTTCATCTTTAACTGTCATATTAAACATTCCAGCAGAGAAATACAAGATCAAGAACCCCAAAGGTCGAAAGCCTATTTCCTAGCTAGGGTTTCAGAACTGCTTAGAAGCTTAAAGCTACCAAGTCCCAAGGCATTAATATCCAGCGAAAGCATGGAGGATGCCTGTCCCTGGGGGAGTCTTTCCTGGGTTTGAAGGCATTAGGCAAAGGAAACACACATTAGCCAAATATAGGCAGACTGCTCTAATGCTATAAAAGATTCCCAATAGGGGTCCTTAAAGCTTTTCTGACTGATCTTTGACTTCAAGGTTATAGCCAAGCAATCTTCACTGGAAGCTGACGTGTGGACATGGGCTGACAGCTCACTACAATCCAACCAGTTCAGACCTTCAACAAATCTCTTCCATAGGCTGAGATATGAGTCACAGGGCTTGGGCTCCAAGGGTCTAAATCCTAAATGGACTCCTGGTCAGGAGCCCCGAGTCAGGTCAGAGGCACAGAGATGGAAAGTGAGGAGTAGAAAGGGCTGAGTTCCCCTCTGCTGACTGTCATACTGCCATTCCTGATATTATCTAAACATTTTAAGCCAAAATTTAAAGAAAAATCAGCATTCAGTGGAAAGGGTGAGGTTCTGTTTATATGCCTGGAAAGGTCATTACCAAAGAAGATGCCGTGCCCTGACTCTCTGGCTCATCTCTGTGTCTATAGCCTCCTGATGTGTTCTATATATTCTTGCCTCATAATCCCTTAACATTCAATGAGATCTGGGCTCACAAATTTGCTGGCTTTGCTGAGAAAGTGGACCTGGGAACTGGTCCTGAGATGACCCCAGAAAGCACCCGCCTTCTCTCTCTATGCCAGGGTTAGATAGAGAGGTATCAGCAGTTCCTGAAAACCTCTGCTCCAAGGGACTTCGGACAGGAACAGAAAAATTAAGGGACTTTGGACGCTGTACCCGCAGAAGTCTGGGAAATGACCAGGTCAGGTATTTGCTAAGCTATTTAATGAGGCTGCATAAGCAATAAGAAGAGGTTGATGGGGTTTTAGGGTCACTGAGGTTTCCAGAGCAAATGAAAGAAAGCAGTGAAGTAAGGGGAGAGTGGACTTAAAAATTAACCTGTGTGTGAATGTACTGTGTTCAGAACAGGAATTAAGAAGCAAACAAGGATTAATTGATCCCCTCCTCCCCCAGAAGCAGGACTCTGGCATTTTAGGAACAAAATTGATTGGTTGATAATACACTCTGCTAGGTAATTAAACAAGGAGGCGCCCATCAATACTGAGGAGCTGGGATTTAGATACCCATTGACAAAAGAACAGAATTGCTGATTGGCTCAAGCAAGATGGGAACTTAAGGTTTCTGAGTTTAAAAAAACAACATGATGCCTTGCTCTTCTCTCCCCCTCGCTTTAAAACTCCTCCGAGTCAGTATTAACCCAATAAAAAATAAGAATCCCCACTCAGAGTATTTCTCTCAGTGGTGGGTGACAGAGGTAAAGGGCCAAATTTGTGATCACATGGTTCATTTATGCAACTGTAATTAAGCTGCCTAAGTTCACATAGTTAAATAAAAATATTACAACCAAGTTACTTATTAGCTACCTTAAACCTGCCTCCCTAAGAGCCAGAGGGCTGGTGAGAGAGCCAATTTACAAGCGAGCTGGAATGATCCGCCTTGCTATCTATTGTGGTTTATACACCAGATGGGTCGTGAGGGTCCTGTGCGTGGCTGAATGACCAGAGCTGCCCAGAGAGATCTCTTGACCTATCAGATTAGCACGCCCACCTGCTACCTACCAAGATGCTCAGCTCCTAATCAGACAAACTAGACAGAACTTTTCTACAAAGCACCCACCAGATGAAGGTGGGACATAACAAGCAAAGGACACAGAAGCAGAAAGAACTTTTCTTCCAAGCACTTGGAGGGAAAGCCCTGTTAGGGGGGGAGGGTTTAGGGCAAAGACATCACCTAGGCGGTTTCATCTGTGACTGTTGTTGGTTGGTTCTGGGATTTTCCAGGGAAGAGGTTGAGTAGGAGGAAAACTGAGGGGTAATAGCTCACATTTGTCCCAGTGAGCAAGGCCACCTCTCAGGCACTCATTCAGGATTTCCTAGATTCCTGGGCCCTCTAGTTTCTTCCACTCCTTGCTTATAAACCCATGGATTTCTCTAGTTACGTAAGCAGTTTGACTTTCTGGCTGGGAAAAGTAAGGGAGAAGAAGACCGTGTAGCAAAAGGCCTTTGGAGACATAAATGGCTAAAACAGGAAAACATGCACAAGAAGAGAGAGATTCAGAGTATAAGCAAGTAATTTATAACTTGGAGGATCTGTATTATAAAATTCTAGTCATTCATAGAGACAGAAAGTAGAACAGTAGTTTCCAGGACTTGAGAGAGGGTAGCAAGGGGAGTTAGTGTTTAATGGGTACAAAGTTCCCATGTGGGATGATGAAAAAGTTCTGGAGGTGCACAGTGGTGATGGTTGCACAACTATGTGAATGTACTTAATGCCACTAAACTGTACACTTAAAAATTGTTAAAATGGTAAGTTTTAAATTATGTATATTTAGCCATAATAAAAAAAATACTAGAGACAGTGATGACAATATAATTTCCTGTATAAATCATAGAAACATACAGACTACTACTAGGGTTTCTCCACGTTTTAAAGAAACATTGCTGAGGAGCACCAAAAAGATCAAGACTTTAAGGTATTTGATATGTGCCTGTATTCATTCTAGTTCAAGCCATTTATGTGAAACATTTCCTAAAAGATGTCAGCCCAGGTTCCCGTGTCCTCAGCCTGTTGTGTGTGCCACTATCTCTGTGCTCTGCACCTTCCCCATATCCAGGCAGAGTCATCGCTGAAGAGCCAGCGTTTGTGTTCTTGGCTCCCAACCCCTGACCCTTCTGCTCTTCTTAGCCAATCATCAATCTCTTTTCTCTCCTGATTTCAGGAAAGGATCTAATACACTCATTCCCACTGAGGCATAAGGACCTAAGAAGATGTATACAGCCCACCTAGGGATATTTACATTTCATCTAGAAGCAGAAGCCCGGACCATACTCTGACCCACGTGCCCTTTTGTACACAACCCCAAGCCAAGTTAAGTTGCTCATTGGGCACAGAAATGTCTCCTAGGCACCTTCTAAATTTGTCAAGGCCAATTTAGAAGCACAGGCTGAGGCCAAATGGAAAAGTTTGGGAGCATTCGTGGAGAACAGAGCTAGCCCAGGCCTGAAGGCAATTTGTTACTAATGCGATGAGTGGCTCCAACCAAACGAGACCACATGGAAATTGGCAAAGATCACAAGGGACGTTCTATCTTCACTCAAGCCTGTAGCCCGTCCTAGAACAAAGGAGCAAAGGTTCCTTAAACATAAACACAGCTGACTCTCTGGATGGAAAGACAGTCTCTCTTTCATATCTGCAAAACCAGAACCAGCAGGGGCCAGGCCCAAGAATCTGTATTTTTCCAAAGCTCCCCAGGAGAGTCAATGGTCTAAATTAAAATGATGACAAATAGAAAAACAAGATAGAGTACTTTGTGTTAGCTTTTGTTCTGTGGTGTTGCGAACATCAACAATAAAGAATGTGATATTTAGCTTATTCATTTACTTATTTTTTTGAAACAGCAGTAAGATGCTGAGATAGGAGTCTGTGCTCAACAAGGCAGCTCTAAATGACCACAAAGGACCTGTTGTTTCACACTCAAAGAGTCACCAACTGTCAGAAGCGACAAGTCCAACAAAAATATGTTCTATGGCTTTGGTTTCCCTTTTATTTCCCTTGATGCATAGAAAACCCTTTTACCAAGCTAGGTTATAGGGCAGAAGGCTCCTATTGTTTCTGACATGGAGGTGGGGGAGGTTTGGGGCCTAAGACAGAAGGCCCCAAACAGAAGGGAGGATCCAAGGATGTCTGCACTCTGCAGAGTGAGCTTTAAGGACTCCTTGGGATTCTGTACAGAATTACTCTCAGTTTAGGGAAGAGGCTGACTCTGGATGGACAGAGAAGCTGTGCCTGCCTCTCTCATGGGAGAAGTCCATGCCAGCACCATCTTAGCCTGCTCAGACTGCTCTAACAGAACACCATAGACTGAGTGGCTTATAAACAACAGAATCTATTTCTCACAGTTCTAGAAGCTAGAAGTCTGAGATCAGGGAGCCAGCATGGTGAGGTGAGAGACTTCTTCCAGGTCACAGACTTCTCATATCCTCACCTGGTGAAAGGGACATGATTGCTCTCCAGACTCTCTTATAAAGTTACTAATCCCATTCATGAGGGCTCCATCCTCATGAGCTAATCACCTCCCAAAGGCCCCAACTCCTAATATCATCACCTTTGGGAGTTAGGATTCAACATATGAATAGGGGGTCATAAAATTCAAGCCATAGCAGCACGCATTTTGTCCTCCATCTGAGAGCAGCTACACATTGTCGTTAACAGTCTGCTCCCTCCCTCCGCCCCTCTTTCCCTTTACCTCAACCCTGTTTGCTTTCTCTTCCAATCTCCCATTCCTCCCAGTCATCCAGCCTCAAAACCTTTGATAAGTGAGGTAGGATGAAAAGAGAAATTGTCTTGGGATCTGAAAACCCAAGTCTGAATCCCAACATCATAACTTCTTACTGTGACTTTGATATTGTGTGCTTCAGTTTCTAACTGCCCAATCCACCCTCTAGGCTACTGGGAGAATCAAATGAGCTATATGAGATGTACTTTGTATATCTCTTTGTACGTATGGTCTTGTTTTTTACATACCCTCTCGCTTGTCACCACATCTCATCAGTCACCAAATCTTGCTGACTCTGATCTTCATTGGGCCTCTCCCATACATTTTTGCTTTTCCACTTTTATTGCTATCACTGTCCTCCTAAAACTACTTGTTCAAGTTGGCCTGAACCCATGGTCGCTCACTGTGACAGTACTAGGTTCTGAGCCTTCTGGCAGCCTTCAGTGGTTAAAGGGATTGATGACCATAAGTCTCCTCTCCCTCCACCTTTCGGCCAGGTGGCCTGTTACAATAAAAGCAAGTCTCAGACCAAATTCTGACACACACAGATACTTATCAGCCAGCAGGAACAAATATCAGACCACCTGGTTTGTATGCTCAGCTAAGTCCCAGCTCTCCATCCTTTTACTCGAAACAGATGTCACAAGAAGCTAGCAGCAAGATTAAGTTAATTGGTCAGATGATAGAATTCTCCTTAAGCAGATGGACATGGGATCTAGTGGAATTCTAAGACCTGGAGGCCATTCCAAAGGATATGAGCTGTTTATGCCCTGCCATTGCAAATACAAGAATGCCTGCACAACTTGTCTAACCAGTCCAACAAACAACACTGATTCCACTGATGAAAAAAGAAAATCTAACACCCAGTATGCTAATTAATACATCTTCTGATGTTCCCTGGAAATAATTTCACCAAAGTGTTAGTGTCAGCCTCTGGAACATAATATATTCCTAAATAACCCCTATATAACCTGATACTTTGAAAGGTATTAGAAAACTTCAAATGTTAAATAACTATTCCTAGGGTAGCAATTAAACAAACTCAAATGCCCATCATCATCACTTATTTAAACAGAGTTCTTTTTTAAAAAATTATAAATAGCCTTGGCTGGGGAGTTCAGTGGGTTAGAGCATTGTCCCCATATGCCAAGGTTGTGGGTTTGATCCCTTGTCAGGACACTACAAGAAGCAACCACTGAGTGCATAAATAAGTGGAACAACAAATCAATTTCTCTCCCTTTCTCTCTCTCTAAAAAAAGTCAATTAAAAATTATAAATACAACAATGCCATGCATAGAGTTTTGCTTACACGTTCCATGAGCATTAGTACATTCCTTCTCTTTCCTCGGACTACATGAAGTGTAACAACCCTTTATCTCTTAAGTGATGCAATATTACCTTCCTATTCATTTATTCAGCAAACACTTGAACCCCTAACACAATAAATAATTATGCAAGCCCGAAGGGGAGGGACTAAGTCAAACAGTGTTCTAATTTCTGGGAGCTCTCCGTCTGATGGAGAGGTGGACACTGGAACTGACTATGACAACACAAGGCAGCAAATTCAAGAACAGAGATGTGCATGGGTCACAGTGGAAGCACAAAGGAGATGCTCATGACAGGGAAAGTGTCTGAGGACTGGACTGGGCCTTAGAGAAAGAGTGGAGGGTTAGTCTATGCATCTAAGCCAAGAAGACAAAAAAACCTAATAATAATAGCAAAACGCTATGAAACTCCTACTCTGTTAAACTCCAGGCAGTGTTCTAGGTACATCACCATCACAATTTCATTTACTCCTCATAATAACACTCAAAGATAGACACTACTATCTCCATTGCACAGATGAAAAACTACACTTAGAGCATTTAAATCCCTTGCCCCAGATCAGGAAGTGGCAGAGCTGGGATTTGAACCGAGGGCTTTCTGACTCATAAGGCATTACACTGTAGACTCTATTCAGAAACTACATAAAAGCAACTGAGTGCACCTCAAACTCAAGTTCATGACGGAATGGTGCAATGAAGTTGCAGGGGTAAGTCAGCCAGGACATAGGTTCGTGGTTCATTTTCTCCTCGAGAGTGTTACCAACCGAGTCAGTTATACTCCTCTCTTTCTCCCACAGGGTTAAACACACAGTAGAGGCTCTACAGAATGAAGTGACTGAATTTAGAGAGAAAGAATTTCTAGAATAGATTCCTGCACCAACCACTGGGTAGTGAGTCATTCCTTCTTTACAAAATGAGTTAAAAAAAAAAAAATAGGGCTTCCAACATGCCCAAAATCAACAGAGATTTGAGTGTCTTTTGCACTAAAATAAGCAGTAGGGATGCAGCCGGGAATAAAACAGACAAGGTCTCTTCTGTTAGACAGCTTAAAACAACTGTCTCCTAATTTAACCTCACTGGTTCCTGAAAAATGCCAGGGAAATTCCAACCAACAGCCACAGCAGCTCTGACAGTGGGCATCCCCAGATGCAGGCCCACCTGACCATCTTCAGTCACTCAACCAATCACTGCTAGATCCCCAACCCCAAAGGGCCCTTATCTGGGTCACCAAGACCCTGTCCAGGGGACATCCTAGACAAAGTGGCCCAGCTGGACAGCACCTGCTGACTTGACACTGCCACCCCAAGCACTGAATGCTTTGGCCCAAGAGCTCAGCCTTGGGTGAGGCAGTAGGATTTTTCCCCTAAGAAGAATGCACCACTATTCATACTCCTCTCTGCAGGAATGCCTGGGATGCCAGAAAGGGACAGGAGGAAAGGATTCAAAACAGAGCATTTTGATAAGGAGTCTAGTTGTCAGGTCTCACTTTCTTTCTTGCTCTGAACCACAAACTTGCTGAGTGTGGAGGCTGGAAACATCCCCTGGGGCTGAATCTGGGAAGCAAGGCGTCTGGAGCCTGGGAGTTATCTTTCTTCCCCGCAGCGTGGTGGGCCAGGTGAGGAGAGAATCATGAACCAAGAGCTCAGACAGAAGGCAGGACAAAGGCCACTTGAGTGGGGCCCTGTGTGGTGTGTCATAAGATCGCACTGACTCAGTGCTCAGGTTTCTGTAAGAAGTGGCCTGTCCCCTAGGCCCACCCTATGGGATTAGATGGCTGAGCTGGCTGAGGCTCAGCCCCCACATCAGGCTCCCCTCAGAGGCCCCTCCCATCTGCAGGCCTGTGTCCCACCTCTCACCACCCTTACAGATGGTGACCTTGTCCCCACGTGCCCCACACCCTATCACCCACAGGCAGAGCCAACTGTTCCTGCCAGAGGCTGCTGAGGTCAGAGCATCTCCCAGCCTCAGCCCTGAGATCAGGGCTTCTTCTCCTCCCTGGGCCCTCATCTGTGGAGCCATGGTGAGGATGACTTGATTCTGAGACTTTGCTTGGACCAGACACATTGCCGACTCTGGACCACAGCACCCCCCTGGAGCCTCTCTGCACTCAGAGCTGCTAGGGCATTCATGACCCTCCCTGCTGCATCCCACCTCCCACCCTTCTTCCAGACTGTGGGTTCTCTCAAAAAACTTGCTGTAAAGGGTCAGACAGTCAATATTTTAGGCTTTGTTGGCCTCATACAATGTCACATATTCTTTGCTGTTCGAGGAACTTTTTTTAATCCTTTAAAAACATAAAAACCATTCTGAGCAGGGCCACAGGCCAGATATGACCTGTAGTTAGCAGGCACCTTTGTGATAGTACATTGGCCTTTCTCAAGTGCAGCACAAGGATGATCTGCTCAGGGGGATTCCTGACATTCAAACAAGCTGCTCCCAGGTGATGACCTCCCTGGGTTATGACAATGCCGTCATCCAACAAGCAAACATATATGATCATAATTAACTAAGAGAAATACTTAACCAAGATGGAGGGGGACTTTCCACCCAACTGTTCATACATATACATACACTGAGTGGCCAGATTATTATGATCTCTGAACGCATAATAATCTGGCCACTCAGTATATATTAGAGGCCCGGTACATGAATTCGTGCATGGTTGGGGTCCAGCCAGCCTGGTCAAGGGGAGGGGACATAGGTGACTGGCCAGCCTGTCTGCTCGTAGAACTCCTGGTTGAGGGGACAAGTTGCATATTAGCCTTTTATTATATAAGATATACACTGAGTGGCCAATTATGCGTTCAGAGATCATAATAATCTGGCCACTCAGTGTATATTTTTAAATTGATTTCAGAGAGAAAGGGAGAAAGAGAGAGAGAGAGAGAGAGAGAGAGAGACATCAATGATGAGAGAGAATCATTGATTGGCTGCCTTCTGCATACCCCATGCTGGGGATAGAGCCCACAACCTGGGCATGCTCCTTGACCGGAATCGAACCATAACCTCCTGGTTCATATGTCAACACTCAACCACTGAGCCACGTTGGGCAGGCCTAACTCTTCTTTATGAAAATAAAATTCCTTATCAAAATAGACAAGCTTGGCAATTTAAAAAAATAATGGTATTTAAGAACAACCAGCACAGAAATCATGGTTACCAACTGCTACAAGGGGCCACATGCGTTTTCTACATTGGTCCTCGCAGCTGCCACATACCACCATGGACACAATACAATCTAGGAGTGGGCTGAGGTCGCTGTGTCGTTGAGACTGAAATAAAATTGGCTGAATGCCTCTATCTTAAATTCTGTGAGAAGGCCATGATTCTATCAAGTTCTGGCAAATTCCCAAGGCACTCCTGGTTCCACCTTCCCAGTATGTCCTCACCCAGCTCTTCTCTTTTCCCTGTCAGCTGTGGCCCAAGACCTGGAACATGGCCTTTTCCTGTGATTTCCTTCCAAATATATTCATCCAGTAGTTTTGTGTTGAAGTTGACTGCACTGAAGGTTTGAGACAATGGAGAGACCTGGTCTTAAAGCAGCACAAAGTCAAAATTACCAGGATTCATAAAATCAAGCGTGAGCCACCCCATCAAATATCAGGGTTTGCCACCAGCCACATTTCTCCAGAGCTTCTTCCCTCTCAGGACCCTCTTATTCCTCTCTGCCTCATCATCTCCTGGAATCACCTTCCTCCCAAACACAACACTGCTCTTAGCCCTACTTTGGGCTTGTCTTGTCTATCCATGAGTATCTCTGGCAGTGAAGGCACCACTCCATATCTCTGAACTGGCTTACCCTTTGAAATTCCAGTCTTTCCCTTCTTTTCTCCAGCCATGGTCAATGACATGGAGAGGTCTAGAACATATTTTTGTCTTTGATATGAATGATAATCTCTGCTTTAAAAAGCAGAAGTGACTATAGGCAATTTTCAGCATATTACTATACGTTTTCCTCTCTGTTCAGCCTACACCTCCACTTTACAATGAGGAAGTGGAGGCTGACCCTCAGGAACATAGGGCAGATCTGCAGTTGAAATCTAGGCCTGCCTCACTCTGGTCCCCTGCACCAGTGATTCCCAAACCTGTGTGCTCCTGAGAGTCATCTGGAGGGCTTGTTAGAATACAGCGCTCCTGGAGTCACCTTCCCCCCAAACTCAACATGAGGATGCAGGGCCCCATCCTCATGGAATCTCTGAGTCAGTAGGTCAAGGGTGAAACCCGAGAATATGCATTTCTAATGAGTTTTCAGGTGATGCTGATCCATGGACCACACTTTGAGAACCTATGCAGTAGACCATCCATGTTTTTAAATCACAGCGTGTGTCAGGGAATGTGGATATAACTAGCAAATGTTGATACGTTCTTCCTTAAATTGTGCACTCTTTGCTCCTAAAAAAGAATCCCATCACCAGTCTTGTGGTGTGGTGGCCTCTGTTACTTCACACCAGTTTACTCTCACACCAGAGGTTGGAAAACTCTCACCCATTCCAGCCCAATGCCTGTTTTGTACCACCTGTAAGCTAAGAAGGGTTTTTACATTCTTAACGGCTGGGGGGAGGAGGGTAGAGAATATTATTTGTGATACATGAAAATTATATGAAACTCTAACTTCACTGCCTATCAATGAACTTTTATGGGGACACAGTCACACCCATTCATTGACGTATTGTCTGTGCTTGCTTTTCTGCTACTATAATAGAACTGAGTCGTCGAGACAGGGACCCTGTGACCCACTAAGTTTAAATTATTTAGTTTCATCTGGTGTTCCCTTACAGAAAAGTTTGCTTATCTCTGGTCTATGCTCTTTTTTTTTTTTTTCTATACTATGATTTCCCTAGTAGGATAAATCTAATTCTCTGGGGGTTTGTACAGTCCGATGGCTCTATATTTTTCTATTTCACTTCCACCCTTTACTGCAGCTGCTTGGTTGGCCTCTCGCCACAGTGGACATAGTTATTGACTTCAGAATGTCTCTAGTAAGTGGTAGGGTACACTGACCTACACCTTCCTCACTCAGAAGTTGCCCTGCCTATACTCAAATTTGGGGTGCAGATATTTCAATTTCCCTGTTCTTGTACAAATTGAAATTGAATACCACCATTCCTTTGGCAACTACCTTTAACATAGAGCCTGAAGTCAGAAACAATTTCTTCAAAAGCATATCTCTTCCAGTATAAAAAAAATGTAACCTATAAATGTGAATACACATACATACACACATAACCAGGGTTTCCAAATAGACACATACACTGCCTTTCAGACAGTTCATGCCTCTTCATCTACAGCAGAGCTTAACAGAATTTCAAAACAGAATAACAAAACGTCTCAGAAGCTTAGAACAGCTGCAGGAAATGCTCAGAGTTCATGCTCTTCTAGTTCCTACTCAAGAAAGCGTGTCCACCAATATGTCTCCTCGCTCAAGAATATGCTGGGTACCATTTAGAAGTCAAAGAGCTTCCTTGGCCTTCTGGGCAGATTATCTCATGGTCTGTCTCTAGGGTCACTTAACAACCAGTGCAAAGGCACAGACTTTTTGCAAAACCTTGACAATAACCAGTTTTGTGTTTGTTTGTTTTTCTGAATAGAAGACAAATTTCTTTGCCTGAGCAATAATTTTCTAGCTTCTGTCTTACATTCAGAGAATCTCCATGGTTTTGGCACCAGAGAAAGGAAGAACCATCTGTCCCTCTATGCTTCTTGGCTTGAATTCCTGGGACCATTGTTACTCTCTTTCGGGAGGCCTAATGCACAGGCATTCCCCAGCTAAAGAGAACAATAGCAGGCAGGTAATAAGTTGGAGCTGTAATGGGAGGAAATGAGTGAGCATCCAAAGCCCTCGCTTTGACTAACCGACCACAGCTGTACAACCGCAGCACCAGGATATGTGGAAGGTTGGGATGTAGGAAGTCTGGTAATTGTTTTATGGTGGGGAATTGCAGTGTTTATCTAAAGATTACTCTATCATGTGCTCTCTTAACGGATGGCTTTTGGCTCACTTGGAAGTTCTATGAGCTAAATTTAAAGGTGCAACTGTTTTTCCAGGAGAAGAAGAAGAGAATAAATTTCGATGAAAAAGGACAGCTCTGGGATAAATGCTTTGGTGAAGCTAGATCCTCAGGGCAGGTGTCTACAAATAATTGGTTTAGTACCTTGGTAATTAACCACTAAAAAAAAAAAAAAAAAAAACTGCTACAGAGGATGGCACTGCACAGCACACATGAGCTGTAGAGTTTTTAGGTGCCAGTTCTATTTTCCTGGAACCCTGTGAATCCACCGTATTTCTTCATAGCCAGGGTCCCAGCATGGAAGAGATAGCGCATCTCCTTCCAGTAGCCCTTGGAGTTCTCAGAAAACAGCGTGGACTTGTTTTTTATTTTCTTTGATGCAGTTTGTCTATCTGTATGCTCTGCCCATGCACCCAGGATTGATCCTGGAGTGGACTTGCAGCGTGGCTACAAGCAAAAAGAGCAAGTGCCCCCATCTGCTATAACCCTGGGGTACCAAAGGACCCTCTTGATTCAAGCCCTAGACAGAGAATCAAGCACTATTAGGAGATGCCATCCCACCACCCGGTGCAATGACTTCCTCAATCAAAGAGAAATTGGCAAAGAGAAAATTCACTATCTGAGGGCACAGTTCTGAACCACACACCTACTAATTCAATGCTTCTTTGCTTTGATAATCTAGTGGCTAATTTTACTTGTGAGATCTTATCGTGTGCATTTCCTTCCTCCCTGCTCATTGACGGTCCATGTAAAACAATTGTCCTTATGGAGTCATCATCCCCGTGGGAGACTGACCATAACTGTAGTAATTGTTCAGGCTGGTAAATAGGTCGAAAGAGCAGAGAATGGCACCGTATCTCCATGGAGCATCCAGACTGTGCTAGGCTGGCCCTTTATGAGCATGACATCATTGAGTCCTCAGCGCACACACACCCAAACCCAGGCACAAGTTCAATGACACCCAGGAATGAAGATGGAGGATACAAAATTCTAGTTTCCTTTTGGGTAAATAAAAATGATGCACCTTTCTCAAATTTTCTGTAAAAGCAACTATCAGTCTCTCCATTCTCAGAAAGGTTATAATGAAGCAAGAAGTATTTGGGAGGAAGAACAAATATTTTGCAGACATTCACGGAAAGAATTTCCTTAAGCAGTGTTTTCCATATGTAGGAATTGGGGGCTGCCGATCAAACCAGTTTGTTATTCTGACAATGATGATCCTTGTCACTTGCTGATAGCAGCTTTAAAAGCAGGAAGCAATAGCAAATTGTAAACCATAAAATGAAATAAACCCTAAGTGCTCACGATGTCCTCTGCATCACTCTAAACTCTTCACATTACTGACCCATTTAACCTTCACAAACCTTATGAGTTAGGTATCACTAATAGTCCTATTTTATAGATGAGGAAATTGAGGCCCAGAGAGGATTAGCCAGTTTCTACAAAGCATTTATTCCAAAGGTCATAAGGCCAGTGAGTGGCATAGATAGGATTCAAACCCAGTCTGGCTGCAGGGTCCATACTCTTAATAATTACACTATTTTGCTCCTCTACATTACTGCCTAAGCAATTACACCACAAAGAAATACAAAGCTCTCAACAAGCCTAACCAAACAAGAAAAAGCAGCTTCTGTCTTACTCATCTTCCCAGGTCATGGCCAAGAAAACCTAGAGTGACTGCTGTCAGCATCAGGTGACGTGTGAGACCTATGCCTAATTGGAACAAAATATATTATTTAAACCCAGCACACAATTATCTTCGCAGGGTTCTAGTAAATTAATTAAACAAGGAGGTGCTAGACTGAGATGGCCCAAATGCTTTACACCTACATAAGTAAACCAAAGTCTAAGCCTGTAAATGCTTCGTTTTTAAGAAATTGAAACCTAAGGACAACCAATCACAGGAGATAAGGCTTTAAGCCACAGCCAATCAAACAAGTTCCTTTGTGTTTCTGTATCTTCTCTCTCTGTCTCTCCCTTGGCTCCTGTGGGTGAACATCTCCTAATGACCCCCAATGTGGTACTGCCTGATTCAAATAAATTTTTAAATGTTTAATATGCCTGAGTTTACCTTTTAACTGTTCTAAATATAACTAGGGAAAGGTTCACATTTTAGTTGGAAATGACCAGAGGCAAAACAACTGCTAAAAGTAACCTGAATGGGGCCAGTATCCCACACAATGTATCCTTCTCTTTTTAAAAAATATATTTTATTGATTTCTTTACCGAGAGGAAGGGAGAGGGATAGAGAGTTAGAAACATCAATGAGAGAGAAACATCAATCAGCTGCCTCCTGCACACTCCCTAATGGGTATGTGCCCGCAACCAAGGTACATGCCCTGACTGGAATCGAACCTAGGACCCTTGAGTCCACAGGCCGAGGCTCTATTCACTGAGCCAAACTGGTTAGGGCATGGTTTTCCTTCTTTAAAGGAATATAGGAGACACTCCTGAGGTCAAATATTTGAAAAAATCTTGATGATGTTTTTGCACCCTTCCTTGTCAAGGAGACAATGCCTGGATGAAGCATGGAGCATCCTGAGCCATATGCCAAGCACCCAGCAACATCCTGTAGCATCTCATCAAGACCTGTTTTGGAAATGGAGTCTCGCTCTCCAGCCACCACCATAACTGGGAGTCTGGGTGTGTGAAGAGGTGACAGGCAGCCAAACACCCAGAGGGACTTGCAAAATGTGCCCAGGGCATTTCTAATGCACCATCACTCCAACACCCTCATGATATGGAGTGATCTCCCCCTCTTTCCTCATGGAGCAGGGAAGTGGGTTTTCGGGACCAGTGATGGATCCTGGGCAGGCTCTACTCAGAAGAGGTCGATGGGACAGTGTTTTTCATTCCTTCCTTGGTGCTAGAAAATGAATGGTTGTGTCCCTGACAAAATTCAAATATTGAAATCTAATCGCCAGTGTGATGGTATTAGGAGGCGGGGCCTTTGGGAGGTGATGATGTCATGAAGGTGGAGCCCTCATAAATGGAATTTGTGCCCTTATAAGACAGTCCAGAGAGCCTCACCTTCCACCACGTGAAGACATGAGTCTATGAAACAGGAAGCGGGCTCTCAGACACCAAATCGACCAGTGCTTTGAGCATGGACCTTCCAGCCTCCACACTGTGAGAAATAAATGTCTGTTGCTCAAACCACTGTCTATGGCATGTATTTTTGTTATAGTAGCCCAGATGGACTACAACACTTGTCCTTTTTCTCCCTCTCTAAGGTAGGTGCAAGCTTTCTATATAGGAAGCTGATGGATATGTCCTTCCCATAGATACGAAGGCAGCTGCTCAGAGCAGTGGCCAGTGAGCTGTGGTTGGCTGGCCAGCAGGGGTGCAGCCTACAGAGCCCCCTGACTCTCTGTCCTTCTTTGTTAGCTCTCTCTTCCTCACTCTTTCCCAATCTCTCCTGCAGAGAACTTCCTGCCAGGCCAGACCCTGTCTGGTTACAGTGCCTCTCCTCTAGTTACAGCACCCTTCTTCCAGTTACAGCATCCCTCCCCCAGTGACAGAACCCCTCCCCCAGTTACAGTGCCTCTCCCCAGTTTCAGAACCCTTCCTCCCACAGTTGCAGAGTTTTACAACCATGGCCAGCAGTGTCTCTGCCCAGATACCTCTGGGAAGTTTCCAGGACCCACAGACTCTGGGGCAATACCCAGCTTCATGGGATGAAGTCTCCATCGAAAGGAAGCAGAGAACTACAGCTGTCAAAATAGTCCCTTCCACCACTGCCACTGTCCCCAATATCCCAGACACTGGAAGCTTTTAGATCATCTGTAGGACAACGTTGTCTAACATCTGAGGACCACCCACAGCAAAAACACCTGGGATGCTGGTTAAAACACAAACACCACCCCCACACCACATCCCAGGCCTCCTGAAATGGAACCCCTGGAGCAAGCCTCTGAAACTTGAGTGAAGGGCCCACAGATGTGGAGAACCACTGCTTAAAGACCTAGATCCAAATGGGGCCTGAGTAACAGTAATAGAGTAACCCATTAACAGTGGTGGAAACTGAGGGGACCCAAGATTGGGGAGGCCTGAAAGAGAAAAGGATCACCTAGGTTCGAGGTTCTGGTAACCCCAACCCTGGAGAACCATAGAGAGTTGCTGGTCCCTAAAGGGCTTAGGGGCATCTTCCTGAAGCCTCAGCCTGTTCCTCCTCACACCAGTTATTTGGTTATTTTGTATTTTCTTATGATGGCATCAAGGAGTGTCCCCTTTACCCTCTTTGCTCCCTCTCCCCCCATTCTACCTCTTCTAGGAGGGGCCCTGTGGTAGCAAGCAGGGCATGGAGGCTCAGGGAACTGGAGGTCCCATTGGTGAGTGACAGGATCACACATTTATGACAATTTCTTGCTTGAACCCCTTCCAGATGGGTCCACAGGGCTAGATTGAGGGGGCGTGGGTGGTGGTGAGGAATCAGGCTGGGTGGGATTTGAGAGTGACAGGGCTCTCAGAGAGGGCAGGAGGAAGGGGAAGGAGATCCTTGGGACACTGACATGACACCCTGCAGTCTACCAGGGCAGGAGATCAGCCAGAGTCATAGGGCAGAAGCCCTTATAAGAACCAAGACAGACCAGGAGGATCATTGGGCAAGAAGCCTGTTAACCCGGGGACAGGACGCATGAAGGGAGACTCATGAAGGGAGACGGCCTGGCCCTGGCTCTCTGTCCTGCTTCCTAGGTCCCCTGCCACTTCTCCACAATTGCTCAGGCCTCACAGTTAACCTAGAACCTGTAGAAGGTGCATCTACTCTCTACAGAAAGCCATCAAAGGTGGCCGGGTGTGCTCTGCTCATTTATAAGGAAGCTCTACACTCCCATGTCCATAGTCTGGTGTCACTTTCCAGGGCTGCCATCACAGAGCGCCATACGCTGGGTGGCTTAAAATAACAGCCATCACTGTCTCACAGTTCCGGAGGCCAGATGTTTCAAATCAAGGTGGCAGCAAGGTTGATTCCTTCTGGAAGGCCCTGAGGGAGGGAGGGTCTGTTCCTTGCTTCTCTGCCAGCTTCTGGTGGCGGCTGGCAAGCTGTGGCAGTCTTTGCCTTGTAAGTGCCTCACTCTCATCTCTGCCTCCATCTTCAGATCCTGGCTTCTCTGTGTCTGGCCTTGTGTCCTCTTCTTACAATGACACCAATCATACGGGGTTAATAGCCCACCCTACGCCAGTATAACCTCATTTTAACTTGATAACATCCACAGAGACCCTGGTTTCAAACAAGGTCACATTCAAAGGCACCAAAGGTTAGGACTTGGGCACATCTTTTTAGGGGACATTTAACCCACCAGGTCTGGGTAACTAAGCGACGGGTGCAGAGTGACTCCTGTCCACCGACCCAGTGACCTGTTGCCATATCATTTCCCCACCGTGGACAGCAGCTTTCTTGCTTAGAAAGGAAGGAGTTCACTTAGTCTCTTCCAGTCCTCAAGGTTGTGACTGCTTTCTCCTGCGATGTTCCCTCTGCTCTCTCCTCCAATTACGGATGAGGAGCTGGTGCCCCAGACTGCCCTCCCTTCCTCTGGTCAGCTTAAGGGCTGCAAGGATTCTGTCTGGTACTCCAGCTTCCACCCTTGGTCTCCATGTGCACACAAACTCCTCAGCTCCCTCCTGGCCTGGCAGCTACTAAGCAGCTAACTCCACTCACGCCTTCCATCCATCAGGTTCCTGCCCCAGCCAGCCTGTCTCCAGCTCCTTTGATTTATTTCTGGTTCCCATTCTCTTGTCTCACCTGTCTCCCCGCAAACACCTCTGTTTACATAAAACACAGAGTTTGGCCTCTTGTCTATAGACAAATGGTCGGCAGGCCGAAGGGGTGGTGGAGTGGGCTCCTGGCTGAGACAGGAGGACCAGCTTTTACCAGGCTGTGCTGCTGCCAGCTGCTGTGACTGCCCCCATCCTCGTGCCTCAGAGGTGGGACTCGATGGGAGTAACAGGCTCCAAACAAGCGAACAAGGGGGAGCAGGGGATGTTAGATACACTCTGCTGACCTTGTGTTAAGCCACTCCAAAGAGAAGGCACAACTTCCCCAAATCTGTGGCTCCTGGGACTGCAAGGATGAGGCCCAGGCTTGCTTCTGAAATTGAGTACATTGAAATAAAAGCTACTTAGTAAGGTCTCCACCCCAACTAAGGTTTTTCCGAATTCTAGGGATCAAACTCTAGGCTGCAGGGGCTCTGAGGAAGCAGTTTCCTGCATGGGAAGCAGAGCACCGGCCACACATTTTGATGCTCAACTTCAACGTGAGAGGGAATTCTGTGAGCTGCTGTGTACACTGCCCCCAGACAGCACTGTGTTATGGAAACAGGCACAGGCGGGATTTCTAGACAGAGGCGCTGTTTACCCTTCTTACACGGGCACAAGGTCAGCAAAAATGGAAGTCCCCCAGTGCCTGCCAAACAAGGTGAGAGTCGGGGAGGGGAGGTGGCAGGTTCCAACCACTTTTCCAGCCAATGTATCCATGGAAGGAGGAAACCTTGGTCTTATGCTGGGCCCTTAAATGCATGATGTCATTTCAGCCTCATAACTTCTACAGGCATTATCATCGCTATTTGTTTGTTTTATTAATCCTCACTTGAGGATATATTTTTCCATTGATTATTTATTTATTTATTTTTCAGTGAGAAACATCAGTGTGAGAGACACACATTGGTTGGTTGCCTCCTACAGGAGGGCCGACCAGGGCCAGGGATCAAGCTTGCAACCCAGGTATCTGTCCTTGACTGGAATCAAACCAAGACCCTTCAGTCTGCAGGCCAACACTCCAACCACTGAGCCAAACCAGCTAGGGCATCATCATTATTTTTTTGTTTCTGTTTTAGCTGAGGGGAAAGAGGGTGAACTAGTTCTCCAGAGACACTCAGCTAAAGAGAAAGCGAAGATCTGAACCCAACTCCACCCTGTGCTTCTCCCGACGTGCCTTGCCTCTGTGTGGTGTGAGGGAAAGGACAGCAGTAGGGGTAACAAGTTTCTTGAAGGGGTAACAAGTTTCATTGAATTATTATTTTTATGTTAGGAAGAGAGTGTGTTTGGTAGGAAGAAAAGGAGCAAAAGGAAGAGAAAAAGAAAGGACCAGGAGGAGGGCTCTTCTTTGCCAGTTAAGGGGGGAAAAGATGGGAGAGAGGTAAGGGAACAGAGATCTTTTTCCATTTAGAATGGTTTGCAAAGAGCCTCATATTGGAAACTTCCCACGGCCTCAGACTGGCCACTTCTCTAATAGGTGTAAGCCAGTGAGGTTTCTCTGGCTGCCTTGCTGAGTCATGGCCAAGTTAACCTAGAAAAGCTCAGATATTACTGATTCAATGTCCATGTCTGTCTCCGTCTCACCACCTGCCTTTGCTACCCCAGGTGAAATGCCCTGAAGAAAAAAGGGAGAATAATGACATAGAAACAGAAAGAGAGTATAACCTGGGCAAATTTTAGCATGAAAAGGTTGAGAAAACGTTACATTTTGCTTTTGATTTCTCTGCCATCAGTGATTGTTGGCCGTTGTTACAGAACTTCAGAGCCCGGAGATGACAACTCTTATTATTGTCTCCTACGTGAGATGCTAGAAGAACCTGGCAGATATTATTAGGTCCACTTCAGAGTGAGGAAACCAAGTCAGGGAGAGCAAACACCAGACCTGTCTGAGCTCAGTGGAGACAAAGAGACAGAGAGTTGAAAAACAGCCTCAGAGAAAGTCTGAAACTGTCTTCCAGCAATGAATGGGCTAAGGTGTATTATTTTGTCTAGGATAACAAAAATCAGAATTTAAAGTGTATTCCCTTACTTACCCGGGGGGCTCAAGAACTCTTTCCTCTTGCATTTTATGACTCTGGTTTTGCTTGTAGAAGTAAGTGGCACTATAAATCCCAAATAGCTCCCTACCTGCGGTTCCTCCCCACAGAGACTTGAAGTGATTACTAGATATGGTTTCAGGCTCTGCAGAATGATAGGAATCTCAGAGTTTGCTTTCTGTTCAGATTTTCCAGGAAGAGAGGGTAATTTAAGTGGTATTTTATTATCTCGAAAGAAATGGCAGTAAATACGTTCTGTTACCGAGAACTGACACTTAACTAATTTTCTGTTACCGGAGATCTTTCTACTGGAATCAGAGTAAAACTCTCAAGTTCAAACAAGTTGCCTTCCCAGATTAGATTATTTCGTACTGAATTGCCACTCTTTAAGACCACCTGCAATTGGAAATATCATTCCTTTGAACAATGGGTAGAGGTAGAGAAGAAAGGAATCCAGCCCCTTATCTGCCTCAATTCCAATGTGGCCCTACTTATGCTAGCCCAAGGAGGGCTGCATGGGAAAACTTGGTTGACAGTCTGCATGTTGTCTTTTGTGTGGGGTCGAGGAAGGGGATAACATTGGTTTATAACATCATGTAAGTTTCAGGTATACAACTTAATAACTCAAAATGTCTATACCCTATAGCATGCTCACCACCAAAAGTGTAGTTTCCATCTGTCATAATGTATTTGACACCCTTACCCATTTTGCCCTCCCTCCATCCTTTCCCTCTGGTAACCACCAATCCATATTTAGTAATTTGCTTTTGTTTTGTTTGTTTCTTTGTTTTATATTCTACATATGAATGAAATCATACAATTTTTGTCTTTTTTTCCATCTGATTTATTTCACTTATCATAATGCCCTCAAGTTCCATTCATGTTACAGCAAATGGCATGCTGTTATCATTTTTTTGGCTGAGTAGTATTCCATTCCATATACACGGCATCTTCTTTATCCATTCATTGGTCGACAGACACGTAAGTTGTTTCCATATCTTGGCTATTCTATATAATAAAAGGCTAATATGCAAATCGACTGAATGGCAGAATGACCAGTTGCTATGATGCACACTGACCACCAGAGGGCAGACGCTTAATGCAGGAGCTGCCCCCTGGCGATCAATGCGCTCTCACAGGGGGAGTGGCACTCAGCCAGAAGCAGGGCTCACAGCTGGTGCAGCGGCAATGGCGGGAGCCTTTCCCACCTCCATGGCAGTGCTAAGGATGTCTGACTGATGGCTTAGGCCTGCAGGGAGTGGACCTAAACTGTCAGTCAGACATCCCCCCAGGGCTCCCAGACAGTGAGAGGTCACAGGCCGGGCTGAGGGACCCCCCGCTGAGTGCACAAATTTCGTGCACTGGGCCTCTAGTTGTAAATAATGCTGCAATGAACATAGAGGTGCCTATATCTTTTCAAACTAGTGTTTTCATATTTTTTGGATAAAAACCCAGATGTGGAGTAACTGGATCATATGAAAGCTCTATTCTTAGTATTTGGAGGAACCTCCATACTCTTTTCTATAGTGGCTTCACCAATTTACAGTCCCACCAACAGTGAACATAGATTCCCTTTTCTCCACATCCTCTCCAACATTCAAGTTGTTTTTGAAGAGGATAATATCTGCTCCAGGCCCCAAGTTATTGAGAAGTACACATTAAGCCAGAATCACATTATAGCTGTCTGAATTACAGTGACTGACAGCTGAGAAATCTCATTATGCATTTCTGCAGGATTGCAGTAACGCTTTGATTAGTATTTAGATGTTTACATTTTCAGATGCAGCATTTTTCTTTGCTCTTAAAGAATATTTGATAACACTGAGGCCAAGCTTTGAAGCTCTATAATGTGTTGAAGATGAGGCCAGTGCCATACAAAACTAAAGTGTGTTTTGTTTTATTTCTCCTTAATTTCATATTGTCTAGGTCAACTCTGGTTTTTCTTCTCTTGGACAAAGAAGGAGCTGAACAGAAGTTATGCAGCCTGTAATTCATTCCAAATCATAACATTTGCTCTTGACCTCTGAAAAAACATTACCAAATTCTTACATAATAGGAATAAGTGGCAAAGCAGGCAGTTTTGAAATAAACAAACTATCTTTATTTGCTACCAAGAAAGATCAAATGTAAATATTTGGTTAAATAAAATTGCATAGTTATAAGAAAATTAGCATGTGATCAAATAAGGATATTTTCACAGAATCTTGACTTGATGTTTTAAGTCATTGGTGATTAATGGTAAAAAATGAGATTTCCGCCCCCGCCAAAAAAAAAAAAACTAGTCCTGTAGCAGAACATATGGTACTGTCATATTGTAGGGCCATGAGTTCTACTCATTGGAATAGGCTTTGGAAATAACTGTGCTGGTTATTAAGCTACTGGAGGCCTAATGTATGAAACTTGTGCAAGGGGCTCAGTCCTCACAGTGGTGGCAGCTTGCCTTGGCCCTCACAGCCCGGGCTTTGTCTGGAAGGTCATCTGGAAGGACATCCAGAAGGTCATACAGCTGTCTGGTCTAATTAGCATATTACACTTTTATTATTATAGATTGCTTCTCTGCTCCAAATCCACTATTCTAAGTTCTGTTTTGTAATTCTGATGCTGCAAACCCCATTCATCCTTTTTTTCTACTCTTAAAATAGCCTTTAACTAATAGTTTTATTTTACTAATACATATTTCAAATTTTAAAAATATTTTGAAATCCATTAATTGGAGTGCTTCATTCACATAAAAATTCTTTGGTAGATAGATCAGTACAATCTCCAAGGCTACATACAACTATTTATTCCCTGCAATACCCACATGCTGTCTCAATATTCGTGAACCCCCCCCAAAAAAAAAAATTCATATGTTGAAATCCTAACCCCAAAATGATGGGTCTTAGGTGGTAGGAGCTTTGGGAGGTACCTAGATTATGAAGCAAGGATGGTGCCCTCATGAATAAGATTAGTGCCCTTGTAAAAAAGGCTCCAGAGAGATCTCTGGACCCTTCCACCATGAGAGGACATAGGGACAAGGTGCCAGCTATGAATCAAGTAGAAGGCTCTCAGAAAGAAATCACCAGAACACAACTAGATTGGTACCTTGATCTTGGACTTCCAGCTTTCAGAATTGTGAAAAATAAATTTCTATTGTTTATAAGCCACCCATTCCATGGTATTTTGTTAAAGTAGCCTGAATGAACTCAGACACGAGGTAACCTTTTCTGAGTTAGGAAGTAGGAAGAAATAACTACTGGGAAGTGTGGAAGCCTTCAGGGCCCTGAGGAATCTCTTTAAAGGTTTTGAACGATGGGGCATGACTGCTCAAGTTCCCATCAAAAAAGTCCCAACCAAAGCCCTCTGCCCCATTCCATCTCCAAATCCTCAAACTGAAGTTGTTCATTACCTCGTTAACAATTTTTAATATATTAACATTTATGATGGACAATTCCTGAGACTTTATCTTGAAGTTCCAATATCCATGAGTACTTTTGATAACTGGCAGGCCATAGTAGCATTTCCATGTAAAATACATAAAGAAACAGAGTCACATTGAGATGCAGTTGCTTGGTAAGCTACTCTGAATGTGAAAGACCATCCCCACACCCCAGTCTCTAAGGTAAGAGATTCAGATCATGTTTCAGCAATTTAAATCCCTAAGTCATGGTTCTTCCAGGTCATTCATTAATGGTACCCAAGAATAATCTAGCAAATAGTCAATGCCAAGAAAGTTAAATCTTCAAATGCCAAGGGTCTGGTCTGTGTATTGACTTTGGTTGGTCTATTTTGATTAAAACACAGTAACTAAAGTTCATATAAAGTGAGAATACAGCATAATGTATTGGAAATAGAATGAAATTTGGAGGGTAGGTTTTACATATAAGTCCTTAGGCACAGCATTTGACTTCCCTGAGCTTCAGTTTCTTCATCAGTAAAATGGAGCTAATAATGAAATCTACTTCCCCATTATGTTTGAGAATAATGCAACACTTCACACCAAAACACTCTACCACAGGACAATTTCTATCTCAGGAATCACTTTAGAACTCTTGATAGCACCCATAGCTAAAATAGTTTCTGGCATATAATGAGTGTTCAAGAAATGTATGTTGACTAAGTGACTGACTGAGTAAATGAATGCATTTCCTGTTTTATTAAGTATCCTGACAGCATCTCTGTACTATGAAAGAATTTACTAGTATATAGCTCTTAAATGAACCCATGTCAGGGAGAAGCAACCTAGAAATTGAAAGGATCTGGACCATTTTAAGTCTTAGACTGTATTCTAATTCATTTAAAAGTGATCTTTTTCCCAAAAAGCTTTAAGAACTTTCCAGGAATTATGTCATTAATCATGAATCCTTCTGATAAGAATGAGTGCAAGAAAAAAATCATGCCAGATACAGCAGCTGTATGACAGTGACAACTGAAGACACTGAGGCAGCTTATCCTGATCAGCTACCCTGGGCTATGGGACTTCTGGTACTCAGAGATTGGCTGCTTCCAGAACTCAGGCATAAAGAATGGCAAAAACCTATCTTTTGGTTATAAGTAACCAAAGTGCATTTCTGCTGGTAGGCCATTTTCTAAGTTTTTCTTTCCTCTTCCCAACAGGAGAAAAGAAATTGGTGTTCTCCACTGATGCCTGGTATGAACGCCTGGCCACGGAATCTGCTCAGTAAATACATGCTCAAGATTTAGATAAAATAGAGCATGAAGATTATGTGACCAAACTACTTAATTCTCTTATTAAGATCCATGGCCTGAGCTCTGTGTTTCTAAAGAAAACAAGACCCCACAGCTTAGCACTTGCAGGGGAAAATAAAAAGCTGTGGTTGTTGCTGACTCCACCACCACACTCTCCAGCTCTGTTTCACTGCCACTCACAAACCCATTACAAGCCAGATGCATTTCCCAAGTGCTATCAGTGAAAATGCCCAGGAATCCAAAGATGGTTTTTATGTTGTTTAAAGCTCTGAGCATTACACTTAAATCTTAGGCCAAACTATAAACAAAACTCAAGCCTGTTCATATGTGGTATTATTCCTTCTGCATCTTATTAAAACACCAAGGATGACAACCCTGAAGTTTCCATAGTAGCACCTCTGCTGAGGATACAAATGGCCATCTAACTTATGGGAGGAGAGGACTCCGGGAGGGGTGGAGGCTAGGCAGCAGTCCTGGTACATAAAAAGGTGACCAGTCCCTTTGGAAATGGAACTCAGAGGTCTGCTTGGACTGGGCCATAAATAACAGAAAATTATGTTTATGTTCAACTAATATTTATCACATCTTAGCCCATTTTAGTTGCTATAACAAAAATACCACAGACTGAGTGGCTGAAATCCAAGAGCAAGGAACCAGCAAGCACATTGAGTGTCTGGTGAGAGCCCACTTCCTGGTCTGCAGATGTCCATCTTCTCGCTGTGTCCTCACATGAACAAAAGAGTGAAAGAGCTCTCTGGGGTCTCCTATATAAGGGCATTAATCCCATTCATGAAGGCTCTACCCTCATGACCTAATCACACCCAAAGGCCCAACCTCCAAATACTAGGATTTCAACATACATATTTTGGGGAGACACAATCATTCAGTTGATAGCAACCATCTTTTCGGGACTCCCCCATTGATAACCAATTCCCTTGGGCTTTCTAGACCTGGATTCTCTCACCCCTTCTTAGGCAGAGCAGTGAGTGGAATCTGGGGAGTGCTTGGAAAATGCAAATGTGCCATTTGCTAACTGTGGGAAAGTAAAGAAGTTTCTTCATCTTCTTGAACTTCATTCTCTCACCTGAAAATAAGGATAATAATAACTGCCTGGGAATTCAGTGGAGCTTAAGTGTCCAAAGAAGTCACTATCATAGTATGTGGCACTCAGGCACTCAATTAAAAAAAAAACACAACTATTGGATATGTGCTATATTCTAGCAACATCCTACTGCTATGGGGCTGACAGCTGTCAGAATCTGTAACAGACTTGAGATGAGTAGGAAGAAGGGTGGCCCAGAAGTGTTAAAAAATGGGGATCATTGCAGTGGAGGATATATCACCTAAATACCCATACAGCACCATAGTTATCACTCAGCAAGTATTAGTCTTTCTTCTTCAATTATAGCAAATGATTATTGTCAACTCTGACTTTTTAGGGTCACAGGGTGTGATTCAACGGAGCAAAAGACGCATGGGCACACAAAAAGCCTGTCTCTCCTGTGATAATTCAGACCAAAATCTGGCCAGTTTCATCTAGGACAGACAAATAAAAGAAATATACAAAAGAAGCCTCTCTAATCTATATGCCCATCACTTATTTAAATGACATCAACGGGCTGTTTAGAAGCACTGGGGAAGCACAGCAAGGATCTAATGAGATGGTGCGAGAATGCTTCTGTGGGAAGCGTGGTACAGCGGGAAATAATGGGCACTGGAGATCAGACACACAGGTTCCTAATCCGGCCCTGCTTTTATTGGTTGACTGTAGGCGAGTTCTAACATTGCCTCCGTTTATTAGTTTCTATCTCTGTAGAATGGGCCATTAATGTATACTTTTCAAGGTTGTAGAGAAAATTAAATAAAATGAGGCCCATCGAACCCCTGTCCAATAAAAATTTATTTTTCCTCCTCTTGAGTTCTTCTAATGGTATAATAGAGGTTTATGCCATGTTATTAATCATTAGCTTAAGCCATGCATGATAATGTAGGCTGACAATAATATATGTCTTTCACTTGGGGACAATTCATATCATATAGTAAGTAATTTGTCTGAGAGAATTAAAGGAATTACATTGCTGGTCACATGGCAGCGCTCAATAAGTGTGGAAACTGGTCAGTTTTCCTCAAAACATTCAGATCTTCCTTTTATTAGTTCTACATGGCATCCCTAAAATAAATTGTATCAATTTATTGAGCAAAATAAATTATGCTCAATATTTATGACACACCTTAGTCAGTGGTCCCCACTTTGGGTTTTTCAACTCTGATTTTCAAAGGGATTCCATAGAGGTGAGAAATTTGGGAAGCATGATGTCATTTGTTCCTTCCTTTTATGTGTTCTTTCCTCACTGGGCAGGACAGTGAGTAGAATGACCAGATAGTGACTTAGGGTCCCAGATCTGCCATTTTTTATCTGTGCAACTGTGCACATGCATCATCTCCTCAAACTGATTATTATTCTGCTCTTCTCCAAACTTACTGAATTGAAACAAAAGGGTTGAATCTATTACTCCAGGGATAATTGTAGTGGTTTCTGCTTCTGATTGTATTCAGTCTGGCAAAACCACTTTTACGTGTAGGTTAAAAAGTCAGTGAATACAGGTCTTTGAAGTGTTCCCTCCAGCCCAACTCACAAAAGAGTATGTCTTACTAGGGGTCCAGTACATGAATTCGTGCACCTTAAAAGGAACTGTGGGCCACAAGGCTGTAGTGGGCACAGGGGTGGGTCTTGGCCCATCCTCCACGACCCCACCCAGGCCCTCCCGCCACAGCCCCTGGTCCTCTGTCTGCCAGCAGCCCTGCTCCCCCTGCCACTGCTCCCATGCACTGACGGTGCCAGCCCCACTCACACCCACTGATGGTGTGGAGCAATTGGGGCTAGCGCCAGCACCAGATGCAAGCCGGGCCATCGCTGTCAGCGGGTGTGAGCAGCGGCTGCTATCCTGATTGCCCCTCCGGAGCAGGGGGAGGTGGAGAAGCCCTCAGGGGCAATTGGGGATGACAGCTGCCGTTTGCACCCGCTGACTGCACCAAGCAATTGGGATCAGTGCCAGGCACTGGCAGCAGGTGCAAGCAGCAGCTCCAGAGCTGGCAGCAGGTGCAAGTGCCTGGTGGGACCACAGCACATGGAAGGAAAGAATTTTCAGTAACCACCAGAGGATTGGCCCGATGATAGCAACTGGTGCCCCACCTTGGTCTGGTGCCCCCACTTACCTGCTCTACAATCCTGCCGCGGCCGATGCCCACCATGTTTCGCACTCTGCCATCTGCTGCCGACACCTGCCATGTTCCGCATGTGCACCCCCTGTGGTCAGCGCATGTCATAGCGACCGGTTGTTCAGTTGTTCCACCATTCGATCTATTTGCATATTAGGGTTTTATATAGATAGATTCTCACTAGCTTGCCCAAGCTTCTAAAATCCCCTGCACCAGGTCTGAAGAGATGATGCATGTGCCTAGTTCCACAGAGAGATTCATTCTCTGAGGTTAAGGCATTGTCCATCTGCCATCTTCTCACCCAATGTCAACAGTCAGTCTTGGCTTACAAGTTTCCATAGCCAAGTAACAAAGGTCTTCCTTCAAGTCTTTGAAGGCAGTGGGCACTTTTTGGTCTACCACACTTTGCCCACCTTTCTCTCTACCAGAAAACTACTTCTTGCCCATTATAACCACTATTATTAGCTCCTCTCCACTCTGCCCAGTGACTCCTACTTCTTATCCAGAAAGCCCTCCCTACCTTTCTATGTGTTCCCATAACACCTGTTTGTTTTCCAATCATAGTCAATTAATATTCAACAAAACAAGTGCTAATTATGACTGTGCATGCCCCATTACACTATAAGCCTCATGGGACGAAGGGCACATCAGTCTTATTTCTCCAGTGTCTGCCACAATCCCACTTAGCAGTTATAGTAGCTACACACATCAATTTCCATTGTGAAAGTATCTCCCAACCAAATTGTGTATATAAACAAAAATTTATTTTGTTGTTTGTATTAACCAATGACATAAATAAATATATGCTAACCTCCCTTCAGAACAATTCAGGTTCCTTTGGTTATAAGAAATAAACTGTGATTAGGGCTATGTGTTGGCAAGGTACATAGTAGATCAGATATGGGAGAGCTAAGTCTAGGAACTTAGATCTGGGGGAGGGGAGGAGGTCTTAGAGCTTAGATAACTACTTACAATCTTATTGGAGTGCTGCCTCTGGAAACTATAGGCACCAACTATTTTTAGTCTTTTTCTCATTCTGCTCAAAATTTAAATTCCAGGATAGCTTGGGCCATGATGCCAGCCCTGAGCTAGGGCAAGACAGGACACCTTGAGTAACAATCTCACCAACCATCTTGAGTAATAGTCTCACAAAGCTATATTAAATGAGGGAGAAATGATTTCCCACAAGGAAACTGAATACTATTACTAAAATAGGTACTGGACGATAGATAGACGAAAGTATTCTTACTTTAATAAAATATGCAGTGTTATCACACTCAGTCAATTAAGTAATAATTGGAAGCAAACAAAGTTAACATTTTTGTTAGCCTGAGTAAACTTATGATGGATAATTTTCTTAAAACAAAAACTTACTTTAATGCACTTTAAATTAAGCCTTGAAAAAGAGTAACTCATAGGATGTAAGCAGAACACAACTCTATTCCTTCCCTTCACTATTTGAGCTATTTCTGCCCTGCACCGTCTTGAATAAATTCCTGGCTAGCTTCCATATCTGTGTCAGGCATCCTTTGATTAGAAAAAATTCTCCGGTCACTTTTAGAACCAAGGACAGCCTCCATTCAGTAGCTAAAATCCTCTCATGTGTAATAATAAAACTATGAACTTCATTGAAAATTCCTGCCTGCATTAGCTTTGCTCCTGGCTGGGAACCTATAGGGAGTAGGGCTGGACCCATTGACTCTTTACAGTTCCCCTGCCTTTCCCTTCCTCCACCCTACCTGGGCAGCCTACATTTCTGAATCCTTCACGGCTGTAGCTTGAAGGTGGGACTGGGAGCCAAGGGTTTAGGGGGGAAAAGAAGCCCTGGAAAAGCTTACTTGGCTGCCACTGCCAAGATCTGTTCAAGTGTTCTGTGAATATGGGTGAGTCTCTTGCTGATTTCCTCTCATTGGCACCTCTTACAAAACACCCACCTGCATGTCTCGTGACTGAAAAGGCAAAGGCTCCCCTCCAACTATCTTCCTAGTACATTCCTATCAGCTTCTGCATTCAGAAGAGCACCTTCAGATCCTTCCTGGTAGATGCCACCTTGGGTGAGCTGTCCTCGGAGTGGCCAATATTTAGTCTAAAGGGTACCTCTGCATTGCCATCAGCAGAAGCCCAGCCTTCTCCCCATAGTGCCAACTCAGTGAAGGGAAATGCCATAGTACATCAACACCTTAACAAAGGAATTATCCTACCCTCTTCAACCTCAATCCCTTTTTTTTTGTTGTTGTTGTTGTTGTTTGCAGTTGTTTTTTTTTTTATCTTTTTTTTAATTTAATTTTTATTGTTTTAAGTATTACAAATAGTAGTACATATGTCTCCTTTTTTTTTTCCCCTTTGATCTCCCCCCGACCTCCCCTACCCCCCAGGACATGCCTTCACCTGCCCACCCTCCCCCCCCCACCCCAGTGTCTTATATCCATTGGTTGTGCTTATATGCATGCGTACAAGTCCTTCCGTTGGTCTCTTACAGCCCTCCTCGCCCAACCACCCCTGTCTTCCCAATGTAGTTTGACAGTCTGTTCAATGCTTCTTTGCCTCTGTATCTTTTTCCTACCATTTCTTTCCTTTAAAAAGTTTTGCCTTTGCAGACTGGAAATAAACATATAATAACAAAACAAGACAAAACAAAAAAATGTTTGAGTCCCAATTTCAATGTCCAACAGTTCTGAGTCCCCGTTTCAATGTCTAACAGTTCCTTATGTGTACATGTCAGCAATGATATCTGGATGGTGGGCACATGGTGGCAATGCAGGTCCGACCCTCTCTGGTTTGGTCCTAGGTAACCTGCAGCGGTGCACAGCTGCTGACTGCTCCCATGGCAAGGCGTTGTCAGCGTCTTCCATCTCTGGACTGTTTTTTCCTCTTGTCTTCGTGGTTGGAGCACTCCTGTCAATTCCTCTCTGTTGCAGGAATCCATCTGGTCTTGGGGTTGTTTTCTGAAAATATACAAATGTATTCTCAACCACAAGTTAATAAAGGAATCTTTTCTATATAATTGATTTGGGATCCTTTTCATTTTTGTTCAAACTATTTTCCTTTGTCTTATTTAGACACCATGTGTGTTTTTAATGGCCGTCTTGCTGTTAGCATTGCAAATGAACCTTAATTTGGTAAAGTAAAAATTTTCTAGATGTAATTTACTTATAGGATATTTTTCCTTACATGATATTGCCCTACTATCCCCCCCCCTTTTTTTTTAATGGAGGTTTTTGTAAATTTTATAATGCAGTCTTGATAACTTTAAATTTAAAAAAATTTTTTTTTCCCCCATACATATGACTGCTTTAGGTTCATTGCATATTCAGGAATTTTACCATGAGATGAACTACCAATAGAAATTTTAGTTATTACTTTAAGAATAGCTTTTTGTCCAGTACTTGAATATTCACTTATTTCAATTAGCCTATTTAAATTAATCTGAAAACTCGATTACTATTTTACTGTCAAATTTAATATTCTACCAACAATCTTAGCTTACCCTGTAAATATTAGTGGGAAGGATTATTTGCATTCTTGAGTGGGCCCTGAGCATTCCAAATGCTCAGCTGAATTTAGATATAGGGCAACTACTGTTGGCCAAGTCTCTTGTCTGTTACCTGGGTCCCGATCTGAGCTGGGCCAAGTCTCTGTCTGTCACCTGTATCTCGATGTGAGCTGGGCCGGGACTCTTTCTGTTGCCTGGGTCCCGATCTGAGCTGGGTGTGGGAAGCGCGAAGCAGCCATGGGGGTAGGAGACCTCCTTTAGTAGGGGGTGAGGTTTCAAGCCCCTGCAATGTTGGGGGGGTGAGGGTCTGTGCCCCACTTCTGTTGCCCCCCCAAGTTCTCTCCTGATGGCCCCTCTGCGACTGTGCCTGTCTTAGGTTGTTCCTTCCTTGAGGAATCTTACCCGTCTCTGGCTAACCAGCCATCCTCCGGGGCCAAGCAGGGTGCTGTGAGGTTCAGTTCTGTCTCCTTGGTAGCCTATGACCCCGTGGCCTCCACACCCAGCACCTGCCTTGGGAACCCCTGGCCTGCTGGCAGGGTCCCGGTGCTGATCACATATCTCGGGGAACTCGGGTTTCTTCTCCAGTGAGGGCCCAGCTCACACAATTTGTTTTTTTAAAAAAAATAAATCTTTATTGTTCAGATTATTACAGGTGTTCCTCTTTTATTTTTCCCCATAGCTACCCTCCACCTGATTCCCCACCCCACCCCATGCCCTTACCCCCCGCCACTGTCTTCATCTTTAGGAGTAAGATTTTTGTCCAATCTCTTCCCGCACCCCTCACACCTGCTTCCCCTGAGAATCGTCAGTCCACTCCCTTTCTATGTCCCTGATTCTATTATATTCACCAGTCCATTCTGTTCTTCAGATTTTTCATTCACTTGATTTTTAGATTCACTTGTTGGTAGGTATGTGTTTGATGTCATTTTGTTGTTCATAATTTTTATCTTTACCTTTTTCTTCTTCTTCCTCTTCTTAAAGGATACCCTTCAGCATTTCGTGTAATCCTGGTTTGGTGGTGATGAACTCCTTTAGCTTTCTCTTGTCTGTGAAGCTCTTTATCTGACCTTCAACTCTGAATGATAGCTTTGCTGGGTAGAGTAATCTTGGTTGTAGGTTCTTGCTGTTCATCACTTTGAATATTTCTTGCCACTCCCTTCTGGCCTGCATAGTTTCTGTTGAGAAATCAGCTGACAGTCGTAAGGGTACTCCCTTGCAGGTAACTAACGGTTTTTCTCTTGCTGCTTTCAAGATTCTCTCTTTGTCTTTTGCCCTTGGCATTTTAATTATGATGTGTCTTGGTGTGGTCCTCTTTGGATTCCTCTTGTATGGGGTTCTGTGCGCTTCCTGAACTTGTAAGTCTATTTCTTTCACCAGGTAGGGAAAGTTTTCTGTCATTATTTCTTCTAATAGGTTTTCAATATTTTGCTCTCTCCCTTCTTCTGGCACCCCAAAAATTCGGATGTTGGTTCGCTTGAAGTTGTCCCAGAGGCTCCTTACACTATCTTCATATTTTTGGATTCTTTTTTCTTTTTGTGTTTCTGGTTGGATGTTTTTTGTTTCCACATATTTCAGATCTTTGGTTTGATTCTTGGGGTACGTTGATCTACAGTTGAGTTTCTGTATATTTATTTTAGACAGTGTATGCTTCATTTCTGACTGGTCCTTTTCCATTTTTTTGGCATTCTTATTAAGGTCCTTGAAGGTCTCACTAAGCTCCTCAGAAGTGTCATCAAGTTTCTCAGCAGTTTTTAGAAGATTCTTGAGTAACCTTATACATGTGGTTCTGAACTCTATGTCATCCAGTAGTTTGCTTTCCTCCTTTTCTTTCATTCATGACATGTTTCTTTGTTTCTGCATTTTGGCTGCTTCCCTGTGTTGATGGAGTGGCTTTGTGTGGTAGGTGACCTATAGGGGGCAGTAGCTCAGCCTCCCCAATCTCCTGATGTGGACACTCTTGGTACACCCCTTTGTGGGCTGAGTGCAAAGTCTTGGTGCAGTTAAGCCTTAATTGCTGTTGTTACACTGGGAGGAATTGACCTCCAGGCCAATTAGCTGTGAGTACTCCCTGTGTCTATAATGGAAGAACTGTTGCACTGAAGACACGCTTATGGGGCAGGACTTGTTTCAGTGAGGCTTTGGTGCTCACTGAGTCTGCCTCTTGAATGTGTCACTTATGGATGTGAGGAGTTGAGATCTGGTGTCTCACACTGACCACTAGGTACACTGGCTTCTGGATCTCCAATGGGGTGCAGGTCAGCTACTGTCTGAGGCCACTCAGCAGGAGCTACAGTGAGAGCTGCAGTTTTCTCCTCTTTGCTTGGGGTTTGGAGGTTTTGGAGCTGTCTGACCCAGGCTGCAAGTTTGCTAGGTTAAGCTGTAATAGGGCAGGCCTTTCTTATGCTAATTGAGCTGCTTGGAGCTTGGGTGGGTTTGTAGGGCGGGGCCTCAGGGTGTCACTAGGTTAGGGCGTGGCAAACAGCAATGGCTGCTAGTTAGCCGGCTCTGAGTCTCCAACGGCATCCGCGAGTCCCATGCCCCAGTGCAGTAAACAATTATTCCTGCACGCAGCTCTGCAAGCAAGCCACCCTCTCTGGCAGACAGTCCAGCTTCTCCCCGTAGGAGTTTGGGTCCCCCGCGTCTCCCCAGAGACTGGATTTCAGAGTAATCGGGGGCTTGTCTCCATTCGGGTTGAAAAAAGCAACGCACCCAGTCGCCCGCAGCCAGTCCGGATCACGCGCCTCCGTACCTCAGCTTTTCAGCACTCGTGCACATCTCAATGCTCTTTTCTCTTTCCTTCTAGTTGTAGAACTTCCACTCAGCCAGCTTTCCCGTGGTTCTGGGTGATAGACGTTTTGTCTTTTAGTTGCAGTTTAAATTGTTGTAGGAGGCAGCAGTTTAGGTGTTTACCTATGCCACCATCTTGGATTCTCCAACCTCAATCCCTTTTTACACAGGCCCATAGAAACCTCATTTGCAAGTCCTACAAAGCTGATCCAGCATCCCACTTCAGAACATGAAGTCACTTGTCATCTGTTCTTTTGCTTTGAGTCTCTGAAATAGTCTCATTTTCAAATTTGATGTATAAACATCTAGTATATTTTCTGAATGTTGATCATGTATCAGGCACTGGTAGTCACTTGGAATCCAAAGATGAATTAAGTAAACTTTCTGCTCTCTGGAAGGTCTTAAGATGCATTCTGAGGTAGGAAGAAGTGCATATAAAACAAAATATATGGTAGCCAAACCTTCTTAATGAGTATGATCTTAAAAACCAATGGGTCCTTCCTAATCCTTTAAAATGCTTTTAAAATTAGAGGCTGGTTTCTCAAAAGATTAAACATAGAATCACCATATGATCTAGCACTTTCACTCCTAAGTATACACAAAAAACTTGACAGCTTAAACTCAAATAGATGACCTGTGAATACCAATGTTCACAGCAGCATTATTCACAAGAGCCAAAGAGTAGGAAAAAAAAAAGTCCATCAATAGATGAATGGATAAACAAAATGTGATATATATTTACACTGGAATATTATTCGTCATAAAAAGAAATGAAATTCTGACACATGTTACAACATAAATGAACCTTGAAGGTATTATGGTCAGTGAAATAAGCCAGACACAAAAGGATAAATATGATTCCACCTATATGCAGTACGTAGAATAGTCAAATTCATAGAGACAGTGGTTACAGGGACTGAAAGGAGGGGGAAGTGGGGAGTTATTGCTTAATGGCTATAGAGTTTCTGTTTGGAATGATAAAAAGTTCTGGGAATAGATACTGGTGAAGGTTGCAAACCACTGTAAATATATGATGCCCCAAAATTATACACTTTAAAAAAACTGAAATGGTAAATTTTGTTACCTTATATTTTATCACAATAAAAAAAATAATGAAGAATATCTGAGCATGAGAAACCACCCTATTTCAGTTGGATTCTAATTTCTCTAAGTATAGAAATTACTGCTATGATGAAACCTTTTTGGGTTATTAACTTGATAGTTACAAATTTACAGATTCTAAGAGAAAAAAGTAGAAATGATCCACTCACCAAATTCACCTCAACCTTGGAAGGGAGTGGAGGGAAATGAAGTCAGATGACTGAGGCAACATGATTCTTATTCTCAGAAACCACAGCTGTCAGGGAGCTCTCTAATTTGGCCATTTATTGACTGTGAACTCTAGGGCTAACTGTCTGAGGTGCAACTTCTCATCCAGAAAGTCCCATGACATGAAGTCAAGTGAAGCAGTGTTCTCTGCTGGGGAACCAATTGCATAGGAACTGAGTTTTCAGTGGGTTTTCACAAGTAAGCAGAACTTGGAGAGTGAGACTTAGAGTTGGAAAAACTGAGCATGCCACTGAGCTGCCAACTCGGCTCTGGGGGATGGAGTGGCTGTTTTATTTGTAAGGACATTTCAGGAGACAGTGGATATGTGGTCCCAGGAATTTGGCTAACCGTGAAAGCCGCGGTTTTACCACCTGGATAATGTCGCTGACTGGCCGCTTGGGAGACATCACTGACTGAATATTTCACACGTCTCGTTTCAAAACCTAAGTGTGTTAAGACCATGATTTTGTGAAATGTTGCACCTCCAATTCCTCAGGGCAAAGCCAGTTTAGAAGAGGTGGTTATTGGGAGTACAATGGGCCACAGAGGGGAAGAGAAGTAGAAAATGCAGACTTCTGCCCACAATATAGAATAAGGCTTGCCCCCCAAAAAGCATCTGTAAAGTTTCTAGCAAACACGCTTCATCAGAAATCTCTGCTTCTTGCCGAGTTCTTATGCCCCAAGTTACCTCTGCTAAACTGTTTTATCCCAGCTCCCTACTGAAAGATGAAATTCTGAGGAGAGGCTTTCTTCTAAATGAGTAATGTTCATTGTCCTCATCTGAAAGGGGGCGGGGGACAGAGAGACTAACAGCCTTATCTGCAGAGAGCAGCCTCTCAGGACAGCAGGCAGGATCCCATCCCTTTGCAGTGTCAGCTGGGTTTTGCTGGGGACTGGTTCCACCACCTCCCGCCATGTTAACAGCATTACTCACCAATACTACTCACCTTGGAAGTCTCACATTACCCCTTTTTGCATTTCCCCTTCCTCACTCCTCCTGCTCTATTCTATTCGGGTTCTCCTCTTGTTGGGGCTGCACAAATCTTTTTGGGCTGAAAATGGCCTCTATTTTCCTTAACCCTGTTTTCTCTCTCCCTTGGGAATGTGCCCTCTGTGGTGGCTGCAGGGACTGTCTATGCCTGGCCTCCTGTTGGTTGAAAAGAGGCCCTGCCTACAGCAGAGCCTTATCTCAATTTCACCACCTGATTCAGCTGTTAATACCATTTTGGAACACAAGTGTGAAACAAGAAATGATGAATTCCCATTCCATCATTTACAACTTAATCTTGACTAAATTACCTAACCTCTCTAAGAGTCAATATTCATTTTCTATAAAACCCTATATAATAAAAGGGTAATATGCAAATTGACTGAACAGTGGAACAACCAGTTGGTATGATGCACACTGAGCACCAGGGGGCAGATGCTCAATGCAGGAACTGCCCCGTGGTGGTCAGTGCACTCCCACAGGGGGAGCACTGCTCAGCCAGAAGACCAGAAACCGGGCTCATGGCTGGTGAGCACAGTGGCGGTGGCGGGAGCCTCTTCCGCCTCTGCAGCAGTGCTAAGGATGTCCAACTGGAGAGCAGCCTAAGCCATCAGTTAGACATCCCCCTGAGGTCTCCCAGACTGCGAGAGGGCACAGGCCAGGCTGAGGGAACACCCCCCCGCCCCATGAGTGCACAAATCTTTGTGCACCGGGCCTCTAGTAGGGTAATAAGAGGTTTCCCAAAGGATCACTGAAAGAATTTAATAAAATGATGTGTTAAATGCCAACTACAAATGAATACATAAATGGTAGCTCAAGCTCTTATCAGTCAAGGCCTTTCTGTATATTGCTGGCTTTGCCAGTTACTTTATTTTATTTTTGTTGTTTGTTTCTTTGCTTTATGTTAATAAATGTTAATACCCCATCTTATATTCCCACCAGTAATTCCAGTTGCCCCACATTTTTGTCAACATTGCTATTGTATTTTTATTTTAGCCATTCTAACAGAAGTGGTATCTCATTTTGGTGTTAATTTGCATATCATTGATGACTAATGAAGACAGCCTCTAAGATGGCCTTCACTGTCCCCCACCTCCTCATAGTCACACCCTCATGTAATGGACCGAACTTAATGACTTACTTCTAATGGTAGACTACTGCAAAACTGATAGGCTGTCACTTTTGCAACTAGGTTCAAAAAGACTGTGGCTTCCACCTTGGGCTGCCCTCCTCTCCCCCTCTCTGAAAAGCAAGCTGCCATGGAAGATTTTCAGGTATTATTTTTTTATGTATTTCCTCTGTCCACCCTTTTTTTTTTTTTCACACACACACACACACACACACACACACACCCCTCTTTCTGGAACTCAGATGAGATATATGTTAGAACTTCTTACTTTAGCTTCCATGTATCTTAACTTCTTTTAAAATAGCTTGCATTTATTGTGCTCTGTTTACTTGTTATTTTGTAATTTTTGACTGATTACTCATATTACATAAAACTTTATCTTTGAGCCCTAGCTAGTTTGGCTCAATGGATAGAGCATCGGCCTGCAGACTGAAGGGTCCCAGGTCCGATTCCAGCCAAGGGCACATGCCTGGGTTGTGGGCTCAGTCCCCAGTAGGGGGCATACAGGAGGCAGCCAATCAATGATTCTCTCTTATCATTGATGTTTCTATCTCTCTCCCCCTCTTCCTTCCTCTCTAAAATCAATAAAATATATTAAAAAGAAAAAAAAATAAACTTTCTCTGAGAATTCTTTGAGGCCTGTGTTGAACATGGTTTCTTCCAGAGAGGATTTCTATTTCTTTTGCCATATGCCTACAGCACCATTTCATCCTGAAGCCCCTTTCACATCCTCCTGCCTTAAGGTTTGAGGAATCACCAGGTATTGTAAATTTTGACAAATATTTATAAAGATAAGCTTATAATTTTGAATTCTCAAGAAAGATTTGTTTTGCTTGACTCGCTTTTCCTTATAGTTTCCCCAACCCCTCCCTTTAACCCGGGTGTGGATTTATCTCCAATTCATCATTACCCTTGGGACGTAGCACTTTCAGTTTCAGCCTTATGCATATACCTCTAATTAGACACTCCATGGCTGGGTCCTGGCTTTTATCAAATGTTACTGTCTCCATGAGGCTTTGAAAAAAGCTAATAGCACTATTCACACAACCCGGGACTCACTCTCTGAAATGATCTTAGGGGTTTTGTAGTACAAACATCCCCCCAGAGAAACTTCTTTCCATCGCCTAATAAAACACGCAGAAATATTGTTCACTTATGATTTAAAATGAATTTCTGCTTCTAATTTAGTCACATCTTTGATTTGGCCACTTATAATTTTTATGTGCTATTTTTGTACTTTATGGCCCATTGGAAGCTTGTTGTATAATACGGACAGTGCATTTACGACCAATTTATAGACACTACTATTTGAATTAATTGAAAAGGTTAACAGTTTGTATATTTGACTTTATGGCACATATTTTGCATATCCATTATTTATTTTATACTGCATTTTTTATCAGAAGTGTAACCCCCCAATTATAATATGGTTCCCCTGGGAAAATATAGCTTGCTTTATGACAGTCACTTTATGACAACAATTTCTAGAAATGAATTATGATCTACCTATAAATGTAGCGATGACTTTATGGGTAATAGAATTAGAACACGTGGCCTGTGTGCTATAATTTGAGAGACAGTGTCAACAACAGCAGAATTTTTATAATTTTCCATGGGAAAACTAAGATTTTATGATAATTTGGTAGAGGAGAGGGGATTGGAAGTGAAGCCTTTAAAGAAAGATTATTCATTATTAACAGTGATATGAAATTATGTGATCCCACTAAAGGAAAAAATGCTGAATTTGTAATTTTATGGCAAGCTGTCTGTTTCCTAGGGCAGTGGTCGGCAAACTCATTAGTCAACAAGCGGCAAACCAGGGCTCGTGGGTGGCATGTGGCTCACAAGCCGCAGTTTGCCAACCACTGTTAGGGAACAGCAACATTGGTAACTTTTTTTTCATGGGGGACTGAAACATTTAGGTTAATTATATAACTTACAAAGCAACTTTAGAAAAGGAATAATAATGACTCAGGTGTGGATCTATGTTGAAGTAGAGAAGATACAGTTGAGATTTAGCATGTTAGAAAATGTGAAACATGAGTTATCATGGAAAAGGAGGCTACTAATATATGAAAATAAGGATAATCATCATTTGTTCAAAAGAATTAAGTCAAACATTGACTTAGCATTCAATACCGCCAAACGTCTTTTGCATCTTTGATTTAGCCATAATCCTAGCAAAGATTTCTGTCACCATTTAATGTTAACAAATCACTGAACAACCATAGCAACTTGTTATGGTAACCCATGTTTGCTTAGTCAGCATTCAAGCCCTTAACAAGCAGCATCTCCGTGAATAGGTCGTTATGGAAGGGCTATATGCTCCTTGAGAAGCAACCTGGCCTCCAAGAGTGATAACCTTAATCTAGTAATACTGGCCACTGGTCATCATCACAACATGAATAAAATCCATTCTGACCATCTAACTATCACTTAATCCTGAAATAAGTCTTATCAGACTTTCTCACTTAAGCTTAATTTAGAGCTAAGTTAACATTATCAATAAGATGGCCAAGAAGTTTTATTTGCTTCGTTGAGACCATGAGCTGCTCAGTGATGGAGGTATTCAAGAAGGACCTGGAGGTCTTCTAGGATCACTTTCAAAACCCTGCTTCTCAACCTCTGAAAGAAGGTGTACATGACAATAAGCCAGAACTGGAGTTGCTCTCATGACTGAAGAGTAACAGGACACAAAGAGCAATCAGAGTTGTGAATTTCCACTTCAAGGGGAAACAAGTTCAGCCTGAAAGTGCTGATAGCACCAGTAAAACATTCACCCATATGGTATAAGGGCAAAAGCATTCTAAGTTCAAGTCCCAGCTCTGCCATTAAATAATTATATGCTCTTAAGCAAGTTTCTTTGCTGTTCTGGGCTGACTTGGGACTTGATAATCCTTTCCAGCCTCAACTTTTTGCCTATTACTTTCCTGTTTAGAGTGAGCTAACCTATTTCACATTTCTCAAGGAGACATTTGTCCACATCAACCTTGCCCTCTCAGCTCTCCTAGATATAGCAGAGAAGGCAAGGACCGTCCTCAATTCAGAGATCTACGACCTGCTTTCACAGACTTTATAACCAACCCATAGATCAGATGGTTCTTCCCCACAGGGAAGTAAGAATTAACCTGTACAATGCGAAGTAACAATAGTCTAAGGCTCCCTTCCCTAAAATTCAAGACATACTTTTTAGTCCTTACCTGGATGGACCACGGAGCAGCAGTTTATGTCGTTGACGTCCTACTCCTCCTTTAAATTGTTTCTCTCTTTTGTCACATCGGACTCCTCCCGGACTCCCAGCTTGTCTGCTACAGCTGGTCTCAATCTCCTCCCTCTCCCCTTCAGGTTTCTTCATGGCCAACTCCTCCCATATGCATTAGTGCCGGGTTGCAGGGGGTGGGGGGGCGCCGGGAGGGCAGTTCCATGCTGGCTTCTCTGTTATTCTCACTCGGCACACTTTCTGAGTGATTGCATCCTGGTTCTGGCCGCAGTCACTGGCACACGTACACGATGCCGAAGTCAATGTGCACGGTAGAGCTCTCACCCGGAACCCTCCACCCGCAGTCACTGGCCTTGTGGACGTCTCCACTTGGGAATCCCACAAGCACTTCAAACCCAACTCGCTCAAACTAACATCTGCAGGTTTAACGTAAACACCTTTGCTGCAAACACTTTGGTTGTATCACTAATTGCCCGTAAGGTAATTTTGCTGTAAAAGATGGATGCCAATTCGGCTGACATTTGACAGACTTAATGTAGTTTGTCAGTGTGGTTTCAGTTCTCTGTGGACAAAGTTCTTGCATTACTTCCCTTTTTATGTTAATAGGCAAATCTTAGTCCTCATGGTGGTCTATACAGTAAGGAGTAGACTGGTGTGAAGCCAGATTGCACACTATGCTAGTAAATGGTCAAATAGAAATTTGCAAATCCCTCCAGTGAACACAGTCATCCCTCACACACTTCAAAACCAAAAGTCTACAATATCCCTCTTTTACTTTCTGTTCTGTTACCTTTTACAGCCAATCAGTTACGCAGTGAAAAGGCCTGAGGCCAATTTGCTTGCAGAAAAAACGTTTACCGTGAAACTACCTACAACTGTTCACAGGTGAACTCGTTTTGGCCCTTCCCCTACAGTGTTCGGCAAACTCAGTCAACAGAGCCAAATATCAACAGTACAACGAATGAAATTTCTTTTGAGAGCCAAATTTTTTAACTTAAACTTCTTCTAACGCCACTTCTTCAAAATAGACTCACCCAAGCTGTGGTATTTTGTGGAAGAGCCACACTCAAGGGGCCAAAGAGCCGCATGTGGCTCACGAGCTGCAGTTTGCTGACCACAACAGCCTACACACTTATACCAGCTCCTCCTCCAATATGCCCTTTGTTAAAGTGGCAGGATTACCATTAAACACCCAACTTGCAAGTTCACATCATCTTTTACTCCTCCCTCTCTCTCATGCCCATTTTCCATCAGTTATAATCAGGTTGACCTACCTACCCAGGGGAACTGGAAAATCCTCAGGTAGGCCAGTGTCCCTGAGGAGAAACTTTATGATGCTCTGCTTACCCGAGAGGCCACTTAAAAGCTTAACAATGTGTCAAAGGAAATGTTTTTATTTATTTTTTTAATGTTTTTATTGATTTGAAAGATAGAGATAGATACATAGACAGACAGATGATAGATGATAGATAGATAGATAGATAGATAGATAGATAGATAGATAGATAGATGATAGATAGATTTGTTGTTCCACTTATTTAGGCTTTCATTGATATATTCTTGTATGTATCCTGACAGGGGATTGATCCCACAACCTTGGCGTTTCAGAATGACGCTCTAACCAGCTGAGCTAGAGCTAAAGGAAATGGTTTAATGGTGGTATGATCTGTGTATTAGGAAAAAGGATTTAGATGACTGACATTTGTTGGTAATGTTTTGGGATGATGTAGTAACCTACCATTGAGTATGCTCTTCAAAGTCTGCTTCTGAAACATTTGAATTGTATTTCTTGTAAAAGTGTGTATTTAATATTAATATTGGCCAATGTGATAAGTTGCTTCCAGAAGCCTTGGGGACAACACCTGATGCCAGATGATAAGGCATCAGTTTTAATGCCCTGCAGTGGTCGGCAAACTGCGGCTCGCCGCTCTGTTGACTAATGAGTTTGCCAACCACTGTCATATACTACCCTTTACCTCTTTGCACACAATATGCCACAATTGCCTAATCCTCACAGCTTCCAACTACATGGTAACATTTAGTCTAGTCCAGTGGTCGGCAAACTCATTAGTCAACAGAGCGGCAAACCACGGCTCGCGAGCCGCAGTTTGCCGACCACTGCCCTAGAGCCCTGATAAGTGGCAAGCAGGCTATCAGCTGGAGTTTGCTGGGAAGGCCTGGTTGAGGGAGCCCCTGTCTCCTCCTCCAAAGCCTATTGGAAGCTCACCCAGATTTTCGGAACCCCTTTGAAGCTCAAACACTTGGCTCACTCACTGCAAATAGGAAGTTGCGTCATCTGACCCTCCTTCCCAGACTGCTCACAGCAAAGATGTCATATAGCAGGGTGATGGCAATAAAATTCATGAAAATGAAACAATACGGTTGGCTACTGAATTGTCTTTGCTGTGACTGAAACCTCATAAAGGGCATTGTAGATTGAATTGTGTCCCCAAAGAGATGTGTTGGAGTCCTAGCCCCTGGTATCTATGAATGGGACCTTACTTCGAAATGGGTATTTGCAAATGTAATCAAGTTAAGAAGATGTCATACTGGAGGAGAGTGGATCCTATTCTGATGATAGGTGTCCTAATGAAAAGATATTTGGACACACAGACACAGGGAAGAATGCCGGGGGAAGGCAGAGAATGGAACAATGTGTCTGCAAGTCAGGGAACACCAAGGATGGCCACAGCTGTCAGAAGCTGGGAGGGAAACATGAAACATTCTTCCTGAAAACCTCAGAGGAAGCCTTCATTTCAGGCTTCTGGCCTCCAGAACTGTGAGCAAATACATTTCTGCTGTTTGAAGCCACCCTCGTCGCCCTTTGTTACAGCAGCCTTAGGAAATGAAAACAATGAGGTACCCATGGGTGGGACCAAAACAGGAGCCAAAAGGGAGGCCTCCAAAACCTCCACCACAGAGTTAAGCGGCAGCCTAACCAACACGTTGTATCTTAAATGGCTCTGAGTCACCCTCGTCTCCCAACTAGGCCCCGTGCCATTTTGGCTGGATTGCATAATGGTCTCCTAACTGGTCTACCTACTCCAGTCTTGCACCAAGGGACAGGGGCAACCTAACAGTAAAAATTGTCACATATTGTGGGAACTGTGTCCCTGACACTGTCTGAGGCAGTTCACAAAGTGTGTAAAAGTACAAGCAGAATCCTAATGAGGATCCTAATACCCCTTTAATTTTCACAACAGTCCTAACTACTTCGGTGCATTTGGGGCATGGGGAGACTGCAGCCCAGGGACATTGAGTAATTAGTGTAAGGTCACACAGCTAGAATTTGAACTCAGGCCTGGCTAATTCATTTACTCTTTACTGGGATACTGTATTGCAGAGGCGAGGTGGGGGACCACAGTCCAGGGCTTGAAGAAGCAGGCAGAGCCCCTAAAAGAGAGGGAGCATGCATCCTGAACATTTTTTAAACTGGGAAGAGGTATCACCCTTATTTCTCAATGGAGGTGCTGAAATCTGAGATCTGCCTCAGGTCCCAGTCAGTGTGAGTCAGAACTTGGACCAGAAATACCACTTTCTACGTTTTCTCTTCTCTTCTTCTACCAACCACTACTTTTCTTTCCTCAGGCCTCCTGCAGTCTGGGCTGTGAGGAGAGCCCGAGGGATCCCAGGGCCCCAGCCAGCTGCTGATGAGGCAGATCTCCCAGGGTGAACCAAGGCAAAGGCTCGCTTGCTCACATTCGACAGTCAGCATGTTATCAGTAACTTTCCCAAGAATGCAGTGAGAGTTAGTGTTTATAAAGGGCTCAGAGAGCCTCTGATCAGAGATATCAAATGGCATTAATAGAACCCGTCTCACTCGGCTTGATGGATACGCGTTCCTCTTGCGCAGTAGGTGGACTCCTTGCTCCAGATGAATTGAGCTCATTAATTAGGATTCTGCCTGCAGCTTGTTGTGAAAGATGCTCGGTTATTACTGTAATTAGGACCCTGAGCCAACCCCCAGACTATCTCACTATAAACATATGAGGGGAGGAAGCTGTCTCCTTGAACTCATTGTGCTCATAGTTGCTAAATTCAAATCATTATCTTGTGCAGACAGGCAGCCGAGGCTCGAATAAAATAAAAAGATTTCTGATTTCAACAGTACTTTCTTAGACAATTGGTGTATGAGCACAATAGTGAGGAATGCATTGCTTAATAGTGCTTCCCTGTTTCCAGACATGAGCTCAATTCTGGACCCGTAACACCTCTATACATCATTTCCACTCAGCATCTAATAGACATTTTAAAGCAAAACCAAGCTTCTTTACCCATTTGCCATCACAAAGCTACTTCCACTGGCCAGAAAAACTGCAGTACCTAAGGCAATCCTTCACAAAACTAGTTGCACATTAGAAACCTCTGGGGAGCTTTAAAAAATCCAGATGCCCAGGCCTCAGCCTCAGGAGTTTCTGATTCATTTGGTCTGGGGACCAGGCATCAGAACAATAATGTTTATGCATCTGCTTCTGTGTGTGTGTGTGTGTGTGTGTGTGTGTGTTGGTACCTTCTGTATGTCCACATTCCTTGGTTGCTTTTAATTAATAGATTTCATGTTTTAGAGCAGTTTTGGGTTTACAGAAAAACTGAGCAGAGTCCAGAAGAGTCCCCCTATATCCAGGCCCATATGCCATATAGAAAATATATATATGTCTATATTAATAAAAGGGTAATATGTTAATTAGACCAGGAGACTTTCTGGATGTCCTTTCGGACAAAGCCATGGTGGTGGGGCTGAGGCAGAGGCGGTCAGGGGCAATCAGGCCAGTGGGGGGGAGGGGGTCAGTTGGGGGCAAGCAGGCTGGCAGTGGGGGGCCCGTTGGGGGCAAGCAGGCCAGCAGGAGGGGGGGAGCAGTTGGGGGCGAGAAGGCCGGCAGGGGGGGAGCAGTTGGGGGTGAGCAGGCCGGCAGGCGGGGAGCAGTTGGGAGCGAGCAGGCTGGCTGGCAGAAGTGGTTAGGGGCAATCAAGCAAGCAGGCAGGTGAACGGTTAGGAGCCAGTGGTCCCGGATTGCAAGAGGGATGTCTGACTAAACAGGGATCAGGCCTAAACCGGCAGTCGGACATCCCCCGAGGGGGTCCGAGATTGGAGAGGGTGCAGGCTGAGCTAAGGGACCCCCCCCCCATACACGAATTTCATGCACCAAGTCACTAGTATGTATGTAAGTGTGTGTGTGTGTGTGTGTGTGTGTGTGTGTGTATTAATGGCTTGAGTGATTCAAATGTGTAGGCAGCAATTATTACAGCTGGAATTCAAAAGCCTTTAAAAAAATAATTTCTGATCAAACCACAGCCTAAACTCTTCCAGGTTTCCTCAATATTTTTCCCTAATGTAACAGCCCAACATTGAGAATGTGACTGGCATTCATTCAAACAAAGATGACTAATCACTATCGGGGTTGGTGCCTTCAGATTGCATAACGAATGGCCTTATCAGTTATTACAGGTCTTAGAGGATTTCTTCCTTGTTGGATTAAAAGGAGTATAAATAGAGATAATACAAACCTGGGCAATCTAGAACTCTTTGAAATGGTAAGTGACTTGCAGATCTTAAGGAAATTTAACATATTAATTCTAAAAAGGAGTTATTTGAATATTTTTTTAACATTTGTAGTATGCTGGAAAGATAATTAAGAAGAGTGAAGGCAGCAATACACTTATAGAGAAAAGAATACAAAGAAATGTTTTACAATACCCAAAGGAGAGCTACATGCTTAACCAAGTCTTTTGAGTCCATAATCATTCATTCATGCATTTACAAAAAATATTTATTGAGCACTTACTACATAGATTTCAGGTTCTAGAGGCTGTGCCCCAACAATTTATCCAACAGGCAATAGAGCTGCTCTTACAGAGTTTATGTTCCGGTGGCATATGTAAACAATAACATAAGCAGAGCCACTTCAAAATGGAGCGGGAGTTGCCATGTCAGAGGAACTGCCTTACATGTCTTATACCTCACATCTTGGAACATCAAGCACAGGGGAAAATAACCTTTTGACTGGGCCAAATCGACCTTGTTTCCCAAAGAACTGTTTGTAAAGATAATCAGAAAGCAGTTATTATGACCACTGGACTGATTATTAAAAACATTGTTTAGAGTTGACATCATTATGTTATGTTATCTGCACCAACAGAAATGCCTTCCTTCTATGGGTGTAATTGTTCCCCTTTCCCTTTTCATAAATGCCCATGGCCTGTGTCTCCTATTTGGAACATTCTTTGGGCTTCTACCTGAATTAATGATCCCCTAATAGCTTTTCTTATTAGTCTCAATAAGTGCTGAATTGCTTATCACTTTGAAATTCCTTTCTTTTGAGGTTAGTACATATTTGTATGTATACTTTTCCATTTATCCAAGTACTGTTAAAATTATCCAATTAAAAACAGTTGGATATCTTTTGAAATGTGAAATATTATGTAAATTCTATACATTATTAATATTGACATCAGTTTGGCCTCCCATTATACTGACATCAAGATACCAAAAAAAAAAAAAAAAAAAAAAAACACTAAAATTCACTATGGAATATTCTTAGTTTGACTTTAGAGGAAGTTAATATGCTTTGATATTGGTGTATTGTAACAATTGGATTGTTGAAGTATAAGTCATAAATCATATAAAGTATAGAAAAGCAATGAGTTCAAGTTCATTCACAAGGTTAAATGCTTATGGGTCTATTTAAGTTGATAAGAATATTTAGAATCTTGTTAGAACCATTTATTGAAGGGCACTGATAATGTATAAGTTAGTTTATGCTGCATAATAAACTTCCCTGAAATGAAGTAGCTTGAAACAGCCACCATTTTATTTAGCTCACAATTCTGTGGACAGCTGGGAGTTCCTTGTGGAGTGGCTCAGCTGATCTCTGTTGGGCACTCTCATGTGCCATGGTCAACTGATGAGAAGGCCTCACTCCCAAGACCGGTGGCTGGCAGACTGGTTGGTCTGGAGTCCTCCAGCTGGGATGGCTCATTTCTTCTCTGTGTGGCCTCTCATCCTCTAGTAGGCTAGCCTGGACTTCTTCATGTGGGTGACAGGGTTTTGGAAATCAGAAAGAGAGAGCAAGTCCCAAATCTCAACAAGTCTGAGATTGTGCACTACTCAAAGCATCTCAATGTGGGAGGATACTGGTGAAATTATTGGGGCTATTTGTGCAAATAATCTATCCCTACTTGCCATTTCTGGGTATGAGTTTTTAGGTGATGAATTTCTTATTAAGTGCTCTTTTATACAAGAAATTCCTCTTTGGTCCTGGGCCCCACATACTACCCTCAGCTCTAATTGTTCCCAGTGAATGCAGCCCAGGGAAGATGGCTCCTTGTTGCATCACCACCCTTCATGTAGTTCTGGGGTCTCAAGGTGCACACTGCACCCACCCCTGGACTGCACTAACCTCCACTGCTGCAGGGCCATGCCTTCTTATCTTAAAATGGCCTCGTTCATTTCATGTATACCCTTATCTCCATGGGGACCAAACCCCTGAATCTTTAAGAGCAGAGAAAGAAGTTTGTCTTTGTACTACTCATGCTGGCAGATATCATAAGAGTGATGAGACAGAAATGGATCTGTCTAATTTTGGAGGGTGAGAGGTCTGAAAGAGTGATGGGTACCTAAGCAAAAAGTTTATATCTAGGGAAGGTCTATCTAGAAGACCTCTATTGCATACTGCTGTGAATACCTATTTCCCAGAACTCAAATCCAAACTACGTTCCTCTTCTTTAGTCCAAAACTATGATTGAATTATTGTCAGAACCATTGGTAGGGGATTGAAGACTTGAAATTCATGGGCTGGGTAAAAAAAAAAAAAAGCTCAGGAAAGAGAGACTATACTGAGCTGACTCAGAATGGAGCTATCCCCTTGGAGATGAGAGAAAGTGTAATTAGTAGGAAAAAGTCAGAGGGTCCCTTCTAGCATCCACATCTCCTTTTTTAGAATTTGGTAAATTTTATTTTTAAATTTTTGTTTAGTCTTACCTTTGTATATTGAGTTTGAATATAATTGCCATGAGTAATCCACTATCCTTATGCAGGAGGTAGTATAGTCTAGTGATTAGGAGAGCAGCTTTCTCTCAGGTCCTCTTCCACCACTGAATACCTATTACCTGTGTAATCTTCAATGAAAAACAGAACCAATAGGTATAAAGATAGGTATAGATATGGATATGGGCACACACACACACACACACAGGGTGGGCAAAAGTAGGTTTATAGTTATATTACAGATAAATAATACAATCCTGTCTAATAAAAGGGTAATATGCAAATTAACTGTCACTCCATCACAAGATGGTGGCACCCAGTTCTCTCAGCCCCACTGGAGTCCCCCAATCCCAGGGGGCGGCCTCTGAGAGCGGGCAGTGTGAGCGGCCTGGCGGAGGGCCTCTGGGCAGTGGGCTTGGAGTGGCGGTTAGGGCGGAGGATGATTACGTCATAGCCCCGGCGACGAGGCAAGCGTTCTGCGCCCAGCCGAGGATGGGCCTCTGGCCAGGCCAGGGTGCAGATGGGCCTCTGGGCTGTGGAGAGCTTCTGGGCAATGGGCGCAGAGCAGCCAGGCCCCGCAGAGAGCTACTGGCGCATGGATTTGTGCACAGGGCTAATAGCAATTAATAAATAGTGATACAAGAATAAACTCTGTGTTTTGCATATTCACAACTGTAAACCTACTTGACAAATATGTGAGAGAAAGATTGATTTGAAGAAAGCAATCCATGCAGTTGTGGCAGCTGGCAAGTATGACATCTGTAGGACAGGCTAGCAGGTGGAAATTCTGATAAAAATTGATGTTGCCCTCTTGGGTCTGAGCGCCACAGGGCAGCAGACTGCGAGCCCAAGCAGGATTTTTCCATTGTGCTCTTGAGGATAATTTCTTCTTCTTTGGGAGGGGACCTCAGCCTTTGCTCTTAAGGCTTCAACTGATTGGATGAGGCCCACCCAAATTATGGAGAGTAAGTTGCTTTATTCAGTGTACTGATTTAGATGTTAATCACATCTAAAAAAATACTTTCACAGTGACATCTAGACTAGTGTTTGACCAAACACCTGGGCACCATACCCAAGTCAAGTTGACACTCAAAATTAACTATCACGCCATTCATTAAAGGGAAGAAAAATTGTACATATGTCATAAAATTGTGATTCAACGAAGCATACAGAGTAGAGCGGATGGCTCCTAGCATTAATCTTGGGAGTCATTATTCTTACATGCCCTACAATACAGTAAAGGCTGGTCATCCATGTATACCAGAGTTTTTTAGTTTGGAGAGCAGAAGGTTTGGTGGATTTATGGCAGGTAGGTTGCTTTACTCTTTATAAAACCAGAGTGGGGCAGTGGGGTTAGTTTTAAATTATTGTTTGCTTTCAAAAGAAAAAGAATTTAAAAAGAGCTCTGATCCTTTAAGACTGGCCTATTGCTTTAGAGACCCAGCACCTAGCAACAGGAAGATAATACCTTCCCTCCTCAAACAGGTAAACCTCTGGCTCATCTAATTGAAATTTCAGGCTTCCTGCCACACTCCTGAAAAACTATCACTTTGAAGGGATCACACCGTACAAGCCAAACAAAGCTAGATTTGAATGTGCTACTTTTCAAATGGCAGGCTAATGAGATTTTCATTGGGAGAAGAGATTTGAAGCTTTAAAGCTCATAATTTAAGTAGCTTTGTTCCATTTGCATTCACTGAATATTACAAAAGAAAAGAAGTGTTTGCAGTAAAATTCCCTTTTTGACTCTTGTCTGGGATCAAAGATAAGTCTTAGAAGCAGAAACAAAGTGTAAATTATAAGAAAATAAAGAATTATCTACACTGTTCACCAGGTTAGGTTATCTTTTATTCTTTCTTCTGTATGCCCTGACCCTATTCATTGCAAGTGCTATTCATTGTACTCCTAACATGATGGCTCACTTCATGTTTTTTCATTCCACTTACACTGTCCTTTTCAAGGTTCCTAATTGACCTCCCTGACCAGACTATCCCCAATCTTTTCACACAGTTGGCCTGTTTATTCATTTTTAAGACAGAGCCTTTCCTCATTCTGCTTTTCTGCTCTAAAGTTTCAATAGCTACAATTGCTTTTTTCAACAAAGTTCAAACTTCTTTGCCTGGCATTTAAGATCTTTTGTGATCTGACCTCAAATTTTCTAAGTAAACTCATTTCCATTCTTTCTATTCACCAATTCTTGCCAAACCCATTTTTTTTGTCCTCTCTTTACATGCCCTGTGTCCTTTTAACTCCACACGTTTTTATATTAGAACCTCCTCAAATACCATCCCCTTGACTTCTAGTAATTTGTCTAGGCCCAGGTCAAATGCCACTTCCTTCAAGAAGCCTTTCTTGATATCCCTTCCCCTAAGTAGATGCTCACCTTTCAGTTACACCTCTATGGGAATAACTATCACATTTAGAAAGGTCAACAGGACACAGAGTCAAGAGCACAACTTTGGAGACAGAGAACTTGCTTTGAGTCCCAGCCCTGCTGCTTCCTAGCTGCGTTACCTTGGACAAATTGCTTACCTTTTCTGAGTTATTGCTCATGTTTATATTGTCTTTTTGAAAAATGAGGTAGCCAGTGGATGGATAAGTTAAATCATGGAAAGTGCTCACTTAGCACAGAGCCTGGCATGTAGCTGACAGGAAATATTAACTACTATTTTTTTAAAAATCACATTTCAACTTTATTGTAGTCCAAATCGCTTCCACCTCCTTCCTCCACTGTAAAATCCTCAGGGGGTAGAATCTATAGGAATCCCACCCAGTACCACTACTCACAGTCCTGCCATGTATTAGTACTTGAAAAAAAAATTGTATAATTCAAAGTCACATTCAGCATGGACTTTCCTGGGCACCTTATCTAATAACCCCAGTCATGCTTCACTGGGCCTTACATGACTCAACGCTAATCATCATCTAAAGTTACAGTCTATGCTTATTGTTTTTGTAATCTGAAACATTTTGTCATGTCTATGTTACGTTATGAAAGATAATACATAATAAGGGCCAGGAGTATGCTACAGGAATGAAGAGCCGCCATGGAAGGGGACTGGGGACAGGGCAAAGTGCTACTGAGGAGATGAGATAAAGGGAGGGTAGGACTTATACTAAAGACGAGAACACAAATGCGCACAAAGCTGAGCAGAGAGCATGAGTGCATGAGCCTTGTGCGGGATAGAAGCGTTCATTCCACGTACCTCGTCTTCATGGGCAGCCATGACCGCTCTGCTGCGTAGGAGGGTGGGACCTGTGCTACCGGACCTTCTGATTTTCAAGAAAAGTTACAACTCCAGATATTTGTATGAAAGAGCCAGATTTTTTAAATATTGGCAACTCACATAAACACCGTTTGTAGGTCAGTCTCTGGGTGAACTGGACTGGCGCTTTGCAACGCTGATGCAGGTCAATGAGGTGGGCAACTTGAGAAAAGTTCTCTCTTCTCTCTCATGGAGCCTTTGCATTTCAAATTACTCGGGGAGTTGGACTGTATGCAGAATATATATACCCTTGGCTAAATTGATGATAGGTACAGTGCATTGACTGCATAATTCCTTGATTTTGAAGAAGAAATCTCAGCTATCCTCCCCACTGCCTGCCCCCTGCACATAATTTTGCTGTGTCAACAGTAATTGTCCTGAGCTGCTCCGTGCTGGTGAGACCTGCTGATGGGGGATTGGCTGTGATTAATTAAACTATTTGCTGAGAGCAAATGGCAGAGCCCTCAATCACGCTTCAAGCGTCTCCGGCAGCCTCAGGAGGAAGCTGGTGTCCATGATTATAAAACTGCTATTGCATTCCTCCCCATTCACTTTTTATCTTTTTTTTTTTTTTTTTACTGTGGTAAAGTATACGTAACACTTAGCATTTTAACCCATTTATGGCATCTGGTACATTCACAATGCTCTGCACCGTGTCACCATTATCCATTCCCAAATCTGTTTCATCATCCCCAGTAGGAACCATGCATCCATTAAACAGCAACTCCCCATTCTTCCCTCCTCCCAGTCCCCAGGGACCCTTGTCTCTTTGAACTTGCCTCTTCTAGATCCCTCATGTAAGTGGAATCATACAGTATCTGTCTTCCTGTGTCTGCCTATGTCATTAAGCATAATGCTTTCAAGGTCCATGTGGTAGCAAATATTCCATTTTTATTTTGTTCCTTTCCCCGTGTTCCTTCAGCCCTTTCCCTACTTTAGTGGTTAATACATACAAAGAGAGTAATGCTTTCAGCATAAAAACCACCTATTATACATCTTTCAGAGCTTTGATTCTCTTAAAGAGAAAAGAACCTGATTTTTCCAAATCTACGGTTTTCCAACAGTCTGCACTTGGACCCTGGCACCACCATTAACTTCTTGTATGGTACTAGGAATGTTATTGAACTTTCTGATCTGTAGTTTCTGAAAAAATACACTCACATAAATAAAGAGGATGAAAAGCAGGGAAGAAAGAGAGAGCAAAGGGCAGGGACATGAGCCAGCAGTCCATTGGATTCTCCTGCTGAGCATCTAAATCAGGTCAGTGGCCAAAATCATGTAGAAAAAAAAAGAAACAAGTGCAGTTTTTCTTTAATTATCTCCAACAGTCTTTATAGTCTTTCATTTAGCAGGTATTTAATCAGCATCCGCTGTTAATGGGAGCATTTCATTAATGCATATTTTAAGCTTTTTGAAGCATTTTCACAAGCTTCATTATCTTGCTTGATCCCCAGAGTAACTATACAAGATCAGAGGAATAAATTCTATTATCCCCATCTTACAGATGAAGAAAGTGAGGTTCAGAGAGCTGAATTCATCTTCCCCAAGGTTACACAGATAACAAGATGAAAAGCCTGAGTTTAGATCCAAATCTTACTCTGGTCCAGATGTACCCTCCACTCTCACCCCATGACATCCTAGCTCAAAACAATTTCTCTACTTATGAGTCCCCAGGAAATGAAATTTGCTTGGTAATGGGCTATCCATCAGGGAAATGGAAAATTTCAAAGAAAGCCAAAACGTTTAGCAAACTATAGAATTCTTAGTTATTGATCTAGACACAAATGGCCCAGCAAACAGGAAGGAATGCAGGACTACTTCTGGTTTGTTTTCTAAGTAAACAGCGAATCCACTTATCCCCATACCCAGCTTGGCACAATGAATAACGAGGATTCATGGAATGGCTGACAGGATACCTTCTTCCAGCTGCCTGGGTAGGATCTGTAAAACCTTTGCGTTAGGTGGAAAGGCCAAGAGGCATGAGGATCTGTCCTGATCACGGAGGAAAACCAAAAAGCAGTTGGTGACCCAGTTAGGCTTAATTGCTTTTAGGCTCCTCTGCCATCTGTGGGTACCAGGAGGTAAGCTCTGTTCTGCCCATTCATTCACACTAATTTTGTCTGGCATCTCCATTCGCCTGTGTCCCAAACACGAGGGCCTTCAAAAAGGCAAAGTCGTATTTCCCACCTCTTGCTCAGTTGTCATTTACTTGTGCCTCCCAGACCTACAACATTTTCTATGCTCCCTTCAGTGCTCAATTGGGCTGATTCGGCCACTGTGGTTAGTGACCGGGTTTGCGTGTTATTGCTGCACAAAGAGATGAATCCTGCTGTAATAATAATTCCCACTTAGAGAGCACTTTAGGCTGAACGGCCCGTACAAAGCAACGTTGTTTGGATACTGCTTTTCTAAAATCTGCTAGTTTATCCTATCAATTGTTGTGAAAGTGATCAATGGCTCCAGGTACGTACCCTCAATGACCTGGTAGGAGAACGGCCTTGAAGAAGGTTGTGTTGGCAATTTCCTGAACCCCCTTGGGAGAGGTTGCCAAAACCTCCAGTTTAGACCCAAATGGGAGTCAGCATATTAGCAGGAACAGGCTGGCTGGAGAAAAGTAGAGAACTGGAGAGACCCTTCGAAATCACCATGAAGAGTGACTTTCAAGTTGACTTCTCCCGGTAGAACGCCTTTGACCAGACAAATACATGCCAACTAATTGAGGTGGCCACAGCCTTCCTTAGCATCCCCCCCTTCCTCCACTGGTGGCCCCTGGGCTCCCAGGGAATATTCTTTGAAAGTACCCCTGCAAGCCAACTTCCTCACTTTATCAGGTAAAAAAATGGACATTCCAAGAGGCGAGGTGACCTGCTCAAAGCAAATGACAGGGACAGTGTGTTGTCCCAACAGCTTTCCTCAGTGGAGGTGGGACTTCAAAGGAGGAACAGGGATGACATTCTGGTTCCTCTTCCATCGTTTCAATGTTAGTGCTTTTCTCCTGAGTGGAGACCTTCAGAACACCATCAGTTTGGTTCTTCTGGTTTGTTCCTCTCTGGTTTATTCTCTCCTGTTAGTGGAGATTAGCATGTTCCCTTTTTTCCCCTCCTTGAATAGAGGTTGAAACTATTAGAGAGACCTTTCAAGGATACACAGAATCATCTACCACAAAGCCTTCTCTTTCGTGAATCATAAACTAGACCTCCCGGGGACAAAACCCAGTCCTTTACAGATGGTCGGGGGGCACCCCTCACCTCTGGGTCCCCCCTGCTCTGCATGGGGCTCCTCTCTACCCACCCCACCCTCGCCAGGGACTTCTCTTGTTGTATATATCAAATAAAAAGGCAAGCAGCATGAACCTAAAATGTCAGGATCCAAGAAAACTGGAAGACCAGCTACTTAAAGAAGCATTTCTGGAAGGCAAGAGTTCTTTTGACGAATGTTTTTAGACTGATTGCTCACTATCCATCCATCACCAGTCCTTGTTTGCCTAACAGGTCATTTATATGTGCCCAGAATCCCTGGGTAATGGGCATGCTATAAAAATAAATGGAATAAATAAATTAGTGCTTGAAGTTCTCAAATAAATCCAGTTGAATTAGATGTACCTAAAGTCATTCAGTCTTGAAGAGCAAAGTGGAGACTAATGAAATAAGAAATGGGTTCTTGGTTTAAAAAAAAACTGAAAAGAGAGAAGAAAAGTCACTCAAAACACATAAAAATTTTCAAGAACTAAAGGGAATCATATTTTCACAGTCATTGCTATTTCTGAGGGCTTGTCTTCCAACTGCCTTTTTCTGTAGCCTCAATTCACCTTATATTTCTAGAACCGTCCACTGACATTTGAATTCAGGTCTTTTCAAAAGTAAAGTCAGTGATGGTTACTAGACAATTACTGTATATAACCCAAGAAAAGATGAGGTTGCACCTCAAATAATTACCCTTAGAAAGAGGGAAGTAACCCAGATTTTTACACCTTTACCATCTTTCCTAATATGAGGTTCATATATTTTGAATAACAAGGTTCTACTTCGGTTAGACACATGAGCTAGAAACACACACACACACGTATACATGTAGCTACCCTTGATTGAGACCCCACAATATACCGGGCCCTTTATTTACATTAACTGCTTTAATCCTCACAACAACCCTATAACCATGTACTACTAGTATTATCATCCCCATTATAATATGAAGAAACTGTTAATTTTAGATTCTTATAAAGGCCACCTGATAAAATTGTTTTTTAAAGGGAGAAGAGAAAAATATTACCTAACATTTAAAATGCATTGCACAATTAAGGTAGAGTATATTTAAAGCAGACATTTGCAGTCTACCCTGTATAAATTTATGTATTCAACCTGGCCTAACTTACATTACTCTTTTCTAGATCTTACAACTGGGAAGATGAAGTGTGAGCTTGTAATTTGGATAATTTTCTACTTGGGGATAGCCAGTGATTCCTGAGCACCCACTACTAGTGTGTGTGGAAGACTGTCTTAGCAACTGTTGGGAAAACCAACAATGTGTGTCTGGATCTTACACACACACACACACACACACACACACACATTTACTGATACTCACACACACACTCACATGCTCCCACTCCCACTTGCCAGCCCTTCCTCTTCCCAGAGCTGGGACTGGGGTGAAGTGAGTGAGCCTCTCAGAGAGTGAGCACCTCCTAGGTGCCTCACTTTCCTCACCCTAATCCAGGCCCTGTCACCTCCCTCCTAAACACACACCACATACCACAATTAAATACAACAAAATAGAACTGGTCATGTTTTTAAATGAACAGACTGTGGGGAGTGCACAACATCTGTAGGTGGTCAAAGTGAGAGGGTCGGTGTAGACTCATCAGTGAATTCTGATTAACAAGGGAAGTTGCCAAGCCAATGAGCCTGGAGCATGAACATTTTAAGGAAGAGGAAATGACTTCTTGCAGGAAGACAGCTGAACAGGAAGAGCTCATTAAACTGGGTTTGATGGACAGGAAGGAGAAAGCAAGCGATTCCCCACAGCAATAGCAAGAATCTAAGGGCAGACAGTGATGAGATCTGCAAAGAAGAGAGCCCCAACCTCCCAGGTATTCCAAAACTGTCAGTGACTCAAAGCCTGATGCTACTGAGTTATCTCAGCAGACAAGACACTCATTCATTCAGCAAATCTTTACGGAGCGTCAATCATTCCACTGGATGCTGGGGGTGCATTGGTGAGTGCAAAGCACAGATAGGTCCCAGCCTCACAGGAACAGATCCCCAGCAGAATCAACAATAATCCTGTTGATTTTTCCCAACAGTTGCTAAAGCAGTCTTCCACACACACTAGTAGTGGGTGCTCAGGAATCACTGGCTATCCCCAAGTAGAAAATTATCCAAATTACAAGCTCACACTTCATCTTCCCAGTTGTAAGATCTAGAAAAGAGTAATGTAAGTTAGGCCAGGTTGAATACATAAATTTATACAGGGTAGACTGCAAATGTCTGCTTTAAATATACTCTACCTTAATTGTGCAATGCATTTTAAATGTTAGGTAATATTTTTCTCTTCTCCCTTTAAAAAACAATTTTATCAGGTGGCCTTTATAAGAATCTAAAATTCTCCCATCAGGGGTCCCTAGTTTGAAATCTCTTATAGAAAGTCTTTCCCCATTTAATCCCACATTCACTAATTCTGTATCTCTTCAAAATTTACATACACAGTCTATACTTTTTTTTTTTTAAGCAAAACCCCATTTGTCAGAATTATATAAAGTGAAGCCATTCTGAAATTAATAGTGGTCTCTATAAAACAAAAACCTCAAAATATCTTCCTCAGAAAAAGCTAGGAGAGCTGGGCTGAAACTTCAGGGGGCACAAACATTTTACTTTGGAATGAATGTTACCCTTCCTAATGATTGGAGGATGAGGCAGTTCGCATGGGATGAAATCGAGACCATTTCTTGGTTGCCCCACATGAAGCTAAGAAAGAGATTGCTTTGTCCTAAATGGTGGGGATAGAGAAATGTAATTTAATGGGGAACTTAATTGTGTAGTGGGGACTCATGTTTAAAAATACACGAAACTGATGTAAATTCATAGAAGCACAGATAGTTGAGTGCATATATTGGAAAATTTTTAGAGCTTAAAAACATGGCCTGGCAGGTGTGGCTCGGTGGTTGAGCATTTACCTATGAATCAGGAGGTCATGGTTCGAGTCCTGGTCAGGGCACATGCCAGGGTTGCAGGCTTGATGCACAGTGTGGGGCATGCAGGAAGCAGCCGATCAATGATTCTCTCTCATCATTGATGTTTTTATTTCTCTCTCTCTCCCTCTCTAAAATCAATAAAAATATATTTTAAAAGTTAAAATAAAAGCATGAATGCTTTTTTGGAGTTTACAAAGCTTAGGCATGTCTCTAATTCAATATTTTACTAATTCAGTATTTTACTAAATTTTGTAAATTGGAATTTGCACATGACTCCTATTGCACATGTGTGTATGCAAGTAGTTGAATTCCTAATTTGGGGGAGGGACACAGATTCATTATTAGTACTACTTTGAAGACTTGAATAATCTTTTTTTTTACACTAAGTCTGTATAATGGCTTGTCTCATAGAGGAGAGAACACCGGAATAGGTGAGACTTTGTTGCTATAGCAAGCTCTAATTGTGTCAGACAGTTCTGATCATCTGCCACAGAGCATTGCTTGCAATGATCATGGTTTTTAATTGCTGCTCTTCTTGCTTCTTAATAGCAAATTATTGTTAGTTTTCCTCATCATTATCAATTTAGTTTCTTGTGGGTTGTTTTTAACCCCACAGTATGTATTAATGAATAGTTAAGAATGTTTAGGCTATAATTTTCCAAAACTAGTATATATGTACTGTGCTCAAGTATGAACCATCCATACTCTTATTACTAAAGCAGATGTATACATATATCCCCCTATAATTTGCTAATGTGAGATCATTTTACTAGCAATGCGTGCAGTGCATGGAATTTTAGCATGCAAATTACTTACAATCTATCATCAAGGTAAATCTAACACAAGTATTAAGTTATATTACATTTGCATGATATTGTTTTAAAATAAAAGAGCAAACATATGAGCTAATGGTTTAATCTTATTATACACACTAGAGGCCCAGTGCACGAATTCACATCCCAGTGGGGTTCCTTGGCCTGGCCTGCTGGGATCAGGCCAAACCCAGCTCTCCAACATCCCCTGAGGGTTCCCAGATTGTGAGGGAGTGATTTTCAGGTGACGCACCCTGGAATCGTGCTCCCTCCTCTCTGGTTCCGGGTGCATCACCCGAGAACCACAGCTACCAAGTCACTGCAGCTCAGCAGCTCCTGTGTTGAGCATCTGCCCCTAGTGGTCATTGTGCATCATAGCTACAGGTTGGACGGTCAAACTGTCACTTAGGCATATATATATATATATATATATATATATATATATATATTATAAGCACTTAATGCATTTTCCCCCAGATTTTGATTATCTGGGGTAAGTTAAAAATATGAATCATTACTTAAGATCAATATTCCCCAAACTGTGTTCTACCAGATGTTAATAGGTGTTCTGCAAATAATGGAGTTTTTACTCAGATAAGTTGGAAGAAAGCAATATATATTGTGCTTCCCTTTTAGAGGTTTGCAAGGACCTTTACCATATTGTAATACTTAATTGTATGTGTCAACTGGGATAAGCCACAATACTTAGATATTGGATCAAACACTAGTCTGGATGTTGCTGTGAAGGCATGTTTTACATGAGATTAACATTTAAATCAGTAAACTTTGAATTAAGTAGATTGTTCTCCATAATGTGCATGGGCCTATTCAAGCAGATGGAGATCCTAAAGACGGACCTCCTGAGGGAGAGGGAATTCTGCCTGTAGGCTGTCTTTGGAATCAACATGGACTCTTCTCTGGGTCTGCAGCCTAGTGGCCTACTGTGAAGATTTTGTTTAACAGCTTCTACAATTACGTGAGCCAATTCCTTAAAATAAATCTCTATGTAAATGATAGACAGACAGCTAGATAGATATATAGAGACATATACATATATATATATAGATATATACTATGTGTTATATTTGTATAAATGATAAAATATATAGATATACACTCTATATTAGATCTCAGGTATACATATATGGGGGAAGAGATTACATACACACACACACACATCCTATTGGTTCTGTTTCTCTAGAATGAATACTCATGTTAAAGCTCTGAAAAGTTTTTCAATTTAAAACACTACGTGAACTGAGTATTTTCCCAGTCTATTTAACCACAAAACATTTTTCATACAACCCCTACTAATATCTCAAAATATAGCTTAGGAAATGCTTTTCTTAAGACTTTACCTTAGACAGAGACTGATGTGTACCCTTTGTCTGCAACAACTGATTCTAAGTCCACCTGATTCAGAAACTAATAACATAAATATTGGAACAAAAGATTCCATGTGCTCTTTTCTCTGCACAGGGCATAGGCAGAGGAAAATAACCCCGTGTTATGCAAGCACAATGAGCTGCAATGTCCATTGTGAAGCCGGTTTCACACGTAGTGATGCCTGATGAAAATATGTTCCGGTGTAACAGACCCCACACTGTGCTTTTGTAAAACGCTCCTTTGTGGATATTCCTGGGGACTGGAGAGTCATACTGAAATGTCATCCATCACCACATAACAGGGTACAAGGCAATGCACGAATGGTAGGAACCCAACAAGAAAGGCTGGCTCTGTCTCCTAAAAGGCCTCATGCCTCCTTTGTCTCTTATTGTCCCTTCTGAAATGTGTTTCTTCAAACGGTCCTCGCTGGTCCCAATTTATGCTTATCCTAGAAGCCACTTCCTCGAGAAATCCTTTTGTGACTGCATCCCCACCCTGAACCCACCAGGGCAGCCCACCTTTTCCCTGTTGAATGCATTCAAACACCATGTGCCTCTCTCTGCACTGGATGCACACATCATTTATTTTGTAATGCCTGTCTCCCCTACAAGACTGTGAGACCCATGGGAATAGGGGACATTTCCAGCTTCCTGTTTGTCTCAGCAGCCCTAGTGCTTGGCGATCAGTGGGAACTCCACATGAAGGACCAAATGATTGAAGGGAACTTCCCTCTCCCTAATTTTCCTCATGAGTCTATATAAATTATCCTTTCTTTGTAAGGAAATCCGAGTACTTTTCTCTATGCTGATCTCTCTAAGGATCTTCACTCTTTCAACCTATAAAAAAAATCTGTGCCAAGAGTCCATGAAATGTTCATATATGTGTGTATACATATATGTGTATACATGCACATACATACACATACTTGCATCCACACACACGTACATCTATACATTCACTCACTCTTGCAAATAATAATAAAAACAGAGGTGGGGAACGCAGCAGGCAGTAAGTATGTGGAATGGGAGAGACCGATTCCAATGACAGCTGTACCATTTTGGGGGTTCAAGTAAAATCGTGCAAAAGTTTTCAAACCTATAAAAGGAAAAGCAGGGGTGCAGTCTAATTCTAGGATCGGTTCCTCCCCCTGTCCCCCAGGTGCCATTTACCCAGCCCTGATGCTACACTTCAGAGTTTACACTAAAAATGGGTTTCTCTTACAAGAATAATCACTGGAAACAAAAGCAGTAAGAAAAATAATGCATTGGCAGATAGACAGGCTTTCATTTCAGAAAATTTGGCCAAGTATTTGAAGGGGGATGTGTATGTAAGGATTGAAGGTGAGTATGACATCCAGTGGACACCTGGCTCCACTTTCTCTGTGCACCCTCCAACATCCATCCCTTCTGGATCCTCCACTAGTCACTAGGCAGGAAGGGGCCAGAATGACAAAGATCTTGGAGCTGATACCCTCTCCTTCCAGCCTTTCCCCCAGAGGCAGAAAACCTGTGCCATCCAAATAGTGTCATCTGAAGTTGCCAAGGTGGATTATCCCCAGACAAGATGCACATGTAGGGTTTTTCTATGACTCCCTCTTAAGTCTACAGAGAAGTCTCCTCCAATCCAGTCTTGGCATGGAAGATCCAAGACATGGAGAAGCTAATGCATCGCTAGCTGATAGGAAACCTCAAGCATGAGCAAGCAGCTCTCTAATAAGAGTATCCCTCCCCGGTTCCCGTTCCACCCCCCACCTGGTCCCTGTACTTGGGACCAGGGAAATCTATGTCAGAACTTCTAAAATGTGCTAAACAAATTTTCATACTTTCAAAAATCTGGGCTCCCAATCCAAAGCTTCATTTTTGGTATAAGAAATGGGTATTAAATCACAGTAACCTCTCACTTTTTACACTGTGGGGACTATTTTTTAACTTGCCAGAGCCAAAGCATGCTTACCCTAGCATCTGTGCATATTTACTCATTGATAACCCCTTAACTAGGAATAGGCCACATGCTAAATTGAAATTCTTTTTTTTAATAAATCTTTATTGTTCAGATTACAATTGTTCCTCTTTTTTCCCTCCATATCTCCCCTCCACCCGGTTCCCACCCCACCCTCTGCCCTTTGACGTGATCCAGAGTAATTGAAAGACAGGATGCTTTTAACAAAAAGGTTTTCTAAAACATTGATGAAAACATTTATTGAATATCTTTCCAGATTCAGAGCCCAGGCAGGGCACACTGCCTCTCATCTCACATGCATAAAATTGTTCTCCACTCAATATGTGATGGTCCACTAGGGGCCATATACACATAGTGTCATTTCTAAAAGTGGAAGATAAAGGTGGGGCCACCAGAAGCCACACACACACACACACACACACACACACACACACACACACACACACACACACATTGCAAAAACATGCTTGGGCATACTCGTTACAAATGCATTCTTTGGCTTCTCAGGGAAGCCATTTGAAGGTCACCTCCATTTAAAATCCTTGGCTGGAGAGCTCCTTGTTGCTTTATCACCCTAATCTATTAAGATCCTAAGAATAGCTGATGACGAAAATTCCAGCTATATTTTTAAATCTCTGTTAGGGGCAGGGGAGAAAAACCAACACATGAGTCTATTTGAAATCATTTTATGAATTTTAATCATAGCAAATGTGTTTTAACAGTAGTCATAAAATCAACATTACCACATATACAAAGGACAAGACACCAGTTTGGCATACAAAAATACCATATATTAAAATTGGGTTCATTGGAAAAACGCAGGACTTGCTAAGACACCATCTACAACAGAGAGAGCAAGCAAGAATGCTTTCAAGACATTCAAATTTATAAACAGCAGCTTGATATCCCCCTTATGAAGTCAATATTTGGCAACATTTGGACAATATTTTCTACACAGCCCAGCAGCTCATTTATCTGTAGGGCGATTCAGCCCTTTAAAAGAAAAGCTCCTAAAATAAATAATCCACATAATTTTAAATGCAACATGTCACGGACTTGAGTGAACAGCCTCTACACGGCATTAATCTAGCCATTTGACTGGAGTATTAGTTATCCAGAAGCCCAGGAACCCACCAGTGGAGCCAAAATGGCAAGAACCCCATGGAGCAGCTACATGGCTTATGTTGGGAGTTTATAACCACCCCATGCTGAAACCAGCCTCCCACCTGCAACTGTCAAGTGGGGCAAACAGGAACAAGTGGTGGAAGAAAAAATGTAATAAATGAAAACAACCAGATAGAAACCGAATATTCTCCAAAAAGTCTTTCCAATAGTATTAACCTGTTCAAGTCAGGACACATCCATAGGTATAGGCATTGCATTCCATGGCTAAGAAGATGTGATTAGCGTTTGTCTATGACTCAGCAACCAACTCTAGAGCAGGCTCTGAAGTTGCCCAGTATGCTGACAATCCCTGTATTCAATTTAAACATCCTGAATTGAATTGGGAGATCACACTGGAATGACCAATTGTGCTTGGCAATTATTTCCAATTGGTGAGTTTCTTTCAGCTCAAATCTGCCACGACTGACCTCCAGCTCCTACACAATTTGTTTTGGAGCTATAATCCCATTTCAGATTTCCTTCCCTTTTATGCTAGACAGATCTGTCCACCTTTTGTTCTAGACCCAAGGCCACATCTTCATCTCTCCCACACAGGATCTACTTCATAGTTATCCCTCAGCGAGGAAAACCTGAATAGGAATTATTTGAAGCAAGTGTAAAATACCAGCTAATGTACACTCCCACTATTTAAACAGAGATGACATGTTAACTCCTTCCTCTTTAAGGGGCATTTGCCTCATCTATTTCCTTCCTTACAGTCCAGGCTCCTTCACCACCATCATATCAAACCATCTACTCCTGAATTCTCAAAAAGCAAATGTCAAATTAAAAACTGAGCATACCTTTGGAAAACTCTGGTTAGAACAGCTCAATAACTCACACCTCAGGGAGGTCACAGAAGACTTTCACTTGGGCTGCTAGCCCTACATCCCACAGTGATGAGTTTAGAGTGGTGCTCTAGAACAGGAACAGCTATAGAAAACACCCCCAAAAAACACATATAATACATGCTGTTGCAAACTTCAAGAGACCTCTCAGTACTTTACCACAAATATTACTGATTGTCCCTAAAAAGATCATAATATGAATAGTATCAAAAACCTTAGACTAGAATAATAAAGTCTAGCTAACGAGATGAGTGTTTTCAAGCACCACTACACCATAAGTGAGATATACATAGTGGGATATCCCAGGCAGTGAATCCTGAAAAAAAATTAAAAAATAAAGGTCATTGGCTCAACTGAGCAAGGAAACCTGTGCAGAAAAATCAGAGCCACATTCTAAGAGTTCAGGAAAAATGGTGCTCTACCCAAGACCACTTGAGCAAAACCAAACAAGAAGTATTTTTGGAAGACAGAAATTAAATTCCCCACCTGCTTATGGTCTTCAAACACCAATAGATTTCCAATAAAATGTATGCAGAATCCACCCCTTCCTAGATTTGAAAAGTCTCAAGATTTTGGTTACAGATATTCACAAAAGTGGATAGTTTGACGTAACGTATGCAGTCAATACAATTTTCTAAGATATTGACATCTAAATTCAACATTGTATAACCCACAAATTGGAAACATGACAAACAACATTTTTACTTGATTTTTAACTCGTATTACTGTTAAATTGTATATCTACATATATATCTATTACTTATATGTGAATCAATGGCTTAAATATCCACTTATTTTTAAGAAGTGTTTCATGTTGAACAAAATTCAGCAACTAATCATCATCACTTTTGAAGTAGACTACTATTTTTAAAACAGTTACCGAATTATCTTGACTATCTCACTCTTCTTTGGAGTTTGTTTTGGTAAGGATTATTCTGTGGGTGATATTTTACTGAGAATGATGGAAATGGTAAGGAACAGCTCCTTTCTTCTAGGTCAAGGATGACAGAGCAACTGACTGATGACTCGTCTTGGGTGGAAACAAAATGCTGACGGATTAGCAGCAGCATTTTTCTGAGAAATTCAAATCTTTTGCATATCACTCCTCCAACAACTTTTGCACCTCTAACTTCCTTGTTAAGTCTAAAGAAAAGCTATCATTTTGGCAAAAATAATTTTTAGTAATTTTCAAAAACGAGCTAAAAAAGAACGGTCAATCAATGCCCATTGATGAGTTCTTTCGGGTGGGGTCGGGGGCAGTCAAGGGGGTCCTGCTTCAATTCTGCTAATTAGAAGCAAATGCATTTGGTTTACATTATATTCTAAAAATAATTAAAAACAGACTAACCAATTTTTACACAGCATGGGTTTTCAAATAAAGCTATGGGAACTTTTAAAATCAAAATCTAGATTGGAATACTGTACTAGTAGGAAGAGTCTGATCTTTCTATGAACATATATATATATATATATATATATATATATATATATATATATATAATCTCAAACTGAATTTTCTGCTTCCACTAACTCACCTAAAAGGCAATTTTAGTCACTTCCATGGGTAATGTTTTTAATGTTAAAAAAAAAAAAGTGTCTTTGTGTCAGGCTGCAAATCTTCTATTCTTTCCGTGATAACGCAAGATTAAACAATCTCAAATCTGACTCTAAAAATAGTACCTGTTTTAGTCTGGCAAATGAAAAATGATGTCCACATATGCCCACACCACATACAATAACAAGCTGGAAGACTTCAAGGGCAAACAAAAACACTTTATGAGCACTGTGAAACAGGCTTGCTCTTACAGCTCACACCTTACTAATGTGGCAGTGAAGTCTGGGTAAGATGCTGGAAGTGAAGAGAGATTTCATGAGGCTTTTTTTTTCCCCCCAGTAACATTTACTTTTTGGCCATAAGGCCCTAAACACATTTTCAGTTACAGGTCATGCATAACTTGCAAGTTGAATGTTTTACAGCTACTGTGCAACTACTATTTTTGGACAATAAATTCACATGCAGCAAATGATCCCAGAAAAGGGGCTTCATAAAGCACTCTTTAAGCTTCACTGATCGTGCCTTGACTCAAAGTATCCAAAGGGCAATCAATGAGTTTTTACTATCATACTTGAGGTCATATACTTTTTAAATCCAGAAAGGTTTGTTTGCTTTTAGCCAACTGCATGTCACTACTAAACCACAAACTGTCTTAGCCTTACTCTGTTACTCCTAACACTCTGATGCTAGATACCATTGCACAACCATCCAGAATGGTGCTATCTAATGTTAGGCACTAACCACATGAGCTACTAAATTTAAATAACTTAAAATTAAATACTAAAACACAAAATCCAGTAACTCAGGAAACTAACCCCATATCAACTGCCTATAGCCAATGTGGCTACTGTATTGGACTGCATAGGCTACATAACATTTCCATCATCACAGAAAGTTCTACTGAGCAGAGCCAACCTAGAAGATCCCAAGGGCTGCATCCCCATTGGTTTAACCTTCAAGGGATCCACTACTCAGTTGTGAGCAAGATTAAACTTAATTATATACTTAAAGAAAATACCTTAAAGCTTTCTGATCATAAAGTATGACTGGAACTAAGAAATGATTTGCCTTTTCATCACAACTTATGCCCCAGGTTATTGTACAAAAATATGTTCCAAAGACAATGCTTTTTGATAGCCTACTTGGCTCTACTTAACATATTAAGCATTCTCTTGCTTATGTCAAGATCATTAATAAAGGTGAAAATTCATGCTTCTTATAGTTTACAATTTACACAACACTCGTCCTTTACACAGAAGGGAAGGATGGAGGGAAACCAATAGCTTGCAATTTTAAAAATTCAAATGACATGGTTTCTTTTAAACTTCTATACTCATCCCCTAAATCAACCTTCCTTTCATTTCCCAGAGAGGTAGATGCTAACTAAAATGAGTATCAGTATAGAAAGACAGACACACACACACACACACACACACACACACACACACACACACACACACTTTAAAGCAAGAGTGGAATTAGTAAAGGGTATTCATCCACCCTGAAGAAGATCATGCATAGCCCATGACAGGCCTAGGAAGGAGAAGTGCAAAGTTCTTGTCTCCCTTTTGCTGCAGAATTCCAAGCAGCTCTATCAGTCTGTGGGCCTCAATGGACTCACCTACAAATGAAGCCACTGGAGGTTGCTTTCAACTCTTAACTTTCTGTGCTTTCAGTTGTGACTTTTTCATTGATATGCAACTGTAAATTCTGGCTGATTATGCCACTGGACTTTGGTCACATGGGGTAGATGAGTTGTTAGTGTTATGGGTTAATGCCAGAAGAGGCCAGAGCAATGTGATGCCAAATACCATTAAAACATCAAGTCTATAAAAATTTTATCTAGCAGGCTAAGACATCACACATACACACACACACACACACACGTACACCCTAACAAACAGGTGCACAAGTAACTGTAGGCAGAATTCATTCAAACAGTGTTTTTTATGTCAGTAAGACTCACATAGAATAGAAAATTCTGCTTTGTGTTGTTATTGTTACCCTAGCTTGTAAAGTCAAGATTCTAACATGGAGCTGATTAACTTTGCACTGCTTAATTGCAGCTCTAGCATCAGATTGTTTTTAAGTAAAAGTTACGTGAATGGTAACTTGACTCAATATTTTTACACTAAGAAACACAGGGCGCTGTACTGTCACATACATTTAGTGTCTATATATAACCTACTTAACACATAGAAGTCTATCAAATACTACACTACACGGCTGGTCATTTCTTACTGTGCATAAACATATGTAGATATCATTTACAAAATTAACTGGAATATGGCATGGCTTAAAATTGCAAGGGTAAAGTCCATTTGAAATGTAGTGTTCTTAATGCAACATTTCTGTGTTTTTGGTGTTTTCTGCCCCAAAAGGAATAGAAATTGGGTCAGATGTACATTACAGCAGCCTGGTTCAGTTGGAGAAATTGACGCTAACCCAACAGTATATTATGTTACATAATAGAGGATAGCATTCAGCTAATATGATACCTAAATTATTAATACCAAATAAATCCTAGATTTGTTGTAGAATGCCCAATAGCTTACACCATAAAATGGCATTTTAACCTAATACCTAGTTTGAGCTTTCAAATACATTTCCTAAAGGTCTTACGAAAAATTTGAAAGATTTGAAAAGCCCGAGTTCATATTTTTTTATTCAATCCTCACACCAATGAACAGTGTTGGCTCTGGATTCTAATCATTATATTGTCATTTTCTCTCTCTTAATTTCCATCACTTTAATGTGCATATTTTGTGCTGCTTGAAGGTCTTAGTTAGCATATAAGTAAATTAAACTGTCTCCATCTTGGAGGGTTCTTTCCAGCTTTGCTTTTTGGAACCCGTCACTGCTCATCTTCCTCTCCCCTATTTTCATGGATTCCATGGAACATAAACATATATATTTATGAGAGGAGTCCTTGTCACATATCACTTGCTTCAGGAATGTCATAAAAGAAATTAGAAGAGGACTGTAAAGCTCACAGCTATTTCCACACGCACACACACCCAGCATAGGAATTCATCATTTAATCTAGCAAATCTTTCTAAGAGTTTAGGATGAACTGGTCCATTTAAATTGAAAATGTGAGTTGTAGCTTTACCTCACCACTTTTCTCAATAAAAACACATTTCCAGATACAAGAGATATTCTTACTTATACAACAAAAGGAAACAGGAATTCAGAATGATTCAATTCTCATGGGACAATAATCTCTTTTAAAAAATAACCGTGGACTGTCTGTTAACATGCCAGTCCAGGTTTATCATCAGTTAACAACACTCGTAACTATTACCATATCCCCAAACTGGGAGAAAAGACAGAAGGTTCTATCACTCTCCATTTGTGCCTCACAACTCAACTGCGCAGAAGAGGAGCGGGCGTTGGAAGTGACGAGTGTGTGACTCCTCACTGGGTGGGTCCCAGTGCCCAGCAGGTAGGTGGCACCATTTCAGACCCTGCACTCATTCATGCCTACTGAGTCTTACTACCAAGATTCTTCTGAAAAGACTCAAAACCCGAGGTAAACCAAATTACACACACATATAAATACACAATATTTACATTTAAAATTCTTATTTTGTGAGATGGCTTGAGAAAAATTGGCATATAGTTTTCCTGTGGGATTAAGCATTTCTCATCATTACTCAGTTTATTGCTCCCCTGTTGAGCTTTCCATTTAATAAACACATATCGAGCTCTAATTACAAGGGAAGAAAAATGAAGGAACACGACAAACAAAACACAATACATTGGAAACACATGTTCAAATAGTTTCTTCAAAAAACGAGGGTCCGCTTAACTTAGTTTAATTCGGGCGCCATTCAAAAAGTATAAAAAGCCTTAGCAACTAAGTGAAGACTGGGTTTCATTTGTAAAAGGAAAGAAAACAGCACTGCATGTCATCACTGAATTGGTCATGGATTCATTCTCAGGTTGGATTCTACTTGTACACATAGCATCTTGGTTTTAATCTACCACATTTACAGAAGATCACATCGTAAGCACTTGCACAGTTTAACATCTAGGTAGAATATGTCTATCTCATCACGTGACTTTGAAAAATCATAAGTTACAGTCCATTTAATAAATGACTACGAGGATGCATGCAATCGTCTTCGAAGCTGCTGCCATCAATGCTCAGAGCGACCCGTCTGGCATCTGGTTGAGACCTCACATTCTGCCCCTCCATGTCTGTCTTGGGTTAATCAAGTGGCAGCCCGGAGGCCAGCGCTCGGCTCCAAATGATCAGCGTCGCCCCCATCTTCTCACCGGAGTCCCATCATCAACACCTGCTCAACCCCGAGTTGGCACCCACCAGTCGCGCGCCCGCAGCCCGCTTCAGCCACAGGATATCACAGTGAAGCGCTTAGAAATGCAAGACATGTTGTGGAGCACGATGCCCAGCAGGAAGACCAGGACGCAGGCCACCAAGATCACAGTGCACACCCCAGACCAAGTGGAGCTTTTCACCACGCCCCGCCGGTCTGGCTCCTCCTCCGCTGCCTCTGGGGGAGCCCCGCCTTGCAGAGGCTGCTGCTCCGCAGGGATGGTCACCACAGTGACGGGCTTCTGCTGGCTCCCGGGCAGCAGGCGGCAGCCCATGTTTCCGGGCAGCAGCGCGCGCTCCTTGGAGATGGGAAGGGGCAGCATGTAGCACCCATTGCTGGGAAGTTTGATGAAGACCGGGGTGTGCTCGGAGGCGTGCGGGATGGCGATAACGGCGAGGACCTCGGGGTCATCGGGGAGCTGTGACACAGAGAAGCCCGGAGGCAGCTTGGTGATGCCTCGGCACCAAGGGCACCTCACGTCCTTCTGGCTCGTCCTCATCTGCTGAAGGCACACGGAGCAGCAGGTGTGTTTGCAATCCAGCAACTTGGGTCTTCGCCGGGGACTGTAATAATTGAAACAGATCTGACACTCCAGCAAGGAATCTTGGGAGAGCGTCTCCATCATGGACTAGGAACAGAAAGGTCAAGGCCACAGGGAAGAAGCTTGCTCTCAGAGGCCACTGCTCCAGCACCTGCCTTCTCTGAGGCTTCCCAACGTTGTGAGGTGATGGGGAGCTCACTGGCATCCAGCATGCTCAGGTGTGTTCATTTCTGAAGAAGACAAAAAATTCAGACAAAGTTAGCTACTTCAAACAAGCTGAGACGGCAGCATATCTGATGGATTTAACGCCATTGCTCAAACGTCTTGACACTAGGTCAAAAGCTTAACACTGCCCCACCTGTAAGACCGTAGGATTCTTGTAATATCCAGTGGCCGATGAATGGCTTGTCATGGCAAATACTTTGCTCATTTCTAAAAGCACAGATGCCTCTGGGGTGGATGAGTACAAAGTGCCCCCATATTTCATAAAAGGGGAAGACTGTTTGTTTTGTACATTTCAGTGGACCTGGATTATTCTTCTAATACATCAGAGAAACTCTCCTGCTTCCAATAAGTTTGCAGCATTTTCTAAAAGTAAATTTCTTTCCTTTGATCCTCTGACCTTCTTTCGCTGACTCTCCTCATCCTCTTGTAGGTACTCATTGCCAAATGCAGCCAACGTTACAACCTAGGAACTTTGTGTAACTAACTTGCCACTTTCTATGGGTTAGGCCTGTTCCTCGCTCATAGGTCATTGGAATGATGCCAAGAACACCCACACAGGCATCTGTTACCTTTTCCACCAAGTCCTTTGAATCAAGGTAATTCTTGTCAATTGGTTTCAAAAGAGACAAAAACAAAACAAGACACACAATCCCAGACACCATAACCAAAACCACCAGCAGCAATGAACCTTCAGGCAGCCGGGGTCACAAAGGCACACGGGATCACGAATATTTTTCAGGCAGTTCTATTCATTTCACTCCTACTTAGGCTTGTACCAAGTAACATGGCCACAAGCAAAGACTATTAATGAACTGATCCTAATCAAGTATTAGATAGTGAAAGGTTGTCAGAAGACTGGCAGGCAGTCTTTTTTTTTTTATGCTATATTGCTATATTTTACAATAGCAATGTGTCCTCAGGTGAGGATTTTTTATGCTATATTGCTATATTTTACAATAGCAATGTGTCCTCAGGTGAGGATTAAAAAAAAAATTACCAGTGACAATCAAGAAAGCAACATATTTTAAAAATATTTTAGCTATAGTAAAAGCCCCTACATTACATTATTAAAAGTAAAATATAGCAATATAGCATAAAAAAAAAGTAAAATATAGCAATATAGCATAAAAAAAAAGGAGCACAGTGTTAGCCTCCTGGTATGCACCAGAAGCAGGGTAACTGGTACCACTTAACTGGGGCTGGAGTGCTCTGGCAGTGCCCAACCCCATTTCCTACTGAAAGCATCCAAATTATGTGTCTCTGGGTAGAGCCATGACTCTGAAAGGAACTACTCAACCACTGTTGTAAAAATAATTGCTGGTCCTAGAAGCCCACCCACACACAGAGGCAGGAGCTAACAACGTAGAAAAGCTCTTTCATGTTTTTCTTAAAAAGTGAACCTTCTTTTTATTTTCTTTTTTAAAATATATTTTTATTGATTGTAGAGAAAAAGGGAGAGGGAGAGAGAGATAGAAACATCAATGATGAGAGAGAATCATTGATCAGCTGCCTTCTGCACATCCCCTACTGGGGATTGAGCCTGCAACCCAGGCATGTGCTCTTGACTGGAATCGAACCTGGGACCCTTCGGTCTGCAGGCCAACGCTCTATCCACTGAGCCAAACCAGCTAGGGCGAACCTTCTTTTTCTAACTTCCTCTCTGAAATTAAGAATACACAAGATGCCACATGTTAAAGTCAAAATTAAGAAATTTAAAGTAAAAAGTAATCACTGATAAAAATTAACAGTGATGCCCTGGATGGGTGGCTCAGTTGATTGGAGCATCATCCTGTACACCAAAAGGTAGTGGGTTCAATCCCTGGTCGGGGCATGTATGAAGGCAATAGATCTCTCTTTCTCTCCTCTCTTTCTCTCTCTCTCTCTTTCTCTCTCTCTCAAAAACAATAGCAATGTGTCCTCAGGTGAGGATTAAAAAAAAATTACCAGTGACAATCAAGAAAGCAACATATTTTAAAAATATTTTAGCTATAGTAAAAGCCCCTACATTACATTATTAAAAGTAAAATATAGCAATATAGCATTCAGAAAGTTCATATCATAATAAACTATTTGTCCATCCACTGATTCAAGAAATATTTATTGAATAATTAAAATTCACTAAGAGTAGCACTTTAATGTTCTCACCAAAAGGAAAGATAAAAAATATAAACATGTTAGGTGGCATATATGTTAATCAACTAGATGGGGGGAACCCTTTCACAATGTATACATTTATCAAATCACCACAATGTACACTTTAAATATCTTATAGTTGTATTTGTCAATTATGTCTCAATAAAGCTGAAAAAGTAAAAAAGTGTATCTATCATGCACAAATCTAGCTACTGTAGGTTATGAAGAAGAATCAGCCCCAAATCCAACACTTAAGCAATTTAAAGTTAGGTAACAATGAATGTATATATTTTTCTCTTCCATTCACTTATTCATTCAAATTTTCATTGAATATCTACTATGTTTCAAGCATGATGGTATTTGTTTTTGTTCCTTGTAGCTAAGTTCCTTGTCACTGCCCATAAGAAGCTCCTAGCCTGAAAGGACTCAGCAGTTATAAACACAAAGTGCTATGTGACATACAGGAACTGGAGGAATCAGGGTGGCTCAGTGACAAGTCTGGATTATGGAGAGGATTTAGACATGTAAAATCAGAGGACAGGTCCTCTTCAGGTCAGAATCAGCCTGCAAAGGAAAGGAGGTGAGCAACCACAGGATTATTTTCATATAGCAGGTGTGACACTGACTAGGGGATTTTTTTTTTTTTCTAACAAGAATAACTTAAGGATCCCATCTCTAAGAGTTTTATAGTTTTAGCTCTTACATTGAGGTTTTTGACACAGATATCTGTTAAAGAAACAAAGTTCTCACAGAACCTGCAAGCACCCTCCCACAGGCCCAGGCAGGGACAGCAGGTCCTACAGGGAGGGAAGAGATGAGCATAGCCAGGCACATGTCAAGGGCACGTACTTCAATGAGGCCACTTCCTCACTAGCCAAGCAGGGAGGATAGAGTTGTTGCTGTCAAGTGAGTTCAGAGTCCACATACTGCCAAGCAGTGAAGGACACAGTGCCAGACCCGACTGTCCCTGCCACGCTGTGTGTGACCTGCCCAGAGGCACTTTGGGCTCTCAGAGAACTGCCCTTTCAGATTGGGAGGAATGAGCGTTCCCCTAGGCCCTGCCCCAAGACCTGCCACACCTTTTTTTTTCCCCCCAACAAAACCAACATGCAATTTTACTCATGAATTTATGTTCCGAGTAATGTTCACTTAATTGCTGTTAAGCTTCCTTCAAATTAGATTATACTACTCAAATTTCCAACTCCATCCAAGTAAGCTCTGACCCTTACCATGCAGGCTGAACACAAAAGCAGAACGGTGACACAGCTCCATGCTCAACCACTCAAGCCACTTTGACAGCAGCCGCTTTGATTTATTCACCGATTTGATCTCTATTAAGCCAGGCTGTACTGCATTCCAGTTTACTTTCTGGAGCATAACTAGTAATGATGATGATTAGTTAGGTAAAGAGAAGAACATTTATGAGAGTATGGACCGAAGCTAATGATGAATCATTCTTCCTCCCTTTCATCATAAAATGAAAAGATGTGAGTCACTATAGAAGAAAGAGAATGGAAACAAGGGCCACATTAGCTAGAAAAGAAAACTCCGAGTTCATAGTCAAAGACACAAGCACACACCAGTGACTGCTTTAAAAGCCTGTGTTTGGCAAGATGGGATGCCCAAATACCCATTAAGTTTAAAAGGAAAGCATACCTTGCTGTAGAAGAATGGATAAGAACAAGTATACACTGAAATATATTGGAACAATTTTTAAATGTCACTAGAATTTATTTTGAAAGATCCTAAAGAAAAACAGACCACCAAAAGGGAGGGCATTCTCAAAATAATTATGGCTTATAGAACTTATATATTCATAACATGGTACTTAGTTTCATAAATAATATCAATTGTACCATATGCAAATAACAGGCTTTGACTAATCATTGAACTAAATATTAATACATGCCTTGGTTTTAAAATACTTTAAAAATGAATGGAGGTGTATTTACATGTGGGAGGAGTGATGTGGGGGGAAAACTATCAAAACTCACAGGGGTCTTATTGCTGCTACTGTTGGGGGCAGTAGATACCTGGAACTTTATAACATTACATATTTTCACAAAATAATTTTTAAATATTGTTCATTTTTAGATAGAAACATCAGTGTGAGAATGAAACAGATCAGCTGCCTCCTAGATGCCCCCTACCAGGGACTGAGTCCACAACCTGGGCATGTGCCCTGACCAGGAATAAGCCAGCAACCTTTTGGTGCATGGGATGACACCCAACCAACTGAGCTACACCAGCCAGGGCTAAAATTTCTTCTTTAAAAAAAAAAAAAAGAACTCTGTAATTTAAGCATCTTTATAAAAGGTGTGGATATGACTTTAGTGACTGGTAAAATCACAAAGGTCTCCAACACTGAATTTTTATAATCTCTATTGCTTTTAGAAGTCCAGGTATGAGGATAAAAAAAAAAAAAAAGCCAATGAAATAAATAATCCAGAGAGTTCTACCCTTATAATCTTTCACTCTTATACTCTTTCAAAGACTCTTCATATATCCTGATTTAGGTTTGCAACAGTGGCATTAATTATGGAGCCTCAGAACTCTTGCAAGAACTGATATTGATTACGCCTGTCTGACCTTGAATTGTTCCATTTGACGATCTAAATGAGGACCTTAAATTCAATGGTTGTATTGAGAAAAATTTCAGACAGAGATGAAACTAGACACTCTACTATTTTTCTTATACTGCTAAAATAGCATGTCTTTCTGATGCAGGCCATTTTCTTAATTCTTCGAGAAAATGTAAATATTTCAAATGGGATTAGACAAAATAATTACAATTCCACTTAACTTGGTATTTCAGCTGGCAAGACCACTTAGTTATATTAGACATTAGTAAACACTTGGGTTAGTGGCAAGAAAGGGAATGGCTTGGTAGGATAGATGTCACTGACTTTCGGTCCTCTGGTAGCACAGAGCAATCCGTTCAGGGCACAACTGCCTAATCCATTTTGAGTACAATTGGTGTAACTACTGTCTTTGTGTTAATAGAGAAGACAGCAAATTCTGACACACCTCAAATGAGAATCCCATTGGCCCAGTCTCTAATATTTGCACTGTTTTCTCCTGTGAGCAGATCCTGGTTGGCTGTATTTGATGGTGCAAAGAATCCAGGAAGTGAAAATTGTCCTAAAAGTCTTGAATAGCCATGGGAGATGTGGCAGGGGATGGTGACAGTGCTGGAGGCAGACCGGCCCAAGTGGGACAGAGAGATCAATGATGAAACAGACAGAAAGCAGCAGATGGGTCAGAATGCCAAGGTCAGGGGGGACTTACCATGCTACTAAAGGATTGGCCAAGTGGGATTCGACCACAGCGTAGGCGCCATACCTGCCTATCTGCATGTGCTGATTCTGCTGCTGCAAAAATACAGCTCACAGGCAGCTTAAACAAAACCACAGTCTCCAGAAATGTATTTACTCAGGAGTATTTCATTGAGTCGAGTCAGGAAAAAGGATGAATGAATTTGAGTCATCCACAGTATAGTGATGTGTATTTAAAAATCAAAGAATATTGGAATGAAGACATTTTAAGGAATTAAAGATATATTTCAGTATTGTTATGAGTGTTGATAACCACTGTTTTTTGTTGGCTTGTTTGTTTTAATATCTATCAGGTAATTATTACTATTAGGGAACAGGAGATAAGGACTTTAGCTCTATTTCCACCTTTAGGTGTATAGGTTACCTTAAACAAATCACCTCTCTGTATACCACTGTGTCCTCATCTGTGAGGGCACTGGACCAGGTGGTCCCTAGAGTACCATCTAGTAAAAATAATCTATGACTTAAGTAACTGCTAAACACACTCCTGGGTTTCTGACAGCAAGACAAGAGCTGTCAGGCTGATTGTTCTATACTTATTATACCTGATAGGTAGTTTATAAATAATCTCTGTTAATGATCTCAAAATGCATAATGACATGAGCTATTGAGCATCTAAATAAATGGGAGGCAACTTACACTAGAAGCTTCTTCTTTATGCTTTTGGCTTAATGAATGAGTCTAACTGCACTAACACCCTAACAAAAACAGCCACAAGTTTGATGGTAGCAACAATCAAAAGAACAACTATTTTATGTCTAATCAACAACCTTCTCAGATAAGTAAGATATGCCTATTACCTAAACTTGCTACTAGGTGAAGGTGGTCCCAACTCTCCCTTGGAAAGAAGCCTGCGTGGCTGCCCAGCTCTTACGGAGGCCAAGGTTAACACGGGCATTAATCAGACACACTGCTTTACCCTCACTTGCTCCGGTCACCCAGTGACAGCGATTAAAACGTTGAGGACAGTCATGAAAGCAGGGAAGAGATATAAAAGACTGTCAGGGGATCCCCTGGCTCCCTGGAGAGAAGGGATGGTAAAAGATACCATCAGATAGACAAACAGGCAGAACAAAGGCAAAATGATCAATTGCCCCAACTCTTCGAATTCTGAGCAGAGCTGAAGGAATTGACAGGTCAGGCACAGAAGTAAAGCCAAAGAAATGGAAAACAAATAAAAATACTAAGTCTTCCCAATGGTTGGGCATCCACTAGGGCAAAATATGATGAGGGAGGAAACCAATATTTACTGGGAACTTACCATGTGCTGAGCATTGCTCAAGGCACCGGGGACATGATGGCAAACAAGTATCAGACCACAAGGAGCTTGGATGTGCAACCTGAAGGATGATCATGTAAAGGGAACCATCATGAAGGAGAAAGGCAGACAGAGCGCTGAGGGAGACTCTTCTTCAGGCGATCAAATATTTTCCATTGACCCTGCAGAGAGCTTAGAACCACTAAGCAAAGCATAGTTATTACCTGTTAGAGCTGGAAAGGATATTGGAACCCAAGGAGCTCACAAGCTGGCCCACTGTTACCTCCACTGCAGAGACACTGGAGAACAAGAAAGGACACCCGCATTTTCTTTATTTGATTAAGCATCACATCTGACCTATGTCAGCACCAACCTGGGCAGCAATGGGGCCCTGAGCCTCAAGATGGTAGCTCAGGGCAGTCTAAAGACAGCCCAGTGCAGGGGCTGCACATGAAGTCATTGTTGGCTGGAAGGGTTTGGGAGCCTGGCGTTGTGAGACTCTCCCAATAGACAAGCTCCTTGGGGAGCAAGACTCTCTGCTGCTGTTCTCCCCGGCACTGCTCTGCTCTCCGAAGGCCGAAACTTCCAATGTAAATATTGAATTTTCATAATACAAACCACACATATGCAGTCCCCACCACAGATTCCAACACAAACTGAAACCTTAAAGCAATTTGTCTTTAAATGTTTTCCTGTTACATTTTACCTATGTCAGGGACCCACAACCTTTTCTATAAAGGGGAAAGCAATAAGAATTTTAGGCTTTTATGCTTCACAGATAGTCTTTGCCATCAAAATGTGCAAGCAGCCCTAGATAACAGACAACATGTCAAAGATCAGGCAAGGCTACATTCCAATAAAACTGTTTACAAAAACAGGCCACAGCTGGATTTGGCCAACAGGCCATCATTTGCTGATCCCAGAACCATGTAATTTCTCATCAGCCCTGCCCTTAATCTCCTAAATTCAGTATATTACTCTGGAGACACCAATCCTCAAATTAACGTATTGCTCTAACATGAATCATATCTCACCTGAATTTCCTGTCAAGCTACAGAATGCAAAACATTTTCATAGTTATTTAGGGGAAACGATAGAAAATATCAGCTTTACAGATGCAACATCTTTTTCGGTGACCACTTCCAGACAACTGGAGGAAAAAGCTGAGCGAAGCGCATGAACACACCATCATTTGCCAGTCCCACCAACAGCAAGTACTAAAACCATTAGTAAGAAATTCAGACAGAGTTGCAAACTGTCCTTCACACTTAGAAATACAGATCTAGCCCTAGCTGGTTTGGCTCAGTGGATAGAGTGTTGGCCTGCAGACTGAAGGGTCCCGGGTTCAATTCTGGTTAAAGGCACCTTGGTTGCAGGCTTGATCCCTGGCCCTGGTTGGGGTACATGCGGGAGGCAACCAATCGATGTGTAGTTTTTACACTGATGTTTTTCTCTCTCTGTCCTTCTCCCTTCCACTCTCTCTAAAATCAATGGAAAAATAATCTTTGAATGAGGATTAACAAAAAGAAAATAAAGAAATATAGATCTATTTCTTCAATGAGCACTGACTCTAGAATTCATTATGACAGCTCCAGATTAAAGGCAACCCTCTGTTGGATGAAACTTCAGAGACCTGATGATCCTCTGAACTTTGGATACCACTCCCATGTCCATTTGCACAGTTATGGCAGGCCACAAAGCAGCTGAACAAATTTAGATTTGGCAGGTTAATATCCACTCTACCAGGCAGCCAGCACCTTCTGGTGGCTCACCTTCACCCAGAAGGGACATTGGGTAAATTCCCCCAACACAGGGAGCATCCCTTCAAAGTGCTTCTGAACATTTTTTTTTCTTATAACTTCTTCAAATTACCCAGAGAACATTCTATATTAAACACTTGAAAAGAATGGTACATTAAAAACCTGGTAGGTTTTACAAATATTTCCTTAAATAAGTCTATTCGGAAGCCATTCATAAGATAGTTCTCTTTGCGCAGTGTTTATTGCTGCAATCTCCCTCCCTCCCCTCAATATCCATGATTCATCACAGGAGCTGAGCCTCCAACTGAAGTTGCAAAGATTTCCTACAGGCATCGGTACTGAAATTACATGCTGTGGGGAGTCAGCTGTCAGTCTGCTCATTACTTCGGTTTTTTCTCCCTCCCAGCTGCAGTAACTCAATGAGGGTTGATTTTCCATTTAGGCAAGGTAAGAGGTAAAGAAAAAAAGGACAAAACCCCAGACTCGATATTGAACAGTGCTGCAACCAAATGCCACCAGTGATTAATCCGTCTTTCTAAACAAATAATAAATCCCAAAGATTTCCCCTCTTGCTTCTATTTAAGTCAACTTTGAGATGAAATTCATCAACAATAAAGTGCATGTATTTTAAACACACCGTTCAATGAGTTTTGATAAATGTACACAGCTGTGCAACCACTATGCTAATCAAGCCATTTCCATCACCCACAAAAGGTCACCTAGTGCCTCATTGGTCCATTCTGCCTACCCCATCCCTCCACCCATCTACTTTCCATCTTTAAATTTGTTTGTGTATTTAAAACACTACCTATAGGTTTTGGTGTAGGGGAATATGGTAATATTCTGAGCATACTGTCACCTGGCCTAAGACTGTAATTTTTGAAATAAGGTATTCATTCAACTTCACCTTCATATTTCCCAGAGAAAACACTAGTATAACAAATTCTACCACGAATGCATTCATTCAAATATGTATTGAGTACAAGGCACTAGTCTAGGTTTGGGGGAATCTAAAGAAAAAACGATGGGGCCTGCAAAGACAGTCATGCCAATAACGGCAGCACTGTGTAATCTGGGCTTAAGATGGGGATCACATCGACATGGAAGACGCCATATGCCTGTCTGGAGACACCAGCATAGATTTTTCAGAAAAAGGTGGTATTTCTACTTCAAGGATGAGGACAAACATTTGCAAAAGCACAGAGGCCTAGACAAGGAAGAGTGAGTGAGTATGAGTAGGAGCGGGGACCAGAGCCTGGAATCTCCAGCAAATGACTCAAATATCATTCAAGTGACAGCAAGAGCACCCACCTCATAGACTGTTCAGAGTAAAGTGCATTAACATATGTACAGCACTTAGAACAGTACCTGGCTGTTCCTGGTACGATGGGTGAGGTAGGAAAGAGGCCAGTCTGCATGCCACGCAAGGCAATGGGGGTTGGAGCCACCCGTTCTTGACTCATCAACCAATGAAGCAGACAGTCCTCCTTCCCTCCACAATCCGAGACCAGGGAAGAAGCAGGTGAAGAAACAGGTGGGGGGTAAAACATGGCCTTGGGCCTTGTTCCAAAGCAAGACTGGAGGAAACAGCAGGGCCCCAAATCTGAAATGGCACTTCCTACACCTTCTGGTCCTAATGAACAGAGCAGCTGTCCCTGCAGGCTGGGACAGGCCAGGTCACTAGGTGGCCACAGGGGCAGAGAGCAAAACCTGACCCCCAGGAGGGCAGATAGGCCTGGGAAGGAGAGAGAATAGACAGGAGGGGGGTTGGGGAGGAGGAAGGATGCAAAACAGGGTCCTTTCCCCTCCTCCTTCCATCCTTGGCCAGGGTACTGAGCATTGAGGCCCCGGGAGAGGACAGAAGCAGTACTTCTTATCTGGTGGGAAGAGGTGGGAAACCAAGGAATAGAAAAGGGGCCCCTCCCCTTCCCACTGCGCATGCTTTAGACTGAACCCTGTAAGGAGTAGAACCTTTCAATCACACCTGCATTATCAGTATTTTTAAAAAAACCATTTTAACCATATGAAAGTGTACAATTCAGTGGCAGTAAGTACATTCATCCTGTTGTAAACATCATCACTGTTTCCAAAAAACTTTTTCATCTTCCCAACAGAAACTCTGGGCCCATTAAACACTTAAGTCCCCACTTCCCTCCTCCCACTAGCTTCCATTCTGCTTTCTGTCTCTATGAACTTGCCTAGTCTGGGTACCTCCTATCAGTGGGATCAGGTGATAATTTTTCTTCTGTGACTGGCCTAGTTGCTAAATATGTTTCCAGGGTTCATCCATGTTGAAGAATGGATCAGAATGTCATCCTTTGTTATGGTTAATATTCCCATTGTGCGTAATTTTTTAAAGCCTCTCCCAAGAATATGTTTTTACTGATTTTAGAGAGGAAAGGAGAAAGAGAAACATTGATGTGAGAGAGAAACATCAATTGGTTGCCCCCCGCCCCCTCACTTAGAGGCCCAACTAGGGATCAAACCTACAACCTAGATATGTGTCCTGACCAGGAATCGAACCGGAATCCTTTTGGTGTACAGGACAATGCTCCAATCAACTGAGCCACCAGCCAGGGCCCATTGGGAATTATTTTTAAAAGCTCCACGCAACAGAACAGAGAACAACTGGCAAGGGGTTTGACTGAAAGGGGGGTTGGGCAAGGTTGGAATGAAGCAGTGGAGATGGAGGGGAGGAGGAGACAAAGGAGGAAAGAGGACTAGATCTCTGGGTTCCTGGTCCAGGCAGCTGGACAGAGGTAGCATGTGTGAGGAGTGCTGCTCTGATGCAACTCCGCGAGGGGTATGAAGATCACAGCTGGCCAAACATTCCCAACCTTAACATTGTCTATCTCTGGAAGTCCTGACTTATATGTGAAATTTAGATAACTATTGGGAAACTAGCTTTACCACATAAATTTATTTACATGAAGTTATATTTACCAATCAATTATTACACAACAAAGTAGATATTTTAATCAATAGGCCTTCTAGAAAAAAACAGGGGAGGGGAAGAGATTGAAGCACAAATGTTTACAGAATTTTAACGGTGTTCAAATTCTTCACATCTATGAAGTTACAGTGAGACTTGTAAGAGGTTCTGTGGAGCCGTGCTAGAGCCGTTTATTAGGTCATCCCATTGTCAAATGACACTATCTCCAGGCCCACAGCCATTTCTTACCTTGTAAATTCCTTTCTCTCTAAACACCGGCTGGCAGCTTGCATCACAGAATCAATTTGTGGAAATGCTAGATTCATCCTCTTTCCCTTTGTTCCTAATTCACTGTGAGTTCCTTCCTCCTCTTAAAACTGAAACATCTTTACAGATTAATGAAGCTGTGTGCAGGGTAGATAGCAGTACATAGTGGGCACTTTCATTCAGTGACACCTGGATAAAAGTGCAAACTGCCACTCACTCTCTTATCACCTCAAGAACAAGAATGTTCAGTCCAAGGATCCCAAAACTGAAAGGTGAGGTTATGAATGACCTAAATATTTTATTAATTCTCACACTAGGATGTTTGTTTTTTTAAATATATTTTTATTCATTTCAGGGAGGAAGGGAGAGGGAGAGAGAGATATAGAAACATCAATGATGAGAGAGAATCATGGACTGGCTGCCTCCTGCACACCACACATTGGGGATTGAGCCCACAACCTAGGCATGTCCCCTGACCGGGAATCGAACTGTGACTTCCTGGCTCATAGTTCAACTCTCAACCACAAAGCCAGGACAGCCGGGCTTTACTGATTTTTTAGAAAGAGGAAGGGAGAGAGGGAGAGAGGGAGAGAGGGGGGGACAGAGAGAGAGAGGGAGAGAGAGAGATTAAACATCAATCACCTCCCAGAACACGCCCCAACCAGGTTCAAATCCAAAACCGGGGTATGTGCCCTGACCACCGGGAATTGAACCCGCCACCTTTTGGTATATAGGATGATGCTCCAACCAACTGAGCAACACCGGCCAGGGCTGATCAAATTTTTTATACCCAAGACTATACACAAGTATTTAAAGCTGCAAGAGAAAAAAGTGAACAATTTAGGACATTATGCTCACCCCTATTCCCACCAAGTTCCCTTGGAGCAAAAAACACTATAAAAATACAATCTTTATGTCCAATAGAGAGCAATGATTCATTTTATTAAAGACCTTTTACATGTAAATGTCTTCTATAAAAAATAAGTTTTCTTGTTACATGTTGAAGCTTAAAGGTCTCATCATCAAATAAAAAACAATTTACTTCCAAAACATTTTATTTAGTTATGTAACCTTTTAGAATATAAATACATATTCTAAATATAGCACTGTGGGGATATATGTGATATGACCTATAAGCATATTTATATATGTAGGCCACATAAAATCCAATTCATTTTTTTAACTAAAAGAAACAGACAATTCCTAAGACTTAAACTGGTTTTGTTATGGAGTTATAGTAATTATTCTTCATAACATTAAATATATTCAATTATAGGGAAAGTAAAATATTTAAGTCATATTTTTAAACAATTGAGAGTCACTTAAACATCAGAATTAATCAGTAATAACCAACACTAAAGGGTAATTTCTACCCATGCAAAAGATTATTGTTTTGGTTGGGGTCAAGTCATTCTAAGGCACTTTTTTACCTGAATAAGAAGTAAAGTCTGCATTACTATTTACAATATATGGATATTTAACTTTTGTATGGCTATTTAATTTTGTGCTAAGTATACATGTATACACTTACTTAAAACATACAAATATCTATCTTTATAGTACAGAATGTTTATTTGTCCTAAGCTAGTAGCTTTAGCTAAATAAAGTAATTGATATTTCTTATTTGGTGGAAACTAGTATCCCAATTCAGTATTCCCAAATAGCCATGCACTACCCCCTATTAGAGTAAGCCTGTTTTATCTACCAGTAACTTATTACATTTCAGCTTTCATTTCAACCTCCGGGGAAAATCTCATTAATTTATCTTTCTTAGAATAGTCACAAAATTTCTAAAAAAAAGTAAATCACCCAAATGCTGCCTTTGAATTTTTCTTTGTTTTTTAATACATTTTTTATTGATTATAGAGAGAAAGGGAAATGGAAAGAGAGAAACGTCAATGATTAGAGAAAATCATTTATCGGCTGCCTCCTGCATGCCCCCTACCAGGGCATGTTACCTGACCAGAAATCAAACCGTGACCTTCTGGTTCATAGGTCAAAGCTCAACCACAAAGCCACACCATGCAGGCTGCCTTTGAATTTAAAACAGTCTGACTTAGCAAGCATGCATTTTGTAAGTAGAAAATAAATTAAAACAGAGTCTTTCAAGCTGGCAAGTAAAATTGCTAGGATTTTAGAAACCATGCCCAAGATAGAACCCACCTGTACTAGGTCATGCCTGATAGAAGGAATGTGTTTTCAGCTACCAAATAGGAATTTGCTCTTACTGACATTGCTGAGCTTCTGTGGGTCTGTTCTCATTTTGTGAGTACCTATAATAACAAAGCAAATCTATAATAATTCAAATTTTTTATCAAACCAGAAGAAATGGTGAAGCATCTCAGGTCACTGTGCCAGTTCCACTCCTGACTCTGTATTTCTACTAAAATTCACTGATGTTGGCTCTGGCCAGGTAGCTCAGTTGGTTAGAGTGTTGCCCCAATATGCTAAGATTGCGGGTTCATTCCCAGGTCAAGACACAGACAAAAATCAACCAATAAATGCAAAATAGGTGAAACAATAAATTGGTGTCTCTTTCTTCCTCTCTATCTCAAATAAAGAAAATAAAATTTTTTAAAAAATGAAAAAATTTTTAAATTTTACCAGCAGAGAAAATAGCCATTCCCTTGCTTTGTGCATATTCTAGCACTTTTCATAGAGACATAGCAAGAATAGGAGTAAAAGAACAAATATAGATTTAAATGAAAATAGATTTTTCACAAAGCACTAACTGATGTAGTCACAGGAATCAGATTAAATTCATTTATTGGGATAGCCATTTCAGAAAATAATTCTCTAATGCTCTTAGTTATTGAGTAACTTAAAGCAAGGTCAAATTTAACTTACTTTAAAAGGAGAGAAGAGCTTCCAAAGCCTCAAAGAAATTTAAGTGTACCGTGATTCCCAGTGCTCCACTGCTACGCATGTCCTTCAAGCTTTAATTGCTGTGTTCCCTCTAAAGGAATATCAGTGAGACCACAGAACCACAGATACACACAAACACAATTTCCTGAGGAAGTGATTGTAGAGCTGACATCACTGAACACGGGGTGTCTGTTTTCTCATGTTTTTCTTTAGCTGAAGGGAAACACTCCTAGGGCTCTATCCCAGAGCTGGATTATAATAAGCAGACAAAAAGACAGGAGCATCATGACAACAACTGGAAGAACTTTTCCTTCCTGTCCATCAATCCAGAATGGAGCAATACATCATCAGGTGACCCTTCTCAATTATGGCTACTTTCATAATCTGATTTCTATTTGCATAAAAAAATCAGTTTTATTATGAGATAAAATATCAAATACACTGGGAACATGAACTCCTTTTATTGTGAGTGTGGTTAACAAACTGCTACTGCAAAATTGCTCTATTCCACAATCAACCATCCACTATCATTCAATGATTTGTTGAGTACCTACTATGCACCAGGCACTGGAGCAAATCATGTAGCCTCTGGTTACTTGTCCAACCTTTTTATTGTCATCTCCTGGCTTGAATCCCACACTCGGGCCACTCTGAGTCCTTTGAACATCTCTTAAAGCAACCTTCTGCACACACATCATTCCCTTAGCTCAGTGGTTGGCAAACTCATTAGTCAACAGAGCCAAATATCAACAGTACAATGATTGAAATTTCTTTAGAGAGCCAAATTTTTTAAACTTAAACTATATAGGTAGGTACATTGTTATTAACTTAATTAGGGTACTCCTAAGCTGGCTTTTGCTAAAAACTCAAAGGGCCAAAGAGCCGCATGTGGCTCGCGAGCCACAGTTTGCCGACCCCTGCCTTAGCTTAAAATTCTGTCCTTCCCTTTTTTGACTTGGAAAATTTCAGCCCAAATGTCCAACACCAACTCCAAGAGGTCTTCTCTTACTGCTCTCTCCACATGATGGAGTAGTTAGGAAGTGGTGGCACAAAAGAATGAAGATGTCTATGAACTGCTTTGGAATGACAACAGGTTTATATGGTTAAGTGAAGAAAAAAGCAAGGTGAAAGAAAAGGGGAAAGTAAGAATATATATTCACTTATTTTTACAAAAATAAATACAGAGGACAAACCAATTAATGTAGATGGTCACCAATAAGAGGGTGGGTGGGAAGAGCGAGGAAGGGCGTGGGAGTCAGGCTTCTCTCAGTATATCTTGTAGACTTTATGGCTTTTGAGTCATGCAAATAATTTACATATCCAAGAAAGCAACTAAATTAATAAAGATAAACAAAATCAAACCCTTCAATCAAATATATACAGAAAGAAGTGAATCGAATTCAAGTTGACAACATAACCACATCCATGTAACATTTGAACATAAACAATACATTCATTACATTCTTTAACAGTAAGACATTAAAGATACATTCTTTAACAGAAATAATATCAAAAGTTTCCAAGCAATCTTGAACTTTACTTAGATGGTTTGTTGTTGATACTGATTCTAATGTAGTAGTAATTCTGAAACTATTTTGTATATACTACTAGAGGCCCAATGCATGAAATTCGTGCAAGAGGCTCAGCCCTCAGCCACGGCGGCTTGCCTCGCCCCCCTCCCCGCCCCCCAGCTTCGTCTGGAAGGTCGTCTGGCTATTGGTCTAATTAGCATATTATGCTTTTATTATTATAGATATGCTACAACAAATAAATTGATGTTATTAGGAAACAAGATTTTCTGCTATGGGAGAAGGAAAATAAAAATATTGAAATGAGGGAAGATGAAAAGGAACTTATTGTGTTGAATTTAAATTGTAACTATCAGACTACAAACGTGATTATAATAAGAGATATGTATTTCTAAGCTTAGACATATATTTCTAAGCTTTAAAAAGGCCTAGAAACAATGATAGTCCAGCAATAATGAGCACATTAGTTCCTAGATCTTGGACACCATTACTCACTAATAGGAACCTGAAATCTTTGGAAATGGCTGATTCCAGGTCTGGGGCAGCGACAACACTAAGGAGCCCCAAATCGTTCTATAGTGCCATCAAGTGAGAATGATGGGGACATGTCAAATGGCCACATGAGTCAGCTTGAAGTTGCTTAACTGCACTGCCAAATTTGGTAACATTTGATCAAAGAAAAGAATGATGGTGCTATGGACTGATGGTGTTATGTGTGCCCCCAAATCCGTTATCTTGAAGACCTATCCCATGAAGAGATGGTATCTGGAAGTGGGGTCATTAGGAGATAATTAAGATGAGGTTATGATGGTGAAGCCCTCCCCATCACAGGATCAGTCAATAAATATAAACTGCCAGTTCCTTCTCAACCTTCCTCCCCCATCTGCAATGAGAGCTGACTTTGCCATTGTCTTCTACAACTTCAATAAAAAATAAGAATTAGAGAGGCGGCTGTAAGTACTCTGATCAGTGTGTGTGACTTTGGGTGCAAAGCACGAGAGTTCAAAACTAACAATTACCCATAGGATTTCACCATGTTGCAAAAAATAAATAGCTCTTCCCCTCCCTGAACCTTTTGGTAGTTAAACTGCAGACCCGAGATCTTATTATTTCTGTCTACTCTAAGTATTTCCTACATAACTGCAGTAGAACCATTCAAATCAGGACATTAACACTGGTACACTACCATAGACCCCACAGTTCAAATTTCACCAAGTGTCCTAACAATGCAAAGGGATAAAATCCAGGGTCACATGCTGCATTCACTGATCATGTTTCTTTATTCTTCTTCAGTCTGAAATAGTTCCTTGGTCTTCCCTTGACTCTTATAACCTTGTCAATTTTGGAGCTTACTGCAAGTTATTTTGTAGAATGTCTCTCAATTTGAGTTTGTCTGATACTTTCTCATGAACAGATTCAGGTTAGAAACTACCCCCCCCCCCCACCCTGAGGAGAGGGCAGACATTATAGGATGTAATATAATTTTCTTGTTCCATCCCAGCAAATGGTTATATTAACTTGATCACTTGTGTCTCCTGAGTTTCTCCACTATAATGCCATCAAGTGAGATGGCCCAAAATTTACACCCCCTTTTATATTTAACAAGTATTTTGTGGAGGAATACTCTGAAGATATATAAATATCTTGTTCCTTATCAAACTTTTGATCCACTTTTTAGCATACTTTAAAATGTCTTGCCTGAATTAATTATAACACTAGAGGCCCAGTGCATAAAAATTCATGCACTGGAGGTGGGGGAGGTCCTTCAGCATGGCCTGCCCCCTCTCACAGTCTGGGAGCCCGCAGGGGTGGGAAGGCGACTGATGATCAGGGGAAAGCAATGCCCCCATCACACCTCTGCTGCTGCCACTGCCAGCAGCACAAGCCTTGGCCGGCCCTGATTACCTGAGCCTCGGGCCTGGGTGGCTGGGCAGCCACCATCCAAGGCTTGCCTGTGCCTCGGGCCGACCCTGGGCAGCTGAGCAGCTGCCATCCGAGGCTTGCCTGCACCTTGGGCTGGCCCTGGCGGCTGAGGGGCTAAGGGGACTGGGGGACTCCAGAGGCAGGCGCATGGAGCAGCCAGACCTGCCTGGGGGTGGACCCAGCCTTGCCGCGCACCTGCTGCCACGGTGGGGCTGATGGGACTGGCCACTGCCATCTTGTGGCTGTGGGCGCTACCATCTTTGAGGTCATGGCAGTCAATTAGCATATTCCCTCCTTATTGGCTGTGGGCACCACCATCTTTTGTGAGGGTGTGGTGGTCAATTAGCATATTCCCTCTTTAGTAGATAGGATGGTTGCCAAATGATGATTTTTAATTCTATCCTTTCTTCTACATTTCTTATTTGACATTCTATAAGAGGTAAAATATCCTCATTTCTTATTTTATTCATATTAGTATGGACTCATTGATTTCATATTATTCAATGAGCTATGATCCTGTCTTTATTTTGATGCTGAAAATGCTCCACATTTGCTTATTGAGAGCTCCTCATTTATTTATTTGAGCTGGCTCCTGTGTCCTTTTGAAATGTGCACATCATTCCTTTAGCACTTCCTTTGTAGAAAAAAAAAAAGTTTGGTGCAGAATGGCATTTGGAAACAAAGATCTGGGTCATAAGTGAGTATGCGCATGGCCATGGGGGATCACTACTCTCGGGCCCTGTCAGAGGACACAGCTAGGAAATACATAAAACCTCTGAGCTCACTGGAGACATGCAAAGTCTTGTTCCCATGACACAGATAAGCCTCAGCTTCAGCAAAAGATCCTAGGATCCTGCAACCTGGACTGGTCTGTCTTTTCTTCATAACCCACAACCCCAAGGAGCTATGCCCTCGAAGCAGGGGTCCTGTCCAGCTTCTCACAGCTCTTCCTCCTCCTCTTCCAAAGTCTCATGTTCTGGTCTGGGGGCTCCTGGTTCCATCCAATGTATCATCCTTGGTCTCTTTCCTGGCCATATCTCTGTGTGTCCCAAAGGAGAACACCCCCCTCACACACACACTGAAAAAGAGCACCAAAAAGGATTTACACCCTTAATAATGGAGTCCATCTTACACTACATTAATTTCTAATGGACAAAGTGTTTTAGGTCCTATAGCATGACCTGGACCGTTTTAGGTTTGTGGGTGACATTTTGGTCCCAAGGTCAGTGCCCCTCAGCAAGCCCTGCTTTTCTGAGCTTTTTTCCTTTCTCTACCTCTGACACCACAGTTTGGTTATCCCTCTCTTCTTTACTGATATGCCCAGCTTCCATCCTCAGGAGCATGTGTTCATCTGGGTAACCTAGAGATGACATATCAATCTTCCAATTCCTACTACCTACTATAGGAGCCCCGTACAGGATAAGGAAGTCCCACAGTGTACACAGAACAGCCATTTATGGGAAAGGTGGTCAGAAGTCAGCCTCAGACCATGTTAGATTCCACCTTCTACTTGTTAGAAAGTCCACCAGGGTTCCACACAGGATGGATGTTTAATAACATTGTAAGGCTCATGAGAAGTGATTTCTAGTGGGTCCCATAAAAAGTCATTACAAAGGCCTATAATTTTGGATCATAGAGCTTTCACTTTTCCAAGGTGGGAGAGGCATGTAATAAATATCTCCAGAACAGTGTGATATTACACTAGTTATTCTGGCTCAAGGAACCAATATCCATGAAATAGTTCCTTGTCCATTAATAATAGTTATGAAATGGCATATCCCACAGCTGTCCTACACTACAAATCTGATATTTTTTATTTAAGAATCCTATATAATAAAATCCTAATATGCAAATTGTCCCCTCGACCTGGAGTTCGACCAGGGGATATCAGCGGCAGTGGCAGGCAGTCAGGGGTAGGGAGGCGCCCCCAGCCGGCACCTGCTAAGGACCCTATCCATGCACAAATTTCGTGCACTGGGCCTCTAGTAAATAAATAAATGAGTACAAGCTGGGTCTGACATTTTTTGGTGTAGTAGTGAGGTCTTTCTAACTATCCCTTTTCTAGCCTAATGATTCTTAACTTTGGGGGGTTGCAAACCACTCTGAGAAGGTAGTAGGGTACAGACTCCTTTATCTCTGAGAGGGAAGAGATACAGAAAAATTATAGAGAACTGTGCCTGTAACTTCATCGAGTCCCATCATTGAAGCCCTAGGCAAAGGACCTCCACCCCAGCCCACTGCTTCTCCGCTGCAATGTGCCAACGACTGACCAATGCTGCCTTGAGTGGCCAAGTTCTAGAATAGAGGTCAACATATTTTTTTTTCTGTACAGCATATTTTAGGCTTTGTGGGCCATATAGTATCTGTGACAACTATTCAACTCAGCCATATCCAATGCACAAATGAGTGGATGTGCCTGTGTTCCAATAAAACCTTATTTACAAAACATGGCCTGAACTTGGCCCCATGACTATACTAGTACACATTACTTCAAAGCCAGAACAAGACACAAAATAGCAAATCACAAAACTAAGCTCCATTCCGATTTTTTCTAAGGGTTCACGTTTATTTTTACTGCACGTTTATCATATTCACTTAGTTATAGACTTAACCAGAAATTCCCATTACTACATTTTTTCCTACTGAACAATTTGTTATGAAAAAGCCACTGTTCCATTTCCCAGGGGACACAATGAGGGGCAGAATAATTCCACATTGTGAACATTTCCTGAAAGACCCTGTGGCCTGTTTTCTAACTCACAGCACAGTTCTATTGATTGACAGCTAACCACCCACCAGACGTGAACACAGAACACACTCTCGTGTTCCAAGCGACTGTTGTGCTTCTGGAGGCCACTGTCATTTCTTTAACAAGCCTGGCAGCTGTCAGACTCAGGCCAACAGTCAGAAGGGCTTTGTTTCCCTGGAGACTTGTTTTCTCAAGAATTAGGGTGGGCACCAGGCCCATCTCTGCCTTGTCCTTTCCTTCATGTAAGAGGTCAAGTGCTTGACTATCAGGCACCTTCCTGGGTGAGCTTCACTCTACTATACTATATGGAAACAGTCACTTCCTGTTTCCCTGGCCCATTCTGGCAACTCGCTTCAACCACAATCGTCTGACTCCACAGAATGGACGTGGTTTACACGGATTTCTTCCCAACTGTCCTGCACTTTAAAGGTCAGACCTGGCCAGGTGTCTGCTCCCCTGCTCTGTGAAAGAATTTCAGAATGGTCTGTACCAACAAAGCACCTTGACAACTGTTTCCGAGTGATTGGGGAAACTCTTTTCTTTCCAACTCATGCACATTCTAACAGAAAAGCCAGCTCCTGATAGAAATGACTTAGGCTGATGGTGTGCTTCCAGCCATTTTCAATGGTGTAAGACAAGCACCCCCCCCCCACCCGCCAAATTAGATATTAACTTTCTTCAGGATTGTTGGCTGTTGTTTTAAAACCTGTAGTAGTACCTAGGTATGTAAAAAGCATAAGTGTAAAACTCTACAAAGCATAAATGATGCTTATTTCGAAGGGAAGCTGAAGTCAAATTCAGGAGCACACGCCTTCTAGAAAATCTCATAGTGGGAAAAGGGCCATGAGTAACAGGATGCTGGAAATCATAAAAACAATTCCCTCCTGCCATCCTTCACCATGACAAAAGACAGTCATCGCTCCATCTGGTGTCTGATGGAACAAGACACACTGGCTCTTGTGTGTTTTTGTGTGTATTTGTCATTGTTGTTTGTGTCTGAGACGTGTTCGGGACTGTAGGATATTCACATCAGCATTTTTTACCTAGAAGGTAAGCCTCTTTCTCTAAATCATGAGCACAAATAGTCTGACAAATGATTCGTCTTTCATCTACCCAGTAACTCTGCAGGTTATGAGAATAAAAGTAATGAGAACACGGGGCTATAGATCATATGTGCTTAAAACCTGGAACTCCAATGAGGGCAATAAGATGCAATGAAACTTGATTTCTCAAGGGAATGTGCAAAATGCACTTCACCCTAGTTTTTAAAGGCTCTGATGACCTTTAGATATCTACAATGACCTTGCAAAAAGGCATTTATTCACCTCCTCACCCTAGTGATGTACAACTTATGTAGGGCAAGTAACAAAAAGTCCATTTCATTCTTTTTATTTCCTCTGTCCCTCCTGGGGGGTTATAAGTGGACACGGGGGCACGAAAATGTTGGTGACACGGTATGGTTTGTATCCTAGCAGAAGGCTGAGTTAAGATAATTTTCTTATTCACTATAGAGGTGACAGTGTTGGCTGTGCTGCGTAAGCAGGGAAATGCCAGGGATCGCAGATTAAACCCGGTTAAACAATGAAGACGCTCCGAGTGCCAGACCTCTTGCCAAGCCCACACACCGGTTCATGCCAGCTGGGCACACAGTGCATACCATTCAGGCCGCTGCTCAAGCCAACTGGGCCACCTGGGAGCTTTTGTGCTAGAAAGCATCAACCTTTCCTCTATTTAGGTGCTGACGTTTGAACTTTATAGTCAAAAAGTTTCTTCCATTACAACAGGTTTAGAAGATTAATAAGTACAAATTGGTAATTACAAAATAGTCACGGGGATGTAAAATACAGTGTAGGGAATATAGTCAATAATATTACGATAAATATGTATGGGGCCAGGTGGGTACTGGATATATAGAGGGGAACACTTTCTAAAGTATATGATTGTCATTTAGTACCAAAGAGTAGACCCCTTTATCCACCCTCGGCCCACTTCGCCTTCCGCTGCCTACAGCACCGTAGTACACTCTTCCAATCCAACCTCAGCTCGACCTTGGGCCCTTGTTTGTGCTGTCCCTGCTGCGAGGGCTTCTTCCCCACCTCCTTGGCTGGACAAGTCTTTGGCTGAGAGATCAAGATGAGGTGAATAGTGATCCCAAACAGACCGATGCATGCTTGCAAAACACCTGCTCTTCCCTTATCCTCACATCGTTTCCATGTAATTCCTTATTTGATGTTTGCTGGAGTTTAAGCTCCAGGACTTTCTGCCACCTACCAGCACTGAGCACACAGCAGGTGTGCACCACACATTCTGGTAAACTCATCGAAACATTTATGAAAGAATCTTTAAGCAGACAAATATTAGCACTGCTCTCCTCTTCTTCAACAGGAGGAAAGGCAGACAAAGCAATACATCAACACCTAGAAGCACTAAAATGCCTGAAAAGATAACTTCACGTAGGCAGGGCGGAGACTATAGTCCTTGAAAATTCACTAATCCAGACTGGAACTTAACCTCTTCTGACCTTATGCAAGTCACTTAACCCCAGTGAGTTTCAGTTTCCTCATCTGTTAAACAAGAACAATCCCGCCTATGTCACAATACTGTTTTGAGGATTAAATGGGTAGCTAGTAAGGTATCCAGCTCAATAACCAACATGTAATAGTTTCTGAATAAACACTGGTATTCTCTTTTCCCTACGTTCAGTCTAACTTCACTTTGGGAGCAACTGTGGCATTGTCAACAAGAAAAAAGAATTTTCAGAACAGAAAAAAAAGTGGTGAGAAAGCACAAGAAAAACATACCAGAATAACATTGAAAAGCAAAAAGCTACCTAAAAGGACAGCAAAGCTTTAACACATAGTGAATCGGGGCTTTGCCAGATGTGCTATTTCCATGTGCGTGAGGTCCGCTGTTGTAGTTGATGTGAAACCCTCATTGCACAATACCCCAAAAGGCAGCTCGCCCTCCAAAGATTTGGTGTCGTTATAGTCAGAACTGGTAAAATGGTGCCAAAGTCTCTTGGCTCAGAATAAATTCCCACAAGTGTCCCTGAATCTGTTAACTATGCAAAGATGGTTTTGCGTCAATGGAAAATATAGGCATTGAATATTCTGCCTTGAGGCTTGCTCTCAAAATCACACAGCCATGGTGTAAACATTTTCTTAAAACACATCTCAGAGAAAGCCAGCCACTGAGGCAGTAAAATTGGAAACTTGAAACTATCATACAAACATACACAACAGTCACACATTTGAGATCACGGCTGGGTGGACATGTCAAAGTTAACATGTCCAGAATGGAATTCCTGGTCTTCCTCCAAACCACGCCAAAGCCTGTTCTTCCCACAGTCCTCCCAGCTCGGTTACTGGCAACTCACAGGAGCCGAGGCCAAAACCCTCAGCATCACCCATGAATCCTCAGTCTATCACACCATAGTCCACCTACCTCATTAGCTTCATCTTTTTAAAAATGTCTGGAATCTGACCAATTTTTTGTCCGCCACTGCCCCCCACCCAGGCCACCACACCTATCATGGGTATTGGTATTGACAATATCTCGGTGGCTCCAAATCCCTCCATTGTCCCCCTACAGTCTGCTCTCAGTACTGCAGCCAGAGTGATGGTGTGACCACAGAAGTCTATGGGTTCCTTAAACCTACAGTAGCCACAGGTTTCTCAGGAAGTAAAATCAAAGTTCTCACAGTGGTCCACAGGGCACTGTATCCCAGGGTCCCCTCTTCCTGCTCACTCCCTTGCTCCCTCCACTCCAGGCTTGCTCATCTCTTCTCTCAGACATTGATGTGTCTTTCCTCTTCACCTCCTACAAGTCTGTGCTCAAACATCTGTCTTTATACAAATTGTGATGCCTCCCAGCATCCCCTCTCCCCTTTCTTTGGTTATTTTTGTCCAGAAACATACCATCTTCTAATACCTTATGTAAGTCAACTATTACATTTTCCTTGGAGTCACCCCTAAGTCCCCAGAACACATGTGTCTGAATCAATGATGCATGCCCAGCATCTAGAACTGTGCCTGGCACTTGGTAGCCACTCAATTGCAACAGCTTCTGGGCTTCCATCACACCAGCCAACAAAAGCCTATGAAGCAGCAGGAAAAACAAGCTCTTACTGCCCTATCCTCCGCCCCCTTCCCACCATATCCCACCACACCAGTTAAAATTTCTATTTACCAATATTTATGTAGCACATAGTGCTTCCACAATTTTTCTGACCATTAATAATTACACCATGGATGAACCATTCTATATACTAAAAGAGAAGATTATATGTCATATATACTACTAGTCTCCCCTACCATCATTTTCCCCCAGATAAATCTGGAAGTCATTAACAGAAGAGCAAGCAACACCCATATGCTTCACTTTTTCATAAAATCTGTGTATGCCTAAGTGGGACACAGCTACATCTTCCTAAGGAGAGTTTGAGATAGGCTAAGGAAGGGAGTGTATACAGGTCTGTGCAGGGTTCAGTGTCCTGTCAAGACTACTCCCAACCTCAGGGCTGAAGAACAAGGGAAAGGAGCTGTCACCAGAACCATTAAAAGCTCATTGCCATGGAAAAAGCTCATCACCATGGACCACAGAAGATGGCCATCCAGCAGGAGCTAATAGACAGGAAAGGAAATGGGGCTCCAGCAGGGAGGGAGCAGAGTTGTAGGGGAGGGAAGGAGTGCTCCAACCTCCCTCTTATCTTGTTTCTCCATCTTCAGCCAGTGGCCAGGCCCAACCTGAAGCCAGAGGGCAAGGGAGCCAGCATAACACAGCCCCAAAAAAAGTCTGGGAAGTCGGGAGAATGATCTGGAAAGATGAGTGGAGAATGTTCAACACATTCTTGTTAGCCAACGGAGATCCTGAACTCTTGACCAATCCAGGGAAAAGCATGGAAAGGGATTTTGGATAGGGGCCAGTGAACTTCCCCATTTGCTCACTGTTATCTGTTGACCCTCTAGGATTTAGAAGCCAAGCCTGTATCAGGAAGTCATTAGTGTTGTTAACAGCTCATAATCCAAGCACTAACTCCTTTGTCCAAAGCAAATGGTCTCCAGTATTCAACACACAAAAACTAAGCTGCAATTGCTATGTGGTATGGCCAGGGTTTCCCTTTTAGATAATCTCCATTTCTGATATCTTGGAGTTGATCCTGAGGAATTTCCCTAGACCCACAATCAGTTTTGAGAACTCTGCTCTCTCCTCTAAAGTTATTTTAACATGTATAATAAGAGACCAGTCACTGAGCAATTAATAGCAAATACCTATAAAGCTCCAGGTGCCATGAGCATATACTCCCTGCAACAGCCAAAGGAAGTATTCGTTGCTGAGTTGAAGTAACATGCCCAAAGTGACCACTGCCAAAGCCTGTGCAATTTTCTAAAATATATTTTAAAAAGAAGTTCCAGAATTTGATCCCTAACCTCTGGTTATATATTACCCAAAACAAAACAGATCTCTCCTTCACCATTTTATTTTAATTGATGTAGATTGTGCAAGTATGTAGGTTGGGTCTTTGTGGAATGAGTTTGAGGAGCACCCAGGTTCTGGATTATGTTTACTTTGTGTCCTGAAACACTTTTCAATTTCTCAGCATCTCAGTGTCCGTATCTCCATGATAAATTCTCATCCACACCTGTCAGGGACATACTGGAGTGAATTAGCCAATAGATCCTTCCCACCTCTTTTAGAGGCTCTTCTCTCCTAAGGTAGAAATACAGTAGTGTGGAAAGCACATCTGAGTCAGGCACATCTGGAGTCAAATGGTAGACCTTCCACTGATGAGCCCTTTGAACATGGACAAGTTAGCCAACCTTGTTATGCCTTCATGCCCCTAATCTGTAAAATGTGAAAACTAAGATAGCATGCCCCTCATCCTTTTGCTGGGTGATAAAATGAGAACATGTGTGCAAAGCCCCCAGGATATTGTCACACATAGAATTAACACTGAAAAACAGAATGCAGTCATTGTCACCATGATGATTCTCATTATCATTTTTCCTATGTGGTTCTAAGTAGAACTGGTGAAAGCACAAAATTTCTTTGAGCATTCTCTAGAATTATCCTAGCTCCTTAAAGTAACTCTCTTTCTTAGTCTTGAAAAGTGGAGTTGAAAACAACATAAATGGCAATTATAATCACCACCAAACTTACTAGCTCCAATCACTAATAAAACCCAAGTTAGTGAAAAGCATGACCAAGCTACATAGACTTGATTAGAACACAAGAAATTCATACCAAAGGAAATCTTGGAAAACAGGCCTTTCACTTTGGTCCATTTTCTGTGAAAAAGGTATAAATTAATGTAAGTAAAGTAAATCTGTTTGTGAATGGTACCAAAAAATATATAGATTAAAAAATAAATAACTTCATGAACCATAAAATACCAAAAATGCTTCTTTGAGCTCAGGATCTATTAAAAGCTTCCTGTAGCTCCTACCCAGCATTTGCACTGTAAGTACTTCACCCTTCCACTGGGAGGTCTGGGAGACCATGCACCCCCAATAGATGGCAAAGTGCCAGGCATATGCCCAATCCCATGTTTGCTTTGACAGATGACTGGCATGGCCAAACAGATCAGAGATCCATGTCCACTCGCAGGGGACTTCTCAGTGTATCAGCAACACGCCAACCACCTTCCTCTGCCTAGTCCCTAAGACCATCTACTGATATCCATAGTTATAGAAACAGCATAAGCTTACTCTGATTGGTGCACATAAACCAAATGAAGTTTTACATTTCAGGTCTATCAGAAACAGACAGACTTTACTCACCCAAACCGTCCCCTTCACCACATGGTATCAATATTTTAAAACAAATGTTTAAACCATTCAAGTTATTGACAAGAGTGTCTACTTGCATAAAACTTACGGCCATAGTGTAGTTCCTACGAGTAGTAAGTGTCCAATTAATATTTATTGAAGAGAAAGAAGGACGAAGAAAGAAAAAAGAGGAGAAAACACTTTCCTAGTCAGGATTAGGAAGCAGAAGATCAGGGTGCCTTAGCTAATGTGTACAACAATCTTATGAAGAGGTATGTTATTCTCCACTTTACAGATGTGGAAACTGAAGTACAGGAGGGTAAATAATTTTCCAAGTGTCCTCCAGACAGTTAAGTTTCAAAGGCAATATTTACAATCATGTACTGCCCTACTGTCAGGACACCCAAATTCACCTAGGGCACCCTTAAGAAAGCCAAGCACTTAATGTTTCCATTAAGAAGAAAATTGAGCCCAAATGATTCAATGACCAGTAAGAAAGCACATACCATCTAGAGGTACTAGAGTCAGTGCCTCTACTTGATCACTAAGAACCCTAGAAAATAAGGACCCCCCCCCATCTGTTTTTACACATAAATGTAATAAGCTTATGCCACAGGCTTTCCATCAGTTTTCTAACTTCAACCCAGAATTCCCACTGAAAATACAACAGCAACATCTTCAATTTGTGACTTGTAAAAACAATTTTATCTACAATATTTTCCTTGTGACATGAAAGGCCAGGGTGCTGGGGGCCTAGAGATACCCTCAGCGGCACATTGCAACTCAAAGTGCCCAGAAACAACAGTGAATATTTTCAACAGCGGTTCCAAAGTCAACATGATTATTTTCTCCTCTAGACTAGAGACATAAGGACATATGCCATATGTAAAAACAATATTTATCAATTCTCAAAACACTCAGCCATTTGAAGAGAAAGCCTCAACGTCTTTCTTTTTTCCCCCTTACAATTGCTTTTAAAAACCTTTGGGCAATGTAAGAGGGAAAGCGTTTGCTTATTGAAACTGTGTTTGCCACCAGTGCACACCAATCTGTGTGCTGAACATCTCAGGAATATTGGCTAATACTTTGGTGTTTCTTGGCGGAAACACACCACAGCTCATAAACTGATATGTTAATAACATTGGAAGATATGACAGTCTTTGGCAGAGCACTTCCCTAAAGACTCAAAGGAACATCTAGTCTACCAGACTTCAAAGAAGCTGGATTTAAACTCTTATTAGCAGACACAACACACTGCAGTCACCTGGAGAGCTTAAAAATTATCAATGCTCGGGTTCCACCTGCAGAGATTCTGATATACCTGTCCTGGTGTGCAGCCTGGACACTAGACTTTTAAAAGCTCTCCTGGTGACTCTAATGAGCATTCAGTGTTGAGATCCACAGGTACAGAAAGTAAGGCACACACCTGCCTGCTCACTAATAAGTGAATCACAGATACTGATGATCATCCACAATTGCACAATTAAGAATGATTTCATAGGAGAAACCAAGATGGCAGCATAGGTAAGCACCTAAACTGCTGCCTCACCCAACAATTTCAAAACTACAACAAAAAGACAGAACGGACACCATCCAGAACCACAGGAAAGCTGGCTGAGTGGAAATTCTACAACTAGAAGGAAAGAGAAAAGCTCACAGAGAATTGGAGGAACAGCAAAGGGTTGAGGTACGGCAAAGGGTCTTTGTGCGCGCAGAGAGGAAGGGCGGCTGAGAGCCTGGCTGACTTTCTCTGGCGGGAGGGGGAAGGAAGCCCCTGACTGCACTGAACCCCAGTTCCAACGACACTGAACCCAAGTTCCAGGTGAAACCCCATGGACCCAGGCTCATTCAGGGGCAGTATGGACTGTCAGGTAGAGAGAAAGGCACTCAGAGACTTGGAGACCTGGGGGAGAGCCGGGGAGCCCCGGCGGGCAGGGGTCTGGAAGCGCGCACGCGAGAGTGTGCACAAAGACTGCAGAGGTTGCCACAGGCTTTCCCTAGCAGAAGGGAGTCGGAAGCTCCTGACTGCACTGAACCCAGTTCTGACTGCACTGAACCCCAGTTCCAGGCGAGCCCCTGGGGACCCACGCTCTTGCGGGGGGAATCTGGACTCTCGGGCCGAGGCTCAGGAGGCAGGGAAGGCAGAGGTCTGGAGGCGCGCGCACTCAAGGGAGGGCTGACGGGAAGCCAAAACTGTCTGCTCCACCCTGAGACTCCACCCCTTCCAAGCTGAACACAGAGGCTTTTGCAATTTGGCAAATCTAATCCTATAAGGCTGTCTCCAGCACCGAACTTCTCCCAGTGTAGACACAGCTGATCCTCACAGCCAACTGGCCTGGAGGTCAATTCCTCCCAGTGATACTAACAACAATCAAGACTTAACTACAACAAGGCTGTACACACAGTCCACAAAGGGGAGCTCCAAGAGTGTCCACCTCAGGTAACTGGGAGGCTGACCCACTGGGCCATATAGGAAACCTAGCACACAAAGCTACCCTGCCAATTCAGGGAAGCAGAGAAAATTCGGCAACAAAGAAACAGATCACAAACGAAAGAAATGGAGGAAAACAAATGACTGGATATAGAATTCAAAACCACGGTTATAAGGCTTTTCAAGAATATCCTAGAAAAGGCCAATAAATATAACGAGACCCTCAAAGATATGAAAAAGGACCAACTAGAAATTAAACATACACTGACTGAAATAAAAAATATTATACAGAGACCCAACAACAGACTAGAGGAACACAAGAATCAAGTCAAACAACTGAAATACAAAGAAGCAAAAAACACTCAACCGGAAAAGCAAAAAGAAAAAAGAATCCAAAAAGTTGAAGATAGTGTAAGAAGCCTCTGGGACAACTTCAAGCATACCAACATCAGAATTATGGGGGTGCCAGAAGAAGAGAGAGAGCAAGATACTGAAAACCTATTTGAAGAAATAATGACTGAAAACTTGCCCAACGTGGTGAAAGAAATAGACTTACAAGTCCAGGAAGCTCACAGAATCCCAAACAAAAGGAATCCAAAGAGTACCACACCAAGACACATCATAATTAAAATGCCAAGAGTAAAAGACAAAGAGAGAATATTAAAAGCAGCAAGAGAAAAACAGTTAATTACCTACAAGGGAGAACCCATACGATTGTCAGCTTTTTTCTCAACAGGAACTATGCAGGCCAGACAGGAGTGGCAAGAAATCTACAAAGTGATGAATAGCAAGAACCTACAACCAAGATTACTCTACCCAGCAAAGCTATCATTCAGAATTGAAGGGCAGATAAAGAGCTTCACAGATAAGAAAAAGCTAAAGGAGTTCATCACCACCAAACCAGTATTATATGAAATGCTGGAAGGTATTCTTTAAGAGGAGGAAGAAGAAAAAAGTAAAGATAAAAATTATAAACAACAAATACATATCTATCAACAAGTGAACCTAAAAATCAAGCGAATTAAAAACCTGAGGAACAGAATAAACTGGTGAATATAATAGTCAGGGGCATAGAAAGGGAGTGGACTGATAATTCTCAGGGGGAAAGGGGTATGGGGGGATGCAGGAAGAGACTGGACAAAAATCGTACACCTATGGATGAGGACAGTGGGGGGAGGTAAGGGCAGAAGGTGGGGTGGGAACCGGATGGAGGGGAGCTATGGGGGAAAAAAGGAGAAACAATTGTAATAATCTGAATAAAGATTTATTTAAAAAAAAAAAAAAGAATGATTGCATAAATTTCCAGATACAAACTGTTTCCTGCATACTTGAAAAGTCCTGCTTACTATTCACCTGGTCTTCCTGACATATCTTGGCCCTTTAACCTGGAAATCCAGATGAATATAAAAATTCATTTTAGAAGTACTAACATCTAGGTAGCACTTTGATACTCATAAACAAAAAAACATATAAATACATAAATACAGTCACATTTAAACATCCTGAGAACTATGAGGTAGGTAAGTGTATTAGTCTCCCATTGGCTGCTATAACAAATTATCACAAGCTCAGTGGCTTAACACTTGAATTTATTCTTATAGTTCTAGAGCCCAGACGTTGGAAATTAGTCTCCTTGGGCTAAAGTCAAAGTGTGGGCCTGGCTGGTTCTTTCTGATGAATATGAGGGGAGGAATCTGTTTCTCTCTCTCCTCTCTTCTCTATCTATAAATCAATTTAAAACCTTAAAAAGAAAAAGTATACATCTGTGGAATGAAAACAAAAGCCCACAGTTGGTTGGTTGGTGGCACTGCAACTATAAACGAAGTCTCTCATGTCTCCATCTTGGGCTTGGACAACTGCACCAAAATACTTAAGTAAACTTCCAATTGACAGCTCTTACAGAGACTATCTTCTTTTATGTCATTGGATTTCTAAACTAGCAAATTGCACCTGCTGCTCATTTCTTTCATGAAAGTCAAATCACATTCAGGTGAGCTCTGGATTTCCTTTTGCCCACAGGGTGATGAGGGCTCAAAAGGACTCAGATCGGTTTAGCATGGACCCTGCTAGGGCATAAGTTGCAATCAAAGAAACACAAGGACAATTCAAGTTTGGGAGGCTGGAAAGGGAAAGGAAGTTGTGGAATACAAGGCTAGCCATTCTCTTTCTCCAGGTTTTTTGGTTTCTGTCATAGTTCTGTTATTTAATAATTGTGTGACCTAGAGCAGGTCACTTAATCACAATGGAGAAATAAAATTCACCAGTTAAAAAAAGAAGTGTTTTCAGCCCCAATTGTTATCTCTGTTCCTCAGCAAATGCATGCCAATGTCAACATCCAGTTCCATACATCAGAGTCTTTGGAACTGTGGTGCACGGAACTAGATAAATCTGTTTCAAAACAGATCCCTCCCTATGGCTCTGAAGAACCAGCAAGCCACAGACCACGATGCCACAAGTGAGAGATTCATCACACAAGAAAGTACAAGGGGGAAAGCAAGCTGTCAGTTTTAGAAAAGCAACACCAACTGAACTTGCTAAGATATATACACACAGTAACTGTCTCCAGGAAAATTTATAACAGATGATGCCCATACCTTCCAGATTGGAAACAACCTATTCAGGATTCCATAGGAAACCGTCCTCTTAGTGATTTTCCATGGTTCCTTTCTCTCTTCCTCCCCACTGAGGGAACTCAAGAGGGCTGAGGGGTAGTAATTGGAGTCTCTAGTGATCTTCTACAAAGTGGTATATTTTAGCTGGAATAATCGGGAAGTAGTGGGGAAGGCTTTCTACATGAAGGATATTCTAATGTGAGGGTCACACTTCCATTGAAGACTTGGAGTTTCACATCTCTCTGCTCTCACTAGCCCATCAGGAGAGAACCTGGTGCTGAATCACAGCCACTTTACCAACAGGGGAAAGTAAACAGCCACACAAATCTCATCACCAAGCTGCCTTTCCTGAGTCTGTTTTCAATCTGATGTGGAAATGATGGGGAAGGAACAACAACAAAAAATCAATACCACATCAGAAGGCAAGTGGTAAATCAACAACTCATCGACTGTCCCCAAAACTATAAACTAACAGCAAATACAGCTTTTAAAGAATGGAAGCATTTGAATGAGAACATTATACTTGAAATAAGATAAGAAGAGGCAGTGCTGTAATATACTCTGTGGCTCATGGCCATGTTGAATTCATGCTCTGAAGCTATAATTGTATATGATCATGACCAATATTTGGAATGATTCTAAGGGGCAGCAAGATTCCCTGATATCTATGTCAGCTTTGGTCACTAATTCAGAAAAGCAAACCAATGCACTTGGTAAAGCTTTTCAACAAGAATAGCATCATAAGGGAATTCTGGTTTACCAGCAGTCAATCACAAGCATGGAATGAAATTTGGATGTTCTACTCCATGTGACTCATTATGGTGGTAATACCATAGCCTCAGAAATAACCTGGCTGACTTACAAGAGCGTACACCTGCTAAGTATGCCTTACTCCGTACTTCAATGTGACCCCTTGGTGGTTCCCTACATCCAGGACATTAAAGAGCCCCGAGTTCTTGTTCTGGCTCTGTTTTTAACTCAATGCAGAACCTGGACCAGTCCCTCAACTTCTCGGGGTCTCAAGAGTTCTCATCAGACTGGACAAATGACCTCCAAGGGCTCCTCTAGTTCTAAATCTAGATGCTTCCCAACGATCCACTAACAAAATGGAACTGGCTGACTTCTACCTGAAATTAGATTCCAATAGTGAGTCAAGTGAAGACAATGAAGCTGATGTTGACTCTGTAACAACTAAAAGCTGGAGAACACACACAAGCTGGAGAATGACATGGTGAAATATACAATGGGTCCCTCTCCTGGGAAAGCCACAAAGCCTGGGGGTCCCAAAAGTTTGTTTCAATGACACCTGAGGGCACTTACACTTCTCTGCCACCTCCTTTTTATGCCCTTCTAGCACTCGGAGCCTCAAGTACAGGCACAGAAGGGATGGATGATGTGGGGGTCAGCCTTGGGGTGCAGATTCCCCAGAGCATCACCAGTAGGGCCCTTCTGGCCACCTAGGGTTCAGCACTCAAGTCACTGTGACCCAGGGATGAAGCCGGAAACAGAGTGTCTAGGGGACACGCTACACCTTCCTCCTGTCCGTATTAGGCCTGGGGAAGGGGCAACAGAGCAGCAACCTCTGTCCTCTTGGCGTCTGCAAAATTAGCCACCTAAAATGAAAATTGGATTCACAGAGCTGCTGAGCTCTCTCGGGATTCAGATCCCTGAACAGCTAGTTCCGTGAAACAAATGTGCTTGCTTAAGTGGGAGCCCAGGAAAAAAAGTGACAGGAAAATTGAGGACTTGCTATAAAACTCATCTTCAAAAAGCCATAATTATCACAATAGTGTCACCTAAACATTATTTACAAACATCCTTCTGCACAATTCCTGCTCTTCAAACAGCCCTCATCTAGATTATAGTGCTATCACTTCGGGTAACATTTTAAATTAATTAAGTAGTAAAATAAGTGAAACCCAGAATTTTTCAATCAAAACTCAGGAAAGAATATAATTAAAATAGAAGCACAGGAACAGGCATAAAAGAGAGAGAATCTGGCTTTTTAGTTCTGTGCTGATAATTCCTACTCATCAGTTGTACCACACATCAGTTTTCAAACACTGTTGTGTTACCCAACAGTGTCCGAGGGAGAAAGTGTAAACATTTTTCTCGTTTGCAGATGAGAAAACTGAGACTTAAACCCAAGTCACCAAACTCCTCATTTCAGTGCCTCAAACAGTGTCCACGTGATGTTAATTTCACGATCAAATGTTTTTTCTATCAAAAGCTGTCATATCTTTTGGTTGAGCCTTGCCTTTGAACGCTGAGGGATTAGATCTGAATCCTGGCAAAATGAAGCAAATTTTCAACAGCCACATCAACGGAGGTTTCTCCACGAGCAACAGCAACAGGCAAGAGAATGTCCCTCCAGGTCTGTTATTACTGCAGTTCCCTCCTCAGCTACTGTCACTTCTTTCCTATGACCACGCCCTGTGGTTCATGGTCCCGTTCTGATCCTACAGAGGCACAAAAGTAGCAAATAATCCCACACTCCACCTCCATATCTTCCAGGCCCTGGCTAGCAATCAAGGCTCTAACTGTGGGCCTTTGTTCATTCTATTTTGGATGGTACCCTATCACAGAACACGTATCAGCCTCAGCCCTGTAAATCAATAATCATTTAAAGTAAGTTTGCCATGGGCATATGTAAACACCTACATTCAACAGTGTTTTCCAAAATAATGCATTTGCCCAGGAATTATAAATAATCAAACAGCAGCGGCAGCAGCAAAAACTGCAGTCGGTGCTGAGGTGGTGGGTATATTTTATTTTGGGACCTTCTCTGATACTACATGTATGAAGTAAATGAAGCAGGACAATTGTTCTGTCCCAGGCATGGTGTGTCCCAACATTAGGAGTCAGGCACCCAGCCTCGTTTTTTCCAACTGGAATTTCTCCCCATCCCACCCTCACTCCCGTTTCTAAGTCCAGCCCTACCCTTAATGGGGGCATCTAAACAGTTTGGGTGCAACCCTCTGGGACCCCACCCAAGTCCCCTTGGACTTCCAGCTCCGCAGTGACCTCCTGCCCAGGGCTCCTCTCCCTTCATGAGTCCTTTCTGGGTTCCTTAACCCTCCATGTCTGAAGCTCAAAGGACTCCTCTGGCTGCCCCTTTCATTCTCCCCCAAGCTACCTGGACCTGCCGTCCCTACATCCCTGCACCCTAGAACCAGGAGCTTGTCCCCAAGACACTGCCACCTCTGGAAATATTCATCAATTCTGTCTCCTTCAACATCCTACGGCAACCTGTCAGCCAGAAGGGACGTTCAGGCCGCCACCCTCCTGCAGCTCCTCCACTTTATCTGCAGGTGAAGTCCACCCAGGGCTCCCATCTGGTGCTCCTCGCAGGTGGTCCAGGCCCTGAGACCAGCAGCTCCTCAACCGAGCGTCTGCAAGTCAGACCTTGCCCTGATCTCAATGTCTCTGTCCAAGCCTGTGTGTTAAATGTTACTATTTCTTCATGGAGAGAGCTGGTGAGTGCCTGTCCTCACCCTCATCTCCCCCCCCCCCCCACCCCCCCACCCCACCACCACAACCACCGTTTACTTGAGGTCTGCCAGCAGCTTGCACACAGCAACCTATTCATTGCCCTGCGGACATCATGATGCAGCAAATTTCACCATTTTCACAGAGATGAGGAGCCTGGGGTCCCTTTTAAGAAGAACTGTGCTGCCCTTGCCGGTTTGGCTCAGTGGATCTAGTGTCCGCCTGTGGACTGATTGGTCCTGGGTTCAATTCCAGTCAAGGGCAGGTACCTCGGTTATAGGCTCGGTCCCAGCCATGTGCTGCAGGCAACCAATTGATGTGCCTCTCTCACATTGGTGTTTCTCTCTTTCTGTCTCTCCCCCTCTCTAAACTAAAAATCAATGGAAAAATATTCTCAGACGAGAATTAACCAAAAATCCCCAAACAAAACAAAACAAACAAAAAAAGAAATGTGCTTAAGTGCAGTCAGTAAGACTGGGGCAAAACCAAGACCAAACTCGGGGCCTCCTGGCTTCCTTCTTCCTGAGTGAACCCCATTTGGAAAACGTCTGGGTTTCTTACGCACCCTCAGGTGATACCAATCACTGAGTGCTGAGGGCAGAGGAGGCACTTTCTCCCCGCCGTGGGTCCATCTGATGCCCCTTGGCTTCACCCTGTATTACAGATGAGTGCTGGGGTTCCTGGCAGCCCAGTCACCTGCCTGCACCATTTAGAAGCCACTGCGGACTCGCATGACCTCACAAAATGGGACAGTAGCATTTGCTCAAATTCCCACCTCAGTACTTCTGATAAAACCAATTGTTTCCAATAAAACTGGAAGGACTTCTGTGCTTCCCAGAGGCACCATCTAAGCTGCTGGGTTTCGAGCTTAGTTGACTGAAGTGAAATCGGCAGCAGAGCAGGAGGGCTGTTTGGTGCTAATTCAAACTCTGAGTCGCTTCTGAAATGCTAGGTAACTCTCACAGTCCGTGTTCCCAGGGGCTCCACAGTCATTAGAGGCATGATGTCACGGCTGCTGGTTCTGGAAACAGCCAGAGGTCTGCGTCCCATCCAGGGTGGGATATGCTGCCTCTGAAGATGGACTAGATGCTGCGGTGTGGATGGATTCCAAACACCTGGCGTGGAGTGGGGAGTTGTCCTAGGCTGAATGGTGTCTCCCAAATAGGCACGTTAGGTCCTAACTCCAATACGCCAGGACATGGCCTTGTGGGGAAATAGGGTTGTTGCACATATAATTAGTTAAGATGAAGTCATACTGGACTGGGAGGGGGGGTGGGAACAGCGCGCTTAATCCAACATGACGCATGTGCTTAAGAAGAGAAGAGACACAGAAGGAGAGAAGGCCATGCGATGAGAGGTGGAGATCGGAGGGCTGTATCTGAGCCAAAGATCTCGGCAACACCAGAGCTGAAAGAGGCAGAAAGGACTGTCCCCTATAGGTTTCAGTGGGAGCGAGGCCCTGCTGACACCAGGATCTATCCTCCGGAACTATCACACATTTCTGCGGTTTGCAGCCACGTGCTTTGTGGTGCTTTGTTAGGCAGCCCAAGGAAATTAATACAAGGGGGCAGTGAACAACCAGGTAACCATAAAGACCTCTTGATTTAGAAGCACCAAATAGGAAAGAGAAAATACAGGTCTGTGCTCAGGAATGGCTTCCACACATGACCACCTGCCTGGTTGGACTGCAGGGAGAAAGACAAGGCCCTGAGTCCCTCAGAGGAAACTTTCTTTCCTTAAGAAGCTATTTAATACAGGCCTTAAGTCAGGGAAGGAATGGGGACATGCGGGGGGATTGCTTTTTCTCCCTGTCTACGTACAAAGGCCTGCCTCCTCCATCCAGCCTGACCCTCTCCCTTCCTCTCTGCCTCGCATGCTTGTAGAAAGGGACTAGCCACGTGTTTTCATTCCCATGATCTTACCCAATCACCACGACCATTTGTATGGTGGGGAGGAGGGCAGGTATTATCATCCCCATTCTACACACAGGGGAAACTGAGGCTCAGAGATCAGAGGCTGCCCCCAGATGAGAGGACCATCCTGAAAAGAACTTCAGTTGACAAAGCAAAAGGCTTCTTAAAAAAGTGTTGGGGGGAAGGAGGTAAAGCCATTATGTTTTGGGATGATTATTATGCAGTATTAAATAAGAAAACTAAAGTATGGTTAAAAAGTTGTTTGTGCCCTGGACAGAGTTTCTCAGTGGTTAGAGCATCAGCACGCACATGGAAGGGTCATGGGTTCAATTCTTGGTCAAGGGCACATATCTGGGTTGCAGGTTCAAACCCCAGCCCTGGTTGGGGTGTGTGCAGGAAGCAGCCAATTGATGTGTGTATCTCACATCAATGTTTCTTTCTCTCTCTCTCTCTCTCTCTCTCTCTAAGTCAATGGAAAAATATCCTTGGGTGGGGACTAACATAAAAGAAAAAAAGAAACTTGGGGTGGAAGCTCTGACTCTAATCAGCTACCTGTTCCACAAGTTTCCATCTTTCTCCTCTGGAAAATACCCAGTCCCTGGTCAATGAGAAATCTTGACTTCACTTTTCTTGCCCCCAAATCTGCAACCAAGGCACCACACACATAGACCCCCTTGGGCAATGACACCCTCAAAAAGATGTTCTACATTTGTCATCTTGAAGATATTGAACACCACTGAAAAAAATATGTTTTCTTTTTTCAGTTTTAAATGTCTACTTTCTTCAAAATGAATTAGTAGTTCTCTGGATTTCATAATGTTAAATTCATTAATGATAACTACAGCTTGAAAATGTGAAAGGAAATTGCTTCCGGGATAAAATTAAATGGGAAACTCTAAGCAGTGATTCATGGCTGTCCCTATCTAAATGACTAATCCACGTGACAAGCCTGGTTGGCAGCACAGAAAGGAAACATGATTTCCCCCCATTGCCTTTTTACACTTTGCTGAATTGTTTTGCAGACTGACTAAACCCAAGGCCTCGCTAATCCCCTGCTAGGAATTTAGAACTTAAGAGTACTTGTGGAATTTAGAGTCTCTCTTGCCTCAAAAAGGAACATAATGGACGAAGGCTTTTGTGCTTCAGAAGAGACTTTTCTCAACATTAGTGTTTAAATTCACAGTCCGATAGATTTAGAAGGAAACTCATTTTAAATCGAAGGCAAATATCCCCATGATATCTGTCCACATCTCCCCAAAGAAAACTGTGTGAAAATCTAAAAATGGCCATTTTATTTTAGAGTAGAGGCCTGGTGCACAAATTCATGAACGGGTGAGAGCCAATTGGGCTGAGCCAGCCAGGGGGAGGGGCCCATGGGCAGTTGGCAGGCCGGCCCTGCTCCCTGGTCAAACTCCAGGTCGAGGGGACAATTTGCATATTAGCCTTTTATTATATAGGATTACAAGCCAGGCATGCCAGCTAAGGTTCAACTCCCTGTTTCTCTGTTAGAACAAGTGGGCACTGGAGTAACCCTGTCATCCAAGACAAGCTAATCCAATGCTTCTTTCACCTAGCCCTGGCTATTCTGCCCCCTAACGTTTTTCTTAGGTCTATTCCTACAACAACCCTAGGCTAGTGGAAAAACAGGCAGAGGTGCTCCCAGAGCTCAGTGGACTAGTGTCCCAAAGGTTATGCCTTGCTGGGAACTGCTGGCCAGACCACAAAAGCCCTGCAAACCAGGTCCCTCATCTCCAATCTCTCCCTTACTCCAACCACCCTGAGAACTCCTGAATGACAAGTCAGATCCCCACCAGCCTTCAGGAGGACTGCTCCATGCCAGGGCTTTACATATAATGACTCCTTTATCCTTGGGACAACTCAGGGAAGGTGGCCCCATTGTCACCATATTGCAGATCAAGAGATGGCAACAAAGATGTTCAAAATACTTGCTCATATTACAAAGTAACTGGCAGAAATAAGACTATCATCCACACTTCCTGCCCAGTTGCCCACACCTTGACCCATCTGGGGATGCCACGCCAATTGGGAGCTAACCCCTTAGCTCCCAATTGGCGTGGCATCCCCAGATGTGGGTAGGGCCCACATGCCCACCAGGGTCTATGGGTCTTTTGGTGATTTGGTTATCTTTCCAGCCTGATCTAACCCACACCCTCTTCTCCATCCACACCCCATCTGGCGGTCCCTCTTTTCCTCCTGGAGGGCTTTGAGATGCTTTGCAATGTTCCCCAACACCCTACCCTCTCCCCTCACTGCCCAACCCCTGGTGTCCCTTCTCACACCTAGATGCTCCTGAAGTACCATTCCCCATGTTCTACTGACACTGGGATGCAGACATATGTCCCCTCAAGCCTGCAAGGCAACAGTTCTGGCTGTCCCTGTGTCCCCATAACTAAAGGGCCATGGTCAGATGGCCCATCACCTTCAGAACTAATGAGTGTGTTCTGGCAAGTCAGCAGTTAAACAAGCAAAAACCAAACCAACAACAGACTGCAGGGCTCATCCCAAACTGACTCAGCCAGAGATAGGAAGGGTTTGTGTGTTTTTAAAAGCTCTGCCTGTGAGGGTAATTTTCTTCCCCACCAAGCATCCAAATGTCACACCCACTGATGGGGAGAACACCCAGATATCTGTTGGCTAGCTAATGGGCTTAGAAAGTAAGCGTGTGAACTCAAGATTACCCATGCATTACAAAGGCAAAGAGATGACAAACTGAACCCACAACTCACACTGCTTTTTATCTGCGTTTCCTGGCAGCAGGAGGGGAGCAAAGAGATATCTGAAAGAAGTCTTTTCTTTTTTTTTAACCATCCAGGAATCCATTCCTGACTGTGAACCTGGCTTCAAATAAATCCTGATACCAACAGCAATGCAGCACGAAAAGCAAAGAGAACAATTGTAACTCGCAGTAATCATTAAAAATGTAAAATAATGCTTCTACATCCCATAAAACAGTTACAAATGCCCAGGGCATCTGAATTCTCTGGGGAAACCTACAGTGCTCTAAAAAGACACATAAAGCACCAAAAAAACACCTCTCTACGGTTATGTAAATTTCACCTAAAACTAATATGCTAGCTAAAACAACTATCAACTGCATTTTGCTCACCTTCTTAGAACTTAATTAGCCCCAGGGGGCCGTCTGGATGCCCTGGCGCCTGCTTCTCACACAAGGTCCAAGGAGGCTCATGGTAAGGAATGGAGCAAGTTTTCCTATCCCTCCCCAATGCTTTCCCCTGTAGCCAGCACAGGCATTCAGAACAAGCTGCTGACTAGAGAGGTTGGCCTTCAAGAGTTGCTGAAGGCTTACAACACATGTCTGTGTTATGTTTAAACGGGTGTTCCTCCCAGAAAAAAAGCACTTAAAAATATTTTCCAATATTTCTTTTTTTCTTCTGTTTATTCAATGTCTCAAAAGCAGCCACACCTGCTCAGTGTCAGCTGAGAGACCCCAGGATGGAGGTAAGTCCAGCCGGTCAGCCTCAGCTGACCCGCAGGGCCCTGAAAGGCCACGTCAGGTCAGGAGAATCAGTCCCAGCTTTAGAAGCAACTGCAAAGGAATAAAAAGCATAAATCAGTACTTTGCCTTGTAGTTAAGTGGAGGAAAAATGTAGAGCAGAACAGTATGTAGAAAGTCAGGAGTGGGCATTACCCAGGCAACCTCATAAAAAGGTCAATGACACAGGATTCTTCACGCATGACTTAAAAGTGGATTGATAAGAAATTGCTTATCCTTGATGTTTTAGGGTTCCCTCGTTAAGATTAAGTAGAACTAAAAAGTATTTATCATTTGTAAGGACAAAGGTCTTTGTCACAAACACTTGAGGTTTTTAGAAAAGATTTTTTGAATATTCTAAGGCCTTACAGCTAATATCGTTTATCCAATGCCTACCCTAGGTTCTCCATTTCTTTGTTAGTGGGACCAGCTAAAGTAAATCCCAGTCTTCACCATTTCAATTATCACAAAGTTCTAATTAGTAAAATCCATGGAGTGCTAGGGTTCCTGGCAGCCCAGTCACCTGCCTGCACCATTTCTATCCACTGCTAACTATACAAGCAACAATACAAAAAACAAAAAATTAGAAAGTTTATATAAGCAGATGTGGGCAGGAAACCATGAGACTAACAGTTAAATTAGTATTCACTTTATGCATTTGTAATTTCTGATATAGACTTATACACTGGGCTTGTTCACTCTGAATTCAACCCACGAAGGTTGACTCAGACTAGGCAACACCATATACCTTGTCAATCATATCCTTCCATTTCTCCCAAACCTCACTCACCCTCTCTTAGAAAGAAATAATTTTAAAATATAAGAATATTATGTTACTGGACACATATTTAACACTAATCCTCTGCTGTCAGAATTCTAGAGACAGGGGTGGGGGGGGAGTAAAAAGCACAGAGGAAGCCTTAGGGGACAAATTTCATCACAGATATGATGTGCATTCCAAAGAGAAACAGGCTTTACTGCTCAGAGGATGAGATTTATTACTGCAAATATACATAAGCATAGAATTTTTTTTTCAGGTTGCCCTGGCCAGATAGCTCAGTTGGTTAGAGCATCATCCCTAAACACTAAGTTGTGTGCAGGTTCAATCCATGGTCAGGAATGCATGTATAAGTGGAACAACAAATCAACGTTTCTCTCCCTCTCTTACTCTCTTACTCTCTTATTCTTTCTCTCTAAAATCAATAAATAGCTCTGGCCAGATAGCTCAGTTGGTTAGATCATTATTCCTAAACACTAAGTTGTGTGCAGGTTCAATCCCTGGTCATGAATGCATGTATAAGTGGAACAACAAATTGATGTTTCTCTCACTCTCTTATTCTCTCTAAAATCAATAAATAGCTCTGGCCGAGTAGCTCAGTTGTTTGGAGCATCGTACCCTGCACCAAAGGGCTGCGGGTTCGATTCTCAGTTAGGACACATACCTAGATTGTGGGTTCAATCCCTGATCAAGGAACATATGGGGGGCAACCGATGAATGTTTCTCTCTCACATCTCTCTCTCTCTCTCTCTCTATCTCTATCTCTCTTTCTGTCTTTCTCTGTGTGTGTCTCTCTCTCTCTCAAATCAATAAAAATATATCCTTAGGTGAGGATTAAAAAATAAAATAAAATTTTAAAATTAAAAAAACAACTTCATGTCATACACATCATCTCCTTACCTCCCACATAGCTTTTTTTGAACAAATGCTCTCGTTTGCTCTGGTTTCCTTATACCCAAGCAAGAAAGGGTGGAGACCACACCTTCCTTTCAGGTGCCCATGTCTGTCCCCTCAGCCCTTGGTCCTTCACAGCTTGCTTGTCCCCCTTGAGAAAAAGACTTCAAGTCCCTGATGACTCCATGGGTCCAAGGTCCAGTCTAGTGTTTGTGTCTCGGCCAAATGCAACCCAAGCCCCACTCCGTTTAGGTTTTGCTTCAGGACATCACTTTTCTCTCTCTATCTTTTCTTAAGGATGTGGAAAGAAAGAGATCTTTAAGGTTAACCACGAAAGAAAAAGGATCAATGTCCTATTTCCCTACCAGTGTGTTTAAAGACCTCACTTCTTCAATCCAAAATAAGAAAAATGAAGCCAGGTGAGGGATTGGCCTATTCCAGGCAAATGGTCCAGATTACATTGAGTACCTGTGTCTTCCTGTGTCCACACCTCCTGCTCTGTCTTTAATGCTGACCTTACTCCTCCTACCACCTCTAGAGTCCCTGCCAGCATCCTTCCCCAAGCCCCAGCAGTGCCTAGGTAATGTTACAACCTGTGCTCTGCTTTTTTATACTCCCGCTCTTTCTGCATTTGCTCCCCAGAGGGGCTGGTACAAAGCAGACTCAAATGATTAGCTAGCCTTCTAGAATTTAATGAACTAACATATACATAATATTTTAAAAAGCATCTGACACCTTGCAAGGGAGCCACACACAACCATGACCATTATTAACCTTCACTGTGACCTCCCAAGATAGGTATTGCTGGTCTCATCTTAAATGAGGGCATTTACTCATGATCAGAAGACTGATAAATACGTCACAGAGTAGGGACATGGCCCTCAGCCTACCAAGTGACCACAAGTCCTGCTGTTTCTACCCCACAAGGATTGAATCACTAGTGGTGAAACCATGGACACTGCAGGCCCCCAGGGTGAGATCACATTGGTGTCCTGTGGTGTGCTGTATCAGAAGGAAGGGCTCAGGTGGGCATAGACCAATTCCCCGAGCATGACCGGGGTGAGCAGCCTGGCATGTTCTACCACCTGTGAACTACAGAATCCCACCTCATTCAGTCTCAAGATTTTTCCCAACTTTAAAATGGAAACCATTTACTTGGGACATGGTAAGCTCCTAAAACCTAGATATGTTCATGGCAAAAGCTAAAACCTCTTGAGAAGACTCCAGAGAGGGACCCCGAAGTAGAGAAGGCAGCAAACCTGGTGATGTGAGCCACTCCCAACACTGGAAATGAAGACTTCACAGGATGGGTTAAAAATTAACAATGTTTTTTAAAAACTTACTACCCGATGCCCTGGCCGGTGTAGCTCAGCAGTTGAGCGTCCACCCAGAAACCAAGAGGTCACCAGTTCGATTCCTGGTCAGAGCACATGCCCAGGTTGTGGGCTCCATCCCTGGTGGGAGGCATGCAGCAGGCAGCCAATCAATGTTGTTCCTCTCTAATCAATGTTTCTATCTCTCTATCCCACTCCCTTCCACTCTAAAAATCAATAAAAACATTTAAAAAAACAACAACCACCACTTACTACCAGAGCTGAAAATATTACTAATGGTCTGGTTAAAAACTCTGAATGAACTCTGGGCTGTCTAATTTTTAATCTTTAAAACAGTCCTGAAAACTCATCCATTTCCATTATATATTACAAACCCATAATTAGGCCTTCTTCCTTTCTGGTTTGTCCTACATTTGAAAAGCATTCACCATTCTACTAAAGCAACTTCCCTCAGAATAACCACATCATTCTGTACTTGCACAATTATGTCATGGACATAATCACTGCCATCATGATTTCAGCAGCTATTTGTTACACTACAATTTCCAGATAAAATTTTGGTGTGCAAACAACACAGCCACAAGAAGATAATTACTCACAACTCTACCATGAATATAGCACAGAGAAAATGAAATTAAAATGCTAACATTTTTAGTATTTCATTTTTAATATCATGTTCATCTTTATATCCAGAAATTAATGACTAGAGACATTTATTGTTAGCACATTTTGTTTCTGATAGCTTCTTCTTCTTTTCCTCCTCCTCCTCCTCCTCCCCCTCTTCCTCCTCTTCCCCCTCCCCTCCCCGCCACACACACAACCATTTTTCTCCCTCTTCTCCCGCTACAGTAACTACTTCCTCAACGTTTGAAAACCCACTGTAGCTCAGCTGGCTCAGCTGAGTGGCTCAGTTGATTGGAGTGCAAGGATTTGATTCCCATTCAGGGTACATACCGAGGTTGTAGGTTTGATCTTCTGTTAGAGCATGTATAGGAGGCAACAGATTGATATTTCTCTCTCACATCAATGTTTCTCCTACCGCCCCCCACTCCCTATTCCTCTCTCTAAAAATTAATAAACACATCCTTGGGTGAGGATAAAAAAAAAAAGAAAAAGAAAACCCACTGTATTGTAATGCACTGGCATACCAATGCTACCACTGATCAGATTTGGAATTTCCATCGGGTTTGCCCTTGACAGCATAATCTTGAGCAAGCTCCTAAACTTCTCTGTGCCTCAGTTTGCTCATCCAAAAACTGGGGACAAAAACAGAACCTACTCTTGAATTATTCTGAGAATTAAAATGAGTAATTTAGAGCTTCACAGATGCTTTGGATTTAGTTACTGCCAAGTCCACATCAGCAATTACCTCTTCAACTTATAAATTCAATTCAAAGATATTCAATATTTAAAATTTTACTCAGGCGTGGATCAGTGGTTGAGCGTTGACCTATGAACCAGGAGGTCATGGTTCAATTCCCAGTCATGGCACATGCCTGGGTTACAGGCTTGATCCCTAGCGTGGGACATGCAGCGGGCAGCCGATCAATGATTCTCTCTCATCATTTATATTTCTATCTCTCTTTTTCTCTCCCTTCCTCTCTGAAAGCAATAAAAATATATATATTTTTAAGTCATTTATGAACATCAGTCCACACGTTCTCTGAAGGCATAAGAGTTCTTTCTCCAAAACCCAAAGAAAGTGGATTTGTTCTCTGAGAAAATGGAACAGGCCAGCATGCAAGGTAGCAGATTCTAACTAATTGGTACTAATTACTAAAGGCTTTTTGAGGCTAATGGAAATGAGATCATATTAGTAAACAAATCTCATGAAAGGAAAATTAGAGCCACTGCACTCCCAAGTATTTTCCAAATCTACCTTAATAAGCAGTTTCATTCTGTTGGTTCACAACCATCCCACATACCATACTATGTGAATTTTGTCTGATTAATTTCAGAAATATTAGAACTAAATTTTAGCTTCTACCACTGTGTTACCCATTTGGTCTCTGAGTATATTTTGGTTCCTGCAAACCCAACATCTTACATAAAACCAAAGGCAAAACTCAGGGTAATTTGCCCTAATCCAATCCCCTTGCTGCCACCATCTCAGAGCATTAACTGACTGAAGAGAAGAATCAATCAAGACAGACAATATGTCTTTTGAATAGTAGATAAATATAAGCTAAGCCAATGGTGGTAACCAATATATTACACTTCTAACTAACTGAAGGTACAAGAATCCACTACCAAGATGTTGGGCCTCCCCAAGAGAAAAGAAAAGTTCCTGATGATACAGTCCTTAACCAACCAGTAGCATGAAGATATCATAGCCAAATAGTGTGGGGGAATATTAAAAAGTGGAAGATCACTGTAGTCTCTACAGAGATTAAGAACTAGTTATACTCATAGAAGCATGAACAGACTGAACCTCAGAGGGAAGGCAGGGAAAGGTGGATGGGAAGAGATCAACCAATGAACTTGTATGCATATACATATAACCCGTGGACATGGACAATGGGGTGGTGAGGGCCTGGGTGCAGGGGAGGATGGGAGCGGGCTGGAAGAGATTAATGAAGGGAAAAGGAGGACCTATGTAATACTTTCAACAATGAAGATTTTTTTAAAAAGAGTTTAAAAAATATATCTCAACATTCTGAATAAAATGCAATCATATTTTTAAAAATAACTAGTTAGAGATATAACAATTCATGACAACATTTACTGATATATATCAGGTACCTGGAATGCAAAGATGCATAGAGGCCCCAGCTGGTTTGGCTCAGTGGATAGAGTATCAGCCTGCAGACTGAAGGGTCCCAGGTTCGATTCCAGCCAGGGGCATGTGCCCAGGTTGCGGGCTCGATCCCCAGTAGGGGGCGTGCAAGAGGCAGCCGATCAATGATTCTCTCTTATTGATGTTTCTATCTCTCTCTCTCCCTCTCCCTTCCTCTCTGAAATCAATAAAAATATATTTAAAAAAACAAAACAAAACGAAGGGCAGGCACAGCCCTCAAAGGACACACATCTACCACAGGTCAGCAGCTGGCCATCCCCAGGACATACACGAAGATCTGTGAGATGTAGGAGGCAGCCTAGGTCAGTGGTCGGCAAATTGCGGCTCGCGAGTCACATGTGGCTCTTTGGCCCCTTAAGTGTGGCTCTTCCACAAAATACCATGGCCTGGGAGAGTCTATTTTGAAGAATTGGCGTTAGAAGAAGTTTAAGTTTAAAACATTTGGCTCTCAAAAGAAATTTCAATCATTGTACTGTTGATATTTGGCTCTGTTGACTAATGAGTTTGCCGACCACTGGCCTAGGTCATTGTCAGCTGCAATCATCTAGGATTCAGATAGAATATGAGTAGGGTATTAATGGAAGAGTTAGGATTTGAACAGAAGGATAGAGGAAGAAAGAGAAGGCAGGCATCCTAAAGGAGGCAAGAAAGGGAAGGCAGGCTTGCCTGCAGCACAGCTGGGGCTGATGAGTTAGCAGACAGACCAGATGAGCAGAGGGTCTTCCACTCAGATTCCCAATATCCCAGGCAAGGTTCGGAATGGAACATTCTTCACGCATGGTCTGTAAAACATTTTAAATATTTCAAATCTAGGAAAAATCATAACTAAGTTGGGGATAATAAATATGCACTAAGCCACACCAGAACATGAAGTCACATATCACTCTTAGTTTTCACTAAACGCGTGTCCTCTGCTCCAGAAATTAGACTTTTTTCTTTTGGCCTATGTCCTTCCATAGCCAGCTCCCTAAAGGCTCTCTCCCCCACTTGGCAACGTGGTTCAACCTCAGACTCATAATGACCATCTGGATGGGATTACTCTCGAAGGCACAGCTCTGATTGGCCTACTAAATGCCATTTCCAAACTGAACTTTCGATTTCTCTCAAATCTGGCCTTTTCGGTGCAGTTTTATATTTGTTACCATTATCCATCCAGTACTTCAGACTTGAAAACCTGTTTACCTCCCACCTCTCATTTAATCAGTCTCTAAAATTCTGCTAATTTTGTCTCTAAAATGTCTTTCATTCATGCATCCTTCCCATTCCCGTCGCCCTCCTCTGGGGTCCAGGTCTTCACCATATCTTCTCTGGACCTGAGCTGGTTTCCCCACATTTGTCCTTTCCTGCTCCAATCCATATCACCTGCTGCCAAATTAAGTGTCAGGATATACAGCTTCATATCCACATCCTTCCCATCCCCCAAACCACCAATGGCTTTCTGCCAAACAAATCCAAAACCCCTGTTCCCACCAACATTTCTCATCTTTTGCCTATTAGTCTGGCTCACAGTGCTATGACCCAGTCACAGTGCATTATTTGTTGTCCAGAAGACAAGATCCACCCTCCCCTACCACCGTGGTACTGCATGAATGCCACTCCACCTGCCCACATGTCCAGATTACTGCCTACCCTTCGAGGACATCATCAAATGCTACTTCTTCTATAAAGCCATTCTGAAATCTCTAACAAGGAGTAATCTTTCCCTCTCTAACTCCAATAGCACTTCATCCAGAACCACCTGCATTTGAATTCCTTGTGTACCTGTATTCCTACTCGTACAGGGGTAACCTCCTAAAGGACCATCTCTGTATGAAAATAATCAAACCAATGTTCTAAGTAAGTCAGTACTTTCTTTTCTTATGAGGAGACATTATGCCAAGAGTTATGAAGACATAAGAGTATCAGCTGATAGCTGCTTTGGAAAATTATGTTCAACCCATGCAAAAGAAATAAGCCCACATAATAATATTAATAACTTTGTTTAATCATCATATACAGATGTTAGCTAAAGTCATCAAAATACAGGACATCTCAGAGAAAGTGAGTCTCCTTAACAGAAGGAAAAATCTGAAGTAGCATACCACAGTGCCTTCTAGCACAAACTCTCAAGCCATTCAGGTTGGGTTCTAATCTCAGCTCTGATGCTTACTCTCTTTGTGACCTTGGGTAAGTCAGTTAGTCTCCCCATGCTTCAATTTCTTATAAATAAATTAAAATAGAGATGTTAATAAGACTGTGAGAATTACACACATACTGTATGCAAAACACTTAGAGCAGTGGTTCTCAACCTTTCTAATGCCGTGACCCTTTAATACAGTTCCTCATGTTATGGTGACCCCCAACCATAAAATTATTTTCATTGCTACTTCATAATTGTAATTTTGCTACTGTTATGATGGTCTTAGGCGACCCTGCGTAATATAAATATCTGTGTTTTCCAATGATCTGTTGCAACCTACAGGTTGAGAACCGCTGCTGTAGAGCCTAAGACCATCGGAAAACAGATATTTACATTACGATTCATCAACAGTAGCAAAATTACAGTTTGAAGTAGCAACGAAAATAATTTTATGGTTGGGGGTCACCACAACATGAGGAACTGTATTAAAGGGTCACGGCATTAGAAAGGTTGAGAACCACTGACTTAGAGCCTGGCACACAATTAGTGCCATGCGTGTTCATTAGTCTTATATCATTGTGAAAATGTTTTCTATGGGAAGAAAAAAAAACAGGAATCACATATTTGACAGTTCAGATGGCTAGCCAGATTTTTACTAGTGAGACTTTACCATCTTAAAATCGTCAAGTCAGATTTGCTCTATTCCCTGACAAGGGATTCTTTGACTGACAGGTAGGATGGGATTCACTGGGGGTGGCTCTTTGTACAATTGATTGAATGCTATGAAAACAGAGCAGGCTGCAAGACCACTGAATCAAACACAAAGCTTTTAGCCATTGAGGGCTGGCCCACAAACAGCCATTGTTTGCCATAAACAACCCCACTGTTGTCATCCAGATGGGTGCCAAATGAAGCCCATTGACTTACCCATTTTGGTCAGTGGCTCTGCATAGACACACCACAAATGCAATTAATTGCTGAAAAAGAAATCTAGAACTATGCACTGAATTGAGTCTGATAAGCAAGGTTTTCAGTTCAGCTTTTTAAAGGACACTAATCCACAGCATTCAGTAGCACTAAGCATATATGGGTCCGTTTCAAAGGCCATCACATCATACAGTGATTTATTTATTAGCGGTGCGGGAAACAGCTGTGACTAGAGGGTACCAACATCTGTCATTTTTCCTCAAAATTTTTAGAACACAAACATAAGTTGCCACAAATACCTCAACTTGAACTTGCATTGTAGGTATATATTCATACACAGTAAAATGAAAACTGCTAGGACACTTGATGCTTTATTATTTTTTACTAAAATTACTTATAGTTCATTACTGATATGTCAGAATGATTAAAGTGGTAGAAAAACAACTTCACGTTTATCATCATCTCATTTTCTGATAAAAGTAGAAATTATAAGAATTATGGCAATAAGACTAATGCTACACAAGAACAAACAAACAAAAAATCTGTCTCTTTTTCCAAGGTTGGAATCTGTTTTTATTCACTAGTTGGAATACAAACATGGCTGCTTCAACAAGGTATCTTCATTCCAAGTGTGAGAGGTTAGACAAGATAGACTGACTGCCAAAATAAACACCCCAAAATCTCATTGGACTAAGGCAGTGGTTGGCAAACTGCGGCTGGCGAGCCACATGCGGCTTGCGAGCCGCGGTTTGCCGCTCTGTTGACTAATGAGTTTGCCGACCACTGACCTAGAGTCTCAATTCCAATAATTACCGGCTATTGTTGTTCCTTGTGATTAAGTTCCTATCCCAGTGGTCGGCAAACTCATTAGCCAACAGAGCAGCAAACCGGCTCGCGAGCCGCAGTTTGCCGACCACTGGACTAAGGCAATAATGGTTTGCTTTAATCTCTTCTTCATACTGCATTCCAGAGCAGCTTTGTAAGGGAGGCTCTGCTCCACACTGTCATTCAGGACCCAGGTTCCTTCCACCTTGTGGCTCCATCATACCCTAGACTTCAGCATTCACCCCTGCAGCTGGCCAGCAGACCAGAAAGAGCAAGTATGGAAAAGGCACCCCATTGCCTCTCATTTTTACTTACATCCTATCCTGTCAGTCAGAACCAGTCCTGTGGTCCATCTAGATACAGAAAGTAGTCTGTATAGTGGTTGTCAACTAGGGGTCATTTTGACTGCTGGGGACATTTGGCAATGTCTGGAGACATCTTTGCTTGCAACTGGTGCGTAGAAAAGTCCATGGATGCTATATCCCACAGTGGGCAGGACAGTTTCCCTACAACAAAAAAATTATCTGGCCCCAGATGTCAACAATGTTGAAATTTGGTAAGCATCTAGCCAGTCACCACAATCACACAACAATGCTCAGGTCTACCACTATTTTCCACTAACATACACTCAAATTGATCCCAACAAATCTACATTATCTATAGTTTATTTATTCATTTGCTTCTGTTCTTCCATTTATTCATCCAAACTCCTAAACAAAACAATGTCCCTAAGGAGAAAGAATTCACAATGGAGCAGGGGTGCAACCATATTCAGAATTATCATACACAAGCATAAGTGGGATTAAAAAGAACAAACGGAAGTAAAGTTAAGAAAGACAGAGCCACTGTCTGAGAGGGTTGGGGGAGGACCCATAGGGCAGGTGAAATGAGAGGGAAATCTTGATGAATATAGTTACAACTTCCATCAAGATGTTGTGGGGGTTGTGATTTGGGATTTTTTGGGGTTTTTTTTTAGGGGGGAGGGGGTTTAGTGAGGGGGTGACCCAGGGAAAGGGAACTGCATAAACAAAGCAAAGACAATATGAAAGGATATGATTTATTCCACTTTCTGATATGGGGGAAAATAGTAACTGGGATAGGAGGGGATTTTTGTTGAAACATGTTTTGATGCTGTATTTTCAGCTCCTAGCAGCTGATCGAATCTCTCACACCTACATTCTGTAGAGCTGTCCCTCCAGAAACATTTCACACCACCACACTTTACAGACACTTGTTAGCATAGGGCAAAGCTCAGATAATAACCAGAAATCTCACTGCAAATTTCCAGAAAAATATTCCACCACCAAGTCTTTCAAACAACACGCCCTCAAAGTCACATCAAACCGATTCAGTGGTTCACCAAAACCATCCACCTTGGTTCCCCAAGATAGGACAGTTTAGAAGTCAACCCTCTTAAATTATGTTACACTGAACCTGTTTAAGTTTTCACCTCTCCCAATTCTTAATCCCAGTGGTGAATGTGGGTCCCAGGATGAGGTTAAGAGTATGGACTGCCGGACTCTGGCATATCCCGGCTCTGGCATAAACTCACCTAAGTTTCTAGGCTCGGCTACCTCCCAGATAACAGGCTTAAAGTACTTAGCACTATACCTAAAGCATATAATATCTAAATACTATTATCCTTGTACTATAGTTAGATCCCCCAACCCCAAAATTGTTATAAATTGTGGAATCTAACATAGTTTAGGAAAGAAACTATCTGATCAACTTCCATGTCATTTTGTAGAACATTAAGAACAATTGCAATTTGCTGTGGGCAAGATGTTTTTAATTCCAGAGCCAACATCACCGTGTAAGACAACAGTTGTTCTTGATTTTGAAGCTAAAATTAAATTTTACAACTGCCATATTCCTACACAAATATTTACCCTTATTAGTCTCTTTCCTTACTCTTCCTCCCTCAAACTGTTGTCTCCCCCTCTCTCACTCTCTTTCTACTTGTCTTATTTTAACTGTGATCAGCTTTGGGAAAACAAAGTGTATTGAGCTGTTAAGTACTATAGATTATATTGAACACACCAGTCACCTAGTACTAAAAAGCCTCATAAAAGGAAGAAATTTGTTTCTTTACAAGTCAGAATCTCAAAGGAGAAGTTAAAATGAGGGAGTGGACTGCAGAATCCAGAGGGGAGCCAGCGTGTTCAGAATCGCTTCCTCCGATGGTGGGGCAAGAATTCCAGATTGCAGTCCACCAGTCATTTATTTCTAAGATTTTAGTCTAAGTGACAACCCATCCACCTGTACCGAAAGCAGTAACAGAATCTAATAGTCCTGCCCTTTGCAATAAGTCAGAGGTAAGGAATTAGATGAAAGCTGAGGCAAGTAGAACCAGGCTGAATCCCACTTAGACTTCACAACTGATTGTTACAGCCCTCCTAATTTACAAGGAATTCTCAGTTATTCTAAGGAGCATGTTAAACAGAGGTTTGCTGTATCTACAGACAGATTCCACAAATAAGGTGAAATAAGTCTGGGGTAAAATCCGACATGTTCTTTTTAACTTCTTAGTGAAGGCATTTTTCTCTAAATGAGCTTCTTCTTGGGAAGAATGACCACCAAGGGATGCAATTCTCAAATACTTTATTTATTATTTTGTCATAAATCCAAGGTGTGTGAAGGATTAATTTCTGATAGACCTGATTCCAATGTTGGAAAAAAGAAGTGAACTACTGACTCTGCAAAGAAACATTAATTCTTTAAATTGATGTTTTTCATTTTGTGTACAGAAATAAAAGTAAGTTATTAAATAAATTCTGTTTGCCTAAAAGATTCCCCTTTTTCTTAGACAAAGTAAAAGACCATGAAGAACTCCGGCTTCTCAAGAACATAAATGAATATATCTTGGCAGACATAACGATTACAGGGAAATTTGACGGAAGGGGTGACGTAGATGTCTAGCAATTGCCTTCAGGTGCTCTGTGGATGGGATTCACAGAACTGGCGACCAGCCAGCTCATGACTGTTGCTGGCAATAGGTTGCAGGTCCAGCCCGCACCAACCTAACACCCCCAGATAGCCAGTTACACTTCCAAGGAAGAAACAACACAAAGGGCTATTGTTTGAGACATCAGCTAAACACTAGAAAAATGGTGGTTTACCTAAGGGTCTTATCGGTTGCCATTGAGGGGGTGGAATAAACTTTTCTCTGCCCTCCAGATTCTTCTGGATGGTCTAATAATCAAATAGACATGAGACAAGATTAGCAAGAGGAAATAACCAAAAACAGAAAGTCAGAGACACTCCCCCCACCCCCCCACCCAGGAGAGGTTCAGAGGCAGAAAGAGACAGAAAGGTATGTAAGACATCCTGAGCTAGGGATTAGGTCATGCACTTTGGGGGAGCTTCAAAAGGTCATTGCAGGATAAGAGCAGATGGTTAGTAAATAAAAGTTGCCTGCCACATAGGTGGGTCAAAAAATAATCTCTTACTATGGCCAAGGTCCCTAATTCAAGTTCTTCTAGGAAGTAAAAGGGGAGGGCAGAAGTTTTTTGTGCCTGAAGTTAAAATTGTCATTAGTTCAAAACAACCCACCACAAAGCGTCCCAATACACCATTAATCTCAGGAGTTAGAGATTCAGAGAGAAGGAACACCAGCAAATTGGAGTCAGGGCTTCAGACATCTCCACTCAGTAGTACGGCACAGGCCTGGTTCCCTTCCCAGCCCCTCATGGCACAAACAGACTCACTAGGAAATCTCTCCCGTCTCTCTGGGAGGAAAGCACTGGGCACTGTGTTCACAAGCACCCCCATCACAGTCCACACTACCACCCTCATGTTCATAACATGGGCACATTCCAGAAGCATCCTAGCTGCAAAAGGAAAAGGCAACTTGTCTGCTAGCATCATGTGGTTCCACTAAGAAGAAAAAAACAATAGTCAAGAAGAGCACAGGCTCATATATAAATCCAGTCCAGACATCAGTGCACTGAGGAACCCAGAGCAGATCTAGGTTCATGGTTTTCAAATTAGCTCCCAAAGGGCCCAGACGGGAATCCTACAAGCAGCAACCCAGACGCAACTAAAACCCCACTCTCCAAGTTATTTCTGAGGAATTGATTACACCATTCCTTCAACAAGTGCCTGCAGTGTACCAAATCCTGTGCCACTCAACCCTACCAAGCACAGCAATACCGCTGCTGAAGTGTAATTTCTTAAAGATCCCATTAACTTTACATTTAACTTATATTGTCTAGCTTTCTTGCCTTTATTAAACAGCTATCTTCCTTAAAATAATAATAATCCCATTCCAAAAAGCTGATTCATAAACTAGGGGATTGACAAAGCCACACTGCCTCCACCTGTCTATCCTGCCCGTTCTCTCCTGCCCCTTCTCTGAAGGTGGCTGTTATGTCTAACGATGTAAAACATCCACAAAGCCTGACTCAGGATTCCAAGCAATCACAGGACAAGGCAGGACCCCTAAGGAGAGTGAGCAAACTACCCTGGGTCTCTTGGGATTGTTCTGGTTTTAAAATGGAAAGTCTCTCCACCCAGGTATCCTCTTAGTGCTGGACAAACTGAGTCCAGACCCTAGGAAAGGGAGGCCCCTTGCAGGAGGTCCTTGTTTTGCTGGGGAGGAGTGAAGCCACAGGAGAAAAAAGGTGGTGTCCTTTGGCTGTGGGCTGTCTCAGAACCAGCTCTCTCTGGCTTCCTCCCGAGAACGCCTATCATTTTCAACTCTGGGCCATTTAAACAAAGCTTTACAAAGGCTCTCATGACAATGACACAAAAGAAATGCCTCATAAATGCCAAAGGCTGTAGTTATTTGGATGTGGTTATTTATCTCTGTGGCTAGTTTAAGAGCTTCTTCAGTTTAGACCAATACTGTTCATCCTGAGATTTCCAGCACAATGACTGGTGGATGGTAAAACGCTGAATAAAATGGACTTCAATCACATTTCCATTTATGCAGCACTTGTGATGTATAAGGCAACGCTTTATGTGAATGATCTCACTATTACAATAACTCAACGAGGTTGATTGTCTCCCATTTTACAGATGAAGAAACAAAGGTTCAGTCAGACCATATTCACTCAAGGTCATTATGGCAGAGCTAACATTTGAACCCAAACGCCTCTCGCTTGAAAATGTTTTTAAAAGCCCTGGCCTGACAGTTTAGTTAGAGCATCATCCCAATGAATGCATAAATAAACAGAACAACAAATCTCTCTCTCTCTCTCTCTCTCTCTCTCTCTCTCTCTCTCTCTCTCTCTCTCCCTCCCTCCCTCTCTCTCTCTCTCTCCCCCCCCCCCCTTTCTCTCTGTAAAAATCAGCATAATGTTTTTAACTACTCAACTGAATTCGAATCAAGTAATGTGGGCATATATGGCAAGGGAATCAAGAATTGAGAGAGAAAAGTATCAGATTCATTTCTTTTATTCTCTGCCCTTTTACCTTTGCCATTGCCTAAAAAGCAGAAAATCAAATTATTTATGAGTTAATTTCACATGTTAAGTTACAGCAAGGCAGATATCTTAGTTAGAATTGTGCAGAATTATGCCTGGCAAACAGTAGGCACTCAATATTTAAGTAAACTTAATAAAAACAATTGTATACCTAAATCATTGGTGTTCGGTGTTTCCAATGCTAGTTTATCCACCCCCACAGGTGAAAAGATGTATTCTGAAGCATCTGCGTGGAGCAGTAATGGATCAACAGATACTACCACAGTTAAAAATGGCTTTCTACCTGCATGATTGAATTAGCTGGTACCACATGAAGTGACAGCAATCCTTATGTCTCAGGCAACAAAGGGGCAAATTCTCTCAACAAAGTACAGAGCTCTATCCAGTGCTCTCCAACCACTTTTAATCTCATATTAACCTGTAAGGAAGCAATTTGCAAACCTACTCCAGAGCAATACAACTGCAAAAGAATATCACACTAAATACTTTGTTTGGGGACATTCATCTTAGTTCCATTCACTATTTGTCAAACTGAGAACATTTTAATGTTAATGTATTCCTGGTCATTTTCTCCAAGCAGTAGAGCACATTCCCTCTTTCATAATAAAACTATCCATAATGATCAAACATTCCACGTGTTAAAGATGATCTTCTAGTCCTGGCAGGTTTGGCTCGGTGGATACAGTGCCCTGGCCTGCAGACTGAAGGTCCCAGGTTCCATTCCCAGTGGAAGGCACATGCCCGGGTTGCCATCTCAAGCCCCAGTAGGTGTCGTGCAGGAGGCAGCCGATCAATGATTCTCTCTCATCATTGATGTTTCTCTCTCTCTCTACCTCTCCCTTCCTCTCTGAAATCAATAAATATATATATATATATATTTTTTTTTTCAAAGATCTTCTATCAGGTGGGTGATATTTGAAAGAAGTGAGGTAAAACAGATGTCTGTCACAAAGGCACTTACGGCCACAAGTTAACTAGGAAGATATGTTAGCTAGTTGTAGGCAACTGTTACCCACTGGTGTCAAACCCAAACAGCACAGTCTACTCCTTGAGATTGTGGGTGACCAGGTGGGGTGCAAAGTTCTAATACAGAGGGTACCCGCTGTAATAGCCCAGAGAGAAACAAGATTCTCAGTCAGGATGGGGCAGTGGGGATGGAAATTAAGGGAAAAGTGGGAACTGTCACTAGGGAGGGGCAGCTTTATGTCACTAAGAGAGTGTTTTTGTTTTATTGTTGCTTTGGAAGAAGCCGGCTAATTGAAGTTGAAAAACAGACTGTCAATAACAATTCATTTTGTTAGAATGATGATCCTCATAGAGACCATTCTCCTCCCAAACACTGGTATGCAGGCTGTAGCCTGGCAGCTCTAATTTGATTCAATTTTTAATCATTATTAATGCAAGTAGGCAAAGCTCTTCAAAATAAGTCTCTCTTAAAAGTTCCTTTAAATCTACAGACCAAAAGTATATATAATTCCTTTATCACAGTGGGTCAAAATCATTTCTGTATTGTGAATAATTATTTACTGAGCCCTTACTTTGTACAAACATGGAAGGGGGGCAGGGGGGAAGGAGGAGAGGTACAAATAGCGTCAAACCTCATCAAGTCTTTATCTTTAAGGATTTTGCAAAGGAACTGAGATCCTGCTGGTCCTGGTCTCTACATCTACCAGCTCAAAGAGGGACGTGTACCCCTCGCCCTCTCCCCCCCCTCAGCAATGACTGGAAGAGTCCTGTTCACTAGGACTCTGGTGATGTGTGGCTTGATGATAAAAGACATCCTGAGATATCTTTTCAATACACCTCCCTTTAGCTTGAGTGGGTTTCTGTTCTTTGCAATTAAACAGAAACAAAAAGACACGTCAATCTTAGGTGATGATACAAGACAATATGTGATAAGTGCCCTCTGTAAAATGAATGAGTCAATGTTGAATGAAATGAAAGATGGAGGCAACTTTGCCCAAGAACTTTGGAGTGAAGGACTGGTAAGTTCCAAAGTGAGAGCTTAACTTTTTCAGATGAGTTAAGAGCGGAATCCACCTTTAAAGATGGGGTATAGGGAGAAGACACCGTAGGCCACAGAATGTTCCAAAATTAAGAAAGAGGCTATGCAAAGTGTTTTTGAGAAACAGTGGGTTAACTACCCTAGCTAATGGGGTGGTTTAAAATCAGGCAGAGCAAAAGTCAAGGTTGGAATGCCTTTTAAGAAAAGAATATGAGCTTCTCCCCCCTCCCACAAACAACAACAAAAACCACAAGCCACTAAAGGTTACTACACAAGGGAACAAACAATTAAACAGCGTGCCACTGTGAGGGTTTTTGTAATATGAATTGGTAGAGGGAAGCCAGGAGGTGAGGGTACCCGCTGTAATAGCCCAGAGAGAAACAAGATTCTCAGTCAGGATGGGGCAGTGGGGATGGAAATTAAGGGAAAGGTGGGAACTGTCACTAGGGAGGGGCAGCTAACCCATTCATAAACAGAATATCAATATAATAACAATGCTCCCTATTTCCACAGTGTCTGTCAAAGCTTTTACCAAAATCTCATCAATTTGTACAGAAATTCAGTATAGAGTGTATCCAGTGTGATTATTTGAATTTATAAATGGGAACTAAGCCAGAAAAGTCACATTTCCTGGTAGGCAGGAGCAAGATGGGAGGAGCAGAAAGTAGTGAAGAGCAGAAAGAGAAAAAAGCACAGAATAGGGCATCTGTGATTCCACTTTATCCTGACGACTTGGCCTGACTTTGTCTCAAGGTGGCACATCTGCATTTGCCCCACATCTGGCCTAATCATTTTGATCCCTTTTGTGCATGAAGGTCTGACATCCCAGGAAGTCCCTGTGATGTTAGAATAACCTTTATCATGCAGGACATTTGCAATGAGTTTAATCTATGCAGGAATTAACAAATCAATTGGTGAATAAGAAGTCTTTTCCCACTCATCCCCTCCACTTCCAACACAGGACAAGCAGCCTCCCTCCATCCCCCCCTCCAGATCCACAAGGAATGTCCTATCAGCCTGAAGCAGCCATACAGGGTCAGGCCAGGAAATCTCAGGCTGAGAAGCACTCAAAGGAAATTCAAGTCGCATATACACAACTTGAGGCCTTCCTCTTTAAATGTGACAATGACTAGGTCAAGCAGAAGTAGAAAATCCTTTAAAACAAGTGCTTATTTTATCCAAATTGTGACTTCTATCATTAAGGCTGACCCTGGAATACCCAGCGCAGATCCAGAAGCCATGAAGGAAGGAGCAGGAAAACCTAAGCCTTCCTCCCTTCAGGCTGTGACCTTGGCCCAGGCAGCGCCAGGAACCACATTCATTCCACAAGTGTCCACCTGGCAGGCTTCATTAGGAAATTAAAGTGGTGGGAAGTCAGAGGCCAAACAAAATATAGAAATGTGTTTTGGAGCTTCCCAAATATATTCCAAGATTAGTCCCTCAGGGCTTAATTTTCCCTCTCAGTCTATCCTCGCTCTCAGCCCAATCCTGCACTGGTTCTTGGAGGTCAAGGATATATCTGGTTCCCCTACTGGCTGCTCATCTCCCACTTCAGAATCTTTTTGGGTGCAACTGTTAGTTACTCAAGGGACACTGGGCCAGGGGGCAGCCTCTGTGTTCTCAGGCCAACACTCATGTCCTCTAGTCGCTGTGACTTGAGGGCTAACAGCTCACTCTGTCATCCATCTGTACAGAACTGCCTTTATAAGATGACTTCATCGAGTTGATTGAGTCAGAAGCAATACTTTTCTATTCAATTCCATGCTTTTGCTAAAGCACTCATCAAATCCTAAAAATTCTAATCCATGCATGTATTTATCACAACATGAACCAAGATATTTGAGTGACCAGCACTTCCCACAGCCAAATCTCTCTACAAGCCACCAACTGCTTGATCCAGAGCTCTTTGCAATGCCTGTTTCACCCAACTTTTTGTAGGGAGAGTGCAGCAAGAAAGGCCTTAAAACCTACCATCACGGTCACCATGGTTGCTGATGGAAATATGCATGCACCAGAGCTCTCTAAGTGTCCTATTAGTCCTGTGACCAAAAAAGCTCTCATCCAAATTGTTCTTTCTAAACATCAAAGTGACAAGAGTGTGATCCAAGGCTACCTACCCTACGCACACCCTTGCTTGTTCTAGGTCCTATCTGCTGCCCTAGTCTTTGCTGGATGAGGCCATCCCCTGGTTGATGCTAGGCCCTTTGCCACTTTTTCTACCCTGAGCTGTTCCAAACAAACTCAGGAAGTTTTAGACAAGTGGCAGATGGTGAGAGAGAGAAAGTCTGTAGGTAACACCTCTTGGTTACATAATGCTAAGCACGGAACCTCCTAGAATCAACCAGCCTTGGAAATATCTCCTGGCCTACCACTTCAGAATAAATGCAGAAAGAGAGAAAATTATAATTTTTCACTTGATGACCAGTGTACAGTCATATTAGATTAGGGCGGAACTAGATTACGATACATATCACTCATTCACTCATTCATTCATTCAACTGATTCTTGTATAATGCCCAGTACCACAAAGCATTATTCTAGGCCCAGTAGGTATACACTTTATAAACTTGTCTAGGCCACATCACTTGTGGAAGCTATTAGTGCTGCTCCCTACATCCCATTCTCCCTTTTCAGTACAAGAAATATTGAATTGTGGCTAAATGGGGTCACAGCACTAGTCCTGGCAAAGGCAATATAAGTCACTTCTGGGTCAGATCATGTCATGAAAACAAGATCCTCTAGCTTCCTTTCCAATGCTGCGGGGATCTTGCAAGCACCCGAGATCACACCTCCATCGATTTGGGTCCTTGAGTGACTACAATGAGCAGCACTTACCTGCTGACCACACTGGACAAACACCACAGGAAAGAAACTAGACTCAGTACTCAGCCACTGAGATGTGGAGGTTATTTGTTACTGAAGAATAACCTAACCTATCTTTCTGATTCATTACTATTTTAAAAAGAGAGGAACCTGCAAAGCGGGCCCCCCTTCTGTTTTCTAAGTCAGATTATTCAGAAAAGCAGACTTTGTTTCAAAATTCAAGTGCAGCAGGGACTGACTAAAACCTTGAAATGCGGAGGGTGTTGACAGGATGGACACATTCAAACAACCCTGAAAGAGTAAGGAATGAAAACAGAATAACCTTTCAACAACAGTGAAATCTAACCACTCGTGAGATTCAGCTGAAGAGTTTAAAGGCTATGAAGAAAAGGTCACCTTCTAACAACAGGCCCAGTCACTTACAAAGTAGTGAGCACCCCAATGAAAGAGGCATTCAAGTAAAGGCTGAATGGCCATATGCCCCCTCCTCAGAAGTCCAATACTATTCTTACTCTCTCACTAGCTACCATTGAACTTAACAAGAATCAGGTCATCATTTCTCTATAACCCTGTAAGCTCCCTGAAGGTGGCTCATTTTATGTCACCACACCACACCCCCACTCCTTGGCCCTTATCACAAGGCCCATTATTTATTAGGTGCTTGATAAACATCTGCTGAGTGAATTAAATGAATGCTGAAGAAAGAGCTCTGGAGGCAAAGGTTGGTTTAATACCTTTAGGGCTGCCCCTACCTAAAGCTAAACACAGTACTGCAAACATCGGGGGTGGGGGAGCCTCCACCTGAAAAAGTAAAAATAAAATAAAAATTGAACAGCAACACGACACTTTATTGTGATTTATTACTACACACAATTTAAAGCCACAGTGAAACCTAACACTGCACTATGTTCATCTTTGTTCCTGGACGTGCATTTACATGTGCAGGTAGCTGTTTTCTCATGCGGAATTGTGTGTGTGAGGTATTTATTTTTTCTATTAAAAAAAAACATACACACACACCACACCCTTTGTTTCTATTGCATTGTTACATTCTATTACCACCATCACGTGGTTTTTCTTCTTGCAGGAACACAGCACACACCCTGCATTATTGCTGACATAAAAACTGTCAAAATACCTCTATCCTAACAGCATTACAAATCTGATTTTTCTAACACCTTGGCCTTTGTTTCAGCTGGGACTGGGTAACTCACCTACTTCTCCCAGTGAGTGATTCCTGCATGCTTAGAGTAGAAGGATAAATGCCAGTGTCACCATATTTTTTTAAAGTCACCTCTCAAGATAAAACTACCCTGGAGGTGAAGGAAAAATCTTTCAAGTTATTTTATTTTTTTTAAGTGTTTGGGGAGGGGGGGAGAATGGTGAAGAGAGAATCTGCCACAGCTACTGTGCTGCTGCCACTGCTACAGAGCAAGCAAGAACACCAGTAGCCTTTAGTCCTCAGCAACCCCCCTTTCTACAAGACAAACCCCGAGTCCATGTCCATAACCATTCTTATCCCCTGCTACTTGTGCAGGACGCCGGGACTCTGTCCTCTAGGAGAAAATGCCAATGCCAAGGTGTCCTAATGCGACTGAAGGTTACGTTTTCATTGAGCTCTTTCAAGATAACCCCAGATCTGGTTAGGTTGCCGTCAAAACAGGACTATACTTGGAAAGAAAAGTACAGGCCAGAGTTTTTGGAAAAGAACCAACAACCTAAAGAAAAAATGCAGACTGAGAGCCTAATGGTTCACAGCTTCATAAATGGAAACTTAAGTAAAGCTCTGTTTTCTGTTCTTTCTGCTTCCCCAACAGCCTTCCCTTCCACCTCCCAGTAACTTACAGCTGGCAGGGTGATATTGCAAACACTATTATAAGGAAGGGATGGAGGAGAAACATCATTTCATACGAAAGTCACTACATTTGACCGGTGCTCTCTAACTGAGCACCAGTCCAATTTGTAATCAGCCTTAGGATGATACCTTCTCAACCAACACTATGTCCCACTGAAGCCAAAATATATTACTACGGATAAGAAAGCAAGCATATATCCAAACCCCACATTCAGATACAACTATGTATTGATTATTATACCAACATTCTCAAAAAAGAAACCAGCTGAGATTTACACAACCCCAAACGCACCCTGCCTGCCCTCAATGACTTCTTCAAAAGGAAGATTTGAAGTCATTGGCGATTTCTTTCCAGCAGCCCCCACTCATCCTCCTCACGGATGGGAATGGAATGGTGTGATGCAGAAAACACCCAACGGCGCCGTGCAAAACCCTTTTGGCCCAAATGACCCAGGGACACCCAGGCGGCTACCCAGATTATTGGGGGGTGGGGTGGGGGTTACCTGAATCTGTCACCGAGTCCCTTTCACCCCCTTCTCTGTCTGATGACATCAAGTGGAAATGGTAGGCGTTTGGGAGGCAAGAGGCTGACAAGCAGGAAGCACAATTGAGTCTGAGCTTTGTTCAGCCTGCAGTGAAATACATGCAGTAGGGGTTAGATACGCGCAGCAGAGAGAGAAATCCAAGCTTCCTCCGGGCCAGCGGCGGAGCGGGTGCACTGAGGCGGTGGGGGAAGGCGGCGGAGGTGTGGAGGGCTGGCGGGCGGCGAGGGGGCGGAACGCTTCTAATTGTACAGGATAACCACCTTCTTCCCCCCCCCCCCCCCCCCCGCCACTCATCTGCAGTCTCCCCCGCCCCCAAGTTCTCCTCTGGTGGTAGCGCTTCTGCTACCAACTGTAATCCCTTAAGAACGAAATACGAAAAAGCGGAGGATAACATCTTGGGGCAAATACACACTAACAAAATCTACTAGGTAAACCCGGTTATATGGGAATGCGGGGCGCCCAATCACCCGCCCAGACAGACACACCAGCGCTGCATTCGCGAGCATCCATCCTCCTTTCCTTCACGCCGTCTGCCACCTCATCAAGTCCCTGTCACTGTTTTGCCGATTTCTCTACTCTTCCCAAAACCATGCCACGCTCCCCCCACCCACCCCCACCCTAGGTGGGATCGGGGGGCGCCGCTTCTCAAGCAGAGTCCCACGAGTCCAGCCTGCTTTGTCCTGTCGCTGCCCTTCCAGGAGCAAGCGCCCCAGGCGCATGGGTCGGCACAAAAGACCCCCAACATCTGGCCCATCACAGCGCCCCCTCCTCCCGGGAGAGGCCGTGGGGCCGCAGGGGGCGCGCGAGGGCAACTTCTGCGGGTGGGAAGCCGCGCAACAAGGGGCTTGCGAGGGGACCTACTCGAGTGTGTGCGGGGTGGGGGCGCAGCCGGGACGCGCGCGGCGCTGGCAGGAGACAGCACCTTCGGACCGGCGCTCCAGGGGGCATCCGAGGACTCGGCGGAGCCGCCGACATCTCCATTCCCCTCCCTAACCCCTCCCCAGCCCCAGTCGACAGCCCAACTCCGCCAGCGCTCCAAACAAATGCAACTCCAGGGACCACCTCCCGCGTCCCGGGGTCTCCCCACCGTGCCCCTCACTCCCTTCCCCGAAACCCCTGCGGCCCCGCCACCTCCATCCACAGGCCAAGAGGTACCCCTCAATGCACCAGGCGGCGGCTCCCCTTTCTCGCTTCCCACTCCCGGTGAGGCAGACTTGGGGACGCTGACATCCCCGGGCGCCCCGCTCGCCGCCCCCAACCCTGGAGAGGCAGAGCAGAGGAACAAATCGAAACTCACCGACCTCTCTCGGCGGCGGGCTCGAGCGCTCCCTACAGAGGCGGCGACGGAGGCAGCATTGCCGGGTGGTCCCGGAGCGCCAGCCACCAGCTCCACCAGACGCGCGGCGCGGGAGCCGGGCGAGCGAAGGGAGCGCGGCGTCGGCGTCTGCAGCCCCAGCTCCCTGCCCCGCCCGGGGGGAAGCGCCCCACCTGCCCGGCCGCCCTCCGCGCTCCCGGCCGGACTCCGCCGCCTGGCGCTGGGCTGCGAGCGGGAGCTTTCGTGTCACCGCCCAGACAAATGCACCGAGCGGGTGGGGGCGGGAGGCCGGGCTCAGCTCCCCACGGTACCGCCCTCCCCGGCGGCTCCACCTCCTCCAACCCCTCCCCCCTACTTGTCCCGGAGGTCCGTCCGTCCATCTGTCTGTCTGTCTGTCTGGAATCGCAAACCACCTCCGGGATGAGGAGCTGCCCACTCTCCCTCGTGCCCTCCCTCGGCCTTGCCCCCATGGGCCCAACCTCAGCGGGGACCTCGACGTTGTCTTTTCCACGCGTGAATGTAGGACCTAAGTTGGAAGCAGGTGTGAACGGAGGCCGAGCTCAGCTGACAGAAGGGCGGGGCGGGAGGGAGCTGGTAGGTAGCCTGCCAGGCTGGCGGGAACCAGTCTGCAGCTCCAGACCCGGGGACAAGCAAGGGAGTAGAGAGCCTCACGTTACCGAAACTGCCTTAGTTCCGGTGTCACCGCAGATGCTTTCTGGCTGACCCTTAAAGTTCACATAGTCCAGCTCGGGCGGGTCCTGCTTTCCTGGACAGAGGCCTGGATGCATCCCCACCACCTGGCTTCCTCGGATGGGGTAAGAGGAGCAGGGAGGTACAAGTCCTGAGGAACCTGTGACCGCGCTAACCACTGGCCTCGGGCCCACCCTAATCTCCACCTTAAAACCGAACTCCTACCGCAGGGACGTGCTTAGAATGTCTAGTCCCCCTACCTACCCCCCCCCAAAAAAAACTAAAGCAATGGTCTCTTGCTTCTGGCGTTAGCTGCAAAATAGGAGAATGGAGGAGGGAGTTCGATGGTAGAGGATGGTGTCTGTACTGTCTGGTGCCTTTTTACTGGGTTTCTTTGCAGATTGAAGACCCAGAACTCTATTCTATGATTGGGAGAGTTATGCCTTCCAGCAGCACCAGGTTCAACTAAGTGGTCCCAGAGTCATCCAACAGACCGGCTTTATAGAAAGAACTGCCATCCTAACCTCTCCCCATGTATGGCTACTGGAAGTGCTTCTGCCAAGATGATGAAAAGGAAACCCAGTAAACCAAAGGGGGCTCTATATGAGCTCCTCATGCACTCAACTCAACCATCCCTGTCTTTTTTTTTTCCACTTTATTTTTTTAAATAAATCTTTATTGTTCAGATTATTACAGGTGTTCCTCTTTTTTTTTTCCCCATAGCTCCCCTCCACCTGATTCCCCACCCCACCCCATACCTTTACCTCCCCCCCCCCACCACTGTCTTCATCCATAGGAGTAAGATTTTTGTCCAATCTCTTCCCGCACCCCTCACACCTGCTTCCCCTGAGAATCGTCAGTCCACTCCCTTTCTATGTCCCTGATTCTATTATATTCACCAGTCCATTCTGTTCTTCAGATTTTTTATTCACTTGATTTTTAGATTCACTTGTTGGTAAGTATGTATTTGATGTCCTTTTGTTGTTCATAATTTTTATCTTTACCTTTTTCTTCTTCCTCTTCTTAAAGAATACCTTTCAGCATTTTATGTAATCCTGGTTTGGTGGTGATGAACTTCTTTAGCTTTTTCTTGTCTGTGAAGCTCTTTATCTGATCTTCAACTCTGAATGATAGCTTTGCTGGGTAGAGTAATCTTGGTTGTAGGTTCTTGCTATTCATCACTTTGAATATTTCTTGCCACTCCCTTCTGGCCTGCATAGTTTCTGTTGAGAAATCAGCTGACAGTCGTATGGGTGCTCCCTTGTAGGTAATTAACTGTTTTTCTCTTGCTGCTTTTAATATTCTCTCTTTGTCTTTTGCTCTTGGCATTTTAATTATGATGTGTCTTGGTGTGGTCCTCTTTGGATTCCTCTTGTATGGGGTTCTGTGTGCTTCCTGACTTGTAAGTCTATTTCTTTCACCAGGTAGGGAAAGTTTTCTGTCATTATTTCTTCTAATAGGTTTTCAATATTTTGCTCTCTCCCTTCTTCTGGCACCCCAAAAATTCGGATGTTGGTTCGCTTGAAGTTGTCCCAGAGGCTCCTTACACTATCTTCATATTTTTGGGTTCTTTTTTCTTTTTGTTTTTCTGGTTGGATGTTTTTTGTTTCCACATATTTCAGATCTTTGGTTTGATTCTTGGGGTACGTTGATCTACAGTTGAGTTTCTGTATATTCTTTATTTCAGACAGTGTATGCTTCATTTCTGACTGGTCCTTTTCCATTTTTTTGGCATTCTCATTAAGGTCCTTGAAGGTCTCACTAAGCTCCTCAGAAGTGTCATCAAGTTTCTCAGCGGTTTTTAGAAGATTCTTGAGTAACCTTATAAATGTGGTTCTGAACTCTATGTCATCCAGTAGTTTGCTTTCCTCCGTTTCTTTCATTCGTGACATGTTTCTTTGTCTCCACATTTTGGCTGCTTCCCTGTGTTGATGGAGTAGCTTTGTGTGGTAGGTGATCTATAGGGGGCAGTAAATCAGCCTCCTCAATCACTTGAGGTGGATGCTCTTGGTACACCCCTTTGTGGGCTGAGTGCAAAATCTTGGTGTAGTTAAGCCTTAATTGCTGTTGGTACACTGGGAGGAATTGACCTCCAGGCCAATTAGCTGTGAGCACTCGCTGTGTCTATAATGGAAGAACTGCTGTGCTGAAGACACGCTTATGGGGCAGGACTTGTTTCAGTGGGGCTTTGGTGCTCACTGAGTCTGCCTCTTGAATGTGTCACTTATGGATGTGAGGAGTTGAAATCTGGTTTCTCACCCTGACCACTAGGTACACTGGCTTCTGGATCTCCAATGGGGTTCAGGTCAGCTACTTCTCCTCTTTGCTTGGGGTTTGAAGGTTTTGGAGCTGTCTGACCCAGGTTGCAAGTTTGCTAGGTTAAGCTGCAATAGGGCAGGCTTTTCTTATGCTAACTCAGTTGCTTGGAGCTTGGGTGGGTTTGTAGGTTGTGCAGGGCGGGGCCTCAGGGTGTCACTAGGTTAGGGCGTGGCAAACAGCAATGGCTGCTAGTTAGCCGGCTCTGTGTCCCCAAAGGCATCCGCGAGTCCCGTGCCCCAGTTCAGTAAACAATTATTCCTGCGCGCAGCTCTGCAAGCAAGCCACCCTCAATGGCAGACAGTCCAGCTTCTCCCCGTAGGAGTTTGGGTCCCCCGTGTCTCCCCAGAGACTGGATTTCAGAATAATCGGGGGCTTGTCTCCCTTCGGGTTGAAAAAAGCAATGCCTGCCGCCAGCCCGGATCACGCGCCTCAGTACCTCAGCTTTTCAGCGCTCGTGCACGTCTCAATGCTCTTTTCTCTTTCCTTCTAGCTGTAGAACTTCCACTCAGCCAGCTTTCCCGTGGTTCTGGGTGATAGACGTTTTGTCTTTTAGTTGTAGTTTTGAAATTGTTGTGCGAGGCAGCAGTTTAGGTGTTTACCTACGCCGCCATCTTGAATTCTCAGCTCAACCATCCCTGTCTTGTCCCACAAATAAAACCTGCTAGTAGTGTTTCTGATGTGGTATCACCAAGCACATGGAGAAATCAGTCACCTGGAGACAGATAAAGCCTCATGACTGTCGGTCCTCTGCAGGATCTCAGTTACAGCTTCACCTGGCTCATACATGTGCTTTTGCTCCCTAAAGTTAGAGTTTCTACTGCATACTTGGCAGGAGTGAAAGTTGTATGTGTGTTTTAAAAGCCTTAGGGATCTTGGAGTAGAAGACTTCAAGAGTATTTTTGGCCTCAACTTTAGGGCAGAAAAAAAAATTTTTTTTTCAATGAGAAACTAATGAGAATATTGAAAACTGATGTTGGCCAGGAGCTTGGAATAGGATGGTGAGTTATAACCACCCAAGATTTTACTAGGAAAATGTAGCCCAGAAATATTAAGATTATACAATAGTGACTTTAAAGACTGCTTTTAAACTAATTTCAGGGATCAGTAATGAGTTCAAAATGTTTAAACTTTTTTTCAGCTGCTTTCAAAGCAATTCTCTGGGAGAATTCAAGCATTCAGCATGGTTTGGGGTAAATGCTTCCATCCTTGGTCATTCATTCCCACTGGCTGGTGTTTTCATTCACATAGCATCTTGGGTGTTCTGCCTTCTGTCCGGTGCTGTAAAGCAGTCACACAGAGAAGGTTAATTAACTGGGGCAGACTGGGATAAGCCAGTTCTTAAGACTAGTTGGGGGGCCAGCGCTGAGCCAGGCAGCAACAGTTTGAGGCAGGGGAGGAACAGGCAACAACATGTCGTGGAAACAGATACATAAGTGAGACAGTTCCAAGACCAAGGCGCCTGGGACCAGGCAGTGTTCAGAGCTGCAAGCTCAAAGCTTCCAGAATCCCATTCCAGACTGAGGCACTGTCCATGCCTGGGTGAGACAGGATCAAGGCATTGTCCCCGGTCTTGATAAAGTACATTGTCAGGGTGGCGTCCCCGCACTGGGGAACAAGATAAGGAGAAGACGTTCAGTAATTCACTTAAATATTCCTGGAGTTTGGACTGTATATCAGGAACCAGGGTTAGAACAGAGAAGAAAACAGATCCAAATCCCTACCCTCACAGAACTTACAGTCTAATGAAGGAAGCAGAGAACACACAACATAATAAATAAGTAAAATAAATTGTATTGGATAGTGAAAAGAGGAAGGGGAGAAAAATCAATCAGGGAAAGGGGTTATGATGTTTCCATTGGAAGAGGGTTGAAATTTTATTAAATATATATAGGAAGAGAGAGATAGAAACATCAGTGATGAGAGAGAATCATTGATAGGTTACCTCCTGCACACCCACACTGGGGATCGAGTTAACTGCCTAGTTCCGTGTCACCACAGATGCTTTCTGGTTGACCCTTAAAGTTCACATATGCCCTGACTGGGAATTGAATCATGGCCTCCTGGTTCATAGGTTGATGCTCAACCACTGAGTCACACTGGCTGGGCGAGGGTTGAAATTTTAGCTCCATGGTCAAGGAGGTGCCTTTGGAACAGAGAGCTGAAGGAAGTGGGGAACAAGCACTGTCAATCAATAGGGGAGACTTCCTGGTTATCAGGGTCTGTACTGGCAGACCTCGGAGGTATTGCAGGTTCGGTTCCACACCACCACAATGAAGTGAGTCATCATCTCTGTCTGGTGGAGGGTCTTGCCTTCGATTTGTAAAAAAAAAAAAAAAAGCAACATCTGTGAAGCACAATAAAACCAAACGCAATAAAATGGAGTATGCCTGTATTTCCCCAAAGGCAAAGGTCAAGATGCTGGAAATGGGTCACAAGGTCAGTCAGACCAAAAGCATTGATTGATGCTTAGTCTCCTGAGGTTGAATTAAAACTGCTTAAATCAGGACATGGCTGAGTTCTTATCTCTGTATTGCAGCATGTGGTACCCAATAAATGTTTATTGAGCTGAGCCCTTAAATCTCCCAGAATCTGGGTGAGACTGAGATAAAGGTGACCTCTAATACACAGGACAACCCTTCAATCCATGATGACCCTTCCACAAAAAAATGTATTGATCTTTCATTGCTTTTCCCGACTGTCCTCCTGATCGGGGTGGGAATTATCCTCCCAATTATACCTACCACACTAAGTAGGAAGGAGAGAACCAAGAAAAGAAGTGAAGGAGGAAGGAAGAGAGGGAGAAGGATCAGGACAGGGAAACAAATCCTGCTCCGTGTTTTCTACCCTAAAGATCTTAATCCAGCCCAATAATAACAGTGAGTTTTCCGTTTAACATGGTTGAGGTTTACACATTAAAATTGAATCTTGAAACTGAATTATAGTGATAGTTGCACATTTACAGCAAGTGGATTTTATGATACTTAAATTATACCTCAACGAAGTTGTTTAAAAACATTGAAGCAGGCACCCATGTTGAGACCACTTTTGTTGTTGCTGTTTAATTTTTGGACCACTTTCATGTGCCATCAATGATCAGACAAAGGGGCATATTTAATCAAATACATTATCATCCTTCCTAATAGATGTTTAACCCAATTGATTTGCATGAAATGGATAAGTTTTTGTTTTAGAAAAGTATAATTTGGTCTCTGCCACTTAGCTCTTAAATGCCTTGGAATTTCCTGAGTGATAGGAGTGTCTTTTTGTGGTTCTAATGGGATGACTTTTGGTGTGCGCCTATATAGGAGCTGGTCATCAGAAAGACCAAACCATGATTAGCAGCTTGGGATTTTCAGCACCACCCCCATTCTCCAGACAGGGAAGAAGGGCTAGAGTGGAGTAAATAATGATTGATCATATCTACAGGATGAAGCCTCCATAAAAAATCCCAAAACTATGGGGTTGGTGAGCACATGGAGGTGGGGGGAGAGTGGTGCATTTGGAGAGCACATGGCAGCTCCATGAAGAAATCAGTAAGTAAATGCTGTCCTTGAGTTCTGTGAGCAAATTAATCAAACCTGAGGAGGATGCCCTGGGAACCTCAGATTTACAAACCATCTGTCAGAAGCACGGGTGACAACCTGGACTTGTGCTTGGCAACTCCTGGTGGGGAACAGTCTTGTAAGACTGAGCCCTGAACCTGTGGGATCTGCCACTATGTCCAAGTAAATAAGTTAAATTATCAACACCCAATTGGTGTTGCAGAGAATCACTTGTGGGAGAAAAATATCCACACATTTGGTGACCAGAAGTCTCAGAAGGCAAGTGTTTTGTGTGAAAGTTAAAGAAGAAAAACATGGGAAGAAGAGTGAATTTTTTTTTCACTCAATTTGAAAATGTATTTTTCCCTTATGGGATATTTGTCACCTGAAAGTATATATAGTCTTTTTAAAAATCTAAAAGAAAGTCTTTAAGCACATATAGTCTATGATAGTTTACTAATAATGACCGCTAAGTATAGCATCAGGCACATTTCAAAACTGGTTTTTATTTTGGGGCCCTACTTAAGCCAATTCCAATGGACTAATTACTCTGATGAGTGAAAGGGGTACCAAACATGACACCTTGTCTAGAACCAGGTACTATCTAAGGGCAACAAAGCCTCGTTAGAACAAAATACTGAAGTGTTCTAGAATCCCCAAAGGATTTTGCAGGAGCTGTATTCAGATTGCTTTTCTACAGTAGTGATGGGCTGAACAAAGACATCTCTCTTTTACTTTAACCTCACCTTGATTTCTATAACAGGCATCCACAACAGCTGGTTGGAATTATATGACCATACTCAGGAGTGACAGTCAACATGTTTAACAGGCTGTAGGCTAGGCATCCACAGATCAGTTCGGATGGTGATCATGAACAAAATGTGTCCTGGCTGAAGGTCAACTTAGACTATGATGCCACCAGCCTCTGAACACCCTCCTTCACAGCAGTTACCTGGTGTTTTCTCATCACATTTGTACCATTTGGGTACACCCACCAGTAAACTGCTAGTGTCTTTGCTTTAAGTATGGCAGAGGAAAGCCTAATACACTGAACTCCATTCCTGCACAATTAATGTGAAATGCTCTTCTCACTGCCTAAAGGGCTGGAGTGACTCCATTTGATCAGCTAGGGAAGGATTGGAAGGTATAGCTCCTCTTACCCCCTCTGTCCCTCACTTCTATCATCTGTCCTATTCTCCTTCCCACCAGGTACACTTCACCTTCTCTTCATCCATGTCTTTCCTCCTGTTCTCCCTGTGTTTCCTTTCTATCAGTTGTCAAGGGCCTGGCATCCACTTAGCTCCTCCCCTTACTTGGCCACTAAACCAACTGCCAGTTAATGAAATGGTGCAGATTTGAGGAATAAAAGCAGGAGGAAGTTCCACCACTATTTTTCAAGACCCAAGTCTAAATCCAATGTTTTGCCCCACTGGTTCCCAGAACCTGGCTCCAATTCCTCCAGGATCTCAGTACTCCATCCCTAGCTGCAACTTACCCAAGTTGACCTGGCACCCCTGTACCTGGCTTCACCCAACCCCCTCTCCCCAATGTCTCTGCTCTCAGACAGGACCAACCACAATCATTGGAACAAACCTCCGTTGCTGTCCCTTCTGGATCCAGAGGATCAAGTTAGGGCACCCTCTAGTGGTAAGGAGGAGAAGTAGCATCCTCTGGCATCACCCAGAGGTCAGACCTTTGAAGAGGTCAGCACAGGGCAGAGCCTAATAAATTGTTCCCCAGTTCCTTTCTTCCTATTCTTGCTTCAATGTCTTTCCTCTGCTATTACTTCCCTTCCCTCCCAATGGGTGGAGTGTGCTGGGAGGGGGAATGGAGTAAAGTACATATCTCCCCCTTCAGAGTGGCCACAGCAGTTTGGCATGTTCACATATTAGATTACTTTAAAGAATACAAATTGTTCTGCCACAAGGCAAGGGACTTCAGGAGAGAAATCCAGTCTAAAATCAGTAAATAACAATAATTTCTGTTAGTGAATGGTTATTGAGCCCATGTACCAGATAGTGTAGCTGACCATTACTTACTGTATTTCCATTCATCCTGGCAAGAATTGGAAGTACTAGGATCATCCCTTCTTCATAGATGAGGAAACTGATGCCTAGAAATTTTAAGCACCTTGCCCAACATGACATAACCAGTAAACAGAGAACAGGAACTTGATCCAGGTCTGCTGAACCCAAAGCACTTTCCCTAAATCCTAGACCAGTGGTCAGCAAACTGCGGCTCACAAGCCACATGCAGCTCTTTGGCCCCTTGAGTGTGGTTCTTCCACAAAATACCATGGCCTGGGCGAGTCTATTTTGAAGAAGTGGCATTAAAAGAAGTTTAAGTTTAAAAAATTTGGCTCTCAAAAGAAATTTCAATAGTTGTACTGTTGATATTTGGCTCTGTTGACTAATGAGTTTGCCCACCACTGAACTAGACCAAGATTCTTCCCAGGCACCACAAAATCAAGGCAGTTCTGCTTGATTTGGCTTAAAACCATCTCAATTGCTCCAAAGTCTCTTCTGTGAGAGCTCAAGGTCAGCAAGTGGCTTCCAAGCCTGACACTGTGGCTCAAAAGTCATCAAAAATGTTAAGATGGTGGCAAGAGCATTAAAGGAAGCATTGGGCCCTTTAGAGGGTTGGGCCCTGTGTGACTCTACAGGTCACATGTCCATGCATCTCTCCACAGCACCAGGCCTATGCTAGGATATGACAGGAACTCAAACATTCACTGGTTGGCTGGTTCTACTTGGGAAATAGAAAGTAAGTTAGAAAAGTAGTTTGAGTTTTTGTCTGAGGATGTCTAGAGTGGTGAACTTTGTTTGAAAATGAAAAGCAGCATAGTTTTTGAGCAAAAGTGTGATTTTATTATTATTTTTTAAAATATATTTTATTGATTCTTCACAGAGAGGAAGGGAGAGGGATAGAGAGTTACAAACATCGAGCAGCTGCCTCCTGCACACCTCCTAAGGGGGATGTGCCCGCAACCAAGGTACATGCCCTTGACTGGAATCGAACCTGGGACCCTTGAGTCCGCAGGCTGATGTTCTATCCACTGAGCCAAACCGGCTAGGGCCAAAAGTGTGATTTTAAAAAGCTGTTCTGGTCCTGGCTTGGAGGGTGAGTTGAAGGGCAGAGATGGTGGAAGTGAGGAGAGCAGCTGGAAAGCCATTACCCATGTGCCCAGAAGTTGACTAGAACTGGTGAGATTGTGATCATCATAACAACAGTGCCTGGTTCCTTACCGGTATCAAGCCTTTTCACAGGGCTCTTTCCTTTGCTCCTTCAATAATCCTGCTGGCAAGCATTATCATATTCTATAGAACTGAAAATTGACTCTCACAAAATGTGAATGATTTCCCAGGTCAGAGCAATTAAAAACCAGGTCAACAGCAGATCCCAATGGAAACCATGGTTACACATTAGAATTGCAGAATGAACTTTTAAACAATAAGATGTCTAGGCTCCACCCCAAAGATTCTGATTTAATTGGTCTTGAGTGAGGCCCCAGCAAGGGAGTTTTTTTGTTTGTTTATTGATTTCAGAAAAGAAAGGAGAGGGAGACAGAGATAGAAACATCAATGATGAGAGAGAATCATTGATTGGCTGCCTCCTGTGTGGCCCCTACTAGGGATCGAGCCCACAACTCGGACATGTGCCCTTAACTAGAATCAAACCTGGGATCCTTTAGTCCACAGGCCAATGCTCTATCCACTGAGCAAAATCAGCTAGGGATATGTTTTTTTTGTTGTTGTTGTTTTTGCAAGGGAGTTTTTAAAAGCTCTGCAGAGATTCTAATGGGCAGCCAGTTTGAAGAACCTCTGGAAAACAGCACCAGCCAGGCCAATTGGGGGTTGAGGGAATTTGGCTAAAAACTGGAGATAATGGGGAAACATCAGTGATGAGACTTGACAAGTAATTGCAGAAAAATAGCAATGTGATGACAAAGTTTTTAGCCTGAGGAACTAACTTCAACAACCTCATCTCACCAGTCTCCAATGGATGCTTCACACCTGCAACAGCTGCACTCAGGGTTACAACAAAAAGAAAAATCGCTCCTTGCGATCTACAACAGTCACCCATAGATTGGTAGCAAGTGGGTATGTGACAAATGTGGGGGAAGGGGCTAACTATAAAGTGGAGACATGGCCACCGCTTCCTCTGGATTGTCCCCTGGACTTCCTTTCAGTGCCATGAAATTTGTCCTTGGAAACATTCCACAAGAGTTTTCCTTTGGATTCCCCCAACTATCCCCAGAGAAGTGGTCCATGGGAAAACAACCTGGATGGTGAGGATTCTAATATCATCATTTTTGTGACCGAATATCTAGATCCTTCTGTCTTCTGCAATTCCGTCTCTGACCCTGCTCGGGTGACAAGGAAGGCCATTTTGCTGTTTAAACTCTGACTCTGTCTACTTGACGAATTGCATTCTCTGCAATGCCTGCTTCAGCTCCAGCACAAAACTGTTTTACTAATGGATTTTGCAGGCTCCAAGGGAAACTGAGGCATTAGACCTGTGACCATTCCGCTCCCCTGCTGATCACATCAATTTGTTTAGGCAGTAAGACAGACGAGCAAGGACCATGAGCCCGGTACAGAAGGTCATCAAGGTGGAAAGCCTCAGGTGCCTAGCAATGGACAATCAATTGTAAGGTGGGACCCGCCCTCCCGCCACCCCCCACATTACCATTAGCTTCCTCACTCCCAAGCTCCAAGGGCCCTTCCTTTGCGTCTTTTCCTCCCCTAGCTGCTAGGTCATGCAGTTTGGCCCCCTGAACTTTCCTCCCTAGAGATAACATGTATGCCTCCATTACATTTCAGCTCCAGGCCCAGAGCAACAAAATGAGCCACAGCTGACATCAGGACCAGCTGCCCTAGTGCAGGTCAATCAATCTGTGGAGACCACAACCCTGAAAGGAAAGTCTATTGAGATCTTCCCCTGGGACCTTCCCTAAATCTCCACCCTTAAAACCCTTAGGACAGAGGATCCAGTGCACTCTCCCTTCAGGGAGCATGCCAGTGCCCGCCCTCCCCCCCACCCCCCCACATTACCATTAGCTTCCTCACTCCCAAGCTCCAAGGGCCCTTCCTTTACGTCTATAACTTGTTTCCTACACCCATTTCTTCTAGGAATTACTTTTTCTACCTCTGTAGTTGACCAAATAAATGTTCTCTTACAGTTTGGGTCTGGATTTCGAATTCTTTCCTAGCCAGAACCCAAGTTCCGAGGTTGCTGAACCTCGGTTTGGTCTGACCCCACTGGTCAGACACCTGGGGCTGTTCCTGCCACCTACAATAGATTGACTCCAACTGTTGGCCATATTCCTGCTGACCATGAGTCAACCAAACTACACATCATTCTTATCTCACAACCCCCCTTGCTGACCTCGACCATTGAGTCAGCTGATCCTTGAAAGTCCAGTAAGAAAATGAAAGATGTAAATCCACAGTCTGTTTCCCTAGCAACCCTTTCCTTTAACTCTCACTTTTAAAACTCTTGCCTTATTCTTCCTATCTCTGAGCATATCTTCAGTTCATGCTGAAGGCTACATTCTCTGATTTGCAAATCATATCAGAATAAACACTCTCTTTAATTCCTCTGCAGAGTCCTGCGGAATTTGTTTACAATGGTGATAATGGTAGCAGTGCCATCCTCAAGATTCAAGGCAGTCAGTTAGGAGAATGGCTGGAGAGGAAGGTGAATATAGGAGCCAGAGTATTTGAGATGCTGGTAACATATCCAGGTGGAAAAGACCAGCAAGCAATTGCAGATGTGAGCCTGGATCACTGACATTATGTCTGGGTTAGATTTTAAAGCAATCCAGGTAGACATTGGTTAAAATCCTAGATGTGAATGAGATCTCCAAGAAACTCCATAAAGAAAGAAAAGAGGCTCTGGCTCAGTTGGTTGAGCATGGTCCCATGCACACAGAGGTTGCTGGTTCGATTCCCTGTCAAGGCACATGCCTGTATTGCAGTAGGGGGAGTGCAAGAGGCATTGATGTTTCTCTTTCTCTTTCTCTCTCTCCATCTCTCTATTTCTCTCCCCCCCCCATCTCTCTAAGGAAAAAAAAATCAATAAAACATTTTTTTTAAAAAGAAAGAAAGAGGTCCAAGGACCAAACTATGGTCAACAAATTTGAGAGAGAATAAGCAAAATAGGCCATGGCTGCAAAATTCAAGAAAGTAAAAAAATAGAAATAACACAAATTTAGGAATGATAAAGTATGCAACAATAATATGGAGGGGAATTTAAACGGATTAGCATAGACTTGAATATGCAATTATCATACTATGTTCAACTCTATGCTAATAAATTTCAAACTCTGGTGATTTTCTGAAAAATGTAAATTTCCAAAATTGAAACCAGAAATATAAAAATAAGCTGAAAAAACAATTTAAAAATATTTCCCCAGAAAAGTCTCTTCAGAATGTAATAATTTTATTAATAGTCTTTCAAATTCCCAAGGAATAAAATGTCACATCCTCCCTAATTTGTTCCAGAGCATGTAAAAATGGAAATTACTCCATTAATTTTGTAGTCCTTCTCTTCCACCTTCTTTTGCCCCTATCTTCACCATTTATTTATTTTATTGGTCCTTTACACTCAGTTAACCTCATATTCTATCAAACTTGCTGCCTCACAGAAATGGTTTAAAAAGTATTTTTGCTTCTGAGTTTGAAGAGGCTGTGAAACATGCTTATAGATAAGAAGTAAACAGGAAGGTGTTTCCTTCTTTTCAGAAACCAAAATAACCATACAGGGTGGTTTGAACATCAAAATTCCTAACTTTAAGCAGGTCCTGGTGGGTAGTCACGTCCTGAGTCTGCAGGCAAAGGACAGTCTTTAACTTTAAATTTCATGTCACCTTCCTTACCTCCCCTGCTTTGATTCTAATGTATAAAATAAGCTGCAAAATTGCCATTCCCTGGAGCATTTTATTTAATCCATTGAGATTTTGTTTCCTGACCATTGTCATCATTTTGACTCTAATAAACTTTTATAAGACTTTTTCTTAGGCTGATGTTCTTTCCTCAGCACATTAAAGTTCACACACACACACTTGCACGCACTCTAGACGTTGGAAGGAAGGTGGGAACTCAACTTTTTGTTCCTTGGAGCCTACCACAGTAACTAGCACATAGTTTACCCTTAATAAATGTTATTTCAAACCAAATCAAATTGAATTGAATCTATCTAAAATAGATGTGTAAAGAAAAAGCTATGGGAGCAACAGAGGAAAGCAGTTTCTAACTCTGCCTGGGGGAATTAGGAAAAGTGGAAATAAAAATAACACAAAATGTGTTTTGAGGAGTTACACAAACCATGTTGACAATGCAATTTAATTGCATGGAGCAAACATTTATTTAATTTTAATAATAAAGGCTTACACGTTTTTACACAGCATTTTAATCTTTGGAAAATGCTCCAGGCACTAAATAATTGAATTTTCTATATTATATTCTTCAAAAATCATCCACATTGATTTAATGCTAACAATGTAGTTAAATGAAAACATAAACAAAATGAAGTAGAGATAGCACCAAGCTCAGAATGCCTCTCCATCTTCAGACCACCCACTACCCAAGAGGGGGTACCAATGTGGTACCGAGAGGAGACATATGGCTCTGATTCTGTTTCTGACCAATGGGAAAACCCTTGTCAATGTGGACACCAATGTCACCTTATGATGTGCACAGGGAGATAACCTAAGAAGACACTCAGATCTTCTAGGCCCTAACGTGTAAAATAATAGTGATACCATTATAATTAGCTAGTTATAATAATAGGAAAGGAGCAAAAGGGAGGCCAGACATAAGCATGGCCACTCAGAAAGCTTCACCGGGAAGCTACAATTTCACACGCTCCAAGGAACCACTGGCCCATTCCCTGCAGGTCACTGGGGGAAGGGAAGGTAGACGCATGTGCAGTGAAGGTGAGGTGACTAGGGAAGGTGCCTGTCCGTCAGACCTGGGAACAGGGATCTTAGCAAGAATGAGCAGGGCCACTACAAGCCTGTGAACATTTGGGGATACATAATCCCCCGAACAAAAGATTCCACTCTTTTGGCTCGTGGCTCTCTTAGCCTTCTGGTTCCTTTGGCTTTGCTCCTGCCTATGTTCCTTCCATGGCCATGTAGCCATGTGGACCCCACACGCAATGGATTGATGAGCTACAGCAGGGGACACAAGCTAAGCTAGCCTGATGCTGGACTGGACACTGCTTCAATATGGAACAAAATCTCTGGACACCGGCTCTGATCTTAGTCCTATTAAAGGCAAAATAGGACTTCTTCCTTGGTGGAATAAAGGGAAACAAGACCTTGAAAATTCAGGGGTATAATTCCATGGAAATAAAACTCTCTATAATACCTTGTCCTCCCATGCAAGTCTTAGAAGATTCCTTTTCTCCAGATATTGCAAGAAGCCCACTCCTACCAGCCACTAAAGGGGATGAGGACTTCTCCCCCAACCATAACAATAGCATCCAAAGGTCAATGTTAGCTATTCTTTCACCATTCACTCTCTACAGTCACTTCTTTCCTAATAAATGAAAGAATCTCTAAGAATTGTATTGATCTCTGATGAACTCTGATCATGTGAAGTGAAATTGCTACACAGGAATCTACCTATGCTGTAATATATGTAAAAAAGTGTTTAGTGCTTTTATTGATTTCAGAGAGAGGAAGGGAGGAGAGAGAGATAGAAACATCAATAATGAGAGAGAATCATTGATCAGCTGCCTACTGCATGCCCCCTACTGAGGATCAAGCCCACAACCCAGACATGTGCCCTGACCAGGAATTAGACCATGACCTCCTGGTTCATAGGTTGACACTCAACCACTGAACCATGCTTGCTGGGCAATGGAACATTTCTTGTTGTCACATGTTGTGAGTACAGCCTTAATGCTGAGAATAATAGGCGGGGCCGGGGGTGGGAAGGAACTCTGTAGTCCACCTCTAGCTTATTTAAGAAAGATTAGAAATAGGGAAGACTAATTAGATAAATGTGAATGACATCTTCCTTCCACTCCTGGGCAGAAGTGGGAAGCCACTAAGACTAGATCATGGGGAAGGCGAGGGGAAGGGCAAGGAAAGCAGGAAGAAGAGTGAAGGAACTAGCCCTTTGGGGCTGTCACCTGCCTAGAGTAAGGCAGAGGTAGGGAAGAAAGAAGCTCTGACTTGAATGGGAAAACTTTTGATTTACACTAGAGGAGTTTGATTTTAACTCTTGAAAGTGAGTCACAGCTTCCTAAGTGAGATGGTGCTCATAACTGAAAGCCACTCAAAAACAGTGAGACCTACTCATGGTGTCATCACGGGTCAGGGGGACAGAGATCTCACAGAGCTGCAAAGGGAAAAATAAGTCATACCATGTCCTGTCTGTATCCATTGAGATCACCCCATTCACTAAACTGGTTACATAGTCTTAAAACATCACCTCATTTGTCCTAACATGTCCAAAGTAAATGCTACATAGTCAATTCTGTTCACTGTTATAATGACCCGGTTGGCTTAACTACAGGGTATTCCAAATAATTGTGCAAAAAACAAATAAAATAAACAGCCACACAGAAGTTTAACTGAATAGCCAAATATAGCTAGCTACAGCTTTAGACTTGTCTCTCTTTGTGATATAATATAATCCCCAATAAAACAGAATAATGAAATTTAGATCAAGATATCATTAACGGGACATTATGACTTGTCTGGATCATCAAAACCTGGCAGACATTTAGCATCATTGTTATTTTAAACACTTTTGGTCTTCCACTCAGGAATAGGACAAGGGGCTAACCTCAATGATTAAAGACAAACTTTAGCTGGATAAATTAATTTCAGCTAAGTCATCAAAATGTCCAACCTGAAACTACTTTTTGTAAGGACAAGATGCTTTGTGGCATAACCTAATCCCCCATCCCCAGGCTACTGTGGAAATGGCCTTGATTTTGAATCACTGAGATGCCCAGGTCTCACTGACCACCTGGAGGAAACTGGAGACAGTTCCTTTCACAGAGAACTGCTTTCCTTTTCACCTGTTGGACAGGTCAGTAATCCTGACAAAATAAAAAATACAATGAAACTGATCAGGAGATGGCTAGAGAGATTAATAAAATTTGCAATGCTTTATAACTGTATGGTAATGACAGAATCTACAATAATAAAATGGCCCACAATTTAAATTTATAATCCCTACTTACTCCATTAAGCCCTTGCATTTTAGAGGCAAGATTATCTATTCACAAGGCTTCTGCCCAACTCATGTAAGAGGATTCTATTGTAGTTAAACTAGAGATAAAATGAAAGTTTTAATATGATTATAGGTCAATGGTTTTTGAATTGTTAATGTATAAAAGACTCCTGAGGCAAATGCTGAATATATAATTCGTGAAAGACAAAATTAAATAAACAAAAAACAATTTACAACCTGGAAAACATTTTTAGTTCTCATGGAGCGTTATAACACATGTCCTCTAGCTTCCAATTCAACAGGACTGAGCTGACACACCACAGAAAGGAGGCAAGGAAATTAATTTTGCTTCATGGACTCAGAAGTGAAAGAAAATGGTTTGTGAGAAAGCTTTTCAAAATTGAAAATATGAACCACAGTCATAGACATGATTTCTGAGGGCATGGAAGCTTCTTAATGAGATTCATCCTAGTGATACAGCAAGATAAAGAAGATGAGACATAGTTATTTATGTTTATTATACTCTACCCACTTCCAGAAAGGATTTGCCATGAATGAGAAAATCCTGGGGAGCAGTAGGGATTATTTTCAGTCTGGACCAGGCAGTGTTTTGAACATATCTATAAAGCTGTCATACTAAGAATGGTCCCTGTGGCAGGTCATACACACAGCTTCCCCATTTGCAGTTCAAGGATGACCTTGGCCCCGGTAATTAACTTCCCTATTTTCTTGACTATTGGCCCTACAGCTGCTCATTTAGGCCATCAATTTCTCACTCTAAAATGCCCATCTGATAACAGCATGGCAAAGAGAGCGGCGACCCTCCCTTTCAGTATCACTGCACACACACTGTGGAGATGCTGGGAAGAAATGCACACACCTCTGAGAAACTTTGTTCCAGCCACCCTTCTAGTTAATGGTTTAGAAACAAGAGACATGGGTGGGGTGGTTACAAAACTCAGCGGAAATGGTCATTATAAGCTCTCATTTTCTCTGGCACCAACTGGGTGTCCAACAATTCAGTTTGATTCTGACAATAACTACCGGGAGCTAGCATCAGATTGAGTGGTTGTAAGGGTTCAGTCCTACAAGACTCCTCACTTCAAACGCCAATCGCAAATGGGATGCCCAGGTTGCTCGCACTTCTCTGCCACTTGACTAGAGATTTCAGAGTTCCCACAACCCACCCCCTTTCAGGTTCCATAATTTGCTAGAACAACTCACAGAACTCGGGAAACTGTTTACTTACTATTAGAGCTTATTATAAAGGGTACGAGTGAACAGCCAGATGAAGAGCTACACAGGGCAAGTGCAGAAGGGCCCCCAATGCAGGAGCCTTTGTCCTTGTGGAGTTGGGCGCACCACCCTCCTGGCACATGGATATGTTCACCAACTTGGAAGATCCCTAAACTCCCTGATTTGGTTTTTTTATGAAGTTTTTATTAAGTAGGCATGATTGATTAAATCATTGGCCCTTACTAATGAAACTCAAACTCCAGCTACTCTCTCCTCCTCAGAGGCCAGGGAGTTCCAAACTTCTGATTGGGCTTGGTCTTTCTGGTCACCAGCCCGCATCCTGAACCTATCCACCGCCCCCATCAAGAGTCACCTCATTAACAAAATCTCGGTGGTTGAAAGGAGCTCATTATAAATAACAAAAAGAAAAAATGGCCCACTCACCCCATAACTCAGGAAATTCCAAGGGATTTAGGAGCTCTGTGCTAGGAACCCAGGACAAAGATCACATATCTATTTCTGATTAGACTACGTAGACTCATCTAGCATCCAACCTAAAAGGCCTCTGTGAGATCCTAATCCAAACCAACTGTACCACAGTAAAATCAAATGAGGCCCAATTCTTTTTCACGTTAGCCCAATACAGACAACGGTGATTTCAATTTTGTTCCATAAACATTTCCTCTAAGCCACTTGTGGATGTTGGACACTACCGGGCTTAGGAGAGGAAGACCTGGAGTGAGTTCATACCACTGGCTGACATTTACACGGTGCATTGAAGAGCACGGTCCCTGCTTTATCCAGTACAATCCTGCTAACCATTCTATGAAGTAGGACCCATTTTACAGATGTGGAACCTGAGACTTAGGTAAGTTAAGGTCACGTGTTAGTAAGCTGTGGAAATGCTATTTGAATTCAGGTCTGTCTGACTCTGGAGTTCTGTCCCCTGTACCATGCTGTGGAACAAACCACAGCTCAGGATTAAAATAACCAGTCTTGATCACAAATAATGAATCAGGCATGTCTTCAAAACTGATGCCTCTAAGCCCTGGCTGGTGTGGCCCAATCGGTTGGAGGGTCATCCTGTACCCCAAAAGGTTGAGGGCTCAATTCCCGGTCAGGGCACATACCCAAGTTTTTGGTTTGATCCCTGGTCGGGGACATGTAGGAAGTAATGGATCTATGTTTCTCTTTCACATTGATGTTTCTCTCTCTCTCTCTCTCTCTCTCTCTCTCTCTCTCTCTCTCTCTCTCTCTCTCCTTTTTGCTTCCTCTCTCTCTAAAATCAATAACAGTATATCCTTAGGTGAAGATTGTTTTAAAAAGCTGCCTCTGAGACGATAGCCTTCAGGGTGACATCTTTAGCTCTCATGAATGGCACTTTCAGGTATTCGAGACATCATGGATGCAACCACACACAAAAAATGCTATTTAATTGGAAAAATCTTTTTAAAAAGTAAAGTTTCATTAAAAAGAAAACTGTTAATTCAGATGCCACTAATTCATAACCAGTGTTACATGAATAGGACCCACGGTGAATTTTACCTTTGCCAACCCTTTCCTAATAAATTAAGAAATTAACTGTACAGTTGTTTGAGATTTATATTCACTATCAAATTCCAGAGCATTTTATTATTCTGAATTAAATTATGCAGTGCTATTTTGACTATTATCATTCTGAAGCCATACTTGCAAAACCTAATAGAAAGGTAAAATATAGTTCCTAGTATATGTATTATATAGATATTAGAAATATTTATGCAGCAAATATTTGCTTATTTTCCAAAATTTACATAATCACTTTAGCAAGTATACATTAAGGCATAGAGTTTCTGCATACACAAAAAAAATCTATACCTTTGTAGTGTATTCAATATAATCCTGAAAAGATGTGGTTTGGGTATTTATTTCCTAAGTAATTACATCATTCATAACAAAAAACACAACTTCTAAGACTCCAGTAGCATTGGGATTTAAAAGTTATTTAACAAGAAAGCTTTAGGGAGACCCCAAGGGTTCTTCTAGGCTATGAGATATGTTCAATTGCTTTGTAAGTATGAAACAAATAGTCTCCTTTATGGAGTATTTGCTAGACTAAAGAATTTTGTCCCTTATTTTAGGTTTTCATGAGACGTGAGTCTCCGGGCCCATTTTTAGCCTGGTCACAGGCACGTACCTGGGTTGCCACTTTTTTCAGTGGCATACATGATCTCATTGAATCTTCCTAACAACATAATGATGTATTATCCTCCCCATTTGAAAGATGAGGAAAGACGTTTGGAGAACTTTAAGGAACTAGTCAATGCTGAAACTGGGAATCAAATCTGGGAATGCGTACCTTGAGACCCATGCTTTTTCACTACCGTGGTGCATGTGCAACACAGCAGCCCCACACTGCATCATGGGGATGCAACCACTGCAAAGAAGCTAAGAGAAATTGCCAGACACGTCAGCATTGTTTAATATGTCACTAAAATTTTAGATAGCAATCTATATATATATATATATTTAAAACCCTAATATGCAAATAGACCAAACAGCAGAACAACTGAACAACCAGTCACTATGACGTGCGTTGGCCACCAGGGGGCGCGTGTGGAACATGGCAGGCATCAGCAGCAGGGGGCAGAGCACAGAACATCGGCCACAGTGGGATAGTGGAGCAGGTGAGCGGGGGCCCAGACCAAGGCAGGGCACCAGCGGCTGTTATCGGAGTGAGCCTCTAGTGGTTACTGAAAATTCTTTGCTCCCACGGTCCCACTGGGCGCTCACACCTGCTGCCAGAGCTGCCATTCACACCTGCTGCTGGTGCCAGAGCCGCCACTCATACCTGCTGCCAGCGCCTGGCACCGGTCCTGATCGCTCAGCACCATCAGTGGGTGTGAGTGGTGGCTGCCAGCACCGATTGCCCCTGAGGGATTCTCCACCTCCCAAGGCAGCAGCCACAGTTTGCACCAGCTGAAGGCGCTGGCCCCAATTGCTCCAGCAGCAGCAGGAGCGGGGCTGCTGTCAGACAGGGGACTGGGGGCCGCAGCGGGAGGGACCGGGTAGGGGTGCCAAGGATGGCAGAGATCCGCCCCTGTGCCCACCACAGCCTCAGGGTCCACAGTTCCTTTCAAGGTGCCCAAATCCATGCACTGGGCCCCTAGTCCGACTATAATCATTCACCCTCCCACCAAGCATCACTCTATGTCCATGTGTCCAGGTTCACTCATTCTTTCTTAGAATAAACATACACTACACGACTTCATACACAGCCACTGCCTTGAGGCCTTCCATGGCCACTCAGAGGACAAAACACTAGCGTTGCCCGGACAGGGCTTACCGGGAAGTTGTGGTAGAAGTTGAAAGCTTCCGTCCTTGTCTGAAAAAGCCAGAAAACTTTCCTGTGGTTTGCAGACTCCAGCTGTTTAATGAATTTAGGACTTTCCTCTTTGTATTTAAAATGTAGCTCAGGAGACTCCAGGCAGCAGACCACTCATTGGACCTTGTGAATTTCTTCTCACTCACCCAAAGGCAAGGGAACGAAAGCTCGAAAACATAAACCTGAAACAGACTAGCACATTTCCCAAATGAACGAAGAGAAACTGAATTTGGTTTCATGTTCTTCACAGCTAGATTTTGGGGCCAATGAGTGGTTTCAACAGTCACACAAAGACAGGAGGAATGAAAGTTCGAGTATGCAGAGGGTTCATGCGGCCAAAGCACAGGTGTGTGAGTGTGAGTGTGTGTGTGTGTGTGTGTGTGTTCATCGCGCCCAGGTACACGTGCACAGACGTGCACACACACAGTCATGGGGGCAGGGCTGGCTGGTGATGCTGGAGAGGTAAACGGGTGCAGCTGAGGTCTAATGTTTACCACAAAGGCACACAGAACATGTAGTTAGGAAAGGAGCAGCTTGGGAGTGAGATCTGGTAGGAAGAAGCCCTCATCCATAGACTAGTCCTGCATTTGACAGACCCAGCCCTGGGGGATAAGAGTGAACATTTCCTCTCTTAACTGCAGTTTAAATAAAGAGGCTAGAGGCTTTCCCATTGAAGCTAATACTTGCTGCCAATTAACATTACAGCCTTAATTTTAAGCCTGATCACTCCCCTCTTCTGCAGCCATCACTAAATATAGAGAAGCCTGACCTAAATATAGAGAAGCTTCACAATTCTCAGAGCAAAAAAAAAAAAGTTGTTTTTTATTTTATTTTAAATATTCTTCTATTATAAAATTAACTTTGTTTTATGTAGGGAAAGGTTTGCCCCCCCATACATATCCATGTTACAGAGACTAATTTTGTCCGGCCCAAAGATTACCTCTGGACTAGAAGGTGGCAGATGTTTTCAATAAAGGACAAATAGTAAATATTTTTAAATATGTTTTTAATTGATTTTAGAGAAATAGGAAGGGGGGAGGGGAGAGAGAGAGATACAATGTCCAGCCAACTGAGCCACACCAGCCAGGACACTGATGAACTTCTTTTTTTTTCCCCTTTTTTTTATTAAGGTATTATATGTGTACATATTTTACCATTGCCCCTCCACCCCCACCCACTCCCATACATGCCTTCACCCCCCCAATGTTTTGTACCTGTTGGTTATTCTTATATGCATGCATATAAGTCCTTCGGTTGAACTCTTATTTCCCCCACCTCTCCCTAACCTTCCCGCTGTAATTTGACAGTCTGTTTGATGCTTTACTGCCTCTGTATCTATCTTTTTGACTGATGAACTTCTTGATGGCAACCTCATGAAAGACCCTGAGCCAGACCACCAGCAAAGCCACTGCTGAATTCCTGACCCTCAGAAACCAGTTGAGATCACACATATCTGTGTTTTCTATGTTTGGGGGTAATTTGTCTCACAGTACAGTAATAGATAACTAATACATAGAAAATGCATGCATGGCCAATTAGTCTTGTTAGATAATCGAAAATTATCAGCTTTTTGCCTGAAATTGGAAGAATTCTTTTTTGTGGTTCATTGTCATGAAACCGCCATTTTCCTCTAGTTCTTAATGAAATTATTAATCATTTATCAATAACTTTCCTATACCATTTCTTGAATTGCAAGTTTTTACCTATCTCACCCCTGCCCCGCCCCAATCTCAGCCAGGTAAATGCTAACACTGCCAATAGTTGCACTGCCAGAACTTAAATCCCATCAACAGATGCCCAGCCACCTCACCCTAAGAGCTACAGAGCACATTTCTTAACTAGAATGTGGCAGAGCCAGGGGTAGCACGGTGAGGCCTTATTTTGGTTAGTTTCATTGATTATCTTTTTTATATTTCTCTTCCTAGCCCCTTTCCTAAATCCTATATAATAACAGGCTAATATGCAAATTGTCCCCATGGGCAGAAGTTCAACTGACCAGGAATTAGATGCACACTGACCACCAGGGGGCGGCGCAGAACATGGCAGGCATGGGCGATGCAGCACTGGCAGTGGAGGTGCTGCTGGCCCTGATGGGACCCAACAAGAGCGGGACTGCAGTGGGATGGTGGAGCAGGTGAGGGGGCAGCGCCAGGCCAAGAAGGCAGGTGTGAGCAGGGGCCCCAATCGCCCCGCCGGTCGCCCCACGGACGGTAACCAGCAGTGGCAATGGGAGTGCAAGGCCAGCAAGCAGGGGCACTAGACCAAGGCAGGTACAAGCAGGGGCCCCAATCACCCCACCAGTCACCCCACAGATCAGCCCTGATCACCAGCCAGGCCTAGGGACCCTACCCGTGCACGAATTTTGTGCACCGGGCCTCTAGTGATCTTATAATAGCAATATTTGGTTCAGGCTTATAAAAAAAAAAAAGCCTCCCTGTCTTTAGCGCCTTGTGAACAAAATAATGAACAGCCCAGCCAACTCCATTGACTGTGGCCAATTAGTGTTTCAGCTGAGAAATATTTCCACATAAGGCAAGGTGGCCTGTACCTTCCAGACTGCTGTGGGAAGTAATAAAACAGTGAATTAGTGGAGGAAAGAGCTGGCCTTTGGTCCTTGATACCACTTCTCTGACAGCAGCCACTAGGCTTCTCCTTGTGGTGGATTGAATTTACCTTGTTTTCTTTTTCACCAAACAGCTGCAGTTGCAAGTTATTGCTTGCCAGAACTTATTTTTCTTATATCCGTTCAAACATCTATGAGTGAGGAAAGGCTGATGGAAGGGAAAGGGTACCTTGCTGTCGTCAAATTATGAGTGACTAAAGAACGCAATTCATACTGACACCAGGATAGAATCAAGGATATTTTTTCCTACAGCTCTGTCAGAACTAGAGAGTGAAACAGAATGCTGGTTGTGGGTATAAATATATATGCTCATGTTCTTAAAAAATATTGTTGGCATGATTTGGAACTTCCAAGTCAATTAGAGTGTGGCTCATCACAGTTATTATGTTGAAATCATCCTTCAAAAGAAAAGAGAAAACATGTTTTACCTGGTAATAAAAATTCTCAGGGTGAGTCAGGGAGTTCATGAGCATCTCGGATCCTAGACATTCAGCTGCCCAAGAGTCCAGGTGCCACTATATCAGTGCCCAGTTTGAGCCTCTTCCATTTGGATACTCATCTGAGGGTCTTTCTTGCCATCCCAATTTACACTTGAAAGGGAGATTCTGTAGGCCAAGTCAAATTGGTGCATTTCAATATAAGCATAATCCATGGACACAGACAGTAGGGGATGAAGGCATGTGCTGGGGGGGTGGGGTGTGTGGGGAGGTAAGGCTGGGGAGAGGTCAATGGGGGGAAAAGGAGATATATGTAACATTTTAAACAGTAAATAATTTAAAAAATAATAATGGCAAAAAATTAGTGCATTTTAAGAGTTTATTCCAATCTCTTCCACTGTTTTGTGATTATGAGTTAGGTCCAAGATGATTCAGAATCTTGTGCCAATCCTGAAGTTATTCCAAATTGCTTTTTTGGGAGATGAGTACTAAAAAGTCTGGTACACTGTAGGCACTCAATATATGTGTATGAAATCCTGGTATTTATATATGGCTTTTTTTTTTTAATGAGATAATTTCTATTTTCAATAGACAGAAGCAAGATGTTCCTGGCGGAGGAGAATCCAAGATGGCGGCGTAGGTAAACACCTAAACTGCTGCCTCCCACAACAATTTAAACTGCAACTAAAAGACAAAACGTCTATCACCCAGAACCACGGGAAAGCTGGCTGAGTGGAAGTTCTACAACTAGAAGGAAAGAGAAAAGAGCTTTGAGACGTGCACGAGCGCTGAAAAGCTGAGGTACGGAAGCGTGTGATCCGGGCTGGCTGCGGGCAACTGGGTGCGTTGCTTTTTTCAACCCAAACGGAGACAAGCCCCCAATTACTCTGAAATCCAGTCTCTGGGGAGACACGGGGGACCCAAACTCCTACGGGGAGAAGCTGGACTGTCTGCCAGCGAGGGTGGCTTGCTTGCAGAGCTGCGCGCAGGAATAATTGTTTACTGAACTGGGGCACGGGACTCGCGGATGCCTTTGGGGACACAGAGCCGGCTAACTAGCAGCCATTGCTGTTTGCCACGCCCTAACCTAGTGACACCCTGAGGCCCCGCCCTGCACAACCTACAAACCCACCCAAGCTCCAAGCAACTGAGTTAGCATAAGAAAAGCCTGCCCTATTGCAGCTTAACCTAGCAAACTTGCAGCCCGGGTCAGACAGTTCCAAAACCTCCAAACCCCAAGCAAAGAGGAGAAAACTGCAGCTCTCACTGTAGCTCCTGCTGAGTGGCCTCAGACAGTAGCTGACCTGCACCCCATTGGAGATCCAGAAGCCAGTGTACCTAGTGGTCAGTGTGAGACACCAGATTTCAACTCCTCACATCCATAAGTGACACATTCAAGAGGCAAACTCAGTGAGCACCGAAGCCCCACTGAAACAAGTCCTGCGTGTCTTCAGCACAGCAGTTCTTCCATTATAGACACAGGGAGTGCTCACAGCTAATTGGCCTGGAGGTCAATTCCTCCCAGCGTACCAACAGCAATTCAGGCTTAACTACACCAAGACTTTGCACTCAGCCCACAAAGGGGTGTACCAAGAGCATCCACATCAGGTGATTGGGGAGGCTGAGCTACTGCCCCCTATAGGTCACCTACCACACAAAGCCACTCCATCAACACAGGGAAGCAGCCAAAATGCAGAAACAAAGAAACATGTCACGAATGAAAGAAACGGAGGAAAGCAAACTACTGGATGACATAGAGTTCAGAACCACATGTATAAGGTTACTCAAGAATCTTCTAAAAACCACTGAGAAACTTGATGACACTTCTGAGGAGCTTAGTAAGACCTTCAAGGACCTTAATAAGAATGCCAAAAAAATGGAAAAGGATCAGTCAGAAATGAAGCATACACTGTCTGAAATAAAAAATATACAGAAACTCAACTGTAGATCAACGTACCCCAAGAATCAAACCAAAGATCTGAAATATGTGGAAACAAAAAACATCCAACCAGAAACACAAAAAGAAAAAAGAATCCAAAAATATGAAGATAGTGTAAGGAGCCTCTGGGACAACTTCAAGCGAACCAACATCCGAATTTTTGGGGTGCCAGAAGAAGGGAGAAAGCAAAATATTGAAAACCTATTAGAAGAAATAATGACAGAAAACTTTCCCTACCTGGTGAAAGAAATAGACTTACAAGTTCAGGAAGCACACAGAACCCCATACAAGAGGAACCCAAAGAGGACCACACCAAGACACATCATAATTAAAATGCCAAGGGCAAAAGACAAAGAGAGAATATTAAAAGCAGCAAGACAAAAACAGTTAATTACCCACAAGGGAGTACCCATACGACTGTCAGCTGATTTCTCAACAGAAACTATGCAGGCCAGAAGGGAGTGGCAAGAAATATTCAAAGTGATGAACAGCAAGAACCTACAACCAAGATTACTCTACCCAGCAAAGCTATCATTCAGAGTTGAAGGTCAGATAAAGAGCTTCACAGACAAGAAAAAGCTAAAGAAGTTCATCACCATCAAACCAGGATTACATGAAATGCTGAAGGGTATTCTTTAAGAAGAGGAAGAAGAAGAAAAAAGTAAAGATAAAAATTATGAACAACAAAATGACATCAAATACATACCTACCAACAAGTGAATCTAAAAATCAAGTGAATAAAAAATCTGAAGAACAGAATGGACTGGTGAATATAATAGAATCAGGGACATAGAAAGGAAGTGGACTGACGATTCTCAGGGGAAGCAAGTGTGAGGGGTGCGGGAAGAGATTGGACAAAAATCTTACTCCTATGGATGAAGACAGTGGCGGGGGGTAAGGGCATGGGGTGGGGTGGGGAATCAGGTGGAGGGGAGCTATGGGGGGGAAAACAAAGTGGAACACCTGTAATAATCTGAACAATAAAGATTTATAAGAAAAAAAAAAAAAAAAAGATGTTCCTGGCATGTGACACACTGACTCGAGGTCTCTTGATAATAAGGAGCACTAAACAGGATTCCTGGAAGGGATGAGTTCTCCCAGATTCTTTATGATCGTGTCATATCCCACTCTTAACTGATTTCCTCAAAGACCCACTGATAGAGTAAACTGAAGCCTTACAGTGCCATGAGGATGTACAATTCAATAGTCTACCCAAGACATGTCGCGGCCCGAGCTACAAGGCCCTGTCACATACCCTCTAGTATGAGCTCAGGTACTAGCATGATAATTTGGCTCTGGGAGTGTTTCTTTTAAGAAAAAGAAAGAAAAAGAGAGGAAGGGAGGAAGAGAAAAATAAGAGAGGAAGAGAGGGAGTTTCAACCCCAAATTCAGCATATTCAAATGATTATATAAGAGCAAAAAGATGCAATGTCAAAATTGAGCTCTTTTTTTGTTGTTGTTAATCCTTACCTGAGGATATTTTTTCCATTGAATTTTTAGAGATAGTGGAAGGGAGGGGGAGAGGCACAGAGAGAAAAATAAAGATGTGAGAGAAACACATCGATTGTGTTTGCCAGTCCTGGTACCTCCAGGTACCCCAACCAGGACTAGGATCAAGCCTGCAACCAGGTATATGCCCTTCACTGGAATCGAACCTGAGACCCTTCAGTCCATGGGCCAATGCTTTATCCACTGAGTCAGACTTGCTAGGGCAAAATTGAGCTCTTAAAATTCCATCCTAGGAAGGGCTTTTTTTTCCCCCCATAAAATGGAAGTTTTCCATCTCCTTATTCTGGTGAAAGACATGAGAAAGGTTGACAAAAGCACCTTTCTTTCAGAAGTCCTCTCTGTCAGTTTAGAACCAGCAAAATGAAACTATCAAACAAACTCATCCATCATGATATGCCTCTTGTCTCCTTTCCATCTTTCTTCTACTTCCTAAATTGCTAATCTCTCAGTCACCTTGTTTTCACTCCCTGTCAGATGGTGAACATATTTATAATACCTAATACTTGCTGTATCTAAAGATACTGGTGCTTTAGTACTAAATATTTGCCTTATGCACAGGATTTCAAAGAACTTTATGAATATTAATTAGGTACCTCAAGCTATTTCCTTAATTAGAATAGGTAAGGAAAACAAGCTTTACAAAAATCAAAACGGTAACTGTTGTCTCTAGTAAAAACTTCTAGATTTTATCCAGACACTGGGGGTTCCTATCACATTTAACCATTGGCTGCATGATTTCCTATCACATTTAACCATTGGCTGCATGATTTCCTATCACATTTAACCATTGGCTGCATGACCAGAGGTACAAGTTAGGTTATGCTGTGATAACAATAAACCCAAAACCACAGTGTAACCACAGCACCAACTCGAAATGGTCCTATCCTGTTTGATGAGGAGCTGAGTTGCCTTTCAGAGACAATAGCCCAATACTACAAGTCATGCACCTGGGGCATGCGCAAAGGAGAGACATTGACCTCCAGCTGTACCCAGAACCAAAGTCTTCCCTCCCCAACCACCCACTGAACTAAAAGACCAGGACATAATGGGAACTGAAACATTGGCACTCTTTCAGAAACCAAGGGTTCTTTGTTCAGGAAGATCCAGTGTTGACTCCCAGTTACATAAACGGTCAAGTTCTGAGGTCCTCCAACTAAAACTCGCCGCACCGGCACTTCCACATACCTGTTCCCCCAGCCACTTAAAACCTCTTGGACCAGCGAGCAAGATGTATCTGAGGCACCACTAGGTCTCTCATCTTCTCCATTGGTACTTTTTCCATCAGTAAACCTCTCCTTACTCCAAACCCTGACGTTTTGAGTTTTCACCTTTGGAAATGACCGGAATATGGACTTTGCTTTGGTAACAACAATGGTTTATAATAACTAAGGATTATTTCCCATTCACACCACATGTCCATCACTGGGTGGTCACGGCTTTGTGCCTCGTCATCCTCACTCTCAGGTCCTGGCTGATGGAACAGTTTCTACTTTGGACCTGATCAGTCTTGTGACAGAAGGAAAGATCATGTGGGAAATAACATGCTGGCCCTTAACACTTTTTCACGAGTGGCCCTGTCATTTCCACTCAGTCTGCTGGCCAGAGCAAATTCAAGGGATCTGTCCATGGGACAGGGATGCATAAACCGCTCACAAGGAGGAAAACCAGGACTGTGAACGATATACGGTCATCACAGTGAGAGACCTCTGTTTTCTTACTTGTGAAAAAATGTGGCCTAAGTTATCTCCCAGATAAAGCTTATCCTATATAATAAAAACCTAATATGCAAATTGACCGAACGGCAGAACGACTAGTCACTATGACGTGCATTGACCACCAGGGGGCAGACGCTCAATGCAGGAGCTGCCCCCAGCCCTCTGGTCCCAGGCCAGCCAAGGCAGGTGCCAGTGGGGGGCCCCCGATCACCCCACTGGTCGCCCCACAGATCAGCCCTGATTGCCAGCCAGGTCTAGGGACCCTACCCATGCACAAATTTTTGCACTGGGCCTCTAGTCCTATCTAATAAAAGAGTAATATGCAAATTAACCACCACTCCACTACACCCGCAAGTCACGCCCACCAGCCAATTAGGAGCAAGTATGCAAATTAACCCAACCAAGATGGCTGCGGCCACAAAGCTGGAGAGAGGAGGAGGCGTGGGTTTCCCCGGCAATGGAGGAAGCCAAGCTTTCTGCACATCCTGGCCACCCCAGGCCTCCACTCAAGACTACAAAATTTCAATTATAGAAGATAAATAAATCCCAACAAAAATGGCAGCAGCCACAGAGCTGGAGAGAGCAAGAGGCTTGAGTTGCCCCCGGAGATGGAGGAAGCCAAACTTCCGCAGCCCTGGCATACCTTGGCATCCTCTGCTCAAGACTACAAAGTTTCAATTATAGAAGATAAATAAATCTCAGATACCAGGGCCTCCGCTTGGGTCACCAGGAGGCATGGCCGGCCTGCAAATAACCACAGGCCCCATGTCCAGGCCACCCCACACCCCAAGGGAACCCCCACCCTGATCCGGGACACCCTTCAGGGAAAACCAGCTGTCCTCCACCCATGCACCAGGCCTCTATCCTATTTAATAAAAGAGTAATATGCAAATTGACCATCATTCCAACACACAAGATGGCTGCCCCCACGTGGTCAAAGATGGCTGCCCCCACGTGGACACAAGATGGCCGATACAAGATGGCCAGCAGGGGAGGGCAGTTGGGAGGGATCCAGGCCTGCAGGGGAGGGCATTTAGGGGTGACCAGGCCTGCAGGGGAGGGCAGTTTGGGGTGACCAGGACTGCAGGGGAGCAGTTAGTGGCAAACAGGCTGGCAGGGGAGTGGTTAGGGGGTGATCAGGCTGGCAGGCAGAAGTGGTTAGCAGTAATCAGGAAGGCAGGCAGGCGAGCAGTTTCTATCATTCTATCCTTCTCCCTAAAAAGCAATAAAAACATATTTTCTTAAAAAAAAGAAACTGTTTTCAGTTACATTGTTGGTGGTAGTGTGGCAATTGTTATTCTGAGACTGTCATCTGTGTATTTTGAGGTAAAGCAAATGAGTAAATATGATGGTTTGAATTGGGAACCAGATTTTCAGCATCAAAAAAAATGTGATACAGATGTATTATTGAAAAAGACAGAGAAAAAACCTTAGTACCTGAATTTGAGTTGGAAGTATCAGTATGAACTCAATAATCCAATGGAAAGGGAGTATACTTAAGTAAAGAAAAAATGAGAAGGGAAACCAATACTTCAAAAAAAATTAACATGTCAACCAATTATTTATATACGTATTTCCTTCTTCTCTCCATTGGTAAGACCTAGAACCAATTTCCTTCTTCTCTCCATTGATAAGACTCAGAAGCAATGAGCAGTGAAAAGTGATGACATTATAGTTTCTAAAAGGAACAGGGATTCTTGGAGATTCGGTTGATTCCAGGTCTGGGGCAGGAAACACAATATAATATAAGCCTGGAACTTTTCTCATCCAAAAAGACAAGTCAACCACTGGTTTTCTATCAAAATAAGTCAAGGGCCAACTTAAAAAAGTTCCCAGTGGCCAAAATGGGACAATTTCAGCAAGAACAAGCTGTGAGACATTCATACAATAAAATACTATTCTTACCCTTTGTGACAGCCTGGATGGACCTGGAGATTATTGTACTGAGTGAAATAAGCCAGTCAGAGAAAGACGAGTACCATATGATCTCACTTATATGTAGAATCCAATGAGCAAAATAAACTGATGAACAAAATAAACCAGAGGCATGGAGCATTGAAACAGACTGAGGGATGTCAGAGAAGAGGGGGTGGGAGGCTCTGAATAAAATAAATTGAAGAGATTAGCCAAAGAACATATGTGCATAGCCCATGGGCACAGACAACAGTGTGGTGAAAGCCAGGTGAGGGCAGCGAGAGGGGGCACAGGCTGGGAGGAGGGGGGCAAACAAGAGGGGAAAAATGGGACATCTGTAATAGTGTCAACAATGCAAATAAACTTTGAAAATAACAACAATGGATTGAAAGCAATGAAATGTGTTTAAATCTCTGAAACAAACTCACTGGTCACTTTCAGAGGATGCTATTGTTAGCACGAAAACATTCAAACCTATAAAGAATTTTTATGAGTTTATTTGAGCCAAACTGTCAACAATTGCAGGGAAGCTGAATTTCAAAGGATTAGGATAATGCTCTAGAGAATGGCGGTTTTTCACCTATTTTTACACTTTACAATCAAAGGAGAAGACATAGGTGGGTTACATGAAATCCACTGGTGATAGATTAGGGAGGTGGGAGAAAGCAAGGCGGGCGGAAGAAAGGGGGAACCTCTGGGATTGGATAAAGAGTAAAATGATAAACACATACTTCTTTTACTTAGATGGATACAGAATAGTTAACAGCCAACAATTAACATGATAACAATAACAGTGAAGTAATTTGTGGGATCTGTCCTGGGCGGTCCCCCTCCCTCTCCCCCCCCACCCCCTCGCCCCGTGCCATTTGGTTGTGCCCTGAGGGGTCTGGAAAAAAGGGAAGTTACAAATTACCTTGACATTTCAAGGATATGTTATCATAGATGCAAAAAGGCAATAGGCTTAGTTAAGGTAAAGATTGACCTTATCAGGGAAGATACTGGTCTAGGGCATGACTACCCACCATAACTGCTTTTAGTTAAAGTTTTAATTTCAGACCATCCTTTGTGGTTACTTTAGGTCTTGAAGTTTGCAAGACTGCCATGCAGGCCTTCCCTGAGCTTGATAGATTAGGGTGTGGCCCCTTTCATCCACACTATCACCAACTTACTATTTTTGAAAACTGGTAAATAAAGGGAAAGAATCAAGATTTACTCTACCTTTCCTAAACAATCTAAATCTGGGTTTCCAAATAGTTGATGAAGAGATATTTCTCTGTATAGAAAAAACTATCAAGCTAATAAATAAAGAAGGAATGGTAGAATTAGAATCCCTAATTAAATAATGCGTCTAGCCATTGATCATCAGTGGCTGCTAGCATAACAAAAGGAGAGATAATTGGATATTATGTTGTGATAGAAGTCACAAAATAGAATTTGAATGCAATCAAAGCTCCAAATTTCATTATCAATTTACAGCAAATACAGAAGGCAAAGAATGACATCCTGGGGATGTAATAGTCCTTTGAAAGTCTTGTGAATTGAGCATGTCTTTTGTATGTGTATGTTAATCCTCACCCGAGGGTTTGGAGAAAGTATCAGTATGAACTCAATAATTGATTTCTAGAGAAAGTAGAAGGGGGAGAGACAGGGAAACATCAATGGGAGAGAGACACATCGATTGGTTGCCTCCAGCACATGCTGACTAGGATCAAACCTGCAACCAAGTGGCCAGGGTAGAAACTGGGACTCTTCTGTCCTTGGGCTGATGGTCTACTCACTGAGCCAAACCGGCTATGGCTTGAGCATGTCTTTTTATTCTGATGTTTTGACATCTGGAGCCTTACTGATCATGAGAGACAGCCCCTCCCAGGGCTAAGCAATTCCTAGAAAGAGTGAAGAACTCACCTTGGAGCATCCTTTCATATGCAGAATCCCGAGTCAATACCTCCTGGTCCTTCTCCTCAGGGCTCTCACAGGCCAAGCCAGCATTCCCTGCTTTACCCACCCCAGGGCCAGGTACAAGATAACTAGAGCCATTCCATATGCCCCAGAGACTGCTGGATTATTCAAACAAGCCAATCCTAAATTTGCTGCCCTGCCTTGTCTTGTCCTTCCACAGAAACCAAAATAAAGGTTCATGTTTTCCTCCAGCTCCTTCTGCCTCCTGATTTACCCTCATACTCACCCTGTGTCTCCCCAGCACCCATGGCACCCCCTGCTCCTTCCTCTCAGGAACTGTGAGTAACAAACTACCTTTGCACTGGCAATTGTCTTCTGATCTGTTGACCTCATCATACCTGAGCAATAACAATACCTACAGGTTTTAGACCATATTCAGGCCAGGGTTTGGAAAATTATTGCCCAGCAGCCAAATCCAGCCCTCCACCTGTTTCTGTATGTCCCGGGAGCCAAGAATAATCTTTACATTGCAGGCAGTTTGTTTTTTGTTTTTTTAAATCAAAAGAAGAATCCTATTTTGTGACACATGAAAATTATATGAAATTCATATTTTAGTGTCCATAAATAAAGTCTTATTGGCACACAGCCATGTTCATTCACTTAATAATAATTTTCCACCTGGCCAGTGTGTCTCGGTGGTTGAGCATCAACCTATGGAATCAGGAAGTCACAGTTCGATTCCTGGTCAGGACACATGCCCAGGTTGCGGGCTCAATCCTCAATGTAGGATGTGCAGGAGGCAGCCAATCAATGATTCTTTCTTATCACTGATGTTTCTGTCTCTCTCTCCCTTCCTCTCTGCAATCAATAAAAAGATATTTTTAAAAAAAATAACGATTTTCCAACCCCTGGTCTCAAGGATGAACACTGAGCCACAAGCTCCTGGGCGCTGGGGTCAGACTCTGCGCAGTGAGCGTCACAGCGCAGTCCTGTGGGCAGCTCTTCCTTCTCCTGGGCTCCCAGTAAATGCAGCCCCCTCTTCTGGGAGTCTATGGAAGAAGCCACTCTTTGGCTTGGGTACTGCTTGACAGGTTTTGTTTTTTACATCTAATGACCCAATTTCCTCATTTTCACTTTCATTGATGTCCTTGAAACATTCAGATTTTAAAATACCTTGACTGTGGGAAATCTCTACAGGACAAATGACAAGTAAATTACAAGGGAATTGATCTCGATACAAAAAAAAAAAATAGCAAGGAAAAAAAATGAGAATGAGGGAGAACCTTTAGTTAAAAGCACCGTAGGAAACACATCACCAGTTGCAATATGTGAACTGTGTTTAACTCCGAATTTGAACCAATTCTTAAAAATATTATGAGACTAATGGAGAAATTTGAACACTGACTGGGAAGCTGATACTTAATATTATGAAATTACTAATCATATTTTTTTAGGTGTGATTATGGAATTGTAGGTATAGTTTTAAAAAGAGACTTTATCTTTTAGTGATTCATACTGAATTGTTTATGGTTTAAATGACAGGCTGCCTGGAGTGGAGTGTGATGTGTAAAAGTAGAAAAAAAGATAAGAATGGCTTAAAGTAATAGGTGTTGAAGCAGGGTTCTGAATACAAAGGGGTTTTTATGTATACTGTTTTGTTTAATTATGAAGTACTTGAAAATTTTTATAATAAAAATCAAAACGCCTTTGAAGAGAGTATTAAATGCTCACCTCCCTTTTTTAGAAAAGGTAAGTCAATTCAGAATGACTAAACAACATGTCCAATTGCTAATACATGGCGGAGCCAAAATCCACCCCAGGTGTATCTGACCACCCAGACTCCCTGTCCTTCAAAGTCAAGAGGTGCTACCCCTGCAGGCTGTTTCCCCCCTGCTCATCCACAAGCAGATGATCAGTTCTTCCTCTGACCCAGGGCACAAGCTAGGAGCAAGTGGGACCCTTGTACCCGTGGCAACAGCAGCCTCAGCCCTGAGGCCTCCTGCTGACATCCTGTTACTTGGTTTCTCTGGGTTACACCCCACCCCTGGCCTCCAACTCTCCCCAGCAGCACAGCCTCCCCGATCAAAAAAAAAAAATTCCCCTTTATACACACTGCAGGAAGTACAACAGGAACTTACTTTTGAGATATTTTTGAAGCTTTCTCTTTTCCAGTAGCTTTCAGTGAAATACGACCTTGCACTCTCCACGTATGCACCACATGAAACAATCACACCACTTTTGCCTGCATTTTGGACTCCAAATGCCAGGTCTTGGTTTGACCCCTTTCTTTATACATTAGACTTCTCTCTAAATTACTTTTGATTGCTTGCAAAAATCACATCTAATATTAATAATTGTCGAAACAAAAAAACCACAATGTCTCCCACTTATATTCAGGGCTTAGAATGGCACAAAGTGCTTTAGAATATTATCCCCATTAATCTTTATAATAGTCATCAAAGGAGGAAGATTTGCCAGCACCAAGGAAGTTCAAAGAGAGATTATGGTGGGCCCAATTAACCTGAGCCTTGACAAAGGGTTTACTAGTCTAGACACTAATATGAGTCTTTAAACATCACTTTGTCCTGTCATCTGTGACTCCGGAGATCATCCTCAAAGGGGGGAAAAAACAAAACACTACAAATATCAGTAATCTGCTCTCTCCAATGTCCTCCCTGTAACCACCATCAAACAGCACCAATAATTCTTTTTCTGAATCCAACATTCTTTACTGAGGACGCATGGGATTCGTTTGAGCATTACAGGATATGTTAGACTGTTTGGGAAAGCCAATATTCAGAGTGCACAACCCTCCCTGAATTGTCCCTATATGGAAGAGAATACACAACAACGAAAACAACGCCCCCCACCCCTCCTAATTCTTCTTGCCCTCTCCTCCAAATGGTAGGTGTTTGCTACTATTTTTCTTTACTCAGACATCAAATTTCCACCTGCGCACATGGACTGTAAATGCCTCAAGCCACCACGGGGCAGAGGGAGTGCTGCTCTCTCCTGTAAGAATTTCACCTGGTACAGACTAAATTTAGGAAGTTATCAATGGCTTGAAAGGGTTAGGGCAGTGGTCAGCAAACTCATTAGTCAACAGAGCCAAATATCAACAGTACAACGATTGAAATTCCTTTTGAGAGCCAAATTTTTTAAACTTAAACTTCTTCTAACGCCACTTCTTCAAAATAGACTCGCCCAGGCCGTGGTATTTTGTGGAAAAGCCACACTCAAGGGGCCAAAGAGCCGCATGTGGTTCACGAGCCGCAGTTTGCTGACCACTGGGTTAGGGAGTTCTCAGATTCGATTTCCTCATTATAGGCTTTCAGCTGTTTCCTAGTTCTGGCGCATGAATTCCTGGGCCTGGAGAAAAACATGTGCTGTGTGGATTTAAGAAAGAAAAGCAGGTTTGGGCTTTGAATCACTATTTAAGAGCCAGTGTTCTCCTCCCCCTTTAGACATTGGACAGAACTATGATCTTAAATGATTTTAATCCTTCCAGCTAGGCTGTCTTCATTCCTCACCTGACGTCAAATATGACAGCACCAGGTGTCACATTCATAAGACCCTCAGCCCCTATCACATTCCCATTTCAAAATTAAAGGCATGAGTGAGCCTTTGAAAAGTGACATATTCTTCTTTATTTGATGTACAAGTGCTATTCCAAATAATTCACTTAATAAATCTGTTATTTTTGTATGAGTTCAGTCCCTTTTAGAGGTTTACCTCTCTTACCTGTAAGTGCTTCTGTTCCTGCACTTATCTTTTGAAATGCATCTGCTCCATCTTTCCAGACTAAACCCCACTCCTGACCCATTCTTTGGTTCACACGCCTTAAGCACAAATGTATCTTTAAGCCTCAATCACTTAGTAGCAAGTTGCTTTTGCATATGTTTATTGCTTATATCTCACTTAGTCTTGTTAACTAGATCGGAAACTCTCCAAGGCAGGAATAATTTTGTCTATTATTTTATCCTCTATGCAGAGCTTAGCTCTCAATAAATGCACAGTAACTCACAGCAATTAATTATTTGGATAAATGTCAAATGGTTTGAAATGGTGGTCAATAATAATCACCTGCAGTGACAGCACTACTAATCTCATCGGAGTCTTTGGCTATCTTCTTCCAGACAATACTTATGAATTTTGCATAAGATTGCTGTTGTCTTGACATTACTGTTTCATGAGATTTATAATCTTGCAAACCATTTGTCTCTGAAACAATGTGGAAGATAAAAGTAATTTCAGTAATACATTGAAAATGTCCTGCTTGTTGATATGTTAGTACAAACATCCTATAAAATGAGGAGAGATGTGTTTTGGAAATATTTTAAGCTGGCCACAAGATTGGACATAGAAGGAAGTACCACAGGGCCCTGTGCAAACATTTAACTAATTTACAATGAGCCAGTTTTCTCAGGATCCAACTGAAGATTGGGACCCAAGAAAGAGCAAGGCCTGCCTACCTTTCCCCCTCAGATTCAGTGGGAGACAGTTAAGGCCAGTCACCAGTCAAGAATAACTCCTCCTCAACAAGACTTCATGCTAATAATCCATTAGGGCAAGTGAGATATATTAATTTTCAGTACAAAAAGATAGCCAAAACAAGGATGGTGGAGGGGGGTATGCCACAGCTACAAAAACCTCATCACAGCATGATTCATTTATTCATTCATTCAACAAACATTTATTACCCAGCACATGCCAATCACAACCTTCAATACCTCAGAGTCTAGGGGCAGAGATGGGCATAAACACATCACAGGGCCATGGAGCATACACCACAATACAGGCATTGCACTAAGTTCCAGGGGAGGCACCTTTGCCTCAGCCCAGGCCATACCCCCTAAATCAAGCTTGGAAACATCAAAAAATGCCTTAACATGAAGTATTTATTTCCCCAGAAGCTTATCCCCACCTCAGCCCCACCCCCAACCTGGAGATAAAATTCTATGATTTAGCGTTGCCCAAAGTGTATTCATAGACCACTAGTTCTGAAGGAGGATGATGGCAGTTATCGGGAGGAAAAAGAAAAAGGAAAGGGAAATGCCTGGTCACTGAAGTCTGAAAACTGCTGATTTAATTAATGTAGAATTTCATGGATCCTTTAAAGTGTTAATGTGAGTTATGAATCACAAGGAGAAGATACAGTATGCAGTAGTCCCCAGAGTTAGCTAAATACAGATTTCTTGTTGTCAATGAACAGTTTTCTCATTGGACATACTCAGACATACTGCTCTAAGGCTTTCCCAAGCCCATTCCTCTCCATGCCCCCTTCCAGAAATAAGACATCGGGCTTCATAGAAGCATGATATGGAGGAGAACATCATGAGAAGGCTGGGTTCTTTGGAAAAGATAGCATTGCTTGGAAAGTAGAAGGCAGTAGGAAAAGAGGAAGAAAATACGAGATGGACTGACTCCAGAAAAGAGGCCATCGCATCATCAGCCTACGGTATAGCAGCTGAGCAGGCTGCTGGGGTAGTTGTGGGCATGGAGAGGAATGGGCTTGGGAAAGCCTTAGAGCAGTATGTCTGAGTATGTCCAATGAGAAAACTGTTCATTGACAACAAGAAATCTGTATTTAGCTAACTCTGGGGACTACTGCATACTGTATCTTCTCCTTGTGATTCATAACTCACTAGGCTGGGGACTAGGCATCGTGGCCTCACTCATTCACAGGGTCGCCAGGAGTCAGAGCTCACTCAATGGCACGGAACGCTCACACACATAATCAAAATATGTTCGTTGATCTCAGTGACCAAATATTAAGGTTCTACAGAAGGGTATACATTCATTTCAAAGATTGAGAAATGAGGATTGGTAGATTTTTTTTTTTTAATGACTTCTTCCTATTATGGATATGTGTAGCCAAACTACGTTTCCCAGCTCCCAAGATCAGATTCTCTCTACTGCCCTTAGGGTGCCCTACTTTAGGTTTACAAATTGGAACACGAGCTGGGTTCCCTGTTTTTCCCAGCAGGACTCAGAAATATGTTGAGGCGGCTTAAAAAGCACACACCACAATTCAGAGGCTTGGGTGGACTGCCTTCAGGTAGGTTAAAGCAGCCTCTGTAAAACTTGGGGTTGTGGATGTGGGTTCTCACCCTGGCTGCATCTTGGCATCACATGGGGAGCTTAACTAAACACCCCCCAAAGTCCAAGCCCGCCCAGGCGCGTTAAGTCAGATTCTCCAGAAGTGAAGTCTGATGACTGTACTTTTTAAAAAAACTTCCTGGGAATCCTAACATACAACAAGGATTGAGAAGCATGTTGCGAAAAGGTCAGCGGGAAGTCACCAGAGCCGGCTGCCACCCTGCCTCATTTTGGACTCACAGGGAGTTAGCAATAGTCGGATTGGTCTGTCAGAACCAAGTACCACAGACAAATGTATTTTCTCATAGTTGTGGAGGCGGGGAGTCCAAGGTCAAAGTGCTGGCGGGGTTGGTTTCTGCTGAGACTGCTCTCCTAGGCTTGCAGATGGCTGCCTTCTCTCTGTGTCCTCACATCATTCTTCCATGTGAGCATCCCTGGTGTCTCTCTGTGTGTCCAAATTTCCACTAGTCACATGGGATTAGGGCCTAACCTAATGGCCTCATCTTAAGGTAATTGCCCTTTTAAAAGCCCTGCCTTCAGAGATGGCCATATCTGAGGTACTGGGGGTTAGAGGTGCAACATGAGTATTTGGTCAATAACAGGTGTGACAGGAAACCCAAATCTCCAGGAAACATCGTGTCTCATCATATCCACAAAACAGACACTTTTTTCTGCACATGACATAACATAGTGAGATAAAGCCCCTTGAGAAAACCAAAAATTACAAAGGTACCCTGCCTAGTTATGGCCCCCAAGATAACAAAAACTTGAACATGTCCTATAAACCCTAATTCTCTTAAAAAAAAAAAAAAAAAGGTGCTTTATCTTTGGTTTTTATAATAGTGGTGTCTATAGGTATAATATAAACTTTGAGAATATGATGATCATGTGAAAATTATTTTTCTTATCACGAATAAACTAATAAAAACTAATATAAATCACATAATAATTATAAGTATACTATGACCATAAACCAATATTATCTTATGTAATAAAGGGGTAATATGCAAATTGATCCTCATGCCGTTGCACAAGATGGCTGCCCTCATGTGGTCAAAGATGGTCGCCACAAGATGGCCAGCAGGGGAGGGTAGTTGTGGGCAACCAGGCCAGAAGGGGAGGGCAGTTAGGAGCAACCAAGGCTGGCAGGGGAGGGCACTTAGGGGTGACCGGGCCAGTAGGGGAGGGCAGTTGGGGGCAACCCAGTCGGCAGGGGAGGGCAGTTGGGAAGGGCCAAGCCTGGAGGGGAGGGCAGTTGGGGGGGGGGGCAGGCCTGCAGGGGAGGGCAGTTGGGGGGGACTGGGCCTGCAGGGGAGGGCAGTTGGCGGGGGACCAGGCTGGCGGGGGGGAGCAGTTAGGGGCGACCAGGCCGGTAGGGGAGGGCAGTTGGGGGCAACCAGGCCAGCAGGGGAGGGCAGTTGGGGACAATTGGGCTGGCAGAGGAAGGCAGTTGGGGGCAATCAGGCCAGCAGGGGAGCAGTTAGGCATTGATCATGCTGGCAGGGGAGTGGTTAGGGGGTGATCAGGCTGGCAGGCAGGGGAGTGGTTGGGAGCCAGCAGTCTCAGATTGTGAGAGGGATGTCCAACGGCTGGTTTAGGCCTGATCCCTGTGGAGGGCCTAAACCGGCAGTCGGGACAACCCTTGAGGGGTCCCAGATTGGAGAAGGTGCAGGCTGGGCTGAGGGACCCCTTCCTCCCCTCCCTCCCGCCCCCCCTCCCACCCCAGTGCATGAGTTTCATGCACTGGGCCTCTAGAAAATGTAATAATCTTGTTAAGTATTTTTCCACTCTATACCTGTTGTGTTTTTATTTGGCATGCCAATCCTTTTGAAGTCTGATAACCTTGCACTTTAAAAGTGAAGAAAAAAAATGTGTATAGTTTTTCCCCAGTGTTTTTGCCTCTGAGTCTTTTTTTTTTTTTAATATATATTTTTATTGATTTCAGAAAGGAAGAGAGAGATAGGAACATCAATGATAGGAGAATCATTGATTGGCTGCCTCCTGCACACCCCACACTGGGGACTGAGCCCTCAACCCAGGCATGTGGCTTTGCCTGGAATCGAACCTGGGACCCTTCAGTCAGCAGGCTGACACTCTGTCCACTGAACCAAACCAGCTAGGGTAGTTGCTGATCCTTTTTTGCAGCTCGGGGGGCTGCAGTGAGATTGATCTGAGGAAGGTGCCTCACCTGCCAGGCTGATGGAACGACTGTACCTGAGCACACACCTACCTCAGGTGCTGTGTGAACCCAACATGCCGGGGTTTGGTTTCCAGACGAATCTCCTGCAGCAATGGGGCTTTACCACCCCTGCCCTTTTTTCCTCTTCCTGACTGGAGTTTTCCGGCTGTTTCTATGTGCGTTTCTGGATCAAGTCTGGTTCTAGTCTGTTTTGAGCTCGGGCAGTGATTTACTCCCCGTGAATGATGGAAAAGAAGGGGATCCGGGTTTCTGATCTTGGTGAGGTGCCAAGTAATAGAGAAGCTGGTGTCCCTGCCTTGTTTGTTTGAGATTCTGAGGATTCTGGTGTTGAAATGTTAGTACAAACGTCCTATAAAATGAGACGTGTTTTAGAAATATTCGCGCTGGCCACAAAATTGGATATAGAAAGCAGTGCCATCGGCCCTGGGCAAGGACGCACCTGACTTACATGTATCAATACTCTTGGTCCCCACGTGAAGGTTAACGGGGGGCCCGAAGAGCCTCTCAGAGTGGGTACAAGGCTCAGGGCGAGTCACCAGCCAAGAATACCTGTCCTTCCATGAGATCCCATCTTTCTGGAAAATTTCCTGTGCCTAGAGGAAAGGCAAGCAGTCTTCTGAGATTTACAGTGGCTGGGCCTGTGAGCTTCTGTGTTCTGTTTATTTCTTCTCTCTAGCTGAGGTAGTAAAACTAAAGCTACTAGTTCTTTTGTGTGGGAGATTTTTTTTTTCTTTTTCTATCCTTACAAAAGGAAGATCACTAAGTAGTTTATTGGTCACATTCTCTATTTGTGGCTACTACCTCTTCCCTCACCTTTTGTTTTTTCCTCCCCTCTAAAACACTTGCATATTAATTGCTTATAAAGATCTTTCATTTTGTTTGCACTCTTTGGATAACTAGTTTAGTTAGATCGGGGAAAAAAGTGAACAAATTACATTACAAAGTTAAAGCTTTTTGAATCAAGAAAGTTTTTCAATAAATTAAAAAGATTTTGTTATTATAAGAATGTAAAATTATTTGTTCAAGTAAAAAAATATGACTAATGTCCTTTAAAAGGTTTCACTCTTGCCCTAGCTAGTTTTGCTCAGTAGATAGAGTGTCAGCCCGTGGATTGAAGGGTCCTGGGTTCGATTCTGTCAAGTCAAGGGCACATACGTGGTTGCAGGATCAATCCTCAGTCCTGGTTGGGGCATGTGCGTGAGACAATCAATCAATGTGTCTCTCTCACATCAATGTTCCTCTACTCTAACCTTCCACTAACCTCCCTTCCACTCACTCTTAAAAAAGAAAAAAAAAATCAGTGGAAAAAATATCCTCAGGTGACGATTAACAATAAATAAATAAATAAAAGGGTTCCCTCTTGTTAACTGTTTATAATTCTACGTATCATATATACATGTGAAATCCTCTATCTATAGGAAGTACCCATTTTTAAAAATTAAAGTGAAATTCATGTAACATAAAATTAGTCAAGTTGAAACGCATAAGTCAGTGGCATTTAGGACATTTGCAATGTTGGCAACCGTCGATTCTATCTAGCTCCAGAACTAGATGGGGTTTTCATCATCCCAAGAGACCTTATACCTACCCATTAAGCAGTCACTCCCTAGTCATCCCCTTCCCGAGGCCCAGGCAACCACAAGCCTGCTTTCTGCATCTATGGACTTCCCTGTTCTGGCCATTTCACATAAATGGAATCATATACTATGTGAGGTTACTGAGGTTAACACATCATAGTATACGAGTCTTTCACTCATTTCTACAGCTGAATAATATTCCATTATACAGAGAGATCCCATTTCATTTGTCCACTCCTCTGTGATGAACATTTGGGCGTTCCCACCTGGCTACTGTGAATGGAGCTGCTATAAACAATCTTGTACAAGTAGCTGTTGGAGTACTTGTTTTCAGTTTTGTTAGTATATACCCAGAAATGGACTGTCTGGGTCATACGGTAATTCTATATTTAACTTTCTCAGGAATAACCAAATCGTTTTCCATTGTGGTTGCACCAGTTTACATCCCCATCAGCTAACTTTAAGACTTCAAATTAATAGTAAATTATTAGTATATATCTTATATACCTGAAAACACTAGTTTTACTATATATTCTTGCCATCATTTAGCAGTTAGAATAGATGTACAAATGTACTACTTTAAGAATTATTTAAAAGGTGTATTTGATTGTAGAGAGATATGTATGCAAGATGACAGATGTAATGTATTTGTTTTGTTTTAAATAAAAAGTGTCTAGTTGTGCCAGAAAATGACAGAAGGTGATAAAGTAAAATTTGAGGGCATACAAATATAGAAAGAAAAAGTAAAGAGCCTGAGCTTATAGTGAACTTGAAATAAGCAAAGAAATATGTTAAACATTTCTGCAAGGTTGGCTCAGTGATAATTGATTTTTGATTTATTCATAAGGTGAAAAGAAGTTGTGCTCCCTTTACTACAAATTGCTACACAGATTGTAATAAAAAAGAGTAAAATAAGAAATTGGGTCTCTTTCTGTTAAAGTAATAAATTGATCCTTGAATATATAGAATGTTCTTAACAAAAACAAAGAAAAAAGGGAAGAGTTAAAAGGCATTATTTTTTAAAATATGTTTTTATTGATTTCAGAGAGAGAGAGAGAGGGAGAAATAGAAACATTGATCAACTTCCTGCACACACCCTATTGGGGATTGAGCCCACAATCCAGGCCCGTTCCCTAAGAAGGAATCCATGAGATGAACTACCAATAAAAATTTTAGTTAACACTTTAGGAACAGTTTTTTGTCCAGTACCATTAATTTTTCTAGAATATTCGCTTATTTCAATTAGCCAATTTAAATTAGTCTGAGAACTTGATAAATCGTTTGGGCAAAAAAATGAAAAAGGATCCCAAGTCAAATTTATAGAAAAGATTCCTTTATTAACTTTTGGTCGAGAATATGTTTGTATATTTTCAGAAAACAACTCCAAGACCATGTGGATTCCTGCAACAGAGAGGAATTGCTCCAGCCATGAAGACAGAAGAGAAACAGTCCAGAGATGGAAGACACTGATGATGCCTTGCCATACTAGCAGTCAGCAGCTGTGTGTCGCTGCAGGTTGTCCAGGACCAAACCAGAGAGGGTCGGACCTGCATTACCACCATTTGTCCACCATCCAGAACTGAAATATCATTGTTGACATGTACACATAAGGAGCTGTTTGACATTGAAACTGGGACTCAAAAGAACTGTTGGCCCAGAAAGAAACTCACTACAGACTGATTCATTTGCCTCTCAGCATAACCATTATTGCTTGTCCCATTTTCAGTTCTTATAAGTGTATTTCTAGTATCACATGATCTCACTCATCTAGGGGAAATAATGAACAACATAAACTGATGAACAAAAACAGACCCGGAGACAGGAAGCATCGATCAGACTGTCAAACCTCAGGGAAGGTAGGGGAGGGTGGGGGTAAGGGGGAGAGATCAACCAAAGGACTTGTATGCATGCATCTAAGCCTAACCAGTGGTCACGGACAACAGAGGGGAGGGGGCATGTGTGGGGAAAGGTTTGGGAGGGGAATGGGGGGATGAGCACAAATGTGTGATACCTTAATCAATAAAGAAATTAAAAATAAAATAAAAAATAAATAAAGAAAAAAAGAAGGAATCCAATGGGTGACCTCCTAGTGCATGGGATGATGCTCAACCAATTGAGTCACACTGGCTGGGCAAAAGGTACTGCTTTCCCAGATATCATTGGTTCTCTTTCTTATTAACATGCTCTATAACTTGTTGTTTTAGTCACACTTCAAATATATATATATATATATATATATATATATATATATAATTTTTATTGTTGACATTACTACAGATGTCCCCCATTTTGCTCCCATTTGCCCCCCTCCAACCAGACCCTGCTCTCCCCTCTCCACATTGTTGTCTGTGTCTATGCGCTATGCATATATTTTTTTTGGCTATTCTCTTCACCTTTAATCAATTTTAACAAACGCCTTTAGTTTTAAAGTATGGAGGTTGTGCGCCAAAAAAGTATGAATAAAAAAAGGAAGTGGTGCCCTGGCTGCTGGTTGTGGCTCAGTTGAGCATTGTCCCATGCACCGAGAGGTCACTGGTTCAATTTTCAGGTTGCAGACTTGATCCCCAGGAGCGGGTGTGCAGGAGGTAACGGATCGATGTTTTTCTCTCTCATCAATATTTTTCTCTCTCTCCCTTTCCCTTCCTTTCTCTCTAAAAATCAATAAAAACATATATTTTTAAAAAGCAGGTGGCCAAATTTGCTTATTTATCCCAATGCAGTGTTTCCTTCTTCTTTTCAACTGAAAAATAAAATATTCAGATTAAACAAAAAAATAAAATAAAATAACTGTTTTTGTCTTGCTGCTTTTAATATTCTCTCTTCGTCTTTTTTTCTTGGCATTTTAACAGTTAATTTCCTACAAAGGAGCACCCATACGATTGTCAGCTGATTTCTCAACAGAAATTATGCAGGCCAAACAGGAGTGGCAAGAAATATTCAAAGTGACAAATAGCAAGAAACTACAACCAAGATTACTCTAACCAGCAAAGTTATCATTCAGAATGGAAGGTCAGATAAAGAGCTTCACAGATAAGAAAAAGCTAAAGGAGTTCATCACCACCAAACCAGTATTATATGAAATGCTGAAAGGTATTTTTAAGAAGAGGAAGAAGAAGAAAAAGGTAAAGATAAAAATTATGAACAACTAATACATGTCTATCAAACAAGTGAATCTAAAAATCAAGTGAATTAAAAATCTGATGAACAGAATAAACTGGTGAATTTAATAGAATCAGGGGCATAGAAAGGGAGTGGACTGACAATTCTCGGGGGGAAAAGGGTATGGGGGGTGCGGGAAGAGACTGGACAAAAAGCTTACACCTAGGATGAGAACAGTGGGGGGGAGGCAAGGGCAGAGGGTGGGGTGGGAACCTGGTGGAGGGGAGCTATGGGGGGAAAAAGAGGAACAATTGTAATAATCTGAACAATAAAGATTTATTAAAATAAAATAGAGTTTCAAAGAATCCCTCATGTACTGCTGTGTTTCCTTTAAATATTACCTGAAACGACTTCTTATCTTCAGGCATCTATAGCTAATGCTCATATCATGTCCCCTCTGATAACTCTTTTTGATATTTCCTTTCTCAAATTCAGAGCCTAAAATCTGAATTCCAAAACTGTAGAAATATCTGCAATACCTACATTATCTGTGGAATTTCCCAGATGTCCACTGGGTATTCCAGATGTCCACTGCATGCCCCCTACTGGGGATCAAGCCCACAACATGAGCATGTGCCCTGATCAGGAATCAAATTGATAACCTCCTGGTGCACAGGATGATGCTCAAACCACTGAGCAACACCAGATGGGCTCCATATAAATACTCTTGCCAATTGATGATGATCAGAAAACACTTTATGGGGTAAATTAAAGACCCTAGAGATCTGACAAAGCCCTCATTGTTGATAAGGTATTCTTACCTTCAAGATAAGCAATGATGAAATCTGTATAAATTGATTGCTTGTTGTCCCTCAATAGAGGGTTCTAGTTTTCTGCATTCTGATATTGTTGGTTATTACAATAAATAAGCCCTTGAATTTTGTCCTCAAGCATTTTCTGTACACCAACCTAAAGGTCCCTGTGACAAGAATAGATGAGAAATTGAGTCCTCTAGAAAAAAAAAACATCCAAAGAGTTCAGCAAAGAACTGAGGCAGTGAGCAGTAAAACCGTGAGGACTGGACTCAGGGGCACAGGCTTCCCACTGTAAGATGACACCTTCACCACATTCTGTGAGACTCTCAGGATTCCCAGAACTTTCCCCTCCAAAAGTAAACAACATCATGGAAATAAACTGTTTAGTCTTAGATCAACAAAACATAACTGAATTCCCTAGAACTAAACGAATGGAATGAACTGATTTAATTGTGGCCAGTGTTGTAGTGTACGGGCACAGGTGAGGAAAACTTTTCTTCTTAATTCAACTCTGATCTTCAATTTAACAGGTCACACTTGTTAAACTTTTATGAAACACTCTTTCAATGATACATTGTTTCAACTGAACCCTCAGGTTCGGTGGTGGGGGAACTCCTATGAAAGAACTTACACAGATTGTAAATTAATAAACCATGAGGGAAAACTTAAGAATAATGATTCTATAAAAAGTATAAAATAAAACAATGTCAATAATGGTAAAATATGATTCAAAGTGCCTTTACTAAGCTCCTGCACTCCCTGTAACCATGGTATTATTTGCATAGGTTCATTGAATGTGTTCTTTAAAAAAAAAAAAAAAAAGTGTTCTTTTTCCAACCAGAATACAATTAGATAAGTCTAATCAAACCTGTACCAGGATCACGCCAGAGATCTCATCTAATTAGGTAAGACAGTCCAAGGGCTACGCCTTCACAGGGGAACAAGGCCTTCAGTGTCTTCTCAGGAACAGCTCTCAACCTGCTCTGTGGCTGTGGAACCCCGGCCTCACAGGCAGGCCTTGGACATTGACAAACAAGGGCTTGCCCGGAAAAGATGAGACCCTGATACACTGTGATGGTCCATGTTACGTCTGGGTCCCAGGGTGTCCAGATCTTTGGTAAGCACTATTTCTTGGTGTCTGTGAGGGCGTTTCCAGGTGAGACTGGACTGAGTAAAGCCACCGGCTCTCCCCCACGTGGGTGGGCCTCACCCAATCTGCCGAGGGCCTGGATTTCCCTTTTCCCTGTCTGACTGAGCTGGGACATCAGTCTTCTACCCTCAGGCATTAGTGCTCCTGGTTCTCAGAACTTCAGACTCCAAAACCATTATTTTTCTCTGATCTCCATCTTAAAGATTGTGGAACTTACCAGCCTCCATAATCATGTGGTCTAATTCTTTATTAACTATCATCTATCTATCACCTTCATATCTCTCTCTCTCTCTCCCCATCCTCTATCAATCTATCACCTATTTATTACCTATCTATTTAACCTATCATCTATCCATTATCAATTTCATCTATGACCTAACTATCTAATCTATCATCTAACTAGCTAGCTAATCTATCACTTACTTATTATCTGTCTATCATCTATCTAATATCTATCTATCTATTTTTTTTCCCATCCTATTGGTTGATGCTCCTATTGGTTCTGTTTCTCTGGAGAACCAGAACAACACTTAGACCCAATAGTTAAAAGTGCTGAGGGAAAAGCCTGGTAGAAGTGAAGGTGATCATTTTTAGTGCATGACCTCAATGGACAAACTGACAAGGAAAATCAAATACTAAGAAGACACAGAATTTATACCCCTAGGGGCTTTACAAAGTCTCCAGATAGAAGTAACTCTTAAGCCTTAATATCATGTTGTTCTGGTTTGTTTTTTCTTTGAATTTACAAAAGGGACATTGCATATTAACCATCTCTTACTGCTATGAAAATAAAACTCATCAAATAAAATAAGACATCATTTTAATGATACTGAGTCAAAAAAATCACTGAGCACCTTGAGTGTCTGAATCCGCACCTGAGGGGCAGGAACTTGGACAAAGAAGAGACTCCGGAAGCAAAACTGCTACTTTGCTCTCCCTCCATCGTGATTAAGGCTATGAAAGACCACAGTCAGGAAAAGAAAAAGAATTTGCACCCTGAGATAAACCAAAAATAACAGGGTCACTCTGTCTATGTCTGGTCCACAAGATAATAAAAGCTTGAGCAATTCCTACAAACCTGAACTCCCTGAACAAATACAGGGGTGGGCAAAAGTAGGTTTAGATTTACTCACATGGAAAAATGTGTAATATAAGAATAAATAATAATATAAGAATAAATTCGGTGTTTTGGGTACTTACATCTGTAAACCTACCTTTGCCCACCCCTGCATAATCTTCCGCCAGACCTTCAAAATGCCAATACGGGTATGATGATCCCAATGCGGCTATGATAATCATGTGAAAAAATGAGTCTCCACCATGAGCAAAAGAATGTGAATTTGACTGACTTGTAATCCTGTGGTTTTCTTCCTTTATTTGGTTCTTTGCTTGGAGGGTCAGTCCTTTTGAAGTCTGAGTCCCTTCACCTCTTTGCATAGACCTCCCCTACAAACCACCTACCTAATAGCTAATTAGCCCTCAACTGAGGTGACTTGTGTGCTGTCTTTTTCTCATTATGTTGTGTGTATATATATATATATATATATATATATATATTGATTTCAGAGAGAAAGGTAGAGGAGAAACATCAATGACTAGAGAGAATCACTGATCGGCTGCCTCCTGCATGCCCCCTACTGAGGATTGAGTCCACAACCCGGGCATACGCCCTGACTAGCAATCAAACCATGATCTCCAGGTTCATAGGTTGATGCTCAACCACTGAGTCACACTGGCCAGGCTCATTTCTTTTTTCTAAATGCTTTTGTCTGTTGGTTTATAAAAAACTCGAAGAAAATCTCCACACTCTACTAACTAGGCACTCCCATGGCTGAGGCCTCCTCTGTGGTTCAGAGCATTTGCTCATGAGGGTGCATGGCCACGTGATCAGGAGGAGGCGCTGCCTGGCTGCTGCCTCCTCCCCTCCCAGAGGCACCAGAGCCACAGGCTGGATGGTCGCTGCAAATTCAGCATATGGGTCACCTCAGTTGAGGGCTAATTCGCTATTAGGTAGGTGGTTTGCATGGAAAGTCTATCCAAAAGAAGATCTGTGTGTGTGTGTGTGTTACCAAATGCAAGGGACTCTTGGTGCACTTTGCTTAAGGTCACCATGTGTCTCATTGAACGGCATCTGTAAACTCCGCCCTGTGCATCCTTCATCCTGTGGCATTCCATAGGGTCTTGTCCCAGTTCTGCTCAGGAAGCCCAGCCCCTGACCCCCTGGAATGTGCTAAAGCAGAAAAGGAAAAAACTGCGCTGCTATTCTTGGTCAGCTCCATGGCGAGAAGCTTCAGATTCTGTATGAAATGAGCGATTCAATTGTGTGAGGTCACCAGGTCACAGTCTCCCAGAGAACACTGCTCTGTGGAGCCAAACATCCTTCTCAGAGGGATCCTTAAACTTTAATAGCATCAGTCAGATCCTGTGAGCACACAATCCCAAAATGAGCCTCTGTGTCCTGTCTATTACAGAGGAGCTCCAGCCTACCTGGGTGCAGCTTTAGACCATCAAAGGTGACATTGAACACTGCCTCCTAAATTTCAATCACAGCCTTAACCACCCTGTGATTTAGCCAATAGCAGCTCTGTGGCTCTTTGGGAACAAAAGGCCACCTCCGCAGGACTGGAGGAAATGTTTGCAGCGCAGCAGGAAGCAGAGCGGCACACACAGTAAAAAGCAGGCAATGTGAAGCGTTTGCTTCGTTGCTGGCGTGTCACTGGATTGCTGTGTTCCTCGCACCCCACTGTCAGAAATTTGTATACAGAACTTCTTTTCTAGTTTACAGAATTTACTTATAATGACAACCGTCCTCTTGACACTTAATAGCAACCTCAATAAAAGTGAAATAAGTACCAAAGGTAGGGAAAAACATGTCTTTCAAATGGCTACCAAACAATGCCACCAACAAGGACGACTCTCAAATATGTAATGTTGAGTGAAAAAGGCAGACACACAATGTATATGGTTAAGATTCCATTCATAGGAAGTTCAAGAACAGGCAAAATTAATGTATGGTGACAGAAATCAGGGAGTGGTTGCCTCTGAGTGGGGCCATTGACCAGGAGTCCTGGGGTAAAAGAAATAGTTGTTTAGCTCAGCTGGTGTGGCTCAGTGGTCGAGCGTCTACCTATGAACCAGGAGGTTACACTTCAGTTCCTAATCAGGGCTCAAGGTTGCAGGCTCAATCCCCAGTGGGGGGCATGCAGGAGGCGCTGATCAATGATTCTCTCTCTTCATTAATGTTTCTCTCTCTCTCTCTCTGAAATCAATAACTATATGTTTTTTAAAAAGACATGGTTGTTCACACGGGCATGTGTATATGCAAAAATTCAGGTTTTACTGTATGTAACTTTACTGCATGCGATGGTCTGAATGTTGTGCTCCCTCCAAATTCATATGTTGAAATCCTAACCCCAGAAAATGATGGTACTAGGAGGTGGGGCATTTGAGAGGTGATTGGGTCCTATGGGTGGGGCTCTCATGAAGGGGATTAGTGCACGTATAAAAAAAAAACACTCCAGGGTGATCCCTTGACCTTTTACCCTGTGAGGACACATCGAGAAGGGGATGGCTATGAACTCAGAGAGCCTTGATCTCAAACTTCCCAGCCTCCAGAACTGTCAGTCATAAATTTCTGTTGTCTACAAGCTACCCAGTCTGTAGTATTTTGTTATAGCAGCCTTAATGGATTGAGACTCTATATAACTTATCATTCAACTTCTTAATGTTTTTAAAACCCACTAGCTCTAAAACCCACATGAGCTCTAAAGTTGGGACTAAGAAGACCACTCTCTACTGCTAAGGACAAATGTGGGACCTCATTTCCTGCCCCTCCCCTCACTGAATAGCCCAATATGGCCCAATGTCACTTGTTGCCCCTCACAGGAGGGTGGCTATCCTACTGTTCACGTGGCCCATATTCGCCCTCTACTGTATAGAAATGCTGGAATACAAGGTGCACCTTCTCCATATGCTCACCCAGTCCAACAGTATTTTTTCTCCTTGTGACAAATAAATTGCAGGGTGGTTGCCATCAAGTTGACGGGTGTTGTTTGGCATCTCCCTGCACCCCTGTCCCTCTCACCATTTCCATTTAGAAATAAATGCCCAGCCTGGTGCAGTCTGACCTGCAGGCCACTCACTGTTTCTGACTCTGCAGCGGCTCCTGGAGAGTAGCCCACCCACATTGCTGTCTGTTTTATTCAAAGCATTTTCCTTCATTAATCATAATATCCATGTGCTAATTGGTGCCCCAGTCATGAGTCACTGAACGTGATGGGACCTGAAGTAGAAGAGGAATGCAAAACCCTAGGGCTGAGTCTGATTCTTAGGAGGAATCAGACCTCAGCTCACATCCCTGGTGCTTCCCCCATCAATCCCGCCACCCCAGGGCAGTGACTCATGGGCTCCGATTAGATTTGTGTTCTCAGTGATTGAGTTTCCATTTATGCATAAATAACATATGAGGATGCTATCAGCCCATTAGGCATTGGGATTGGGATGCTTAAGCAGAAAAGAGATAAATTTGAAGATGTCCTTTGCCAAACTTAGAAGCAAAGCAATATTGCAGGAGAAGCCCCATTATGATTTTCACTCTGATGCAGTGACATTTTTAAAAGCGAGCAGAGTGCCCGACCGGTGTGGCTCAGAGGTTGAGCGTTGATCTATGAATCAGGAGGTCGAAGTTCAATTCCCAGACAGGGCACATGCCTGGGTTGTGGGCTAGATCCCCAATAGGGGGAGTGCAGAAGGTAACTGATCAATGATCTCTGTCATCATTGATGTTTCAATCTCTCCTTCCCCTTCCTCTCTGATATCAATTAAAAAATATATTTAAAAAAATAAAAGGGAACAGAAAGATTTTTTCTGTAAGTTCCCTTCTATTGGCAAGATTCCCTGCAACGTCTCTGAGACCTGAGGAAAATAATCTTGTTTTGTTTTTGTCCCCGGAATACAGGCCAGCAGCAAAGGAAAGCGGCCTCTGCACTCCCCGAGACCAGGCCATTGTCTCCAAAACCTGGGGTGTGCCTTCAGAGTGCTGGCACTGGGCGTGAGTCTCAGGATGATCTTTCCCCTCCAAATAACTGTCCTTGTCTGTGCTCAGTCAGGGGTTTTCTCTCATAAAGCCCAGGTTAAAATCTGAATGGGAAGGAAATGCTACTCATTTTTATCCACTTCCTAGGAAGTATAATGGCTTTCTGTCCATGTTAATTCTAGTCACAGGCTATGCAGGGTCAAGCAAATTAAATCTTTATTTCTATCGGAGTTTTATATTTGCAAACATGATTTAGATTATTTTAGTTTGTTAGTCCTTATCGCACCTTTGAAAGTCAGAGCAGAATGATATTCCCATTTCATAGGTGACAAAAACAAAAGGCAAGGTCACTTAGCAAATGCATGGCCGAGAAAGCATTTTAGAACCTTGGGCTTGAATTTCTAATTCATGTCATCATGTCTTAAGTTTTATGAAATATAATCCCATCTCCATTATTTCCCCGTCAGCCACCCCGAAGCATCACTGGAATGTCACTCACCAGGGACCCCTGGATGCCAGAAGGACAGTGGTCTTACCAGAGGTCCAGGGCTCCTGCATGTTGGTTAAAGGTCCCTCGAGATAAGCCGCCTGCGGTAACTCAACTTGACTAGTTCCATGGTGACCAGTTCTGTCTCTGGCATTCCAGAGACAGAGGTTCCATTAAATCCAGCCAAGCCCTCGAAGGCCCTGTGTATTAGTTCTCCTTCAATGCCACAGCCAATTCTTCTTACATTAACCCAGGAAAACATGAGGACTCGTGACAGTGACTATCCCTGCTGTCTGTGGTTAATTATGCTAGACATGGGGCATTTGCTTGGACACACATGAATATATATTTCAACTAGACGCAGTGGTCGGCAAACTGCGGCTCGCGAGCGGCCGTCTGCCGTGCTGTTGATTAATGGGTTTGCCGACCACTGGCCTAGTCTCTCGATTCCAATAATTACAAGCTGTTGTTGTTCCTTGTGATTCAGCCCCTATCCCAGCGGTCGGCAAACTCATTAGTCAACAGAGGGGCAAACACCTGGCTTGTGAGCCACAGGTGGCTCGCGAGCTGCGGTTTGCCGACCACTGAACTAGAGGATGCCTGCCGAGTTTCCCCCAAACATCCTCTCATGGCAAAGTTCCACAAAGGCTGCCAGGTGGGAAAATGATAATATCGTCAGTGGCTTACTCAGAGGAAGGAGGCGCTTACTCCACTCCACCTGGAGACGGCAATGCCTCCAGCGCTAGGCACCTCTTTATCAGAGAAGGGCCTACACACTGTTGTGTGGAGAGAGAGAGACAGAAATTCTATCATCTCAAAAGCAGTCTGGTGAGCTCGTCTGATTCCCAGATCCTTTTTTTAACTTGTCAGTTGGTTCCAAGACATTACCTGCCGCTATTCTGGTGCCTAATCGGGGTGCTTTCTGCTTTACAACAAATGAACTAAAACTCATGAGTCGGTTTCATTTCCTTTAAAGTCTGCTCATTACTAAGAAGCACCAGCCCTCAAGCTCGTTAAAATCAGAGCGTGGGATGCTTATCACCTGGGAAAAGTCAGTTCCCTGTAAGAGAACTCAATTTGCACTCTCTCCCAGCCCCCAGGGATGTTCCTCATCTCTTCCAAGGAGATTCAGCGAGTCTCCACCCCTCAGCCAGAGGCAGGGGACAGGCAGGATTGTCATTCTTGGACTCATGAGTCTTCAAGGCTGCACATTCTCCCCAGTCTCGGCAGAAGCTGGGCTCCATCCATCTTCCCTGAGGCCGCCTCTTAAACAATTCTCCACCTTTGAAAAGTTCATTTTAAAGCCGTTGTTGGAATGCAGACTGCATCCCCACTGTCCACCTCCAAAACAGTACCAGCCCTGGATTCCCCAATTGTTATTCTTACAAGTAGATAGTGCTGGCCCACAGCCACATCATGAGAACCATTATGGGCAGAAAGACAAATAAATATTCAAACTTTTAGAGGAATTAAATGCTTAGGAATTAAATGCAGGCAGGGTTTTGGGCAATTGATACCAGGAGAGAGATCTTGGTTAGAAATAACCTGCCTACAGATCAAATGGCTTAACTGGCCAAAATGATCTTCACTCATACCACCTAGAATTATTTACCCTCTACTGTCAACATATTGTACGAAACAATGACCTTGCACATATGCCTGAAGGCCCCAAGGTGAGACTCTGCCCACAGCTCACCTGGGTTGGCCCCATGTTTGTGGTGCCTCTGGGAGGCCTGTGAGAGCCGCTCTGAGGTCCTCTTGCCTCCCTTCCCACCTGGGAGGTTGTCATGAGGCAGTCTCTCTTTGCCTCCCAGATTCTGAAGAGGTGTGAGGTGTCCTTGCTCAACCACCCCTTCAGAATCAAGCTGCAGACTATCAGTCTGCTTAGCTGCCTTCTCAGATTGGCTCCTCAGCTCCAGGGCATCCATATGCAGACACAAGGGTAAGCACTTGAGATGTAAGGGTGGGCAAAGATTGCATGCCTTAAGGGACCATATGACTAGTTAGTCAAATGTGGAAGACAGGCATTAATCACACAGTCAAGACATAAATATAAAATGCAACTGTAGTAAGCAAAAAGGTACATGGCGCCATGAGGTTTTGACCCAGTCAGGGAGATCAGAGAAGCATCCCCTGAGAAAATGAGACTTGAGCTGAGAGCTGAAGATGGCCAAGTCAAAGAGGGCAGCATGTGCCAAGGCCCTGTGGCAGGTGGTGGCAGGGAGTCTGAGGGACTGAAGAAAGCCAGTGTGGTCAGAGTGCAGAGTAAGGACAGCACGGGTGAGATGAGGCAGGAGAAGTGGGTAAGGAGCGGACTACACAGGGCCTTTCAACCCTCAATAAAGAGTTTTGAACATGCTGTAAGAAAAGTGAGAGGACATAAAATTGGGGGCTAGGTGGTGGGTGATGTGATTAGATTTGGGTTTCAAACAGACTGCAATGTGGAGAATGGACTAGAATGGGGATGGAGAAGGCACAGGAAGGCCAAGTAGAGGGGCTGACAGAAGATAGGTTCAAGACTTGGGAAATGTGGTGGAGTGGGAGGGAAGGGGCATATCTGAGGGCTAGTTAGGAGGTAAGCTTGGCAGGCTATGACTGAAGCATGCTCGGCAGGTCTGAGCATTTTGGATGGAGGGTGAAATTAGTAACTGGAGTATGGAACACTCTGAGCTCTGGGTCAGGAGAAGGACCCGAGTAGCATGCGAAGAGTATAGGAAGAATGGATGTTTCCTGTTTTAGAGTAAGAATGGCTTTGAAAAGATTTCATAATGACTGAATTTTGCCTTTGTTGCTATTTCCACAACCTTCTTCTACTGCCCAATCACTCTTCATTCATATGGTATCTGCTCTCGTTTCTCATGGGCTGTGGATTCTATAATTAGAAAAAAACACATGCCCAACCTAACACCTCCATTTTCAGTTGAGGTTCAGGGGTGAAAACACAACCTCAGATTGTTGAGGTTGTTTTGCATAAACAATAAATTTATTCCCCTAAAGTGTTTTCTATTGAACACTCGTCCCATGAGACACTCTTCAAATGTTAGCTGAAATAAACTTGTCAGACACCATATAGCTTTGGATATTCATGATGCTTATTAGCATATTGGAGGTTTAGAGAAGTCCTGCAGCAAGGAAACTACTAAATCTAGTTTACCAGAAGTGAACTTTCTTATCCTAGCATGTTCTAAGGTACAGACCTTACAAAACCCATCCTCAGATCTATACTATTATTTCTATATTCCAACTACGTTATGGCCTGGAGAAGTTTCTTGGGCCTGTCCTCCTTTTCTGACATTCTCCCTGGATTCTTAGTCTCCATTGTCTCAAGCTGCTCTCTGGTTCCTACTTCAGAATCCTACCCAGGCTTGTCTCTTTCCCTCAAAGTGCTCCAGGCTCCACAGCCACCCAATTGCTCTTCACTGGCTTTCAGATCATCAGTCTATTGCTCAGTATAACGAATACCAGCTATAATAGGAGAAAAAAGAAATCTGTATAGACTAATTCACACTAACATGTGAATGACTAATAGCTTGTGCCATCTTTCTCCTCCTCCTCCCCCCACCCCCAAACAAAGATACATCTAATCCCAAACAGTCCCTCATCAATGAAGCAATATATGTAGGGCACATCAGGGAAAGAGATTTTAGGCCAAAAGAGCCACCATTTAGAGCAGACCAGGTCTGGTACTTAATCTCTAAATGATTTCTCCTCTCAAAAATCTTTACTTCATGTACTCTTGAAATCATAGGATCCATGCAATTCCCAAGTTTATCCATTATTTAGTCACCCACTACCGCAGCCATGCCAATCTGTACCAAATAACCATTCATATTCTTCATGGTCATTGTCCGTGGTGAGGATGGCCACAGGAAACAAGGCCTGTTGCAAGATTGCTTTTGAATCAGGCATTCGTAAACACACCTTTTTGTGATGTTAATTCTATGAAAGTCCTTAAATCCCTACAGAAAGATCAAAATGATATTCATGTAGTCATTACACAATATAACACCAAAGGCATTATCATCTTGTCCAAAGTCTTTTTTTATCAGGGACCAGTATTGTCATCATCACCTGTTCTAGTGTTTTGGTGGTGAGATCCATCTTGCATTGATCCCCTCGCTCTCTTGCTTCCCTAACACATCCCTGGATCTTTTCATGTCGTTTAGCCTTTATTTTTTCATTCCTTAAGCCTATCATGAATGTGGCCCAATGTAATCAGCTTATCTAGGTTTCTCAGGGCTTCCTTTTGGTTCAGCTGGACTAAAGGAAAGCTACATGGTGTTTGCTGAGTGCAGGCTGCATCTTTTGCTGCACAGACTTCTGGACATGCTCTTGACAGTGGCAGGGGGACAAGGGTTGCAGGGTGCCATGGTACAGGGCCACTGGCTTAGAAGCACCTTTCCATGCTGAGCCAATGGCCTTACTTCTGGGAGGTGACATTCTTCAACCTCACTTTGTAGGAAACTCTTCACGACCCAGCAGGTTGTCTGAAGCCCCTATTAGTTTTAGTAATACTGTTTCCTTCTCTGTATCTTAGACAATATTCCTTAACTTCTCCTTGTTCATGCTGTTCTTTGTGCCTACAAGCTTTTCTGACTTCTCAACCAATGCCCACCTAAGTCTCTCATTGCAGTCTTCGATGCTCTGAAAGTCACACCCATTGCCTCTAAGATCTTCCTCCCGGGCAATCAACTCTCTCTCTCTCTCTCTCTCTCTCTCTCTCTCTCTCTCTCTCTCTCTCTCTCTCACACACACACACACACACACACACACACACACACACACACACACACTCTCACCATCTCAGACCTCACTTTAGGAAACCCTCTTAGAAATATTGCTGGTATCTGGTATAATTTAAGCAGAACAAAATGATCTGAAGCCTGACAGTGTTCCTGGAAACAGAAGATCCTATTATTGCCAACAGTCTGAAATCTTCAAGTGCTCAGATTTTTCGAGTCACTTTGCCAAACATCTAAAAATGATGCAAGTCTGTGTCCTTTCAAGTTCTTTATGGGAGGGGTTACCTCGGCCCATGTCCAAATGAACGGGAAAATGCCAGCACAACACAGTGAAAAGCATCTGTATTGCTTAGATAGTGAAGGAGAGACCACGTTAATGAAGTTCCACGTATCAATCATCCACACTGACGATTCTACGGTTCTTCCCCAGAACAGCACTGCCGTAAACTTCTCCAGGGTTGGCCTCAACAGGACATGCAGAGCGTCATCAGTTGGTGTCAGGTGGGGACTAGACTCAATCAGGGTGCTCTCCTTGTAAGTTATAAATGTTAATCACTCTGTTGTATACCTGAAACTAATATAATATTGTATGTCAATTGAAATTGAAAAATAAATTACAAAGCCACTATTCTCAAAACTGCCTGGTACTGACACAAGAACAGACATATAGACCAATGGAGAACCCAGAAATCAACCCAAGCCATTATGCTCAATTAACATTTGACAAAGGAGTGAAGAGCATACAATGGAGTCAAGACAGTCTCTTCAATAAATGGTGTTGGAAAAATTTGACAGATACATGCAAAAAAAAAATGAAACTAGATTACCAACTTACACCATACACAAAAACAAACTCAAAATGGATAAAGGACTTAAACAGTAAGACAGGAAACCATAAAAATCTTAGAAGAATCCATAGGCAGCAAAATAGCAGACATATGTCATAGCAATATCTTTACTGATACAGCTCCTAGGACAATGGAAAGTAAGGAGAAAATAAACAAATAGGACTACATCAAAATAAAAAGCTTTTCACAGCAAAAGAAATCATCAGCAAAACAATAAGAAAGCCCACTGCATGGGAGAACATATTTGCCAATGTTATCTCCCATAAGGTTTTAATCTCCAAAATTTATAGGGAACTCATACAACTTAACAAAAGGAAAATAAACAATCCATTCAAAAAATGGGCAAAGGACCTAAATAGACACTTTTTAAAAGAGGACATACAGAGTCCAAGAGACACTATGAAAACATGCTCAAAGTCACTAATCATCCAAGAGATGCAAATCAAAATGTCGTTGAGATACCATGTCACACTTGCCAGAATGGCTATCATCAACAAATCAACAAACAAGTGCTGGTGAGGATGCGGAGAAAAAGGAAGCCTCGTGCACTGCTGGTGGAAATGCAGACTTTGCAGCCACTGTGGAGAACAGTATGGAGTTTCCTCAAAAAAATTAAAAATGGAGCTTTCATTTGACCCAGTAATCCCACTTCTAGGAATATATCCCAAGAAAACAGAAACATCAATCAGAAAGGAGATATGCACCCCTATGTTCATAGCAGCACAATTTACAATAGCTAAGATTGGAAACAGCCTAAATGCCCATCACCAGATGAGTAGATTAGAAAACTGTGGTACATCTACACAATGGAATACTATGCTGCTGTAAAAAAGAAGGAATTCTTACCATTTGCAACAGCATGGATGAAACTGGAGAGCATTATGCTAAGTGAAATAAGCCAGTCAGAGAACAACAAATATCACATGATCTCACTCATTTGTGGAATATAATGAACAACATAAACTGATGAACAAAAATAGAACCAGAGACATAGAAGCATCAAACAGACTGTCCAACCGATGAGGGAAAGTGGGGAGTGAGGGGGTAAGAGATCAACCAAAGGACTGGTATGCATGCATATGAACATAACCAATGGATACAGACAGTAGAGGGGTGAGGGCATGTGCTGGGGGGCGGGGGGTGGGAGCTGCTGGGAGAGTTCAATGAGGGGAAAAGGAAATTCATGTAATACTTTAAACAATAAAGAACTTAAATTAAAATAAGTAAAATAAAATAAGCTTTTAACATAATGATGTTACCTCCTTAGCCCATGCTATTTTGAAATTTGAAAAGCGTCTTTACAAGTGCTCATCCAGTGTAATTGAAAGCAGTATTGTTGAGTTAATTTACTCACTGGGAACAATCTAATTTCCAAGACTTCCTGGGCCTGCCGCATGCGCTGAATGTAACTGACACTTGCACAAATAGCAGCCAAGGGCCTATGACCTACTTGGTGCTGTCTGGACTTCAAAGTTACCCAGAGCTTTGGCATCCACCCCAAAAGTAATTTTCCCAAACAAAGACCAAGGAACTTCCCCCAAATGACTGAACTACAGATGGAAAAATAAATATTGAAAATAAGAAAGGGAAAAAAAAATGTAGTCCCCACCCCCAAAGAGGATTTCTAAAAATTAGTGCCAAATGTTCAGTAAAAACCCAGCAAACAAGAATGTTAGGAAAAGATACAGAAGAGTGTTTATAAGTTTTGTTGAAAGAATGAGAACCCTGAAAAGGCCTTTTGGACAACTACTTTGCCAATATTTCTTGTAGATTTTATCAGTCTGCCTTTAATACACATGAACATTAGTAACGAGATGCAGACCTTAATATTTTTTTTTCCAACTTCTTGTTCTTTGGTGGATGGTGGTGACCTAACAGATAGGAATGGGCGATGCTCAAAGGCAGCTGGAGCCCCCAAGAGGCACCGACAGGAGGCAAAGCTCCAGGGACATCTTGGGTGATCAGCAGTCCACAACACTCATTAATTGCATCATCTGACACTGACACACCTTGTGTTCCTAGAAAGAGGTACACGGCCATAACAAACAACTTAGAAATGGGTATACTTCCTTGAAAATGGATAATAATGAATGCTTTTGAGGTTGCAAAAAAAGGTTGAGCCAATAAAGTGAGGGGCTAAAACTGGAATATTTGTAAACACAGCAATACTGTCTTCCTGATTCTAGTTTAATGCCCCTTAGCTGGTGCCCCCCCATCTTTGCAACCTCAATGAGCAGGGATAAGGTGGGAGTATGTTATTATAGGTGGATGCCATGTGGTGCGAGGAGGAGAATAGAGAAATGACTCACAAACTCCCCGAGGGGAAACTATTTTTAGTTAAAAAGGATCTAGCCCAAATGGGACCATTGAGTCTACTGTTCTTTTTAAAATTTTTTTAGGTACAGAAACCTAGCAATTGGCCTCTGGGCAAAGCTAAAGCTAGCCTCCTAATCACTGTTATTTACTTAAAATTTTCTACAATTCATTCTGTTGAGAGTCAGTTTACTTGCTAGGCTGCCCTGACAGTAGTATTTCACTACTTCTCTGTGCCGCCTGGATGTCAAACAAACTTGACAGTGATCTACAATCCATGCAGAGCCTGAGAACAGCCAGCAACCCTGGGAAATGTCCAGTATTAGAATGGAGATATCTCCCACAGTATTAGTCGGAGATACTTAGGTAAAATTCACTCTCAGGGAAGAAAGGACATCAATCCCTCTTCTAAATATGGGTGTAGATGGAAGAATAAGGGGACGAAGGTACAGAAGCTCTCTCGAGGTGTCTCCAGGTTAAAGGGAAGAATCCCAGAGAGGTTTTGGATATAGAAAGGAGTGAGTTAAGGGCAGCCCAGACAAATTTTATGTTTCCTCACTACTTTGCCAAGGGCAAAATTCACTCTGAATGCCACAACCTCCAGAGGACATGGTACTCTGTAAGCCATGTTCAAGACTCCACTGTGCTCTCTCTCCTGGTTGAGTGGATGACATCATTGACAAGTCATCTTCAATTATGTCAGGAGTTTCAGGGACATGTAGAGATAGCAACAGAATTTAGAAGAGACTAAAAGGTAGCCTCCTGGGATCCACTCCCAGTTTTATCACTGACTCATAGAGTAACTTTATTACTCCCACTAGAGGCCTGGTGCACAAAATTCATGCACGGGGGAGGAGGGAGGTGTCCCTCAGCCCAGCCTGCACCCTCTCCAATCTGGGACATCCTTCTCACAATCCAGGACTGCTGGCTCCCAACTGCTCACCTGCCTGCCTGCCTGATTGCCCCTAACCGCTTCTGCCTGCCAATCTGATCACCCCCTACCCACTCCCCTGCCAGCCTGATCGATGCCTAACTGCTCCTCTGCTGGCCCGATTGCCCCTAACTGCCCTCCCCTGCTGGCCTGGTCACCCCCAACTGCCCTCCCCTGCAGGCCTGGTCACCCCCAACTGCTCTTCCCTGCTGGTCCGGTCACCTCTAACTGCCCTCCCTTGCCAGCCTAGTCACCCCTAACTAAGTTGACTCCCTCCCCTGCTGACCTGGTTACCCCACCCCCAACTGCCCTCCCCTGCTGGCCTGATTGCCCACAATTGCCCTCCCCTGCTGGCCATCTTGTGTTCACATGGGGGCGGCCATCTTGTGTGTTGGAGTGATGGTCAATTTGCATATTACCTCTTTATTAGATAGGATGGTTATTAGGGTGAGTTTATGAAGGTGATACAACACTTGAGATTGGGAGGTCAATCCAGCACCTCTCCTTGCTTAGTATCTAAATTAAATGTAAACTTTCTTAGGATACAAGTAATGAGAAAGGCAGACAGGAAGAATATAAAAACCTAAGAGAAACAAGTTGGAAATTTTTATGAATTTCCCTCTTCAATTTTTAGAATTTATTGAGGTGAAAATTAATTTTATATTATATGACTTTCACTTCAATAAATTTAAAAGTGAACAATTCAGTGATGTTTAGTACATTCACAATGCTGTACAACCACCCCCTCTACCTGGTTCCAAAACATTTCCAATCCTCTAGTAAGTCCTATACCCAGTAAGCAGTCACTCTCAAGTCCCTGGCAACCACCAGTCTTCATTCTGCATCTACGGCATTATCTATTCTGGATATTTTGTGTAAGTGGAATCATAAAATAGTGATTCCATTCTCTGTCTGGCTTCTTTCACTTATCATAATGTTTTTTGAGTTTTGTCCATGTAGTAGCATGTATCACTATTTTACTTCTTTTTATGGCTGAGAAACATTCCATTGTCTGTACATACCACACTGTTTACCCATTCATCTGTTGATGGAAATTTGGGTTGTTTCTCTCTTTGTGCTCCCCTTTGAAAAATTCTATGCCCCCACCCTTTCTCATATACACTGCAGGTGTTAATTACAATATAATATCCTAGAACCCCTATTCCAACCCTGAGCAGTGTTGTTATTTTTCATTTTATGTGTGTGTGATTTCTATATAATTTAAAAATTATCTCTAACACATGTCCAAATAAGGAGCTCAAATTCTCTATTGCAGATCAGAAAACAGATACAGTAGCAATTTTGACAGTGAAAAAAGATACAGTAGCAATCTTTGACAATGAAAACATGATACAATAGCAATCTGACAGTTTTATTGGTAACTGTATCTCAACAACCTGACATTAAAATCCTATGAGCTCTTCTCTCAACATGGAGGGGGAAGGAGGCAAGTGATAGAAGGATTCCATATGCACAGGGTTACATGTTTTCTTGGGACAGAGCATAAGTAGCAAACAGCAGAATCCATTGGTTCTTACGCCTAAAATCAGCATTTATAGTCTACAAGGATGAAATAAAAGAGATCATTAAGGAAGATATCTAGATCACACTAAAGTGACTGAAGGCCAGCAAGATTTGAAACAGTGATTTTCAAAGTGAGTTCCAATGCCTGCCACACCAGCAGCAGGGTCACCTGCAACCTGTTAAAAATGTATATTCTCAGCTCCCATCCCAAACTGACTGAATCAGAAACACTAGGGCCGTGGTCGGCAAACTGCGGCTCGCGAGCCACATGCGGCTCTTTGGCCCCTTGAGTGTGGCTCTTCCACAAAATACCACGGCCTGGGCGAGTCTATTTTGAAGTAGTGGCATTAGAAGAAGTTTGAGTTTAAAACATTTGGCTCTCAAAAGAAATTTCAATCGTTGTACTGTTGATATTTGGCTCTGTTGACTAATGAGTTTGCCGACCACTGCCTAGGGGGTGGAGCCCAGTCAAAACTGTTGTAGCAGTTTCTCCAGGTGATTTGATGCATGCTAACATTTGAGAACACTGATTTAAAATGAGTGGATTGCTCTTGATTTGATACCTGGGTTCTTAAAGTAATGATGGGATATTTATTCAACTGAAGGACATTCTTTTCATCAGGAGTATTTGAAAAGTGAGCCTATAGAACTTGCCAAAATGATTAACTGTGTTGACTTCTTGTTATCTGGGACTAAGAGTGTTTTCATGAGAATTTTTGGGAAAGCAACTGTAATCTACACATTGTGAGAAGGAAAGGAGCCAAATAATTTAATGGGGCTAGAAAGGGCTTTTCAGCTGGGACAGCTGCCATTGGAGGGCTGACCGGCAGTATTTGCATATTAATTATGGCCATTATGTCTCTGTCCAGCATTTGTGGGAAGAGAAAGAAGTTCAGAGGTACATATCCTGAGCCAGAGAACGGGACTTGTTATTGTTCCACGTAAAAAATAAAAATAAAAATAAATTATAGCAGGACTTCGTTTTGGCTTTTGTTTGTTTTCGTTTAATGTATTGGTTTTATTTTTTATTGATATTAAGAGAGAGCAGAAGAGAGAGGGAAAGAGAGAAACATCTATGTGAGAGCATACCATTGATTGGCTGCCTCCTGCATGCCCCCTACTAGGGACTCAGCTACAGCCCAGGCATGTGCCCTGACTGGGAATGGAATCGGCAACCCTTTGGTGCACAGGAAGATGCCCAATCAACTGAGCCACACCAGCCAAGGCAATGTATTGATTTTAAAATATATTTTTATAAGTAACATTTTGGAGAAATTTAGGAAAATATCAAAAAAGGGTAAAGGGCCTCAAATAAATGGTGATGGAAGGAAATTTGACTTTGGGTGATAAACACACAATGCAATATACAGATGATGTATCATAGAATTGTACATTTGAAACCTATATGATTTTATTAACCAATGTCACCCCAATAAATTTAACTTAAAAAAAAAGAAGTACATTTGCATCATTACCAGTACACACATACATGCATATCTGAAACAGAAGTTCCATTAAACAGTACCTCCCCTCCCCTCATGCAATGCATTTTGATGTATTTCTCTTCCATTCAATTCCATTTCGTTATTTTAAAAAGCTGGTCACTGCCAGAACCGGTTTGGCTTAGTGGATAGAGCATCAGCCTGTGGACTGAGGGGTGCCAGGTTCGATTCTGGTCAGGGGCATGTACCTTGATTGTGGGCACATCCCCAGTAGGGGGTGTGCAGGAGGCAGCTGATCGATATTTCTCTCTCATCGATGTTTCTAGCTCTCTATCCCTCTCCCTTCCTCTCTGTAAAAAAATCAATAAAAATATATTTAAAAATAAATAAATAAATAAATAAAAAGCTGGTCACCGCTCAGCCGGTGTGGCTCAGTGGTTGAACATTGACCTATGAACCCAGAGGTCACGGTTGGATTTCAAGTCAGGGGTGCATGCCCGGGTTGCAGGCTCCATCCCCAGTGTGGGGTGTGCAGGAGGCAGCTAATCAATGATTCTCACCATTGATGTTTCTCTCTCTCTCCCTCTGCCTTCCTCTCTGAAAGCAATACAAAATAAATTTAAAAATACAAATAAAAATAAAAATCTGGTCACTCACTAAGTTGCTTCTATTGCCCACTAATTGGTTGTGATTTTCAACTTGAAAAAAACAGGTCTATACTATTATTTTTTTTTCTTTAAACATATTTTTATTGATTTCAGAGAGGAAGGGAGAGGGAGAGAAAGAAACATCGGTGATGAGAGAGAATCATTGATTGGTTGCCTCCTGCACACCCTACACTGGGGATGGATCCTGCAACCCAGGCCTGTGCCCTGACCGGGAATTGAACTGTGACCTCCTGGTTGTAAGTCGACTCCCAACCACTGAGCCATGCTGGCCAGGCTATAATATTCTTTTTAAAACACTGGGAGTTAAGTAGGGTTTTGTGTGCTGGCCTGGGACTCTAACCATCATTAACAACCTTGTCCCACTGCAAACATGTACTCTTATTTTCAAACAACTGGATGAGAATCCAATTTGGGGAACTCATTCTATCAGTAAGCTGGGGACTGCTAAAGTCTAAACCAGGAACATTTTTTTATTAGGAGTTCATTTAGATGAAAACAAGGAAAAGCTGACAGCCTTCCAGAAGTCTTCCTGCAGCAATTCTAGCGAACTCATCTGCTTGGAAACAGCTTATCAGGAAGTAGTCAGCCTTAGCACTTATGCAACTTCTTCTTCCTTTGAAACAGGACTTAGTTTGAATTTCCTAAGGCAGCACGAAGGCAACTCGTTTTCCCCTGAACACATGGATTGGAAGTTAATGTATTTGCTAAAAAATAATCCTGTAGTGGCCTGAAGGGTTTTATGACATCTACCAGGTTTGCTCCTATAGTTCCAGTTCTATCTTAGGCAAGACCTTTTCCATCCTGACCGGTCCTGCTGGAGAGAATGGGTCAGGCAGTTTGGGAAATATTTCCCCATCACCCAAGCTTCTCCAAAGATGCATTTAGGAACTTTCAGAATATCATTAAAAATAACAGAGACTGGCCTTATTTTTAGGTGCTCTGTTAAAAGCCTTTTTACTCTATTTTATGTAAATTTGAACAATAATCTAATCCAATGAACTCTAAACCATATGTGTACCAGTAGTTAAACTCAGGCTTCTTGTAGAGGCCTAGAAATTAATTGTTTTAAGAAATTATTTCAGAAAGCATTGGGTTTGAAAGTACATGAGTGTATCTCACCAATTTTCATCACTTTTAAAGTATATTCTATTATCATTTACTGTTTTCTACCCCTCAAGAATAAAAGCTAGATAGCCTTTCAAGATAGTAACACAGCTAAATGGTGCAGACTCCTGCTTCCGGACCAGCTGATGGATACTCCAGGAGGCTCCAAGCAAAGCCCAAGGCCTTTCCTCAAGGAGTCATATGTCCAAATGTCCCCAAACGATGTTTATCCTATGTCTTCTGTCCTGAGCCCCCTTGTGAGAGGGCAGTAAATGTCCTATACATGACATGGGTGGTATAAAGAAAAGATTTCAGGCATCTGAAACCCCCCTTATTCCATCATCAGCCTGTTAGCCTTTCAGGCTGGGCTCTTGAGCAAGTTTCTTAATCTCTTAGGTAACCTTCAGTTTCCTCATCTACAAAGTGGAAATCAATGTATCCACCCATGATAGGGTCCAAGAGAGATCATTTAGCTGATATGTGAGAAGTACTTATTATAGTGTTGGGCGTGTGGTAAGCTGCTCAAAAAGTACTACTTCTTTTCCTTTCTCTTATTTTTCTAGAGTCTCATTTTAAAAGAAAAAGTCAAAAAAATATACTGTAAGGGCTTCCAGTTCAAGATGGAGCTCTAGGCACTGGTATTTGCTCCCCCTCCCTTGCTCTGCCCCTTTCACCCACTACCCCTGAGACCGCAAGTAATGGCAGTGAAGGAATAACATCATGACTGAGAAGAGAACAGGAGCAGGACAACCAGCGGGCACAGTGGAGGAAAGACCAGCTCTGACTGACTACAGCCTCGCCAGGCTCCAGGACCAGAAAGAGAAACAAGCAGGGAGGAAAACCAAGATGGCGGCATAGGTAAACACCTAAACTTGCTGCCACACACAACCACTTCAAAACTACAAAACGGACATCATCCAAAACCACAGGAAGGCTGGCTAAGTAGAAATTCTACAATTAGAAGGGAAGAGAAAAGCACACTGAGACTCAGAGGAGCCGCGGAAGTAAAGTGCAGCGGTACGGAGGTGTGTGCATGGGAAGGGCTGGCAACTGAGTACGCGGCTGTCTTTTTCAGTCGGGAGGGAGACACAGGCTCCCGACTGCTCTGAACTCCAGTTCCGGGCGAGACTCTGGGGACCAAGAATCGTACGGGGAGAAACTGGACTGTCTGGCTTTGGGCGGAACCCGAGGGTGGCTTTCTCTCAGAGGTGCTTGCATCGATAACCTAGGGACACTGCGACCCAGGGGCCTCTTAGGGCAGGGCTGATGGGAAGCCATTGCTATTTGCTCCGGCCTGAGACCCCACCCCACCCAAGCTGTGCACAGAGGCTTTTGCATATGAATGGCCTGGTCCTCTGAATTCTAAACTTACCTAGCAAGCTGTAGCTGAGTCAGTGAGACCCAGAACATCCAAAAGAAGGCCCAAGGCCCCACAGCAGCTTGCATTGCTTCACAGCTGGGCCTCATCTGGGCACTTCCAAACCCCAAACAAAGAAGAGGAATCTGCAAATCTCGCATAGCTCCTGCTGGGTGGCCTCAGGCAGAGGCTAAATTAGCACCTCCTTGGAGATCCAAGAGCCAGTGTTCCCAGTGGTCAGAGTGGGACCATCCAGATTACAACTCCTCAGATGCATAAGGGACACACTCAGGGAGCAGACTCAGTGAGCACCAAAGCCCCACCTAAGCAAGTCTTGCCTCATAAGGGTGTCTCCAGCACAGAAGGTCTCCCAGTGTGGACACAGCTGATCCTCACAGCCAAATGGCCTGGAAGTCAATTCCTCCCAGTGATACCAACAACAATCAAGGCTTAACTACAACAAGACTGTACACACAGCCCACAAAAGAATGCACCTAGAGTGTCCACCTCAGGTAACTGGGGAGGCTGAGTCACTGGGCCCTATAGGACATCTAGCAAAGCCACTCTATTAACTCAGGAAAGTAGCCAAAATGCAGAGACAAAGAAACAGGTCACAAATGAAAGAAATGGAGGAAAGCAAACTATTGGATATAGAGTTCAAAACCATGGTTATAAGGTTTTTCAAGAATTTTCTAGAAAAGGCCGATAAATTTAGTGAGACCCTCGAGGATATGATAAAGGACCAACTAGAGATTAAGCATACACTGACTGAAATACAGAGATCCAACAGCGGACTAGAGCAGTGGTCGGCAAACTGTGGCTCACGATGTGTTTGCCAACCACTGATCTAGACTCTCAATTCCAATAATTACAGGCTGTTGTTGTTCCTTATGGTTAAGCCCCTATCCCAGTGGTCAGCAAACTCATTAGTCAACAGAGTGGCAAACCACGGCTAGTGAGCCACATGTGGCTTGTGAGCCGCAGTTTGCCGACCACTGGACTAGAGGATTGCAAGAATCAAGTCAAAGATTTGAAATACAAAGAAGCAAAAAAACACCCAACTGGAAAAGCAAAAAGAAAAAAGAATCCAAAAATATCAAGATAGTGTAAGGAGCCTCTGGGACAACTTCAAGCGTACCAACATCTGAATTATTGGGGTGCCAGAAGAAGAGAGAGAGCAAGATACTGAAAACCTATTTGAAGAAATAATGACAGAAAACTTCCCCCACCTGGTGAAAGAAATAGACTTACAAGTCCAGGAAGCACAGAGAACCCCAAACAAAAGGAATCCAAAGAGGACCACACCAAGACACACCATAATTAAAATGCCAACAGCAAAAGACAAAGAGAGAATATTAAAAGCAGCAAGAGAAAAACCGTTAGTTACCTACAAGGGAGTACCCATATGATTGTCAGCTGATTTCTCAACAGAAACTATGCAAGCCAGAAGGGAGTGGTGAGAAATATACAAAGTGATGAATAGCAAGGATCTACAATCAAGATTACTCTACCCGGCAAAGCTATCATTCAGAATTGAAGGTCAGATAAAGAGCATTACAGACAAGAAAAAGCTAAAGGAGTTCATCACGGCCAAACCAGTATTATACGAAATGCTGAAAGGTATTCTTTAAGAAGAAGAAAAAGAAGAAAAAGGTAAAGATAAAAATTATGAACAAATACATATCTATCAACAAGTGAATCTAAAAATCAAGTGAATAAAAAATCTGATCAACAGAATAAACTGGTGAATATAATAGAATCAGGGGCATAGAGAGGGAGTGGACTGACAATCCTCAGGGGGAAAGGGGTGTGGGGGGTGCGGGAAGAGACTGGACAAAAATCATACACCTATGGATGAGGACAGTTGCGGGGAAGGGGGGGCAGGGAGGGAGTAAGGGCATGGGATGGTGTGGGAACCGGGTGTAGGGAAGCTATGGGGGGGGGGGAGGGAGGAAGAGGAACAATTGTAATAATCTGAACAATAAAGATTTATTTTAAAAATAATAAAATAAAATAAAAAAGAAAGGGAAACAAGCAAATTTGAACTTTAAGGAAAGAGCCTCCTCAAAGAAGTCATGACCTTGAACAAGCCCAAAGGGATAATAATCCTAGTACATGGCATAAGAATAGATGATTGGTTTTTCAACTTTAAGAATCCATTCCTGGAAAATTTCAATATAATTACAGAAAAAAATGTTATGTTATCAGCCTTGACTTGAGGTTGTATATACATTAAGAGTGGGTGTTTTGTAGCTAGATTGCCTGGATTTAAATCCCAGCAGCTGAATCTTACCGAGATGACTGTTAAGCCAAGACTAGAGGGAGTGTGATGTGTGCAGACCCAGAGGAATGTATTCCAGGCAGTGGGAACGGCAAGGAAACTGAGGCAGGATAAGCCAGGTGCGTTTGAGGAACAGATCTGTCCCTCAATAGAGGAGAGCAATGGGATATGAGGTCAGAGAGCATGCAGTTGTGGCCATGAAATAATAATAATATCAAAATTCAACAAGGATGAATGAATAAACAATGATTTTGGTAAGTCAAGAAATAGCATAGTATTTAAAAGTGTTCAAATAACTACCAGAAGAAGGAAAGAGAACTGTTCGAAGTGGCTGACTCTAAGAAACTGGCCTGGAGGTAACGGCACACACTATTATTAAGTCTTCCTCACAGCAACAAAAAGCCTATGTGCAAGAAGGAAAAGAGAACATGTGCATTTAATTGTACTTTGATAAAAGGGAAATGAAAATTAAAAACTCTCTAAGTGGAAAAAAATGTATTTGTCTGCCACAAAAGTGATCATAACGAAATTTGCATAATTTTACATCCCTGAAGTAATTCAACAGTAAATATGTCCCAAGTGGACTCTTTACCTTTGAGATTTTGCATTTCCCTGAAAAAGCCTTTCCATGCTCCTGCTCTTTGCTTGGGAAATGGGTTATGCAAATTCATTAACGTTTCTAACCCCATGATTGCCACAGTTTCTGTCCTGAAATACTTGGATTCTCCAGTCTCCCAGAAGCCACAGATTGGAGACAGTGCCGCTGACCAGAAACCCACAAAGAAGGGGATAAAGAGGAGCAACTTAAGAGCGAAAGTCTGAGAAGACAAGTCTTTGGACCCACAATACCTGTGAGACAAGAAGAAGGAAAGCAGTATCTCTGGTTAGCTAGGAGTCACCTTCACACAAACCTGGGACACTCATGAAATCATGAATGCTTCTAGAGGCTGCTTCTCACATGTGTCACTGTCATTCTTTGATAGAATACACAAAAAGTAGGCGAGTTAATATGCTACCAATTAATCAGAAGCTTGCTTTCAAGTTAACTAGGACCTAAGCTAGATTTCCCTTTTTTGATTCAAAACTGAAGAATTACTTGCCCAACAAGCAAGGGAAAGATAAACACACCCTTCAGAGTTGTACTAGTTAACGAAGAACAGATGGAGATATGGTTAGAGAAGGAGAAGTAGGTTGATGCAATGATGTCGTCAATGTTCCAGTTCTTAAGTGGTGGGGTCACAGGAGTTTCTGTTATTATACTTCATCATTTACATATACAATATTTTTTGTATGTGTCAGATATTACTAGTACTTAAAAATACATTTATTGATTTTTAGAAAGAGAGGAAGGGGGAGGGAGAGAGAGAAACATAAATGTGAAAGCAAAACATCGATTGGCTGCCTCCCGCATGCCCCTTACCAGGGATTGAGCCCACAACCCAGGCATGTGCCCTGACAAGGAATTGAACTGGCAACCTTTTGGTGCACAGGACAACACTCAACCAACTGATCTACACCAACCAGGGCACTAATACATTTTTTAAAGAAAAAAGTGTAAGTTGCCTGAGAGATATCTACTGCATTACCTTACAACATCATTCCATTTCTTAATAACACCAAGTTATATATTCCTTTTTTACCCATTTTTCAAATTCTACCACATTTTAGTGCTCCAAGGAATCCTGTGTAGAAGTATAACATCAATTCTAATGTTCCCATAAATAAAATAACCTAAACAAACAAGAAATTCTATGTAGGTTATAAAGGAAGAATGGGGATTACAATCAAAGCCACTCAAGTTCAATACTTGTAGCCTCTAAAACTCTCAAATTTCAGCTGTTAATTTTCATTGTTATAGCCACTTCTTTCCTTATTTCACTTGACCACATCATTGCATTGATTGTGTCAACAGTTATAATGTTCACAGAGAGCCACCATCATTCTATAACTCTAGTTTGGAGAGTGTTATGTACTGTAGTCAGAACCGATCTCACAGAAACAATTATTTCAGACACAAAGAATGCCATAACTCCTTTTCCATGACAATGGTACCTGCTCCCATGCGGAACCCTAGATCCAGGACCTCAGCATGGGCGGCCCCTGGACATCAGTTTACCCAGCTAGAAGAGGTCAACATGGATGATTAGGCTGGCTGACATTTAAAGACATGACTTGAATGTTCAGAGGCTCATCAGTGAAAGAAGTCTTGCTAAGACTAGATGGTGACTTGCACGAATCCTATCTAATAAAAAGGGAATATGTTAATTAATCATCACTCCATCACAAAGATGGCTGCATCCACAGCTGAAGCCAAGGTCCCATAAGGAGCCTTAACAAGCAATCAGCAGGGACCTGAGGCTATGCCCTCCCCCACCCCAGTAGGGCTTGATAGGGGACCTCAGGCCGAGGACCCCGCCCAGTGGGGCTTGACAGAGGACCTCAGGGTGCACCCCCAGTGCTGGGTCGGGGAAACTCTGGCTGCGCCCCCCCACGCCAGCACCAGGCTGGGGAACCTCAGACCACACCCCCAGCCCGGCGGGGCTTGATGGGGTACCTCAGGCTGGCCCCCCACCCCAGCACCAGGCCAGGGGACCTGAGGCTGTGCCCCACTGCCTGGCTGGGCTTGACAGGGGACCTGAGGCCACGACTCCCACCCTGGCGCCAGGCTAGGGGACCTGAGGCCATGCCCCCCCCCCCCCCCGCCCAGCGGGGCTTGATGCGGGACCTCAAGGTGCGCTTCCTGTCCTGGTGCTGGGATAGGGGACCTCAGGCTGCTCCCCCCACCCCAGCGCCAGGCCGGGGGACCTCAGGCCATGCCCCCCCACCAGGTGGGGCTTGACAGGGGACTTCAAGGTGCACCCCCAGTGCTGGGTTGGGGGAACTCTGGCCGTGCCCCCTGCCCAGCAGGGCTTGATGGGGGACCTGAGGCTGCACCCCCCAGCTGATGGGGCTTGACGGGGGATCTGAGGCTGTGTTCCCCTGCCTAGCAGGGCTTGATGGGGGACCTCAGGCCATGCCCCCCACCCAGCAGGGCCTGACAGGGAATCTCAGGCCGTGTCCCCCACCTGGCAGGGCTTGATGGGGGACCTCAAGGCACGCCCCCTGCCCTGGTCTGGGCTGGGGGACCTCAGGCCATGACCCCTGTCCTGGTGTCAGGCCAGGGGACCTGAGGCTACATCCCCTGCCTGGCAGGGCTTGACAAGAATGGGACTGGCCAGGTCTGGATCTAGCCCAATGGGGGTGGGGGCTGGCCGGGTCTGGGTCTAACGCAATTTTGAGGCACATGTGGGTAGGCGGGGACTTGACTCTGGGTCCCATGGTGCGCCCCAGACTCTGACAGGAGGAAGGTTTTCATATACATTTTACTAATTTTCTTTCATCTCTGACACTTCTATTATAGAGAAAGGGCAAATAGCAATATTAAATTATTTCCTCTAATTAATCCCCCTTTAATGTGCATGAATTTCATGCACTGGGCCACTAGTAAGTCTATAATACAATAAAATATGCATTGAAACTCAGGTAGCCACAGTCCTTGTTGTAGGCTGACTCCAAAGTTAGACATCAATTGCTCCCAACCTGAGTCCATTTCTCCCCCTGAATCTGAACTGGCCCTGTAATTTGCCTTAACCTACAGAATACAGTGGGATTCAACTAGTGATAGCTCTGGGCCTAACCCATAGATGTCGGTAGCTTCCGCTTTTATTGTCTCGAAACCTTGAGCCTCCAGAAAAAGAGTCCCAGCTACTCAAGTGGAGAGACTACATGGGAAGAGGGAGGGAGGGAGGGAGGGAAGGAGGGGAAGAGAGAGGGAGAGAGAGAGGGAGGGAGGGAGAGAGAGAGAGAGAGAGAGAGAGAGAGAGAGAGAGAGAGAGAGAGAGAGAGAGAGAATATGTTGGGTCAGGTTCCAGCTTTGAAAGCTACAAGTCCAAAGTCAAGTGTGCGGGCAGGGCTGGAGTCTTCTGGAGGTTCTGAGGGAGCATCTATTCCTTGCTTCTTCCAGCTTCTCGTGGTTTCCAGAAAACCTCGGTGTTCCCCTGGCTCACAGCTACATTGCTCCCATCTGTCTCTGTTGTCACACAGCATCCCCCTGTGTGTGTCTACTTGTCCCCTTCTTTTCTCACAAGGACACCAGTAATTTTGGATTAGTGCCCTCTCTACTCCAGTATGACCTCATCTTAACTAATTACATCTGCAAAGACCGTTTTCCAAAAAACGCCACATTCTGAGGTTCTGGATAGATGTGAATTTGGGGAGATAATATTTAACCCCGTGCAGAAACCATCTGCATGCTCTTACCCAAGTCAAGCCTCCAGACCATGGCAGCTGCCTGGGAGCCTCCAGGAGAGATGAGTGGGACAACCCAAATGACCTTTTCTGCTGCCTGCCCAAATTGCAAAATCAAAGCCAAATGAAACGTTGTTTTTTAAGCCACTAAATTTTGAGATGGTTTGTTAATGGTAGAGGTAACCAGAACAGTCCTTTTGAAACCTTAGAGGCAATTCAACTAATCGATGTGAATTACTAATAAAATGCTGTTAACATATAAATAAAATGACGAGTAAAGAGACGAAAACATTGAGGTTTTTGGAAAAAGCTATTGTAACTTTCATGAGATGTTCCACACATGATTTCATTACATTGTTTTGCTTCACCCAAAGGTTTCTGAGAGGTGACTTCCTGTTTAAAATGAGAAGGAAAAAGGGGGAGGTGTTCTATGCCTCAAAATGACCATGAATTGCTGAATAACATGGATAGAATGTGAAATGCTCTGAACCAGAGAAGAGAGTTTTGTTTCTTGTGAAGGACAGTGGGTTTTATTATATTTGAAGGGACTTGATTGCTATAGCTGGCATTCTGGTCATAAAGATTAGAAGGTGAACAGACAAAGGTGTGAAAAAAAAAAAGAGATCTGACCCTGACCAGGTGCTCAATAATTCAGCTCTCATCTCAACAAGTTCAAGTCTCCATCTTCTGGAAGCTTTGCATCATTCCAGATGAAGAAAGAGATGCTGCCAATTTTCCATAACAACCACCAAAATCTATGCAGGATGAGAAACACCAAGTGTTAGTCCTTTGTGACCCCAGAAGCATCAAGGTCTGTTATAAAACTGTGGAGTAAGAGGCTATAACTCAAGGGAAAAAAATCCTCCAAAATGGATGGTGACTATATCCACTGGGAAAATAATTACAAATCTTCATACAGAGACAAGGACAGATTAGACTTAAATTTAGGTAAAAAGATAGGGGTCCTTCCTGGAGCTATTATGCAAAGAGAAATAAGCCAGTTAGACAAAGACAAATATCACATGATCTCACTTATAAGTAGAATCTAAAGAACAAAATAAACTGATGAACAAAATAGGTCTAGAGCTATGGATACATGGAACAGAATAACAGACCTTAGTCGGGGAGGAGGGTTGGGGAGTTAGGGGAAGTATAGGAAGAGATTAACCCAAGAACATATATGCATATATGCATAACCCATGGACACAGACAATAGCTTGGGGAAGGCCTGGGGTGAGGCAGGGGTAGGTGGAGGGGGACAAAAAGGGAGAAAATGGGAGACATCTGTAATACTGTCAACAATAAAATAAAATCCTATATAATAAAACCCTAATATGTAAATGGACCGAACAGTGGAATGACTGGTCACTATGAACTGACCACCAGGGGGCAGACGCTCAATGCAGGAGCTGCCCCTGGTGGTCAGTGCACTCCCACAGGGGGAGTGCTGCTCAGCCAGAAGCCGAGCTCACAGCTGGCGAGTGCAGCAGCGCAGCACTAAGGAGCAATGAGCTAAGCAGTAGGGAGCAGCAAGCAGATGGACGGTAAGGAGCGAGGGGTCCTGGACCATGAGAGGGATGTCCCGGACTGCGAGAGGACACAGACCGGGCTGAGGGAACCCCCTACCCCCAGTGCATGAATTTCATGCACCGGGCCTCTAGTTATAAAATAAAAAGATAGGGGTCCTTCCCACTCAGCAACTCTGAGCATTAGAAAGCTCCCTGAGCCATTTGGCATTTCAAGTTTCTCATTCAGAAAAGGGGGAAAACAATAACCTACTTTTTTTCAGAAGGTCATTGTGGAAAACATGAAAGTTTAAATGTGAAATCACTTTGAACACTTCAAAAATACATCTCAGAGGGAAGACAGGGGAGGGTGGGTGGGAAGAGATCAACCAAAGAACTTATATGCCTATATGCATAACTCATGGACACAGACAATAGGGTGGTGAAGGCCTGGGGCAGGAATGGGCTAGAAGGGGTCAATGGAGGAAAACAGGGGACAACAATAAAGATTAAGAAAAAATACATAACAAAGACGAGGTTTTGTCATTACTCTTCAACATATATTTAAGCACATTCATGGGGAAAATATTTCCTGGAGTGCCAATGTCAGACAGATACGGCTGATGAAAAGCAATTGCCAAAGAGACATGTGGAACAGTGGTGGTGATGGCAACCACAACTCATGCTTCCACTTCCCACTTTCAGCTCTGTCCAGGAATCCTAGGACTTACTTTACAAGGCACTTCCTCTATTCCTACTCTCATGGATTTACAACAATGATACTTACTTGCCATACGTGAGCTTCCAGTTTAAGTCCTCCAGGAAAATCATCCTCCTGGAATCTCCCCACCAGGTTCACCTGTCACCTCCTACTTACTGTCAAGCCAAACACAGACCATTGCCAAGATGAGGCTGGTGTCGGAGCGCGTGTTTTCTCTTTAAGGTCTGTTACCAGCCAATTTGGCATCTTACAAGATGATGAGAAGAGAAAAAACTGAATCTATTGTTGTACATGACCATAAAGTCTCTTGATGTTTGGATTTCTAAGCCAATCTAAAAGAAACTAATGAAGTACTGCTAACTATGAGTGAGACAACTTGCAAAATTTATGTCATACTTTCTAATATTGACAATATTATTTCCCCATTTATAAATATAATAGTTGAACATCAAGCCTTCAGTAATTTGCAGTAGAGCCAGAACATGTACCTGGGTGGTTTGACTCCAGAAGTCAAGCTCTTGCTATTACACAGCACCTTGCCTGGAACCTTTATATAAGAAGTGTAGAATTGATGGTGAAGTTTACATGTTCCTTCCAAACCTGGCTTGTTGGCAGCTATTCTACCACCTGGGTGAGCACACAAGCTGTGGCTTTTCTGTTCTTTTGGTGTAAATTTAGTCATCCAGGTTTTCCTTCTTTTGCCTGTGATATATATGAGTTATTTCCTCTCCCCTCCCCCTTTTTAGGTAACAAAATTCATACTATTAGTCCTTCTCTATTCAATCTAATGATTTCTTCAGTGATGGTTACAATGAAAGTCCAAATTCCTAAGTATGACATTTAAGACTCTCCATGAGTGATCCTCTCCTAATTCCTGTCTCATCTCCCCTCATCTCTCCTCATTTGCTTGAAGCACTAGGCAAACAATATTCAGATCACAACCTGTGGGTCCTATGTCTTTCCTTACAATGATTTCTATGCAGAATAATGTTCCCATCTAGGATTAATTCTTGTCACTATTTCAAAAAATTGCTCATAGACATTAAACAGTTACCTGGAATAAAAACTTCCTAGGCCAATCAAAACTTTAAGCTGCTTGGCTTTGGGCCAAAAATGCTAACTCAATACAAGAATACTGATCATCTTGCTTGATTATCAGTTCTGATTACCAGTAATGCACAGCTTTTCCCATCAAATTGAGAAGGAAAGTAAGTCTTGGTAAACTCAAATTTATTTATAATGATACAAATCTTTTTGAAAACAACATGGGATGGGGGAGGGGATAGATCATAAAAGTGCCCCTTGGTGATAGAAAGCTTAGGAACCAACTGACCCACTGCTGTCTTTATTTTAGCTCACTCTTTCCTATTGAAATCCTTCATGTTTTTGACAACTCATAAAAGCTTCTTCCTCCATGAATTCTTCCCCTATATTATCAGAGAGAGGTAATCTCTCCTTGCTTTTGATCCTCTGGCATGGAGTATATAGTATACTGTTCTTACTTACTTTTGTATTTTCTTGGCTCTAAAACGCTATCCTATCTAATAAAAGAGTAATATGCAACTTAACCATCACTCCGCGACAAAATGGCAGCACCCATAGCAGAGGCTAGTGGCATCTCCCAGGCAACTAGAGCCCAGCATCTGCTCCTTGGTCGTGGAGGGAGGGAAGGGGCCTCTGGGGACACAAGCCCAGTGTCCCTACCCCAGCCACGTGGGGGAGGGGAGGACCCAGAAAAATGGATCTTTCCAGTTCCTGATGCTGACTGAGCTCTATGGGTGCCGGTGTCCTCCACTTGCAGCCCCCAGTCGCAGAATGGAAGCCCCTTGCCCCCAGTGTGGACGCAGCCAAAGTGGCGCTGCAGGGCGGGGGGGGGGGGGAGGGAAGGAGTGTCTGGTGGGCATGCTACAGACATCAAATCATTGCTGCCATGGCCGCCACCCCCTTCCCCACACACACTTGCAAGTAGTATGATCCAAGGGGGTGATTCCTTAGGCACGACTCCCACGGCAGCTGATGTGCACCAAGCTGGGTGGGAAAGCCGGACCTGAGAGCCCAAACCCCCAAGTACCCAAGCTGCTGGGCATCATGGGCCGGGGCCCTGAGGAGGCCCCAGGACAAGCATCTTCCCAGAGGCTGCGCGGAAGGAGAGGAGAGGAGCCTCTGGCTAGAGGCCGGGCTGAGGGACAGCCCCCCTCCCCCCGCGCCTGCACCCCCGTGCATGAATTTCATGCACCGGGCCTCTAGTTAATTATAATCTGCCGCATTATTCTATATACCACAAAGGAAGAAAAAACACTACCAACTAAATTATGGCATACCATCTTGATTTCAATATGTGAAAAAGTAAAAAGAAAACGTGTTACAATTTGATGAACATAGTATTATCAGTAGTTTGCATTTCATTTCCCTGGTTAGAATATTAAGAGGGAGCTACTACGCCTTGTTCATTTCTATTTCCCTGGGACCTTGTCCTATGCCTTACATGTGGCATATATTTAATCTGTGTTTGTTACATGAAATTGTTAGCTTTGAATTGTCCTAAAAGACTCCCAAAGCTGGGTGACAATAAGGCTCTTAGTGAAAATAGTCTGTTTCTGCCTTTTGCATGCATTTATAGATCAGTCTAGTCTAAATTCAACAATGAAGAAAGCATGTGATCCTAACAGCCTCCTTGCCTACATGTCATTTAAAAGTAAACATCTTCGCTAAAATATTATTTGTTAGACTCCAGCAAGCCTTTTATTCAGATAACCTGGGGTGCTATACAGAGAATTTCATATTTGCAAACCTTGAGCCATTTACTTTTGAAAATTAGGCCCAGGAAGGAAGAGCATAGGGGAGTTAGGGAGAGAAAGAAAAGTCTGTTCAAAGCTGACATCTATTGTCTTTATCCCTGGAAGATGCCATATTCTTAATGAAACAATGACTGGATAGGTGGATGATGTAGCAGTCAGTTATTGCTATATCAATGCTCATAACAAATTACAGCAACACCTCAGTGCCATATAACAATACGTGATTATTTGGTTCATATGGGTTGGCTGGGTGTTCTGCTCGCCTGGGCTGGACTTACCTATGTATCTGGGAGGCAGCTGGGAGTTGGCAGGTCTAGGCTGGGCTCAGCCGGGGCAGCTTAGACTACAGTGGCTCTGCTCCACGTGCCCTCATCCTCTTCCTGGGACCAGAAACACACCAGGCTCCTCAGGACCTAGGCTCAGGACTACACACTGCCACTTTCCTGGAGTCTACTGGCCAGAGCAAGTAATATATGCAAATTAGAGTCAAGAGACAGGGGAATATACCCTCCCTCTTTCAAAGAAGACTTGCAAAGTCACATGGCAAATGGCTAGTTACAGGATGGGGTGAGGAAAGAGTCAATAATGCGATTCTATCTGTATACCTGGTAGTCATAATGGCGTCCTACACATAAATACTGATTTAGAGTTTACAAAGTATGCTCACAAATATTTTCTCATTTGATTTCACACCAGACCTAAAGGGCAGAGCAAATATAATTAATCCTTACTTTACTGATGAAAAAGAGGGAAACTCGGAGAACTTAAGTGACTTGTTCAAGATATATAATGTTAAGTGATTGAGGTAGAATTCAATCAGAATGATCAAGTATATTAAATGTACTATTGAGTGATGCAGCTAGAACTCAAAGCCACACAATAGTTCTTTGTGGAACTACAGTAGGCACCTGGTTGGAGTGTTTTTGGAAAAGGGCTAGGTCAATTCAGAGAAACAACAACATTAGGCTTTATCTTCAGGAACAACCAACCACACCCAAGATTTCTGGGAAGTATGATCTGGCTGGTTTCTACTCGACATACATAAATGAGAATTGCTGCTTGTTTTTATGTAAACACATTAGTTTATGAAGAGATTGGGCTAAGAGTATGAAGAAGGATGAGAACCCAAATTGGTGGCGGCACTGAGAAGCCACCAGCATCACACACTGATGAATGGCTTATGGGTTTTCTGTCGCCAACTGATTGAAAAAAACTAACAAACTGGTTTGGGGTGATGAACTGTAACATGTTGGAAGTAATTGGTTTAGTAAGGAAAAGGGTGTTAATTTAGAAATATCAATACTGCTACCCTCTTGGGGGATTAGAAAGACACAGAACAACATCAGAGCTGCCCATGACCTGACAGTTCATTGTTTCATTTATCACCACAGATGCCTCACAGCCATGCCACTCGGAACAAGGGGGCTTTTGTGTTTCTGCCAGAGAACACTGGACCTTGCTACCCACTCACTGCTGTTTATATACAGAGGAAGAAAGCATGAGTCAAGGTCACCTGATGAAGTAAAGGGTGGGGGTAGAAAACAGGAACCTAATGGAAGCTCCCAGTGACTTTCCAATAACCCAATAATATTTAGTCAGCTTTGCCTTCAGTGGAAACCTTCCCTGAGGCTTCCCCACCCACTCCCACCCACGGTTATTGCTACACTGTTCTTTTGTTGGTTTATGTCAATTGCAATTAATTATTTATTCATGTGACTACAATGCATGCCACATCTTACCTAGACTATAAACCTTAGGAGGGGAAATCAGTGACATTCTGGTTCATCTTCCATTCCCTTGGACCTAGAGCAGTGCTTGCCACGTAATAATCACTCATTGGTCAAATGAGAGATTGATTCCCCTGAACCAATTTTTACCACATGTACCTCCCTCCAGCACATTTTCTGTGACCCTGAATGGAGTGGTAGAGGAGAAAGCCTAGGGGGAACATGCTCTTGATTAACTGTCCATCCCCCCTTCCAACACTTCTTCTTGACAGTAAAACTAAAACCCTTAGCATAATCGATAAGGCACTGGGTGGTCATGCCCCTTACTATCTCTCTTTCCTATCTCTTGACTTCTCACCACCAAGCTCCAGAGGCACTGCCCTTCGTTCTCTTCTTTTGTATTGAATATATTGCAACCCTGTCTACCTGGGGCACTTGCACGCATCACCCCTTCAGCCCTGAACTGTCCATGCATCTCCGTGTCCCCTCTTAAATGACTCATCTTCCAGAGGCAAGTCAATCATCACCTCACGGAAGCCTTTCCTGATTCCCCAGACTAAGTCAGGCATCTACCCATCACAGAATCATGGACCGCTGCTCTCCTTGGTAGCACAAACCACAGCTGTTATTTTTCATTTGTTTGCATGATGATTTAATTACTATGTTCCCCTTGGACTGTACAGTTCATGAGGGAGGAACTGAAATGATTTTTTTAATACATTTTTTATTGATTTTTTTACAGAGAGGAAGGGAGAGAGATAGAGAGTTAGAAACATCGATGAGAGGATGAGAGAGAAAGATCGATCAGCTGCCTCCTGCACGCCCCCCACTGGGGATGTGCCCGAAACCCAGGTACATGCCCTTGACTGGAATCGAACCTGGGACCTTTCAGTCTTCAGGCTGACGCTCTATCCACTGAGCCAAACCGGCTTCAGCCTGAAATGATTTTTGCTTACCACCTAATATGCAGGGTTTTTGCTCACCATTGAACACCCAGTGCTTAGCACTGTGCTTGGCACTTGGTCAGAACTAAATAAATAGTATTAAGTGGGTTAGTTAGTCAATAAAAGACACACACACACACGTCTTTCCTTTCTTCCTTAGGGATGAGAACTTAGAGGCAATAGATCTGGTTCTAAGAATAACTTCCTATTGGTTATACCAATACATTTGAATTCAAGTGACCTAGGTTTTAGCCAAGAAACAAGTCCCTACCAACTGCCCATAGTTTCTTGGCTAATACATGGCAAGAATTTTAATTCAGCCATCCAGTGTGGTTCAGTGGTTGAGCATCAACATGTGAACCAGGAGGTCATGGTTCAATTCCTGGTCAGGGCACTTGCCCAAGTGGCCTGCTTGATTCTCAATCGGGGGTGTGCAGGAAGCAGGAGATCCATGATTCTTTCTCATCATTGATGTTTCTCTCTCCCCCTCTCCCTTCCTCTCTTAAATCAAACCAGGTTTCTTTTAAAAAACAAAAAGGATTTTAATTCACCACAGGGTACCCCTAAGGGATCTTTTGATTTAAAAAAAGAAGATACAGCAATATCTTTTCTCCTTAGTGATAGCTTCAAGGTATCACTTCTTATATCCAAGCCAATCATTAGTGAGCCCTCTCTTTTTAACTCAGACATTTATTACAGTTTATCACTTGTATTTTAAACACTCACCCACACCTTCCCCCTACATATGGCCACAGCTTGTTTGCAAAGGCTGCTGATCATGCTTTCAAACAAAACTGTTCCCATATGCCTGTGATTCATTTCTGCTTTCCTGCCTTGCTTCATTTGTTTTAGAATTGGAGTTTAATTCTGAAGTGGTTGCTGTGACAGGAAGTGACTGGGGAGAGGAAGAATTAGAAGAGAGGAACCACAGAGCCGGGGGATGAATGAGATGGATGTACTTAATTAAACCCACAGCTGGGGTCAAAGACCGTTAGATTGGAAATGCCCTTTAAAGAAATATCAAGTTCCCACTGGATCCCTTCCTTCCGTTTTAAAGTAGGGGGACGGGGAAACCCAGAGATGGAGAGAAGGCCTCCCTTTCTGGAATGCGCAAGAGTCCCATCACAACTGAAGCCAACATTTGGTTCGGTGGCTCACCAGAGTGACATTTGGAAAAGGGGGAGCATCCTGTCTCCAGAGAATATGAATGAAATCAAGGAATGAGTTCAGTGATTGCTTATTACAATTCAGTGCATGACCTTTTAATGGAGTAAATGTTTGTACATATAAAACTAACTTGGGATGCTGGGTTCATTTATTCTTCAGCAAATATTCTTCAGCATCCATTATGTGCCATAGCCCTTTCTAGCCACTGGAGACACAACAGTGAAAAAAACCTCAGCTATTCCTGTCCTCACAGGACAGGCTAAACAATTGAACAGCTAAGCAAGAAAATATATGTCAAAAATTAATGTGCACCAAGGAGGAAGTAGGAAGTGTTGCAGAATTTACCAGGCGACCGGAAAATACACGAGTACCCGGAGATTCAGGAAAAACCCTTTATTTAAAGCAGCACTGCTGGCTCAGGGGATTGGAAGATCCAAAGCCTGAACAACTTATACAATGAGATTACTCCTTATATATATTTCTAAATTCTTTGTTTCCTTACTTGCGGGCTTTTGCAGCCCTACCTAAGTTAGTTAGAATGGGGAAGTAAGATTACAGCTAAAGGCCTGGCCTGGGCGACAGAGGACTAGGACATACAAGTGAGTGAGGTTGGAGGGTTGGTATTTTGAGAAGTGGTCAAAGAAGGTCTCATCTGTCAGGTGAAGGAATAAGCCATGTGGCTATGGGAGGGAGGGGAGAGCAATGCAAGCAGATGGAATAGCAAGTGCAAGGTCCTGAGACAGGACATAGCTAGTATGCTTAAGGAACATCAAGGAAGCTACTGTTACTACAGTGGCATGTTGGAGGTAAAGTCAGACAAGTAAAAAGGTGCCAAATGAAGTAGGTTCTGTAGTCTGAGAATGGTGGGTGTTACTCTATATGAGATGGGAACCACCTGAAGAGTTTTTGAAAAAGAAGTAATGTGATTTGACTTATATTTTTAAAACACTGGCTGCAGTGTTGAGACAAGATCTCAGGGAGTGGGGCAAGGCCAGACGCAGAGAGACCAATTAGACAGGAAGCTATTGCTTCAATCCAGGCAAGAGACGAGGGGGCTCTGAAGCAGGGTTACTGTAGAGGAAATGTTAAACATTGTATTGGTTTCCAGGGGCTGCTGTTAACAAATCACCACAAACTTGGTGCTGAAAGTGTTATCGGTGGGGAGTCCTCTGAGTCCCTACCTGTTGCTGGTAGAAGAGGGCCTCTTGAGGTGCCACAGAAATAGGCCCCCAGGGGAGGAAGAGGAATCATGGAAAGCCTATTGATGAGGCAACATTAAGGGGTTTCCCTTCCAAGGTGCCATCTCCCTCTATCCACCACTGAAAAAGTCCCTTTTGTCTTCAGCAGGGCTGGGATTAGAGCCACTGCCCAGAGTTTCCGCTCCATGTTTGCACATTCAGTCCAGCATCTGGCTAATCTGGCTAGCTCAGTTTGTGTTCCCAGCTGTAGTCCATTGAGTGTGGGGTTCTGCAGGACGATGTGCCTGTTTAAGGCCATGTGGCTGTGGAGGTGCACAGTAAGTGCAGGTAAGTGAGCAGAAGAGGAGGGGGGAGGAGGGGGAGGAAGAGAAAGAGAGAGAGAAAGGGAATTCTTTGTCTCTGGGGATTTTAACTAGGAGCATAACCAATTAAGCCTTCGGGATTTTTTGGGCTTGCAGTGGCCCTGTCTCCCTCCTTACCTGCAGCCTATGATCTTTGTTCCCCAGGCTAGACTGATAGGCAAGCACCTTCCCTACATCACTGCGATGTGCCCATCTTCCCCTTTGTTGGAACCCTCCCCCCAGTAAAACAAAAGGTCTGAGCAGTCAATGTGAACAAGACTCAGGGTGATCAATTCTACAGAAGGTACACATTTAAGCAATCTGAGCCCTCCTTGAATTTCAGAAGCAGGTGAAAATTTTCATGCCTCATTACTACAGACTGTATGGCTCCAAGAACTAACCAATGACTTTATATGGTACCGGCACAAGAGCAGAGAGAAACAACCAAACCTTTCCAGTTGGAGAGGAATCTACTTTTAAAATGTCTATTATTACTTCAAAACGTACCCAATGTACTCTCCTCACACAGAGAATCCCAATAGCCTCCATCGCTCTGGGTCTGTTACTGCCACTGTCCAAAGACATTCCAGAAGGAATTTGCTTTGGAGACTTGACAGGCCCATCAGAAGTTGCCAGAGAAGTAAGAAGGAGGCGACACCCTTGTCATCACAGACCAGTGTGGAGCCATAACTACTGCAAATGTGCAGACACATTTGGCCTGAGAAGGATTTTCCCCGAGGGATGAGGAATGAGCTTTTAAAGAGACAGTAAGGTCGTAGTTACTTTTATTTAAATGCACTTTCCCCCCAACAGCACATATTACATTTCCAATAGCATCACTTAGTCTGTGCTCCCCAGGCTGTTGGTCCCACGAGTCTACAATCAACAGGGATCCTGCTGAATGGCTGGGAGAGCCACTTCCAATTCTTGCCCCGTTTCTACTAATGACAAAGATGGCGATGACAATACCTGACAAGGTGCCACCTGCCTTTATGGACCTGGTCCTCCTGAGGTGTCTGTCTGCCAATGTGACAGCAGAGATTCAAAGTAGCATCAATACAACAAAGGGATTCCACGGAATTGATTCTCCTTCTAAGGTGTTGCAAGTCTGAAAGCATAAATCAAACCATCCTTGGGCAGGCTTAGACCATCTGCTCTAAAAAGAAACAGAAGAAATGAAAGGACTTTACAAATATTTTAGTTAAAGGAAATGCAATTATTTAGGTTAGTAGCAGGCAAAAAATAGCCTTGACAAAGCTTTAGGAATTTTCTGCTTAAAAGTTTCAGAACAAGTTTATACTCTTCCTTGGCTATATCATGATTCTAATTATTCAAACTGAAAAGCATTGTGCAATAAAGGATAAGAATTCCGAGCCATTTTGACAATGGTCTATATCAGTGGTCGGCAAACTGTGGCTCACAAGCCACATGCGGCTCTTTGGCCCCTTGAGTGTGGCTCTTCCACAAAATACCACGGCCTTGGCAAGTCTATTTTGAAGAAGTGGCATTAGAAGAAGTTTGAGTTTAAAAAATTTGGCTCTCAAAAGAAATTTCAATTGTCGTACTGTTGATATTTGGCTCTGTTGACTAATGATTTTGCTGACCACTGGATATGAAAACCTACGAAGTCACTGGAGTTTCCAAAGTAAGTGATGCCACTGTTCCTTTTAGACTGATTCTGTTTTCTTAGCTCCTTAGAATATGGAGCGAACAAGGCCAAGGTTTGGGGTTTGCTTCCCAAGTAAGGAAGTTAACCTCGGAAGGAGAAAGGAGAATGCATCATCTTCATTGATAGCAGCATACCCCATTCCCCCAAAAGCAAGTCAATGTGCCTGTCTTTGGGATCAGGAGATAAGCGCCATGGTCTCTCCATGTGCAAACAGCACCAACATACAACTCTAGATGGTCAACAGAGGCAAAGGCCACGGGGAGGTCAAGCACCACAAAGAGACAGCCACTGGTGAGGCCACGTGGGGCTGCTGGCGACCTTGCTAAGATCACTTCCATGAGCTTTCTATACGTCTTCCTCCCGTGCAGTCACACACTTTTGATTGGGACAGGAAGCAGCACTGGAGGAAGGAGAGGAACATCCACTCTTCTGTTGGCTTTTGACCATTTTTCATTTTTTTCTGACCCTTTTGGGTAAACTTGTCCAGGGAACCCATTGGATCTCCCTCTCTCTTCTCATGCTCTCACTAACTCCTCTGTCCACCTGTTGAGCCTGAGGAGAGGGTGATTGTAAAGCCAGGGTGGGATCTCTAATCATTGTAGGTCCCTTAATCCAACCTCAGAGGGGACACACAAGGGCTCAGTGAAGGGAGCTACAGAAAGAGGGAGGGAGGGAAGGATGGTAAATGCATGAAAGGAAGTGACTTTTCTTGAAGGAAAATGCATTGACAGCCAGTTGAACTGGCTCAATCTGCAAAAGTTGAATTTGATGAGGTGGGGAATGGGGTGTTGGTACTGGTGACTGCTGCACCTCAAGATATTTTCAAGAGCAAGGCCAGAGCTTCAAATTGCCAGTCACAAAAGCTGGGGGCTGGGGTAGGGGAGGAACAACCAGAAATGGGGAGGGCACAGTCCTTTGCAGGAAAAGGCACTGACCGGCCTTTAGTTAAAGAGCTGATGCAGTGACAGGCGTCTAACTGTTCACTGCACTGGGCCGAACACCTGAAGCCAGCTCTGTCTCCAAGTCAGCAGCCTCCTGGAGGAGCAGGTCCACCGGATAAATGAAGGGGACCAGGAACCAATCACACAAGCTCTCAAATGCGGAGACCCAGGGGATGGCTAACAGGCCCTCACCTCATTTTTCTTCCATCTCAGGCCCCCATGAGTTTGATCAGCCTCCGAGTTCCTGGAAGCATTAGGATAGCAGCTGCCGCCAGCAGACTGACATAAGATCTTATAAAGCAGAATGTCAGTTAACATTATACAAGACTCACAGCTTAACAAAGGAAGGCTTCACTCCAGGCCCAGGGAATGTTCCTGTGAGAGTGCCAGGCCCTGTCACGGGCCTGCGGTGGCATGTCTGTCTAATCTATGCCAAGTCTGGATCAACACTGGGAGGACTCGTGTGCAGGGCTGCTGTGGGAAAGTTCCTCCGAATGAGGCCAGGGATGTTGCAGCACTGGGGAGGGTGGCTCTTCTCAATCAAGCCCCTCAGAGCAACATTAAAGGACAATCAGACTTAACACAAGTTTTCAACTTTCTCACTTCAAGTCCTGACATGTAGATACCAAAAATACTGAAGGGAAAATAGTAAGGACCACTTTGCTACTTCCAGGAAAATATGGCAAGAATGTTCCAGAAAAGCCAAATCATCAGCAATGGAGACAATGAAAGTAATTAACTACCTTCAGTTTTATGTGCAAATATTTTGATATTCACAGAACAGGGTGAATTGAACTAGGGTACTCAAATTCGTGACCTGGTAATGATGAGCTAGTCATGCCATCAGAACATAGCCAATGATTCTGAACATCCATCTCCCCAAATGCGTGCTTCCTAGAACCGTCATAAGACATTATTGGTCCTGGTCAGGCAGCTCAGTTGGTTAGAGCGTGTCCCAATACACCAAAGTTTTGGGTTTGAGCCTGGTCAGGGCACATATAAGAAGCAACTGATAAAAGCATAGATAAGTGGGACAACAAATCAATGCTTTGTTTCTCTCTCTCTCTCTCTCTCTCTCTCAAAAAACCAATTAAAAAAATAGGACTGCTCAAGAAACTATCACAAATTGGGTGGCTTAAAACAATGGAAATGTACCCTCTCACAGCCCCAGGCCAGAAGTCCCAGGTCAAGGAATTGGCTGAAGGAATTGGCTGGGCTGTGTTCCCTCCGAAGGCTCGAAGGGAGGATGCTTCCTCTGCATCCAGCTTCTGGTGGCTCCATGTTCCTTGGCTTGTGGCAGCATCACTCCCATCTCTGCCTTCATCATCACATGGCCGTTTCTGCATCTGTATATTCTCCTCTTCTCTCTCTCATTAGGACACTTGTCATTGGATTTAAGGCCCATCTGGGTAACCCAGGACAATCTCATCTCAAGGCCCTTAATTATATATGCAATGACTTTTTTTCCAAATAAAGTCACATTCACAGGTTCTGGGGTTAGAATGTGGACCTGTCTTTTTGGGAGTGTACCATTCAAGCCACTATACTAAGTGTACTGGGCATCTAGGTCTTTAAAAAACCGTCCAAGTGCGTAAAAACAGACAGCCAATATTCAGTTCCTTTTAAAAGGAAGGAAACACTTCTCCTTTTGCTTTATGTGCCATTTGGAAGACAGCTGACATTATGCCTCAAAATGAAAGTTAAGGATCTGGTGCCAGAGTGCCCCATGCCATTTGTATACACATAGGCAACTTCAAAAGTATATTTTCCTAGTTATACCATTTACATTTGGTTACCTGCACACAACTGAAAAAGTCTAGTTTTCACATCAGCTGCTTAGGCACAGTGACTACATTTTCAGAAGCAAAAATCCACAAATGCTCTTGTGCTGATTCCAGAATCAAATGTTAGGGGTAAACAATCAATTTTTTTTTTTAAGCCTCCTACTAGTGGTGGGAATCTTGGGCAAGTTATTTATAATTACCCTGTGTTTCAGTTTTCCCATCTGTAAAATGGAATAATCTCCTTCACAGGTTACAGGGATTAAATAGGTTAGTATTTATAAAGCAGTTAGAACAATGCCTGGCACAAATTCTAACAGGGCTGCTGAGGATGTACTGAAGGTTCCCACAGGAACAACCAGATGAGAACAGGCATAATTTAGAGAGAGGCAGGGAAACTTGCTAGTACATTTTAAAGTTTTCCCACATTAAGGATAAAAATGAAAAGTTTTCCAGCTCTCAGGAAAACAAGATTCAATTAAGCACACAACAGCCTTTTTAAAAAACAGTACGACTAACTGGGGATTTAAGTGCAAAATAAGTATCTGGGGACATTTCTGAAGTGTTTACCAGTTGGAAGGGAGACTTTGAGGTAGGATCTGTGGTCAAGCAAGTGGGCATTTTTGGCATCCTGCTATCTCAATGCATACACCAAGTTAAATCCCTAAGTACTACCATAAATACACCTGTTTAACTTTGACTCAGTGTTTCTCAAATATATTTGATCAGAGAACCCTTTTTATCATGTCATCTATTTGGTAAGTTATTGACAGGCTGCAGTTACCTTCCTAAGTCCTTAGGGTGTCCTCCAAGATTTAGTCTCAGTGCATGGAACACAGCCTGGCTTTTTTGTGGTTCAATATTTTCCTAACTGGATACACCCACTTAATTCTTACAGCAATTCCTAATTTAAAGAGTGTTATTCAGCAAATGTGTAAGTCTTGATTTGGAAATCTGTATAGTCAAAATGAAAATGTAAATGCCTTAAACAGAAATACATTTTACTTATCTCTTCTTTATTTTTCTTTTATTTAATACAAAAATAAGCATTTCAAAAACACTTTAAGATATTGATAAACTGAGCAACAGAAAAGGCCCATCTGACAAACTCAGGGGATTCTGAGGGGTCCAGACAGTGCAGCAAGGCAAGCCCGCTGCTGCAGGCGTGGGCTCTTGCTTTGTAAACTCTGAGTCAAAATAATATGAAGACAAAGATATATTGTGAAGAGCAAAATAAAGCACCAAGCACCTTTTATAATGTTGTAATAAAATATTCATTAATTCCTCTGAAAATCTGGGAAAAGGAAAAGGCAAAAATGATATAAAAAGAGTTAAGTGTTTTCTCTGAGCTGTGGAAAACTGATTAAAAATCTTTTGAGACAATGAGGAAGTTCGTGGTTCTCTGCCAGTGTCATTGTCTGCCACCGACGGGCCTCAGTGGTCCACCTAGATTTTACAGTGCAAACTGAGGCATGAGGTCTTATAATGACAAAAATACACCTTTCTTTTCTTTTATGCTGTAATGCTTTTGCTGGTATACCATGAAGTACTATTATAAATAAATTATAATTATACTTCATCATAAACAGAAATTAAGAAAGTGCATATTGCCAAACTGATTTTTGAATCTTCTAAATTGTATTCGTTCACTAACCTGCCAATCTGGAAACTTTATTTGCAGAGGGCTTCCTCGCGATTAATGTGAGTTAGAAATGCTGTAACTTAATTCAAAAGCGATTATTTTTTAAAAATGGGGCTCAGACCAGTGAAACTTAGTACTAGCCAAAATCTACTGACATACCATGGACAAAAGGCCAACTCTACAGTGACATGCAAAGGTCTCTTGATGAAAAAGCCAAATAAAAATTACTTTGAAAATATTCGGTCCATAAGAATTAGTTTACAAATAGAAATTTAAATTTAATTAGAGGACTTTAGGCCTTTGGGCTAGAATCTCACAAACAGAAAGAGAAGCAATTTTAACTCTGATTCGTATGATATTGTCAGAAAGTTTAACCGTGGATTTAAAGAATTCTGTCGAAACAATGCATGGTAAAAGCTATGGGGTTGACTAATACTGAATCTATAATTAAAAACAACTCCTTCTGTTTTTTTCCCCCCATGGATAAGACACGAACACCAAGCACTTTCTACTTTTCTATCTCCAGGAATTTCTTGAGAATCCAGAAATTAAAAAAAAAAAGAAAAAGAAAAAAGTGAAGGTCAAACCTGCATCTAAATGGTTGACTTTGAAAACCCTAGAAACAGCACTAAGATGCTTAAGATAATACTGTTGCATTCTGAAGAAAAATTACAAACACCTGCAAACATTGTTTTCTAGGGAAGCTTTAGTAAATTTAAATAACACATCCTGATAGTTTTCCTGGTGTTACCGTTTAGTAGTTTGAATGATTTGCAAAACCAGTTCTGAGACTTGATAAATATTGATGGTGCCACCTGGAGATTTCGATCAGGTTCAGCCCCTTGCACTGATTTGGGAAGTGATGGGGAGGCCGAGGCCCGGCTCCCCAGCGCCCCCCCCCCCACTTTCCCCCTCCCGCCCAGGAGTGCTTCTCCTCTGCTGATACGGGGAGCCATAGGTTGGGGACCAGATGGTTATAGGTGCTCTGAACTGTCAGAAAGCAGAGCTGCCAGCTCAAAGGAAAACAGGAACTTGGAGAACGCTTTACTGGGCTTTCCACAGACATAATCACTATTTAAATATAACACATGAAGAAACTAAAGAAAACGGAAGCTCCTTTATTCCAGAGAACCTGTAGTTCAGAATTCCACGGGAATTTTCTTTATAGGAGCAGAATGTACCACACATCAAAACCCATCTTCCTTCTGAATCCTTGATAAGCTTTTAGTTTCAAAGAGAATGAGAAACAGGATCCAGATGCAGAAGGATGCTTCGGTGACGTCATATGAGATGGCTTTTAGGTTGGCCACAAAGTCTGAGTTTCTTTGTGGTGAGCAGCTGGGCCAGGCCGTTGAGAAACACCAGAACTATGGTCATGCACATGACAATTACGTAGTGGCTGATGCTGCAGAAGAGACAAAGGTGTCACAGGCAGAGAGAATACACATGAGGAAAAGCATAAGATTCTTCTAAGTAATGTTTGTATACACAGAATTACAAATGATGCCAATGACTTTGAAACAGATATCAAAATGTTAAGCAAATCTGAAATAGAAATAGTGATGAACATAAGTAATATTTTGAGATGTCTCCAACAACTGGAGCATGTTATAAAAATGTCTAGGTTCATCTTATAAAGTAAACTTGCAGTAGAAAGGAAGAGTTGACTAACTGAAAAACAGAATTAGAACTAGTTCTGTTAGAAATTGGGGTCTGGTCTAGGGTAGGCTCCTGACCTAAAAAGTAAACAATAAAATCAGATCCTTAATTGCTAAACAAATATTAACATTTAGTAGAATTTCTGAAACTTTTGTTTTCACTGTAAAAAACACACCTGATAGGATATTGGATTTGTGACCTCTGCCCTAGACTGCCATGGGGACAGGGGTGATGGTCTTTCTTTCTTCACCCACTGCATCTCTGAGGTCCAATACAAGGTCTTGTGGGCCTTTGATTACTATTTATTAAATAAGCTATTAAAGCAAGTAATTTGTACCCTAGCCAGTTTGGCTCAATGGATAGAGCGTTGGCCTGTGAAATGAAAGGTCCCAGGTTCGATTCCAGTCAAGGGCACATGCCCGGGTTTTAGGCTTGATCCCCAGTAGGGGGTGTGCAGGAGTCAGCCAATCAATGATTCTCTATCATCACTGATGTTTCTATCTCTCTCCCCCTCTCCCTTCCTCTCTGAAATTAGTAAAAAAATGTATTTAAAAAAAGGAAGTAATTTGTAATCAGAAAAACTTTTGTTTTACATTACTCAAGCAGGTTAAATATGGACTGAAATCAGACTCCCCTAAAATAGAAATCATAAACATGTAAACAAAAAGGGGATATATGCTAACTTGACTAGCTCAGGGAAGGCCTGTGTGGCAGCCTTGCAAACTGAGACCTAAAGTAACCACAAAGGATGGCCTAAATTAAAAAAATTTTTAAACTAAAAAGCCGTTTATGTCCTAGGCTGGTATCTTCCCTGACGAAGGTCTTAATTGAGCCTGTCTATTGTCTTTTTGCATCTGTGATAACATATTGTTGGAATGTCAAAGTAATTTTCTTTATTTCGGACCCCTCAAAGCACAGGCACTCCTCTGTGGAGCCCACAAATCCCCTCACTGTTACTGAGCTAATTGTTGACTATTAAATATCCTGCACTCACCTAAGTAAAAGAAGTATATGTCTATCATTTTACTTTTTATCCAACCCCAGTGGTTTCCCCTACTTTGCTTTCTCCCTAATCTATCACCAAGGGATTTCATATAGCCCACTTACATCTTCTCTTTTGATTGTAATGTATAAAACAAGGTGCAAAACTGCCATTTTCCGGAGCATTATCTCAATCCGTTGAGATTCTGCTTCCTGGCATTTGTCAACAGTTTAGTTCAAATAAACTCACAAAAATTTTTTCACAGATTTGAATGTTTCTTACATTAGCAGAATCCAAATCCTTGACCATAAACCAAGTTCCACTTTCTCATCAGATCACTCATCTCCTTACAATGGCCTGAAATGACTAACTCCTGGCTCATTTAAGCTAATGTTATTGGCAAGGAACAGTTGTAAAACTCATTATCTTCATCCAATCGAGCCATAAGGCATTCAGCTCCTGATATTTCCCATCTATCAAGTCTGTGTCATCTCAGCACAGAGAGTTAAAGGAGTACCAAATTTCAACTTGAAATGAGTTCAGCTATTCCCACTCTCCCCCAATGACTATTTTGACATCATTTAAAACAGTGATTTTCAAGGCGTACATGTGTGATGGTAGAGAGAGGGAGTCGGAGGGGCACATGGAATCACCAGGCAGGCCTTTTCAACCTGTACAGCAGTGATAAAAGGTTGGCTGTATGCTCCCCAGTCAGTGTACTGGGCAGGTCATATCTGCCAGATGTACTGCGTAAGTAAAAGATTGAGAATTATTGATTTTAATAAAGCTTGGTATTCATTGTAAGAGTACAGATATTTTATGGTACTCAGTAATTACATTCAGGATGATTTTAACATATTATTGAGTACAGTCAGAAATTTTCATTATATCTAAAGAGAAAAGATATTTTAGCTGTCATTTGTATGTTAATAAGGTATAACAATAGTGAGTTTAGAAAACAAAGTCCAAATCGACACCACTATCAAATGAAACTATAATTCACTCCCTATCAAATACACTTAGAACATAAACTTAAATATGTTTTATGAAAATTACCTCAAAGGCATTTTTTCCTCTCTCAGTGCACCATATAAAAGGTTATTCTCTGTAAAGTTTATGACCTGCTATGAATGAAGAGACAGTGTAAAAGATCAGAAGAAGAAAATTATAGCTGTCACAGCCCAGCACAGTTTTATGGTCGGGCAGGACATTTTTCACACGGCCATCAACAGCAGCCCTGGTACCATAGCTTTTCCCCGGACACGGAACTCACAGCCCGTTTCCGTTTTTCGTATTGACTGCAGTCACCCTTTCAAGAGCCTCAATTTCATTCTGGTAAAATCTGCTCTGAAGATGCATTTGAAACCTATTGGACTACCCTCATAAACAAATATATTGTCTCATACCCCTGTACTCTAGCCTTTGTTTTTAAAGAAACTACTTATTAACCCAAAACTAATAGCTGAGGAATCTTTCAAACCTATGTGAAAACCAGCTGTGGTCACCACGCTGACACTGTAAACATTCCAGATACAAGTGAGACTACGTTAATGGGGGTGGGACACACTCTCACCATTCCTGTATTTATACAGCAATACATTAGTAAGGATAGTAGGACAACATTCCACCGCTGTGAATAATCGGCATGAAATGGCTGACGTTACAAACAGTATCACTGATACAAAGGAGCTGGGAAATAAAATTCGTCGCAAAGGGAGGCCAATGCAGGAGCGCAGTTCAGATTACCTGGTTCCCACTAAGGGAACGCCAGTAAGTTTAATAATATCTGCAATGTGACAAGAAGCATCTCAGCTTTTCAAACAGACATTCACATAGGAATAATTAGAAAACCAGAACTTTTTAAAAGCAACACTCTCACAAATAAAGAGCAGGAAAAGTAGAATGATGAAGTTTTTTTTAAAAAAAAGTTTTTATTGATTTCAGAGAGGCAGGGAGGGGGAGAGATAGAAACATCAATGATGAGAGAGAACATTGATCGGCTGCCTCCTGCACGCCTCACACTGGGGTTGAGCCCACAACCAGGGCATGTGCTCTGACTGGGAATCAAACCATGACCTTCTGGTTCATAGGTTGATGCTCAACCACTGAACCACACTGGCTGGGCAAAATAATGAAATGTTGATATGTGAACCCTATTATATAATGCTATAATTCTGAGTCTTAAAACATACTCCCCCCCCCCATTAGCGAAGCCGTTCCCTAGCACTCAGATGCTTACGAAGATGCATGAATCACTCTTAACTGTAGACCAGTACCTCCTGGCTCATTGCAACAGTATATGCCATGTCTGCTGTATGGGAAACAAAGGGAAAGTTCTAGAATTCTAACTTACCAACAAGAGCAGCAGCAACAGCAAAACCTCACCTTGCAGCATCAACTGGGACAATCCCCTTTGGAAAGTCCATTTCACTAACACAGATTTCATTTCGTTTCCCCATCCCTAACCCTTTCACTCTCTACCCTGCTTTCTGTAATCACCTTCCTTTATTAAGTGGGCATCTTTGGGACAGAACAGTAAGAAATAGGGAAGACAAAAGCAGAGCAAGGCAGGGAGAAATTTCAAAGGGAATGCCAGAAAAGTGCCGGGGGAATTTGTGCTGGCTGGTTCAATGCCTCAGCCTGGTGAGCAGAACAGATCTGGAATCCTCTATTAAATCTGCCTTCGGGAAGTCTCCCAGGGCAAGCATCCCATATAACTTATGGGCATTAGACCTGTGAAGATGAAGCATTGAGACTGAGATAAACTGAGGCTTCACATAACTCATTAACCAGCTGTGCCTTTATCAACTTCCCATCCACTTTGGATTTTTAATGCTGTGTCATGAAAACTCCAGGACAATAGCATGAACCAGGGCTGTTCCAGGTGAACCCAGACATATGGTCATAGTAGGTGTAGGTCAGCTCCCATAGTGAAAAACCACAAATGTTTCTACAGCAGCTCTTACCCTGTCTAGCATTAATTACAAAGGATTTTAATATGTGTCATAACTCAGTAACGTACTGACACGCATGTTCACATCTTTTTCTCGTGGCTCGTACTGCAGAGAGGGCCGTCGCAGCTTTCTCAGCCTTCGGGTGCTAATGCTCATGCTGTTCCCCTCGGTTTGAATGATGCTCGCGGTTTGTTTTATGCCTCGGCAGCCTTGCTTTTCGCTATTATTTCCTCTCTGATGATCACTTTATTCCCACAATAGTTGTATAAAGGAGCGCAAGGAATAGGGCCAGAGGTACTATACAAGTACCAAGAACATCACAGTAGATGTTATGTGCAAGTTTTGCAATGGTTCAAAGCCTCAGTTAAAGATGATCAAGCAAACACAGGTTAACAAATATAAAAATAACTAAACTGAACTACCTCAAAATTAAAAACTCCTGTGCATCAAAGGACACAATTAACAGAGGAAAAAGGCCACCTACAGAATAGGAGAAAATATTTGTAAATCATGTATCTGATAAGGAGTTAATATGCAGAATACTAGTATATAAAGAACTACTACAACTCAACAATAAAAAGCCAAAACCCATTTAAAAATGGGCAAAGTAGTTGAATAGATATTTCCCCAAAGAAGACATACAAATGGCCAACAAGTATATGAAAAATGTTAAACATGTTTAATTATTAGGGAAATGCAAATCAAAACTACTACAATGAGCTTTACCTCTCACCCATCAGGATGACTATATCAAAACAAAACAAAAATAGAAGCAGAAAAGGTTTGGCGAGGATGTGGAGAAATTGGAACTCTTGTGTACTGTTGGTAGGAATGTAAAACGGTATGACTTCTATGGAAAACATTATGGTGGTTTATCAAAAAATTAAGAATAGAACTACCAAATGATCCAGCAATCCCACTTCTGGGTACATATATCTGATAGAACTGAAAGAAGGGACTCAAACAGGTAATGCACACCCATGTTCACAGCGGTATTATTTACAATAGCCAAAGGGTGGAAGCAACCTAAGTAATCCACTGATAAATGAAAGGATAAACAAAATGATCTACATATATTAAAACCTAATATGCAAATAGACTGAACAGTGGAACAGAACTGGTCACTATGACGTGTGCTGACCACCAGGGGCACGTGCAGAACATGGCGGGTGTCGGCCGCAGCAGGATGGTGGAGCAGGTGAGCGAAGTGCTAGACCAAGGTGGGGCACTGGCTGCTGTCATCGGGGTGAGCCTCTGGCGGTTACTGAAAATTCTTTGCTCCCACGCACCGCTGTCTGGCCCAGCACTCGCATGTGCTGCCGGCGCCGGCCCCACTCGCACCACTATTGGCACCAGAGCCACCGCTTGCACCCACTGCCAGTACCTGGTGCCGACCCTGATTGCTCAGTGCCATCAGTGGGTGCGAGCGTCAGCTGCTGGCCACGATTGCCTCTCAGGGCTTCTCCACCTCCCCCCACTCCTGAGGGGCGATTGGGGCCAGCAGCTGCCTCTCACACCCGCTGCCAGTGACAGCCGCTGCCTGCACTCACTGCCAGCGCCAATCCCACTCGCACCTGCAGCTGGTGCTGGAGCTGCCACTCGCACTCACTGTCAGCACCTGGCATCAGCTGGTGCGAGTGGTGGCTGCTGGCCCCAATCACCCCGAAGGGCTTCTCCACCTCCCCCTGCTCCTGAGGGACAATCGGGGCAGCTGCCGCCGCTTGCACCCTCTGTTGGCACTAGCCCCAGTCGCTTCGCGCCATCAGTGGGTGCGAGTGGGGACGGCACTGTCAGCAAGTGGGAGCAGAGGCGGCAGGAGCGGGGCTGTCGGCAGACAGGGGACCGGGGGTCACAGCGGGAAAGGCCAGGCAGGGGCACAGAGGATGGGCTCAGACCTGCCCCTGTGCCCACCACAGCCTCACAGCCCACAGTTCCCTTCAAGGTGCACAAATTCATGCACTGGGCCTCTAGTATATACACACAATGGAATGTTACCCAGGATTCAAAAAGAAAGAAATCCTGACACATGCTACAACATGGTTGAACCTTGAGAACATTATGCTAAGTGAAAGTAGCCAGTGACACAAGGACATAGCGTAATTCATAGAGACAGAAAAGAGAATGGCAGTTGTCTGGGGCTAGGGCAGGGGCAAATAAAGAGTTTCAGTTTTGCAAGATAAAGAAGTTCTAGAGGTTGGTTGCACAATGTGAATAAACTTAATACTGAAATATACACTTAAAAATGGTTAAGATGGTAAATCTTATTTTATACACACACACACACACATATGTGTGTATATATATTACCACTAGAGGCCCGGTGCACAATAACTCACGCACTCGGGGGGGGGGGGTGGTCCCTCAGCCCAGCCTGTGCCCTCTCGCAGTCCGGGAGCCCTCAGGGGATGTCCGACTGATGGCTTAGGTCCGCTCCCCATGGGGCCTGAGCTACAGTCTGGTCTCCCTCTGCAGGAGGCGACTGGGTGTGCCGATCAGGGGACAGTGCCTGTGAGCGGCCGGCCCCATCCCCCATTGTCCTGAAGGAGGAGACTGGGCAGGCCAATCTGGGGATGGTGAGCGGCCGGCCCCCCCCTCCATCACCCCTCCACCACCACTGGTCACCCCCCCCCCCCCAATGCCGTTCCCTCCCTCTGCCTGCTGGCATGTGCCTTGGCTGGCCTAGTGCTGCCTGCTCGCTGGTCCTGCCCCCTGCCAATCAGTCATTCCGCTGATTTGCATATTACATTTTTATTATATAGGATAATTTTTTGGTGTTTTTTAAAAAGAATTTTTGTGAGTTTATTTGACCCAAACATTACCATAATTAAAAAAAAAAAAAATCTGTCTAGGAAAACGAAAGTGAAAAGTTAGTGAAGGGCCTCCCAGCATAGGAAGTAACCCTGCAGGAAGCAGGAAAAAGCCATGCCTGGTGGTTCAGAGTGACTTCCAGGGAATGGAAAGAGAACTGAAGACTGGCTGCTAAGGCTGTGACACTAGGCACCCATAGGGCAATGCTGTAATGACCCTGGCAGTGCTAACTCAGCCAGTGCCTCCACTTCCAGACACAGTTCCTTCCCTCCCTCCCCTACCTCACCCTGGAGTAAACTTGTTTAACAAAGGCAGTCAAGATTCCTAACTCCCAGGCAATGATTCACTTGTGAAAGTAACATCCAAAATACCAAAGTTCAAGTAGAACCAAAAAATATGGCTCCTCACTTACAGGCCAGAAGAATGTACACTGTCACTTTGTATGCAAGGGAGTCCAATTTAAGGCTCTCAAAGGCTGTTTTCTAGAAATTTCTGGAAAATGTATGGTTTCTGAAATCCAAGTAATTTATCCCACTTCACAAACACAAGCATTAGGCTTTTTCACCTCGATAGCTTTGCCTTTATCCACTCTGTCTGTCTGAAATACTCTTTGCAAACCTCTGAGTCCACTAATTGAAATTATATCCTCCACTGAAGGCCTGGCTTAAATGCAGACCTTGCACAGCTTTTTCAGTCACTGAAGTGGCCTTGGCCTCCCTTCGGTATTCACACAGCCCTTACCCGGTGCTGCCTGCATTGTAATTATCATGCTCCAGAGCCTGTGCTAGACCACAATCTCCCTGAATGCAGGGCCAGGTGTCAGTCAGATGCTTCCCAAAAGGAACGACCCTCACCCTCACAAGTTATGCATTAGGACCCTCCACTCAGTGCCTGAATTCCCCACATCCTGATGAGTGAGTCTCTCTCCAGCCACAGGGCATCACTAAGCCTTGATGCCGGCAATTTCATTCACTTTTGGGTCCTTGCCGATGCCTGAAAATACTTTACACATTGTGAGTATCCACTATGTGATGTTTTTTCTGAAGAAACTAGAGGCCTGATGCACAAAATTCATGCAAGAGTAGGCCTTCCTTCCCCTGGCTGCCAGCACTGGCTTCCCTCTGGCACCTGGGACCTGGCTTCTCTCACAGCCCGGCTTCGTCTGGAAGGACATCTGTCTAATTAGCATATTACACTGTTATTATTATAGACTAGAGGCCTGGTGCATGAAATTCGTGCATGGGTGGGGGGAGGTTCCCCTCAGCCCAGCCTGCACCCTCTCCAATCCGGGACTGATTTGGGGACATCCCTCTCACAATCCTGGACTGCTGGCTCCTAATCGCTCACCTGCCTGCCTGCCTGGTAGTCCCTAACTGCCGCCCCTCCCCCCCCCCCCGCCGGCCTGATTGCCCCTCACTGCCTCTGTGTGCTGGCCTGGTGGTCCCTAACTGCCCCCCCCCGCCAGCCTGGTCACTCCCCCCGCCAGCCTGGTCACTCCCAAATGCCTCCCCATCCCCACTGCTTGCCTGGTTGCCCCCAACTGCCCCCCCCCCCCCACGGGCCTGGTGGCCCCACACAACCTGCTTGTTCAGTCGTTTGGTCGTCCCTCACTAACCCCCCTTCTGGCCTGGTCATAGGCAGCCATCTTGTGAGGGTGTGAGGGTTAATTTGCATATTACCTCTTTATTATATAGGATGATCTATATATTAAATGCATATACAATGCAAAAGCATAAAACAGCTATGTCACATTATTGTGTAATCCTAATCTTTTGGAGCCAGTTTCATCCTCTGTAAAATGGAAATAATTATATTTTCTATGAATTACTGTCATGATAATTAATGAAATAATATACCTACAAATCAAAATACACTGTGGGCAATAAATGACATTTTAATACTAATTATTATACCAATTTGATACCTTCCTCAATAATTCTTAACTTTTCTCAGTCCCTGCTTAACCTGGCTTCTCTTCAGGTGTGAGAAGTGTTTCTATAGCAAAATAACCCATTCTCCAATTAAAATTGCCACATAAAATTCACACTGTAACCTGAACAGTTTCATTTTTCTAAAGAGAGATGGAATGATGATAAGAACAACGATTGTGGCGTGATCTCTGAACACCCAGATTCAGGCTGTGTCCCTGCACCTTCCTGCTGTCCTGTCCTTCTCTCCACACTTAACAGCTATACACATGTCATCCCAAGAAAACATTTGCTAATATGTTAGTGCCAAGAACTTGAGAGATAGGTTTCACTTCCAGAGGCTTAAAATAACTGTTGCTTGCTATGCTTACCTCAAAAATCAATTTGGCATCTTTCATACATACTAAGATATCAATTTAATTTTTCCACTGGACTGTTAAGAATTTCTGTGTGAATATATACTATACCTTGTTCCAATATCAAGCCAGCTGCCATAATCCTTGACCAAGAAGAAAAAATGCTGTGAAATAAAACAAAAGATGGTTCCATGAAAAAATAAAGGCTGTTTAGATTTAGTCAGAAAAACAATGTTGTTTTAGGATTATGTGTTTCAGATTTCTGACCGCTCAGAACCACTATATGACTGGAATCAATAATTTGTCTCTTATTGAAATGTTTTCTTTGACTAAAACATGCAATCATCTAAAAGCCAGAAATAGCATTACCATTCAAACAAATGAATGCAAAAGTGAATTTTGTTAATAACTAGAAATAAAGAAAATCAAGTTTTATAGAAGGCATTAAATAATACCAAAGACCTCAGTGAAAAGAAGCCATATCATCCATTCATCAACCAATATTCACTGACCACCTACTATGTGCTAGTCTCTGTGTTAGGTTCTGGAAGTAAATGCTCTTTCAGAGGGCGTATAATCTGGTGAATGATGCAGTCAAGTTACCAAGTGTGTGTGTGATGAGTGTGACCACTAGAAAACTCAGGCCATTAAGGGGCACAGAAGAAGGGGAACACACCCTGCCTGGAATATAAGGGGAGGCAGCTCAGTAAAAAGTCTAAAAATCTAAGTGAAAGTAAGAGTCAGATGAAAGAGGAGATTGGGGAGATGTGAGAAGTATGTTTCTGACAGAGGGAGTAAACTATATAAATGTCAACAGTTCAGGTAGAGCTTGGCAGACCCAAGGTGTGGCTGGGGTAGAGAAAACAGGAGAGACAGGTGAGAGATGATGCCTGCAGAGTAAGCAGAAGCTAGACACAAATCATTTTCTAAGTTAAATTAAACAATTTGACTCTTTATATAAAATTTGAAATCAGAATTTAAATTCCCTTCTGTTAATATGTCTTGCCTATTGCTACTTTGTGAGTAAAACTGAAAGGTGATTTATTCTAATGTTATGTGTGGTCAATTTCAGACAGAGGCATACCTCATTTTATTGCACTTGCCTTTATTGTGTTTCACAGATATTGTGTGTGTGTGCTTTTTAAAAATAAATTAAAGACAAGAGGGTCTCCCCCAGCAAAAAGATTATGTCTTACTTTATCATGATGTTGCTTTATTGAGGTGGTCTGGAACTGAGGCTGAAATATCTGTGAGGTATGCCTGTACTGAAAATCCAGTTCAATACAACACAAAGATGCTCTCATCTAAATCAAATGACTAGGAATCTAATGTGAGAAGTTACTGTAATTGCTGTCTCTAATCACTTCCACCATAGGATTAGTGTAGTAAAGACTTAACCATATCCAAAGAGAGGCCTGTCTCTTGCCTAGCTCCTGAGAGGTATTTCTGGGCCCTTGGACTGTCATGCCGGGGCCCTTGGTCACGGAAAGGTCATGGAGATGAAAGGTCAGCCACGGGAACAGCCTGGACACAAGGCTCTGGTGACAATGACTGGCAGTGCTCTGTGTACTGCCACACACTGATGCTGGAAGAGGGATGCTGTCCTGACTCTGAAGGGAGAGGATGACAGAGCTCTGTGCCTGGACGCCTGGACCCTCCTAGCCTCTGCCCTCTGTGTCTCTGCTCTGGGCAGATTGTAATCTGCATTCTTTCCCCGCAATAAACCATAGCTGTGAATATAGCCATCTTCAGTGAGTCTGTGAGTCCATCTAGTGAATCATCCAACCTGAGGGGACCCCCTGGGTTGGGAACCCCTAAACTTGCAGGTAAAATACGTTCTTTTTGTTAACACACTACGTACTAAGGGCCCACCTACATGCTCCTCACTCTGAATTCATTTATTAGCACTACCATTTTGACAACATCTTCCCACTTGAAAAGCTCCACTTCCTCTTTCCTTCCACTTCCCTTTCTTTTTTAATTGGAGAAAATGGTTAAATAATCAACATTTCAAGCAGAAAAATAATGTAATGCCTAAACCTGAAATTAGCTTTTCTATTAACTTCCTATGGAAGTTCTTTCAGACACAATGCACCATAGAAGACTAGGTATAACATGAGAAATTCAAAAAAAGAAAAGAAAATATAAATAAAGAAGACTTTTCACACTTTAACAAGAGCACTCTCACTGTATGTCATATAGAAAGAAATTTATGTGTAAATTATTCCAGCACTTATAACTCAGTATCTAAAGATTCCATGTACAGAAATGAACTCATATTTATCTTGATTAAACTAGCTTCTCAATCTTATTTATAATGAATATCCAAGAATGTCTTACCAAAGCCATAATGTCTGATATGACAAGAACCATGAGAAAAAGACTGAAGAAAAAAAAAAGAAAAATTACACATAATACAACAGGCACATTTTTAAAGCACATTAAAATAAAAATGAGAATAGTCAAATAACACAATATTCTGTTACCATTTTTGCTTCTGAAAATATTGTTTTTGACAAAAGCTCTTTTCATATTATCATGGACAACTGTCCCATGGTAATGAGCTAAACTTCAAAAATGTTATTTGACACTTAGAATATCTATTTCGATAGTATGAAAGGGACATGAATTATGACTTTTTTATTTTAGATAAATGTAGATTCACATACAATTGCAAGAAATAATATAGAAGAATCCTATGTATCCTTTGCCCAGTTTCCTCCAATGGTAACATTTTATAAAAACATAGTACAGTATCACAACCAGGAGATTGACATTGATACTGTCAAGATACAGAAAGCTTCCATCACTACACTTCCCTCAAGATCCTCTTTTACAGCCACACCTTATCTCCTCTCACAGAGCCCTGCCCAACCCCTAACCCCTGGGAACCAATAATGTTTTCCCTGTTTCTATAACTTTGCCATTTCAAGATGCTGTATAAGTGGAATCATTTATTTTATTTAAAAATTTTTTTATTGACTTCTAGAAGGAGTGGAAGGGAGAAGGAGAGAAACAACGATGTGAGAGTGGAACATCAACTGGCTGCCTCCCACACGCACCCCAACCAGGGATGAACCCCAACTTGGGCATGTGCCCTGACTGGGAATTGAATGAACAACCTTTCAAGTGCATAGGACAGCGCTCCAACCAACTGAGCCACACCGGTTAGGGCAAAAGAAAAGACATTTATAAAGCCTCAACTTTGTCACCTTTGCCTCAGTTTTTCTCTTTGTGTTGAGCTTTTCACTGCATTAGTCTCAGGATAGAGTTAATACACACATGTGCATACAGGAATGCATGTGTACAAACACAAAAATATACGTATGCATACATACATTCATTTTGATGAGCCTTCTATTTCTCACTCCATATGCCCCCAGCTCTTTATATTTAAACATTAATTAAAATCTCTTCTAAAAAATTTATCCATTAATAAATGCAAGAAAGTACCTATTAGTTACCAGTTTTTATTCCATCTAAGTAACTATCTTTTATGTGATATTGACAAGGTTTAAATGCTTTCCATGTTAAGTTTATGTAAATATCCTGCAAAAATATACAAAATAAAACTAGAAACCAGATTTCTACTATTTTTAAACAGTGGAAAAAATATGTTTCTTTTTTTTTATGGCACATGCATAATAATATGCTAAGCCCACTTCTAGCTTAAAGTCATCAAGAAGAACATGCAAATTTATTCTAATATTAGTTACTTCTTTCAGCACTGAATATGCTAGTTTGATTCAAGAATAACAGAACTGCTGAAAAGCTTCATATTTATCTCAAGTGTCTTTCAGTCCAGTGCTGATAAGGCAATTTTATTGGTTAAAAAAGCAAGTAATAGAGTTGACAGCTTCTCTTCCAGAGGCTTGATTGCTAAAGACTGACTGCTCCAGAAATTCCCCCAAACTCAGAAAGAGTACTTTCCATTCTGTTTGTCAAATATGTAAAAATCAAGACTAAGAAAGTATGTATACTATTGACATTTAGAAGTTAATTTCAAGCCATGCAAAATGAAATAATGTTAATACATTTGTTTAATACATATTTAAGAAATAATCCCCAAAATAGAATGATATCTGTTGTTTGTTTTGTAGGCACAGTTATATCTACAACATACAAGTTATTCATCACAAAAATTTAACATTTATGTTTTACTGTTTTATAAGGAGACTCTTCATTAGCTTTAATAATATTCTAATAACATTTCATTGTTAAGAAAGCATATTTGTCTACCAGAGGCTCTGATCAACTGATTTCCTCTAATGAAATTGAACTCTGACTAAAAGGGTGAAGTATCTTTTTTTTTCAGTTTTATAATAAAGAATCTATGTTACAGTGTCTTAACAGTAATCATACCAAATATCCTCAAATGGTTACTGTCATTTCCAAAAAGTGGGCAAATCCAATAGTTCTTAAATATTCGCCTTACCTTTTTGATGATAACTGGGTAGTTAATTGAACGGCTTCAAAAGCACACATCACCAGAACAAAGGGGATAAAAATCTGTTTAAAAGAACAACAAATGATGCCATGAACACCCAAAGCATTTGAAAAGCTTTTTTTCAAATAAATGTTATTCCTGTTTATAGAAGTATTTCAGTTTCTCAAATGACTTTTATCTATATTAGTGAAGAGCAAATGCTGAAATAAAACCATGACACCAATGACACACAGAACAGTGATGAAGCTGACTTTAAAATCTGCATTAATAGCATATGTAGTATAAAAAATAATATCACCACATTTCATATAGAATCTATTACAAATTTTTATTCCACATAACTACTTATATTAAGGACCATGTTCAAATGCTTCCAAGAGGGTGTGAAAGGCACAGAATGGCCAAATCAAATAAATTTTGAAACCTGATAATTGGATTCACTGATCCCTGAACCCATCTGGTTATTTGATATTATAACTTCATAAACATAATTCAGCTGCTTTACCATTGCTTTGGTTGTTTTATGTTAATACTAATTTACTTATGTTTATAAAATTCATACACACTGCAAAAAATTGTAAAACAATGAGAAAGGCGTAATAAAATTTATAGAGGTTGAAAATCCATAATCCAGAGCTAACACTGATAACATTTTGAAATGCTGTTTTCCAATGACCAATTTATAAAAAATACATATTACTTGATATTTTTAAAGAGGCGAGTGAGGAGATATGGAAAAGAAATGTTCAAGACTGCCTAAGATTCCTTTTCAAGTGAAGGGTATGTGACTACAACGGAGTTCAGGAGGACCTTTGCTCCTAGCCACATCCACAGAGAGACTCTTCAAGTGGATTTTGTCAGTAAAGCTCACTGAATGAGGACAGAGGTTAAAGGTCTAACATTCTAATGAAAACTTTTGCTTTTATTTTTTTGTTTTAAATTAAAAGCCTATCGTCTTTAAAAGACTGAGAAAAGAACAACTACCATTATAAAAAATGTAAATTAAGATTAAGGAAGCACATGTTCTAAAATAATTCACTAGAGAATGGGACATGAGATAATGAACATACTTTTAACATTTCTTAAAGTTACATTTGTATTAGTGCAATAACAACAACAAAAATGGGATATTAATCCTATTAAGAGATACATACTATTAACAATTATTACTTTTGTGATCTGAACAGAAGGCAATCAGATTTTTGGTAGATATTAGTCACTTTATCTAAACAAATATACATATATAATTGGCCCTCTGTATCTACAGAGTCAACCAACTATGAATTGAAAATATTTGGGGGAAAAAAATTACATTATTGCTAATATGTACTACTAGAGGCCCAGTGCATCAATTCGTGCACTAGTGGGGTCTCTCAGCCTGGCCAGCATCCTCTCGCAATCCAGGACCCCTCAGGGGATGTTGGATAGCCAGTTTCAGCCCGATCCCTGCATGCCTGATACAGAAAGGAGGGAGCCCAATCCCCACAGGCCCGATCCAGACAGGAGGGAGCCTGATCCCCGTAGGCTCGATCCAGATAGGAGGGAGTCTGATCCCCATAGGCCCGATCCAGACAGGAGGGAGCCTGATCCTGTGCGTTGAGCATCTGTCCCCTGGTAGTAGTGCATGTCATAGCAACTGGTCTACCGGTTGTGCAGTCGCTTAGGCTTTTATATATATAGATGTAGTTAGACCTAATAATGGTTGCATCTGTACTGAAAATGTAGACTTTTTTCTGTCATTATTCTCTAAACAAAACATTATAATAACAAATTACATAGCACTTATATTATATTAGCTATTATAAATAATCTAGAGATGATTAAAGTAATCAAGAGGATGTGTGTAGGTTACATATATATGCAAATGCCACACCATATTAAATAAGAGATTGAAGCATCCATAGATTTTGGTATCTGCAGGGTGGGTGAGGGGTCCTGGAACCAAACTCTCTCAGATTCCAAGGGAGGACTGTACTAACTATGTAAAATGTGCCAGGCACTATGGTAGAGAGAATAAGACAAGCATAATGACCCTAGAGAAGAAGGGAAAGTACACTAATTAAATTTCACTGAAGAGAATGAACCCCTGATGAGCTGAGAATTAGTCATTATATTGGTATCTTTAGCACCCAGCTGGTGCCTGGCATGTTACTGAATGTAAGCAGTCAATGACATATTTGTTGGATGAATGAATCAATTTTAGGTCATGGATTTGGGAAAAGATTAATATAGTCAACAGTCTTGAGGCTGGGGAACATGGATCTGGGGACCCTTAAATCTTGAGGAGCAAAGCAGTTTTGATCTGTATTGCACTTCCCCACAGGCTTTAATCACCTTTGATAGCACTTCCTGGGACTAACATAGAATTTCTACTCTTTTGAAGTTTAGTGAGCTTAGGAGTGAAGCAAAAAGATCAGTTATATTTTGGAGTAAAGGCTAGAGGGTCCCACCTCCCGTTCTGCAGTGTCTGAGACAGTATCTTCTTTCCATGCTATTTAAATTTGTCACAATGACTATACATAACCTTAATGTCACATAACTGTTATATAATCTTAATGTTACAATGAGTTCACCATATTAATTAATTAGTATCTTAAGAAAATAAAAAAACCAACCTTCCACAACATCAGGGCTCCCATCATAAACGGACTAAACACAGTCAGAAAGCAGTAGACAGAAGCAAGATCAAAGCTAAAGAACCAACATAAAGAAAAACGATTTTAGAACTTACACTGTAACTTTAAAAGAATGTCTGCTGAAAAGGAAGTTTAAATGAATTTTCTCAAAATTTCTACTTACTAAAAACACAAACATACAAGGAACATTATGAAGCCACTAAAATGAATGAGGTATATATCAATCTCCACAATATATCCTTCAGTATAAAAAGCAATTACAAAAATCACAATTGTATTACTTTTTGGATATATATATATATATATATATATGCTGTTTTAATTTAAAATTACCTGTTAATAGAAGCTATATTCCCAGTTCCAAAAAATGCTGTCACTAAGAAGAAAACCTAAAAAGAGTTAAGGAAATGCCAAAACAAGACAGAATTTATATAAATTTCTTTTTCATTTAGAAAAGATATGCCTCTTCTACGATGAGGGCAATTTGCTTTCTCATTTGTACACTTGATCATATATTGTTGTAAATGAATGTACCATATATCTTCTTAGGAAAGAACCAGATTGAAGAAGCAGTGTACTAAGTACAATGAGGCCTGGAGGTCATCCTCACTTGTCACTAGTAATCTTGGGAAGGTTACTGTTTTCCTCTTCTCTAGCATACGCAAACGGGATTATTGTACCTACAGTTGGCCACTAATGATTTTTTCAAAAGGAGAATGTAGACCTAGTGCATGTGATAGACATTTTCAGCTAAAATACTGTCTCAATTCATAGATGCTTGCTGTGTGCCCACTACACAAGTAAATATCATGTTTTAAAATAATTCAATAGAGAATGAGACATGGGAAAATGTTAACTATCTTTTTGATATTTCTTAAATTTACATTTGTATTAGTGCTGAAATAAAAAGTAGATATTGCCCTGGACAGTGTGGCTCAGTTGGTTGGAGCGTCATCTCGTGCACAGGAAGGTCACATGTTCAGTTCCCAGTCAGGGTACATGTCTAGGTTGCGGGTTTGATTCCTGGTTGTGTTACATATGAAGGCAGCTGATCAATGTATCTCTTTTAAATCAATCTTTCTCTCTGGTGACTTGAGCCTTAAATGTACCCATGGATCCATCCATTCAACCAATCAACTAACTGACCAGCATTGTCTGGTGTTTATCAGAGGCAGAGCTAGGCACAAAGACTATAAACATGAATGAAAGAGTCTCCAAGCGACCAGATGGTGACTAAGACTAAGCTGATATGTAGAAGTATTTTAGGGAAATTTTAAGATAAATAGTGGAAAAATAAATGACAGTCACAAATCAGTCAATAGATGTGATAAAAAGTTTAGGGTTTATTAAAATAAAGACTGTTCAGTGGAAGATGAAGCAGGAAATATAGATTGGTGGCATAGTAATAAAAATCCTTGGACTTTATTGTAGAGACAATGCAGAACTAGCAAACATTTTTGATAAATGATAAAGAAATACCAGTGACAGTGTGCTATCCGGACCAGAGAGAGAAATAATTAGAGGCAGAAGTCCATGTTAGGGACAGGAAAGTCTGAACTGGCACAATGGGAGTGGAAATGGAGAGTGAGAAAAGACAGTGGAACCTCAGAACTGGACAAGAAGCAGTTAAATCTGACAACAAATTTGATGGCTTGAGTGGTTGAGAGTATGGCAATGCCATTAAATGCAATGAGGCTTGCAGGAGATCAACTTTGGAAAGGGGTGGGCAGTTGTTAGCCAGTTTGGGACACAGATCTGGTGAAGCCTAGCAGAATGTTGGAAATATGGCTTTTGAGGTCAGGAGAGAGGTCAAGACTAAAAAAGTAGATCTCAGAGTTATGTTCACAGAAGTGTCGCTCAAAGCTATGGGAAAGGATGACATTTTCCAGGTACAGTAAGAGGAGAAGGCTAACAACAGAGCCTGGAGAAAATCATGGTTCAAGATCAGACAAAGGAAGAATAAGTTTAAGTGAAGGAGAGCAGAGATTATATAAAAAGCTAAAAAGAAATCCTGTCCTGGAAGTTAAGGGAAAAGAAGAGAGAAGCCCATGGAGTTGAATGGTGCAGAGTGATGATGTAAAGCTGAACAGATTAGACTGTGCCATCAGGAAGCCCTGCCAACGCTGAGAGGATTACTTCAGCAGACACCTGACACATACTCATAGAGCTACCATGTGCCACACACTGCGTGCCAGGCTTGAGGGTATAGTACATAAAGGGGAGGAAATGGTAGCAGCAATGATAGATTTTTCTTTCAAGGAGTTTGGAAGTAAACAGAAAAAAACAAAATGAAGCCCTAGCTTGTTTGGTTCAGTGAATAAAGCGTCGGCCTGCGGACTGAAGGGTCCCAGATTCTATTATGGTCAAGGGCATATGCCTGGTTGTGGCTCGATTCCCTAGTAGGGGGAGTGCAGGAGGCAGCTGATGCATGATTCTCTCTCATCATTGCTGTTTCTATCTCTCCCTTTCCCTTTCTCTCTGAATGAATAAAAATACGTTTAAAAACAAACAAACAAAATGAAGTTATAATTTAGGGGGATGCAGGATTCAAGAAAAGAAGTGTTTTACTTGTCTGTGCTGAGTGTAAGGAACCTGCAAAAAAAGAGAAGGCAAGATTGAGAATGAAAGCAAGAGGGAGAGGAGAGCATGGGCACATTGGCTTTCTGGACCTGTAAGGTCCAGCCCTGTGCCATGGTAAATTCAAAGGAAACACCTTCCTGTGAATTTCTTGAAGCTGGTCAGCCTGCCTTCCCAAAGTGAGACTTTATTCTGCCATACTGTCTTTCAAACTTTGAATTCTAGTAACTTTCACACAACATTTCCTCTGATGTAATCCAAAAATCTTGTGAGGTACATTTTACATGAGTCTAGTATAGGATACACATAAAAGATGTAAACCAAACTCATAATACAGTTTCTTCTAGGTGAGGAAATTAGATTGGAGTTGGGAGTTGAGACTTTAACTTTAGCTGTAAAGTTTTAATTTTTTTTAAATGTGACATATGTGGCAAAATACTAACTGTTGATATATGGATGGTAGAAATACACACATATTTATTTATGTCGGCCTTTATGCTTTTTCATAGTTTCAAATTTTTTTTTAACAATGTGAACTATGAGAAAATTATGGTTGAGAGGAGGGTTAAATGCTCTCCATGGTAATATCACCAATGATGACAGGCAGGGACGCCTTCCAACTTCTCTTACTCTATTAAAAGGGGGGTTGCAGCAACTTAAAACAAAAGCCCAAATGAAGGATACAAGGAAAAAGGCCCTACGGATGTCATCCAGACAGAGCTGTCGAAACTGGGTTATATCAGTGTTGTAGGAGAAATAGATACTGGTGACCTTGGAGAAATAAGAAACACATGAATGCACAGTAACAGTTCTCTTACTTCTACCCCCACAAGCAAACTGACAGTCTAAGTTACAACTGCTAGAAAGATACCTTGTACCAACAACAACAAAAAATCAATAATAAATCTTTTCCTATAGCTTAATTACACCTTAATAAAGTCTGTCAGAAAAATAAAATGTTGATAATAATGTACTGAACAGAACTGTAGTATTGCTATATGTGTAATAAAAGTGAGAATTGAGCTTTTTCTTATCCTATATATATGCTTCACTTTTAAATCTTTATATAATTCTTCATTTTTCTAAGACCTGATTTCTGTGTCCTGATCTTCTCAAACCCAGGTATGGTATGAAATTAAAAAGCATGATAAAATTAAATATCTGTTTCTTTGTTCTTCTCTTAATTCTATTTGTAGAGATATCATTTTTCTTTATAAGAAAAACAAAATATTTTCTGTCTTTGGTAAAATAGAAAGTCACTTAATTCCAAGAAGTAAGTGCATTCTTGCTTAATCCTTCACACTTCCCAAAAAATCATGAGTAAGTTTAAAGGAAGACTTTCCCTATCCCTCACTCTTCATGTAATTGCCAATAAGTTCTTAGGATGCTTTAATACTCTTTCCTAGAAAAAGGAACATCTGCTTTCAGATAAAAAATAGAACATAAAAAAATGACACAATAAACCTCATTTTAAAATTTAATATTACAAATGTTAATATTTAGTATTTACTTATTAGAGTTTTTAATATTTAATATTAAGGACAGCCTGACCATTTACTTAAATTCGAACAAAATGTATTATTTTAATATTCCAGGACTGAAAGTTAAACAGTAACTATTTAATATACTTCAATAAAGTTTCTTCTTTATTGAAATTAATTATTCTAAATTACCAATTCCTCTCTATAAACTCAAGTGGAACCAGTTAAGAACAGATGAATTATGAAAGAGTTGTTCTGCAATATTCATTTTACCTGACCTCAGTAAAACTGTAAATATTCTATCACTAATTTCTCATAATTACCTCAGTTCTAAAATGAAGGCAAGAGACATCAATTTAATGCTCTACCTCAGGATAATAAAGTTGTCCTTAAAATCTGATTGGCTTTTAGGAAATTCAATGTATACTGTGAGGAACAAACAGTCCAAGATTTGGTCTGAAACCATAATCACTAATTAGGATGACTAGAAGGAGAAAAAAAAAGGCAGGGAACATAAATGACCTTTCCTATCAAATTCATTAATTGATTTGTGAAGAACATAAATATTCTCCCAGGTAAAATAAATTGAAAGAAAGAAAAATTAGATGTAAAGATAGAGGAAAATGGGATAACATCCCTCCTCCTCCATTCTTTCATTTTTCACGTCAGTGATTCTCAAATAATCTCTTTAAAAAGCCCATCCTCTAGAATGTCTATAAAACATTGGTATGCTTTTCTATTATAAGTAAAAAATTTCCTTACAAACTAATTGTTTAACTTAATTACTAATGACTTAAAGAGCATAAAATTTTAAGTAGAAAGAAGGTTTAATGAAATAACATTGCACCTTCCTTATAGAATAGCGTATTTTAATACTCTCAGATAAATGCAACAATGATTTTGACAATCTACCTTCTGTTTGCAGGAAACACCAGATTGTTGTAGGGCTTCTTGTTCCATATGTATCCAGACAAACATCAAACATGACAACACTAATGGGAAGAGAGCCTCATACCTAAGAGGTGGGGGGGGGGGGGGGGGTTGGGGTGAAAGTGGGAGGGTAGAAAAGACAAAAACATTAAACAAATTAAAATGCAAATTTATATTGAGAAGTATTTTTCAAAATTAAAACAATCTTAATATTTCTAAGGCACAATATCACAAAAATTTTAATTTTCCAGAAGGGAAGTAGAAAAGTAACATTTAAGTATCAACTCCAACACCATCTGTTTTTGAAATATATTAAATCTTGAGATCATGACATGTTTAAAATAGTAGAGATATTTAAAAATAAATTATAAAGTAAATGACACACACACACACATACACACACACAAAATATATACAAAGGTAAAAAGACAATTTCCAAGTTGAAATTATTAATACCTGGTATACAGAGAAAAAGAGCAAGAGAAATGTTCCAAATTAAAAAAAAAAAAAAGCCCGCCATAAAAGAACATAAAACTCTCAAAAACAACAAAAAGAGCCAATAAATACACAAAAATATGTTTGATCTTATTGATAATATGGAAATCAAAACAATAGGGAGAACCATATTCACTTATATTTACCTAAAATTTTAAAAAGTAATGTTGACAAGAGTGTAATGAAAAAAGAAATAGCATCCTCTCTATATAGGAATAAAACACTTTTTGGAAGGCAATCTAACACTATGCATCAAGAGTCTCAAAAATATTCATATGCTCTAACCCAGTAATTTTCATCCAGTATGTCACTGCACACTGGTGTGTTATAAGAATTTTTAAAACATGCAATCCCTGACTATTTAGTCAGAGGCACTGGCCTCTTTTTCCTTAGATTCTCTGCCATAAATACCATCCATCACTTCAAGAAATTCCCTGAGAATATAATCAGACACATGCACTACAATACACGTATGAAGATGTTTGTTGTGATATTGTCTATTGAAGGGAAAAACAGAAAACAACCTACTCTCCACAGGTGAGCATGGCACATCTCTAGGATGGAACACGAGGTGGATAAAGGAGAAATGTTCATGAGATAACACAGTGACAGAAGCCTTTTCCAATCCTTTTGGGCCTTAGTTTGGGATAACTTTTGCAATCCCCTAAACCTCTACAACAGTACTTATCACACTGTTTTAATCATGTTTCTTTATGTGTCCTTCCTGATAGTTTGTACAACCTTTGTGTCAGTGTCGTCACTCCTGCAGGCCCAGGTCACAGCTTTTGTTGAGTGAGTTACTTACCTAACTGGAATTTACAAAACAAAATCAAATAAACCAACCCAAACATAAAAACCCTTTATTTCTCTTTCAACTTTTTCAAGTCTTAAACTCTATTCCTTCCACATGGTACTATTTTCTAAACATGAGAAAGCAAAATAAATAATATGCTTTAAACTCTACCACAGATCATAAAACTAAAGCACTGAAAACTGGGCAGAAGGAACACTTGGGTTTGAGGAAGCACACACAATCATTTGGTATAGAAGACTGCCTGGGAGAGGAACCAAGATGGCGGCATAGGTAAACACCTAAACTGCTGCCTCGCACAATAATTTCAAAACTACAACTAAAAGACAAAACGTCTACCACCCAGAACCATGGGAAAGCTGGCAGAGTGAAAGTTCTACAACTAGAAGGAAAGAGAAAAGAGCATTGAGATGTGCACAAGCACTGAAAAGCTGAGGTATGGAGGCACGTGAATCGGGCTGGTGGCGGGCGACTGAGTGCACTGTTTTTTTCAACCTGAAGAGAGACAAGATCTCGATTACTCTGAACTCAAGTTTCTGGGGAGATGCTGGGGACCCAAACTCCTATGGGGAGAAACTGGACTGTCTGCCATCAGGTCGGAAAGTGAGGGTGGCTTTCTTATAGAGGTGCACACAGCAATCATTGTTTACTGCACTGGGGCGTGGGACGCAGGGACTTGGAAACACGGAGACACAGAGACAGCTGACTGGCAGCCATCGCTGTTTGCCACACCCTAGCCTAGTGACTCCCTGAGACCCCATCCCACACAATCTACAAACCCACCCAAGCTCCATGCAGCAGCTTTTGCATATAAATGGTCCGCCTTATCTCAGCTTAACCTAACAAAGAGCAGCTCTGGTCAGACAGCTCCAAAACTTCCAAACCCCAAGCAAAGAGGAGAAAACTGTAGTTCTCGCTGTAGCTCCTGCTGGGTGCCCTCAGAAAGTAGCTGACTTGCACCCCATTGGAGATCCAGAAGCCAGTGTATCTAGTGGACGACACCAGATATCAACTACTCACATCCATAAGTGACACATTCAAGAGGCAGACTCAGTGAGCACCAAAGCCCCACTGAAGCAAGTCTTGCCCCATAAGCATGTCTCCAGCACAGCAGTTCTTCCATTATAGACACAGTGGGTCCTCACAGCCAATTGGCCTGGAGGTCAATTCCTCCCAGTGTACCAACAGCAATCAAGGCTTAACTACACCAAGATTTTGCATTCAGCCCACAAAGGGATGCACCAAGAGTGTCCACCTCAGGTGATAGGCTGAACCACTGGTCACCTACCACAGAAAACCACTCCATCAACACAGGGAAGCAGCAAAATGTGGAGACAAAGAAACATGTCATGAATGAAAGAAATGGAGGAAAGCAAACTACTGGACATAGAGTTCAAAACCACATTTATAAGGTTACTCAAGAATCTTTTTAAAACTGCTGAGAAACTTGATGAGACCTCCAAGGAGCTTAGCGAGACCTTCAAGGACCTTAATGAGAATGCCAAAAAAATGGAAAAGGACCAGTCAGAAATTAAGCATACACTGTCTGAAATAAAGAATATACAGAAATTCAATTGTGGATCAAAGGACCCCAAGAATCAAACTAAAGATCTGAAATATGAGGAAACAAAAAAGCACCCAACCAGAAAAACAAAAAGAAAAAAGAATTCAAAGATACAAAGATAGTATAAGGAGCCTCTGGGACAACTTCAAGCATACCAACATCTGAATTATTGGGGTGCCAGAAGAAGAGAGAGAGCAAAATATTAAAAACCTATTAGAAGAAATAATGACAGAAAACTTTCCCTACCTGGTGAAAGAAATAGACTTACAAATCCAGGAAGCGCAGAGAACCCCAAACAAGAGGAATCCAAAGAGGACCACACCAAGACACATCATAATTAAAATGCCAAGGGCAAAAGATAAAGAGAGAATCTTGAAAGCAGCAAGAGAAAAACAGTTAGTTACCTACAAGGGAGTACCCATATGACTGTCAGCTGATTTCTCAACAGAAACTATGCAGGCCAGAAGGGAGTGGCAAGAAATATTCAAAGTGATGAATAGCAAGAACCTACAACCAAGATTACTCTACCCAGCAAAGCTATCATTCAGAATTGGAAGGTCAGATAAAGAGCTTCACAGACAAGAAAAAGCTACAGGAGTTCATCACCACCAAACCAGGATTATATGAAATGCTGAAGGGTATTCTTTAAGAAGAGGAAGAAGAAGAAAAAGGCAAAGATAAAAATTATGAACAACAAAATGACAACAAATACATACCTACCAACAAGTGAATCTAAAAATCAAGTGAATAAAAAATCTGATGAACAGAATGGACTGATGAATATAAGAGAATCAGGGACATAGAAAGGGAGTGGACTGACAATTCTCAGGGGGAAGATGTGAGGGGTGTGGGAAGAGACTGGACAAAAATCTTACACCTATAGATGAAGACAGTGGCAGGGGTAAGGGCATGGGGTGGGGTGGGGAATCAGGTGGAGGGGAGCTATGGGGGGGAAAAAAAGAGGAACACCTGTGATAATCTGAACAATAAAGATTTCTTTAAAAAAAATAAGACTGCCTGAGTATGAAGAGATAATATACACATAAGAAAATATCACTAGTTTAACAAGCACAGAAAGTTCTAAAAAGCTACACCATTTCTGACCTGTTAGAATAGCATTTGATATTCTTATTTTAAAATAAAAATACCAAATCTTGGGAAGAATATGATGGAATAGGACCCCCCATAGGCTGTTGGTGCTATTATAAATTGGCATTGTTCTTAAGTAAAAAGCAAACAACAGTTCATACTCTCTGGCCCACCTATGCTACAGATTTATTTCCTTACAAAAAGTATAAACTATGATTACTTTCTTCTGTAAAATGTAGATGAATAAATATTCCTATGGGACTTTCTTTTATTTATTTATTTATTTATTTATTTTTGGTTAATCCTTACCTGAGGATACTTTTCCATTGAATTTTTTTTTTTTTAAAGAGAGTGTGGAAGGGTTGGGGAGAGACATAGTGAGAGAGACACATCAATTGGTTGCCTCCCTCCCACACGTGCCCCTGGCCGGGGTTTGAGCCTGCAACTGAGGTACATGCCCTTGACCAAAACTGAACCCAGAACTCTTCAGTCGGTGGGCCGATGCTCTATCCACTAAGCCAAACTGGCTAGGGCTTCATTTCTTTAGATAATTAATATCTTGTATGAAATCTGCATATCTGAATTAATATACTGAAACACCAGTAAAATGTCATCATAGTGTACATAATAAAACCATACTAACTTGGGATCTGCTAGTTTGGTCTCTGCAAACTGAACAGGGCTAAAAGGTATTTAGCTTTCTTTTATAGTGTGCTAAGTGATCATATAAACAAATTTCAGAGGGAAATTTTAATCAACTTAAGGAAATTATTTTCAAGTATTACAATAGCTTCTATTTGCATAAAAATAATTAAATATTGATTACAAAATAAATCTTCTTTATTCACAAAATCAAAGATGCATTATAGGTTAGAATTTAGGATTACTATTACTGTCTTTCTTTAAAGTAATAAAACTGAATTTTTAAAAATATCCTATAATTCTGACTATTCACTAATATCCATAGAGAGCCCTCCAGGTTGCCTAAAACAGTGATGTGAAAAGATGACAATGTGGACTATATTTTGCAAAACTGACTTGACACTGAAAAAATGTTCTAAGTGAAATTATTAGACTGTGCTGCTTCAGGCTACATCTGTTGAATGTTTTTGCAAAGGTAAATGTATTTTCTGATGTTAAAAAATATATTTCTTAATACATTCATTAGTAAGGCCACACTCACTAGGTGTAAATTTTTACTTTTTAGATTTTCTTAAAATAAATTAAATGTACTTAGGATAATCTGTTTTGCTATCTTTCATGAGTATTAAATTGATGATTTAAAACACTATAATGTTTATCCCTAATGTTAGTTACATAGCTAACTCACTCTACATTATGAAATACCTTTTCACTCAAAATTCAACTTTAATTATCCTTTCTTAACTTCTAATCCAGCAAACCAGATCTATGTTTAGATTTATTATCAGTTTTTAATCTACTACCCATTCCTTTAAATCTGTGTAGTGCTTTAGAACTTGGAGGTCCAAAAAAGAAAAGGGCTTATTGATTATTAAGTGAGTGTGTAAAATATACACAAGTTCCTGGATTCTGTCAAACATTACTTCCTAAGGCAACCTCTTGGTGTGATCTCTTAATGAGAGTTGTGTCACCCTAAAATGGTGGGATAGAACAGAAATTATTTTATATTCTGATTTTTATCTAGACAAAAAATTCATATTCCAAGTCACATATACATTTATACATTGATAGATTCTGATTATAACTAAATTATTTATTCTACTAGAAGCCCAGTGCACATTTTCGTGCACACTGAAAGGAAATTAATTAGAAGAAATATTTTAGAGGCCAGGGAGGGACTGCAGGAGGGCTCTACGGCATGTCCCGCCCATCTTACTCAGTCCAATTGGCCGGACCCCAGGAGCAAGCTAACCTACCGGAGTGTCTGCCCTCTGGTGGTCAGTGCACATCATAGCGACTGGTTGAATGAAAGGTTGGACACTTAGCATATTAGGCTTTTATAGAGAGAGATAATTTCACCAATAAAGGGAAAAAAGATGAAGAGTTTTAAGGTTTCATTATGTTTGTCATTCTTGAGTAAGAATATGCTGATAGACTTCAAGCTTTATTTCACAGTTCAAAGTCCTAAGTCTGAAAGCAAGCCCATGTGAGGATCTTATTAGATAACTGGTGAAAATGTCTATGTTGATTATACATATTACATCTTCATTACTGTGCCCAGACCTGTTTGTGCAGAGAGAAATGAAAAGATAGGAGGGGTGGGGGGCCTTGATCAGAGGAAGTCTAGCACCCAGTGGATCATCTGCTATCTGGGGAATAGAAGAACTCCTGGGATCTAGGTCACTTAGGATATTAAGGTCTACTATGAAAACATCTCTCTAAAACTGAACTAGGACACCTAAATTTCCCCCAAAATGCCTTTACAAAATCATCTAATATGGGAAGAATCCATTGACAGCACAATGGTAAATCCCTAGGTTTAGTCTAATTGAAACCATATCCTATATTTGGGCCAAACTATGAGTGGTGGTTATTTGGTTTGCCTATTCTATTTGATGTTTGTTATAATGTGCACATTTCTCATCCTCGTAAGGATTTAAGTACAGATGAAATAAAATTCAAAGCAAGTGAATAATTTTTTTCTTCTAAGTAGATGGGAAGATACATGTCACTGTTTTCACTGAGTTCAAGAGAACACTTCAGGACCTACCACAAATTAGACTGCTAGTATTTCTTGCTTCTGTAAAAAAAATTCAATCTTAAATAAAAATGCGTTCTTTAACTTTTGGGAAAATATTCTAAAAGTCTTCTGAATCGAAAGGACTATTTGAACTGTGATATATGTAACAGTAAAAATAAAATATTAAATTCAAAGAAGAATGAATAAGTCAAAGCCTAAGTTAAAGTACATGAAAGAAATGCAACCAAAAGTAAAACTCTTCTCAGTCATTGTTTGAGACTTAAAATACCTCCATAATCAATTGGAATTTTCTAATACTAAAATAAAACATTTTAGCCACTTCAGGAAATAAACAGAAAGACTATAAGAAAAAGAAAATTAAAGGTTATGGTTCATAAATGTTATTACAGAAAATACTTATAATTTATTCCTCAAGATTTACACAACACTGTTCATTTTTAGAGATTAAATGCTCATAGAGAAAAGCCAACATTTAAAACTTGCTACTCTAAATGAAAATTTAAAAATGTTTGTACCCTGTGCTTAGGAGGAGGTAGGCTGACATGGAGGAGACAAGTATGCTAAACAATCGCTCCAAGAGGCTCCTGGGACTCAGAAGGGGCACCACAAAGGAGGAGGCTGCAATGAAACACAAAGGGGCGTGTCAGCAAGAGGCAAATAACATGTGAGTTTAGAAGCACTAAATAATCTATAATCACATATAACCCTATTGTTTGTGTGACCTTTACGATGAGGCTGTATTTGCCCTAATCATTTCTGTGAGAAATTTGAAACTTAATATTTTTAATTAAAATTATATCTTATGGTTTTAACCAACTTTTGGCTCAGATTTTCTCAATTTATAGTCAGCTTCACTCACTGCAATATTGACCCCTAAATGAATAACTTATGTTCTATAAATAATAAAATATATTATTCAAGATTCAGCAACTCTTCTCCTAATTAGGCATTTAGTGCAAAAGACCACTTACTCCTCCAAATTTTCCCACTGCAAAATATTGATTGAGAGTTGTAGTGTGCTCCTTTGGAAATTAGAGAGGAGAAAGGACTTCATCATGCATGAGAGAAGTAATCTTTCCCCACAGCATAAGAAAGCAATTACTTCAATGGGAGGAGAGATAAAAAGAGAGGAGGAATGGAAATGTACATAACTCTGTAATCCCTCTAGTTAGGATGGCGACATGCCTGGAGTTCAATACTCCAGAGTATGGAGACAGATGACCTGAGATAGAACCCTGGCAGAAACACTTATTAAGTGTTAACCATGGGGCATGCGAGCTCCATGGTTATCTGTCAAGTAGAGATAACATAAAAAGTGGTGAGGTTTGAATACAATTCACCTGTAAAATGCAATTCCCTGAGCATAGTGCCTCGGGTACAGTAGGTGCTTAATAACTGTTAGCTGCTACTGTTATCACTAGTCAATATGTACTGAGTTAAATGTAAAGATAATCACATTAAAGTCAAGTCACTGCAAAATTTAAGACCATGCAAGTTATATTTATAACTAGAGGTCTGATGCACAAAATTCGGGGTGGGGTGAGGGGTGTGTCCCTCAGCCCAGCCTGTATCCTCTCCAATCTGGGACATCCCTCTCACAATCCAGGACTGCTGGCTCCCAACTGCTCACCTGCCTGATTGGCCCTAACCACTCCCCTGCCAGCCTGATCAACACCTAACCTCTCCCCTGCCAGCCCGGTTGCCCCCAACTGCCCTCCCCTGCTGGCCCGGTCACCCCTAACTTTCCTCCCTTGCCAGCCTGGTCGCCCCTAACTGCCCTCCCCTGTCGGCCCAATTGCCCCTAACCGTCCTCCCCTGAAGGCCCAGTCACCCCCAACTGCTCTCCCCTGCAGGCCTGGTTGCCCCCAACTGCCCTCCCCTGCAGGCCATCTGTGGCGGCCATCTTGTGTGTTGGAGTGATGGTCAATTTGCATATTACCTCTTTATTCTATAGGATTATTATATAGGATACTTTTGGACAAATAACTTCTAATTTTTTTCAGATGTGTGGTTCTAATAAGGTTATCATCACCAGATACATATTTTAAGAAGGGAGGATTCTTAAGAGAGCTGAGAGCCTTTTGGTAAATGCAGGAGGGTTGGAGCTAGAAAATCATTTTGTAGCCATCATGACAAAGACTATATCAGGAAAGATTTATAAATGGATGCTAAATCTAGGAAGAAATTTTGATGATAAGGGTATTTGATGGTCTCAGAGTGTCACAGATGCCTTATTATTCATAAGGGAGGGGGGAAAACAGAAAAGATACTGTTTTCTCTTCTGGCAGCTCTTAGGTTTTTATCAGATGTGAATAAATATACAGCCTTATTATCATGTCATAAATAGTCTATCAAGTAATTCTTATTAATACATGAATGTTCATAAAAGTTCTAATTTTCTTTGTCAAATGCCAGCAAGTGGTAAAAATAATAACTGGTTATTATTAGTGTCCTGCAACAAAATTACATCTTTTAATAATAATAATAATATAGATGCAAATTGATAATTTTAAACTATGATGATGTAAAGTTACCTCATTTGGTTTGACTGACCTCTTACCTAATATTATCCAGCTAACCACCTGATTAGTAAGAGGAAGTCCTTGTTTCTTAAGTAGGCTATTATGGGTGCTATACACAACCCACATGGAAAGCACTGTGCTCAGCATCTGAAAACAAATACAACACACGGAAATAAAGAGAAGGTGGTGAGAGACTAATTTATATAAGAACAATTCACAAAGTGCTTGAACAAGTGGAATCTGGCAAAACTGCTACTGAAATTGGACCAGGTCACCTTCTTGTGGCCAGGGCTGAGTTAGAACTCTTGCACTAAGCAAAGGTCATCCTTGACAAGCATGAGATGAGGCATTTTACACCTGCAAGAGTATCTGGGCAAACATTATCACACTCTTTCTACCTAGAAGTATTCATTATTAACTTTGAAGTTTTTCTAAATCATGGAAATGCAGAGGGTGAAGTGCATTGAGTTTAGTGTAGGTGGTTGTGTCTCCCACCTCTGGCTCTCACCCATAGTCATATCCATTTATTCATTCAACATGTACTTGTGTACTGAGTATTCACTTGGTACTGGGACTACAAGGTGTACAATATTCTTTAGGGAATATACATAAACTAGTTGGTAAACTACAGCTTAGAGGCCTGGGGCCTGTGTTTAGAAATAGTTTATTATTGGATCACAATCACGTGTTTTCTATAGCTAGCTCCCTTTGCACTGCAGAGACAGAGATGAAAATTTACAACAGACTCTACATGGCCCTAAAGCCTAAAATCTTTACAATCTGGCTCTTTAGAGAAATGTTTGCTGATCCCAGAACTAGTGGACCAATTGCCACTTTAAGAAGTTATTAGCTAAGTTATGGCTGTGGACAAAGTAAATTCTCTTAGAGATCAGATTAGCAACCTCACCACCAAATCCTAGAACTATATTTAAGTTACTCTTATATTTTTAGTGAAGGAAGAACAACAAAAGTGTTATCAATGAAGCTATGACACAATCCTAGGATCCTTTCAATTATAAGACATTTTTTCATTTCAGATACATTAACTGAATGTACCTATGAAATGAAAAATATGGCACACAGTTCAGGAATTGATGCAAATTAATAAAGTTAATGTAAAGAGGAATTTTGTAAAAGATTTACCTTATACTTAGGAAAGACTTACGAATGGATGCTAAATCTAGGGAGAAATTTTGATGAGAAAGGATTTCTAACAAAGTCTGTTAGAATTTTCACTTGATAGTCTTCACTCCTCTAGAGTGAGATTCAGAAACACTACTGCCGAAGTACTTAGTATTACTGGTGAATTCCGTCAAAGCTGCTACCGGCTTTACAGAAAAGCCAGTCACTGTACCAATTAAAATGAAAGATACACTTCGATGGTTGATAGGAGCCTTGACAAAATGTTTCTTCTCTTGTTATGTGTTCTCTGTTGTTCTTTAAGAATGACATCTTTGAAGTGCTGCATATATTTTTATTTCAGAGTGTTCTTAGAAATACTTTCCATTATCCCAGCTTTGTTCTGAGTACATTTTTTGAGTGGACTCATATAAGTTTTTTTGGTCAGAGTTCTAAATGTAGATTTTAATTTTTTTTATTGTTTAAAAGAAAAAAAAATGTGGTTTTCACTATCTACAGAAATGCTTCATTTTATAGAATGATATAATCTCTAATTTTCACAACACTATTAGATATTATCTCTACAGATTAAAAACAGACTAAGGTTCTATTATTGAAAATCACACATGTAGTAGGCAACATAACTGGCAATTAACTCAATTTTGAAATATCAAGTTCATAGTTCTTTATATCACACCAACGCCACCAACCAAGGTGAAGTTTATTTTCTCCTGACCTAGGACATCCTCTGAAGTCTTAAATTGGCTATTTTCATATAAGCATACTCAGAGGCTGCCTTCACTTCAAATGAGGACAACACAGAATCTCAGTCTAGAGAAGGTCAGTACAGATGCCTCTTATGCCTCCGTAACCTGCTCTCAGGCATCTCTGAGCTGCCTTCTGTTGACCTCTTTGCTATTTCATAACTTTTAGAAAATATATTTCCATGTGATATCTTAAACAGAAAACTCTCTTCTTAGCTGGTAGGTATTAGATAACTTATGATGACATCTTAACAGCAATGTAATGAAACACAACTGTAGATACATTTTGGTATATCATTAGTAATAAGATAGTGTGACAATCTGTAACTAACCTGTAATAGATGTAACAATAGCTTGTCATTTACAAAACTATCTTTTGTTTTTATGAGAGATGTTACAACAAACAGGGACAGCAGAAGGACCAGCAGGCCTGCACACATTCTGTTTGAAAACACAATTCACAATTTCAAATTTTCTTAAGATGCTGACTGAACACAGAGCATATGAAAATATTAGACATTCTACACTAATGGAAAACGTCTGAGTCATTTGGTTTAATCAAAATGAAGTAAGCAAAATAGATACACATACTTTAAAATTAACAATACTTAAAAATATTTTTAGTTAACTTTCCCTCAATTAAAAAAGACATACTCTCATCTATTAAAGATTATGTTAAAATGCTAAAAATATTATTTATACAGAGTTCTAAAGAAAGTAACAAAGATAATTACATAATTAGAGAATAAGAGAGGAAATGTTACATGAAATAATGATTAAATATTTAGTTTGTCAAGCACATGCATAAATATACACAAAGAGCCAATAGATTACTTGATAATAATTTAAAAGTAAAGTTAAAAGCAAAGGTAACCAATTATTTTATGGGTTTATTTAGGATATATTGAAAAGAAATAAATATAACAGTAGCATGGAGAATTCAAGAAAGGTATATAGAATTTTCTAATAGTCAAAGTGATTATAATGAGAAAGTTGTCAAAGTGTAGTTTCTTTCCATGGAGATCTTTACATTCAGATTAGAATAGGAATTTAATTTTTTTAAGACTTAAGGTGTGGACATGCTCACAGGCAAAGAGAGGTGACATCAATGGCTTTTAAACCTTTTTGTTTTGACAACAGAAGACTTTTTCATTGAAAGCTTTTCCAGTATACAAAGATACAGAAAGCTTCTGGACTTTTGGGGGAGTGGGGAGGGAATCGGGGGGAGTGGTATTTTAAGTTATTACTGTTTGGTACAATGTCATTCTTGTGAAGGCCCAGAGGCAGCCCAGGGAGCTTTAATGACTCCTAGAGTCTAGGCAAAAATTATGACAAATGGTTGGATATTAATATTTTAACTTCTAGTTTGTTAGTGTCATTTTAAACTTATGATCAAGATTAGATTCATATTTCATAGTGTTAAGAAAAATAATTGTATTGGAAAGAAAATAAGTTAAAAAATATTGTTCATACACTAGAAAGATATCTGGCTTTCGTCCTACAACAGGCATCAGTGGGAACACTGCCAGGAGCAAACAGAAGAAAATCCAACTCATTGAGATGCTCTAAAACAAATTTAAAAAAAGTTATTTTTAGGCAAATATGGTAGAGAAAACAGTCTTCAATGTTTCATGGACTATATGGCTATAAATCAAAGAGAAAATTCAAAACCTTATATCTGTTTACTTTACAAAGTAATGGAGTTACTGTCTGTGAAGGATCAGTTATGTAATAGGTAGTATATATGCATAATATGAGTATTATCTCATAATTCTCACAATAAACTGGGAGATAGGTTATATTATTCACAGAGTTGTAGATGAGGAAACTGACCTCAGAAATGTTGAAGTATAAGTAGTATCAGTCTATGATTAGTAAATGAAACAGACAGGATTTTAACCTGGGCCTGAAATTTCAAGGCAAATGCTTCTTTCAATTTACATTATAGTGTATATTGATTATATCTGTAAGCAATTTGGCCAGCAATCATAATCAAATGATTGAGCCCAGGAAAGAAATGAGAAAAAACACTTTTGTAATTAGATTATGACAAAAATGATCAAGAACCCCACTAGTTCTCAGAGGGTAAAAAGAAGATATTTCTATCTTCTTGCTACCTCCATCAAAAAGTAGCAAAATGGCCCTCGCCGGTTTGGCTGAGTGGATAGAGCAGACGAAGGGTCCCAGGTTCCATTCCGGTTAAGGGCACATGCCTGGGTTGTGGGCTTGATCCCCAGTAGGGGGCGTGTAGGAGGCAGCCAATCAATGATTCTCTCTTATCATTGATGTTTCTATCTCTCTCTCCCTCTCCCTTCCTCTCTGAAATCAATAAAAATATATATTAAAAAAAGTATCATTTTAGCATTTGGTTTGGCTCAGTGGATAGAGCATCAGCCTGTGGACCAAAGGGTACTGGGTTCCATTCTGGTCCAAGAGCATGTACTTAGGTTGCAGGCTCCTTCCTGGCCCAGGCCCTGTGTTTCTCTCAGGTTGATATTTATGTCTTTTCCTCTCTCTTCCACTCTCTCTCTCTTTAAAAGAAAAAAATCAATGGAGAAATACCCTTGGGTGAGGATTACAAAAAAAAAAAGTATCAAAATGGAAATGAGCGTATTTCTTATAGAAGCACATTGTAATTCTCTAGCTAGTTGAAGGAAGAAACTTAGGAATAATTATATTTTAAAATAATCCATCATGAACATATGCTTCTCCAGAAAAGAATGAAGGTGGCACAGGGCTGGGAAGGAGGTGACAGCTGTGATCTGAGTTCAGAGAGCGATCCTCTAGCCGCTGCTCTGTTCCTCGGCTGCTCCATCATTCAGATACTTGGGGCTAAAGCAATCTAGCAAGCACTTCAGAGGAGGACACAGCTCCTCTGCTCCTTGAGTCTTTCAGTCACCATATGACAGGCTCATTTTGATATGAAAATCTATGCAATCACTGAAACCTTAAAGCAACCTCCATCCTCTAGTCAAAAGGACCAGACTCTTCATGTAGGGACATGTTTCACTCTTTTCTTTAAAAATGAACAGTTCCCCAAGTTAAACACACGTCGAACCAGTAACTACTAACTGTCTAGTGTCAAAAAGAGTACGTATACCTTTGCTCGTGTCCACAGCTGAGTGGTAAATGGCCAACCCGCAAATACAATAAGTCCAGCAGTAAGCATATAGCGGTAGAAAAAACTGAGAACCTAGTAACATGTTCCAAAGAAGAAATAAAAAGTGCGGTCATTTTAAAGGAGTTACATAAATTGAAAGAGATAACTATGTTGTAATGTGGCAAATTACTTACTAATACTTCAATTCCCAGGGCACAGGCTAACAGGTATCCAACAAAATGACGAGGAGGGAAGGTCAACAGTGATGTGACAAGGTCTTGAATAACTTGGTATCTGTTTAGCAAGATTTTTAATAAAAAGATTATGTTGAATTGAAAATTAGGCCATAGTTAGTAAAAAAATCAAAACTTTGTGCAAAGCTATGAATCAGGAAATATGTAATTCACAGATTATTTTAAAATGAAGAGAATCTCTAATAGATTTGTTTCAATGGCTTTACTGACCTAAATCTTTTTTTGAAACCCAGAAGTATTTTAGTAAAAATTGTAATTTCTGGATTAATTTGATAATGATCACAAAATATTGCTTGTTTTTAAAAATATTAATGACAATAAGTGAGCCTTATTTGATCATAGTTTAACCATACCCATCCTATATAATAAAGATGTAATACGCAAATGGTCATTATGCCGTGAAGTGTAATGACTGACCATGTAACAATCGGATCATGGATCAGCAGGAGGGTGGGGCAGTGAGCTACAAGCGGGTGGTGGAGAGCTATAGGAGGGGGCAGGGCAGCAAGCAATGAGGGAAGTGGAGGTAGCTACAGGAGGGCGGGGCAGCAGGCGGAGAGCTACTGGAGGGCTGCAGTGAGCTACTGGCACATGGATTCATGCGTAGGGATACTAGTCTATAATACTAAAAGCATAATATGCTAATTAGACTGGGCAGCCGAACGACCTTCCGAACATTCTGGATGACCTTCCAGACAAAGCCAGGGCTGTTATGGCCACGGCAAACTGCCGCGGCTGTGAGGGCAGATCCCCTTGCTCAAATTTCATGCTTCGGGCATCTAGTCTATATAATAAAAGCCTAAGTGACCATTGCGGTGGAACGCCCAGAATGACTGGTTGCTATGATGTGCACTGACCACCAGGGGGCAGACGCTCAATGCAGGAGCTGCCCCCTGGTGGTCACTGTGCTCCCACAGGGGGAGTGCTGCTCAGCCAGAAGCTGGGCTCATGGCTGGCGAGTGCAGCGGTGGTGGCAGGAGCCTCTCCCACCTCTGCGGCAGCAGTAAGGAGCAGTGAGCAGGTGGGTGGTAAAAAGCGAGGGATCCCAGATTGAGAGAGGGATGTCCACCTGCTGCCTTAGGCCTGATCCCCCTGCAGACGGACATCCCCTGAGGGGTCCCGGGCTGTGAGAGGGTGCAGGCCAGGCTGAGGGACACCCCCCCCTGCCAGGGCATGAATTTCATGCATCGGGCCTCTAGTGTTTATATAATTACAGATACAATATCAGAAATAAAATGCAGTGAACCCAAGTGAATAAAAACTGGAAAATAATTTTTAATTCACTAAGTTTAATCTTATTTTGAAATCTCAACTGTCTTAATGAAATAAAGGTAGGTTTTTCTTACCTAGTTAGAGTAAATCTTAATTGTACTTTTTACTGAGCTAAATAATATTTTCCAAACCCATGTTAAGATGTCACTAATTATATAGTAATTATAATTAAATATTAATTCATAGCCATTTAAATGTATCACATACTTGAGCACTTTTTGATATTTAATTACTGGAAATTTTTTTTTAGCATTTGTAGTGATTAAGTAAGTAATTACAAAATGTCAGTATCACTTGATTTATGACCTTTTTGCTGATTTAAAACAAGGGCTACATAATGTTATCAAAACTATCAAGATGCCAAGTAGGAAAAAAAAAGCTAACATCAGGCAAAAGATGAATATTTCTTTTGTTCATAATAGTGAATAAGCACAGAGAGATAAGAGATGATTTTGTAAAATTATTTGGAAGATTTTTTCTAGTGTCATTTACCTTTTAAAATATTTTAGAACAAAAGGTTTTACCCTTGCAAAATCCCTTGGGGTTTGGGAGTAGAACAGAATTTTCTGCAAGGTTAAAATCTTTCATTCTAAAAATTTTAAAACAGAGTAAATGACACCAGAAAAAAAAAAACTAAGTTACATATGTATATCCAGCAACCCCATTTCTTTCAAATGAAGTAGTAACAGTATATTCTTTTGTCAGTGTCATTTTGCTTTATATTTTAAAACTAGTAGCCCTGTGCACGAATCTGTGCATGAATAGCTTGCTGCTGCTTGCCCCACCTGGCCACCCGCCCACCGCCACTGGTAGCTCTCTGCTGCTCATAGCTCACTGCCCCGCCCTCTGGTAGCTCTCCACCATTTGTAGATTGGTTCTGACGTTACAGTATAATGGATAATTAGCATATTCCTCTCTTATTATATAGGATGTTGACATTTTAAACTTAATTTTTATTGACTATTGACTTAAGATAGAGAGAAAAGGAGAGGAAGAGAGAAACATCCATCAGTTGCCTCCTGTACATGCCTCTGACTGGGTATAAAATGCTCAACCTGGGTACGTGCCCATATGGGAAACGAACCGGAGACCATTCAGTACACAGGACGACACTCCAACCAACTGAGCCACACTGGTCAGGGCTACTTTTTGTATTTTTAACATTTTAATATATTTAATATTAAATGTTTTCAAAGGATGGAAGAGGTGGTCAAAACTGGAGTTAACAAAAATTAAAACAAAATACACATTGTGTCAGAACAGACATGCTGGATAACCCTGAAAATACTCTTATTCTGGGCTCTCATTCCCTGCTCGGCTTGTGGGGTCTGGTTTGTTCTGAGGATGCTTAGAAGCCTGATATTAAGTTTAAATTCTACGTTATTGTGCATATACTGTATAGATGTCAACAAGATCTGAGTCTATAAACATAAATCAGACTAATGTATTAGTGGTTTTATTTTAAAGGACTTGAAACTTGCCTGAGCTCTGATGTTTTCTACAATGTAAGAACCCATTTAAGTACAACGTGTGAGGAGGCATTTTAAAACCACAGCACATGTGAATAATATCCACTAAGCTTATATGCAACTTTAATAGATTTGATTTAATTACAAAGTTTCATTGGTGCAGGTTGACTCCATAGCTAAGAAAGGAGGAGCAAAATGCATGGGAAAAAAGTGCAAATCTTTTTATGAAACATGAAAAGACACTAGAAACTAAGATATACAAGACAAGTTCAAAATATGGGTTACTCTACTTATAGTACAGTCAACATAGTACAGTCCTTTTATTTTTACTCCATATTTTTTTCATAAAAGATACATAAAGAAGGCAACAAGGACAATGCTTCTCTAAAGCAATAAAGATGAAGTAAACATAAATAAATAAATAAGGCCCTAGCCAGGTAGCTCAGCTGTTTGGAGCATTGTCCCAATACGCCAAGGTTGTAGGTTCGATCCTTGGTCAGAGCACATGAAAGAATCAACCAATGAATGTATAAACAAGTGGAACAACAACACGATGTTTCTCTCTCTCTCCCTTCTTCTCTAAAATTAATTCTTTAAAAAAGGTAAAACAAAAAGGATACTTATATGCAACATTTATGCTGTCATATATGAAGTGAGAGGGTTTGGAGATTTGAGAGTATTATAAATATGGTTGATGACTATACTACAGAAATCTAACGCATTTTAAATACAGATTTATCTGACAGTGAAGTGAAAAACAAGACAGCAAGATATGTTACTTACTCCCTTAGAACCGCATACCATATAGGCACTGGCAACAAGCAATACACGTAATAAGTCCCGGGACAGGCTTGAATCAGCAGGAAAAATGCCATTAAAATGCCAATAGCCACAAAACTACACAGCAGGAGATGGCTTGGTTTCTGAAAATCAAACAAAATACTGAAACACTTCCAAACTCATGCTAACTGACTGATAGGTTTTTAAGAGATTTTATAAAGTGAAGAAAATGTATTTCTTTCAACAGTTCTACAACTAGATGATTAATCTAAGAAATGAATTTTTCTGTCATTGAAGAAGCACAGTACAGAAGAAAAAGCTGGATAGCATGGAATGGGTGAATAAGGCAATTCTCAATTTAAAAGTGACTATGTTCCTAATGTTTGTTTGCAAATAAGTCACTTAGAACTTGGAACATATTTCTCCTTACTAATAATTTAATAAATGCTGACTGAGTTCTGTGACTAGCTCACAAAAGCCCATTTAATCCACAATAAACTGTGGGACCTAATCTTTATTTGGAACAATGCTCCTATCCAAATTCCAACTTGACATGCTGTCCACACTTTTCTCTCCATTGCCCATCCACAGTGTGTCCATTCAGTCATTTCTCCCTTCCAACCACCGGTCAAACAAGGAGCTCTTCAATGTAAGTCACCAGGGATGGGCCATGGGTGTTATCACTTGATCACTGTATGACTATGAGTAGGAGCAAAGTACAAAACTTTTCCAAGACTTAATTTCACTCCATCTATAAAATGGGAACAATAATTCCATATCTACTTATCAAGGCTGGTAATGCTTAAATAAGATCGTGTAAAGAGCTTAACAAAATGCCCAGTTTGTCAACTCGATCCCCAGTGTGGGCACATACAGAAGGCAGCCAGTCAATGATTCTCTCTCACCATTTATGTTTCTATCTCTCTCCCCCTCTCCCTTCCTCTCTGAAATCAATAAAAATATATTTAAAAAATAAATAAAAGACAAGAATTTAGTACAACTTGCATAATGTATGAACTCATTACAGTTGAGTTTATTCAGTTTCTTTACTCAGTCATTGTGATTTTACACCAATATCTAAATTATCATGATATTTTCTAAACATACCTTAACTTCTTTACTAACATGTCTGGTAAGGCTGGAATGAGACTTGATAATCAACAAAGAAGCATAAGATGCCCATCCCACAAAACCAAGCAGAACATTGATGCCCAAAAAGAATCTGTCATAAGTGTGATAATAGGACAATCCTTCCAATGAGAGATGAATCAGCTCCATGCAAAGGAAGACCTAGGGAGAAAGAAAAATGTAACTTACCACATGGGATGAATAAAAAAACATAAGTTTCAAAGGAAGAAAAATGACTAAAATCAGAGTAACTATAGACAATCAAAAAAAGATTTTAATTGTTCAAGTATCTTCTTGCAAAGTACAAGAAAAATCCTATACAATAATGAGGGAATATGCTAATTGACCATCACACCCTCACAAGATGGCAGCGCCCACAGCCACAAGATGGCAGCACCCAGTCACCTCAGCCCCACCCGGGGGGCGTCTGCCACTGGAGTCCCCCAGTCCCTTCTGATTGGAGAGGGTACAGGCTGGGCTGAGGGACCAGCCCCCCCATCCCCATGCATGAATTTCATGCACCAGGCCACTAGTTCTTAAATAAAATGAATTTTAAAATATTGATAAGAAAGGGCACCTTAAATGTAAACTATGACATGTGTAGAGATTTAAAATGTTTCATTTTGTGGAAATTATTTTCAGGTAACAGATTAAAGAAAGAAATAAAGGCTCTCTAATATAGGTCCCAAATAATAAACATGCCCACCTGTATATCATTTTTGACTTTCTCATATTAGATTACCAAAATCAGTCATAAAAGGTCATTAAAATATGCTGAATATTTCAGAGAAGAATAGCTTATTTTAAAACCATGACAAGCCGAAACCGGTTTGGCTCAGTGGATAGAGCGTCGGCCTGCGGACTGAAGGGTCCCAGGTTCGATTCCGGTCAAGGGCATGTACCTTGGTTGCAGGCACATCCCCAGTAGGGGGTGTGCAGGAGGCAGCTGATTGATGTTTCTCTCTCACTGATGTTTCTGAATATCTCTCCCCCTTCCTCTCTGTAAAAAATCAATTAAAAAATATTTAAAAAAATAATAAAATAAAACCATGACAAAAATAAGCATTAGATATGCATGGTATTACATAGGCAATTTTAGAAACTGAAAATAGGATTCTTTCCTACTTTAAAATTATGTGACCATTTAACAAAGAGAAAGTTAATGAAAAGCATAGTGTGGTAGGAGCTGGGAAAAGTCAGAGCCTCTATATGAATCAGTAGACTTCTGATAATGTGTTGATAATTCCAAATGTACAAATATATCACATTCTAAAATGCTATGCAGAAAACAAGCTCTGCTGTTGCCATTTAAGGCATAGGAGTTTAGAAAATACTAATAGTTTCATTGGGAAAGTGGTGGCTTAAGAATCTCAATGTTATACTTAAGACATGAATCCCAGTTTCCAAGTGACAACTTTTTCAGTTGCCAGAAATACATTGTGCCTTCTAGCACAGTATAAAAACTTAAACTTGAGAGAAAGGAAGATGGCTGCCGATGGGAAGGCAGATTGCAAGATTCTGTGTGAGTGAGAAAACAAAGGGAGAGGGTGTGGTTGCACGGGAAGTGTTTGTTGGTGAGTTGAGAGACAGCTATACTCCAGGAGACTGTGGGGAACTGCTAGATGGGGGTCCCCTGACCTGGCAGTCCCCACTGCTGCTAGGATCCCTCCTGGAGTGACCGGCTTGGACGTGGAGACCGCGCCATCTTGAAGGGGAAAGTGGATGTTATCGGAAGCCTGAAAATCAACAACTGTTGCACCCATCAAACAGCTGCGAACCCGAGAAAATCGGTTCCCAATTGGCGCAAACACGCAGATTCAGTGGAGCTCTACACTCCACCACAGAAATGTCAGATTTTGCCTGGGATAAGGTGAGGTCTCTGGCCAGGAGAGAGAAACGCGGGCACTGTGGGAGCTGGAGGACCTGGGGAAGTCTACGCCTAGAAAAATCCTTGGCTGTTGGGGCTGGCATGATCCGTGAATGTGGAAGGGGGTCCTCAGAGCTGCTAACAGAAGCTTGATCTGACGCAAAAGGACAACCTAAAAATTTTAAAAGTGTGCTGGCTGCTTAGACCCAAGGGGGGAAAAAAACACTGTACAGAGTTGCGTGCAACTCCAGAGTTTGCACACTTACGGTGGTTCTTTTTCTTCCCCCCCTGTTTTACTTTTCCCCCTTAAAACCCTGTTTCTGATTACTAAGCCCAATACAAAGGATCATCCAATTGGGGATACCCTAAGAGACTGCAGGGGAAAGTTGTTCTGGAACCTGGGGATCAGAGCAGAGAATAATCATCAGAGAACCAGCTCTGGGGCAACCCACTCCCACAAACCGGTATTGAGTGCCACAGGGAAAGCAGGATCTAAGCACTGGCTAGAGAGGACCTATAGATCCAGAGGTCAATCCAGAAACACTGCCCCCCAGGGGCTGAATCACAAATTGACTCATGTGTAAACACAAATAAAGGAATAGAAGAAATTAAGACACAACCCCTGCTTAAAAATCATGACTGGCTTACAATACTGAGGAGCAGTAGAACGCAGGGAACTGCAATACTGTCTTGACTAGGAAAGAGGCGTGCCAAACAGAACAGTAGAGGAAGTGAATGACCTTCACTACTGCACATTTTTATTTTTATTATTTTTTTTATCTTTTACTTAAGAAACTATTTTTTTCTTTTTTCCTCACTTGATTTTACCTTTTACATTATTACATTTTTATTTTCAATCAGTATTATTACTACTACTAGTTTACCTTTTTTTTTTGAAAGTGTCATTTTATTTTCTCTTTATTTTACTTTGGGATTAGTGTTCTACATTCTATTTTCATCTTTCCTTTAGCATCATTTTACTCTATCTCAACTTTACCTTTATGCCATCACTCTCTTCTTAACTTTTTCCCTTTTGTTGTCCTGTTTCTCTTACCCCTTTCCTGCTTTAGATTTTCCCTATTCCTTCTTTTTATCCCCTGCTAAAATTTCACCCTTACTTATATATCTAATTTCCAATCCCCTGCTCCAAGTCCATACACACCTCTCTCTTCTCTGTCTTCACTATCCAAAAACAAATGTTGTCTCTCTCTGTCCTTTTGTTGTTGTTTGCTTGATTATTGATTATATCGATTTTTTATGCTTGTTTGTGAGATTGTTTTGCTTATTCTTTTGTTTTTGTTTGTTTTTTTGCTTCTGTTTTCCTTCACCTCGCTTGATATTAGTTGTTGTTTGTAGTTTGTATTCATCTCCAGGTACTTGTTGCTGGCATTTGTTGGGAATAGTGGCTGTTCTATTGGAGTTTTCTCCCCATATATATAGTTTGTTCCCCTCTTCTTCCTTATTCTCTTTCTGTTTTCTCTTACTTTTTTTCCTTTTCCCAATTTCATTTTTGCACTCCTTTCTTTTTTTTCTCTCTCTCTCTTATTTCTCTCCTATCCTCTAATTTGCCTTTCTCTGGTGGTCACCTTTATTTGGGGTTATTAATATCATGAATACATTTCTGTTCAGTGCCCTGTGCATTGTACCTGGTTGTGTTGTATTTTGTGCCTTTAAATCAACGCAGGAGAGAGAGAACTACATAACCAGACACCTGGAGAAGAGAGACCATGGGGAGACAAAGAAACAGCCCGCATATGAAAGAAAAGCAGGCATCACCAGAAAAGGAAATAAGCAAAATGGAGGCAAGCAACCTGTCAGAGAAAGAATTCAGAGATATGGTCATAAGGTGGCTGAAAAGAATAGAAGACAAATTCGACAATATGTGAAAGAACCAAGAGGAAATGAAGAAGAACCAAGAAGAAATGAAAAATGACATCACTGTTGTAAAGAACTCAATAGAAAGCATCAAAAGTAGACTAGAAGAAGCAGAGGACCACATCAGTGAGCTAGAAGACAAGGTAGGAAAAAATACCCAAGTAGAGCAGCTTCTAGAAAAAAAATTAAAAAGCAGGAGGAGAGCCTAAGGACACTTTGGGACAACACGAAACAAAACAACATGCACATAATAGGGGTTCCAGAAGGAGAGGACACTGAGCAAGGAATAGAAAACCTGTTTGAAGAACTAATGACAGAAAACTTCCCTGATACAGGGAAGAAAAAACCCACACAAATCCAAGAAGCTCACAGAGTCACAAGCAAAATGAACCCCAAAAGACCAAGGCCAAGGCACATTATAATTAAATTGGCAAACACCAACAACAAAGTAAGAATCTTAAAAGTGGCCAGAGAGAGACAGAAAGTTACCTACAAAGGAACCCCCATCAGACTAGTGACTGATTTCTCAACAGAAACTCATCAGGCCAGAAGGGAATGGAATGAAATATACAACATCATGCAAAGGAAGGGTCTGAATCCAAGAATACTGTACCCAGCAAGGCTATCAATCAAAATTGAAGGTGAAATTAGGAGCTTCACAGACCAAAAAGGGCTAAGGGAATTTATTACCACCAAACCAGCAATGCAAGAAATGTAAAGGGTCTGGTGTTAAAAAAAAGAAATAGGAAGAAAAGAAGGAACACAGGGGTAAAGAATAAAAATGGCGACAAATAAGCATCTATCAATAATAACTTTAAATGTAAATGGATTAAATGCCCCAATCAAAAGACACAGGGTAACAGACTGGATAAGAAAACACGACCCATATATCTGCTGTCTACAAGAAACCCACCTCAGAAAAAAAGATGCACACAGACTGAGGGTGAAGGGGTGGAAAAAAGTTTTTCAGGCGAATGGAAATGAAAAAAAAGCTGGGATAGCAATACTTATATCTGACAAATTAGATCCCAAAGTGAAGGACATAACAAGAGATAAGGAAGGCCACTTCATAATACTAAAGGGAACAATCCAACAAGAGGAAATAACTCTGGTAAACATATATGCACCTAATACAGGAGCACCCAAATACATAAAAAAACTACTGGAGGATATCAAGGGAGAGATTGCAATACAATCATAGTAGGAGACTTTAATACCCCACTATCACCATTGGAAAAATCCTCTAAACAAAAGATCAGTGAAGAAACATCAATCCTAAATGATTCACTAGACCAGATAGAATTAATTGACATCTTTAGAACATTTCACCCCAAAGCCACAGAATATACATTCTTTTCAAGTGCACATGTGTCATTTTCAAAGATAGACCATATATTGGGTCATAGGCAAAGTCTCTTCAAATTCAAGAAGATAGAAATCTTATCAAGTATCTTTTCAGATCACAGTGGCATAAAACTAGAAATCAACTGTAATAAAAACAATCCAAAAAAATCAAACACATGGAGACTAAACAGCATGCTATTAAACAATGACTGAGTTACCAGAGAGATCAAAGAAGAAATAAAAAACATCATGGCAACAAAAGACAATGAAAACACAACAATCCAAAACCTATGGGACACAGCGAAAGCAGTCTTGAGAGGGAAGTTCATAGCTCTACAAGCCTACTGCAAAAAACAAGAAACAATGGTAATAAATTACCTAACCCTACAACTCAAAGAGTTAGAAAGAGAGCAACAAGAAAAGCCCAGTGTAAGCAGAAGGAAGGAAATAATAAAGATCAGAGTAGAGATAAATAACATATAGACCAAAAAAAAAAAAAAATACAAAAGATCAACAAAACCAAGAGCTGGTTCTTTGAAAGGATAAACAAGATTGATGAACCCCTAGCCAGGCTCACCAAGAAGCAAAGAGAGAGGACCCAAATTAACAAAATCAGAAATAAAAGAGGAGAAATAACAACAGACCCCACCGAAATACAAAGGATTGTTAGAAAATACTATGAACAACTCTATTCCAACAAACTGAACAACCTGGAGGAAATGGACATATTGATAGAAAAATACAACCTTCCAAAACTCAATCAGGAAGAATCTAAACATCTCAATAGGCCAATAACTATGGAAGAAATGGAAGCAGTCATCAAAAAGCTTCCAGGAAACAAAAGCCCGGGGCCAGACGGCTTCACGGAAGTTTTACCAAACATTCAAGGAAGAACTAAAACATATCCTCCTCAGACTATTCCAAGAAATTCAAGAGGAAGGATCACTTCCAAACTCCTTCTATGAAGCCAGCATCACCCTAATACCAAAACCAAATAAAGACAACACAATGAAAGAGAATTACAGGCCAATATCCCTCATGAACAGAGATGCCAAAATCCTCAACAAAATTCTAGCAAATTGGATCCAGCACTACATCAGAAAGATCATACACCATGACCAAGTAGGATTTATCCCAGGAATGCAAGGACGGTACAATATCCACAAATCAATAAACGTGATATATCACATAAACAAATTGAGAGATAAAAATCACATAGTCATATCAATTGATGCAGAAGAAGCATTTGACAAAATCCAAAACCCTTTCTTCATAAAAACTCTCAGCAAGGTGGGAATAGAAGGATCATACCTCAACATAATAAAAGCTATATATGATAAACCCACAGCCAACATCATACTAAATGGGCAAAAACTAAAATCATTTCCCCTAAGAATAGGAAGAATCAGGGATGCCCACTCTCAGCACTCCTGTTCAACATAGTACTGGAAGTATTAGCCATTGCAATTAGACAAGAAGAAGAAATAAGAGGCAACCAAACTGGCCGAAACCGGTTTGGCTCAATGGATAGAGCATCGGCCTGTGGACTGAAGGGTCCCGGGTTCGATTCCGGTTACGGGCATGTACCTTGGTTGCGGGCACATCCCCAGTAGGGGGTGTGCAAGAGGCAGCTGATTGATGTTTCTCTCTCATCGATGTTTCTAGCTCTCTATCCCTCTTCCTTCCTCTCTGTAAAAAATCAATTATATATATATATATATATATATATATATATAAAGGCAAGCAAAAAAATTAAGATACCTAGGAATAAACTTAACTAAGGAGGTAAAAGACTTATATGTGAAAAACTACAGTACACTGAAAAAAGAGATAGAGGAAGACATAAACAGATGGAACAACATATCATGTTCATGGATTGGGAGAATCAACATCATTAAAATGTCCATACTACCCAAAGCAATCTGTAGATTCAATGTAGGCCCCATTAAAATACCAATGGCATATTTCACAGACCTAAAAAGAACTCTCCAAAAATTCATCTGGAATAAAATAAGACCCCGAATAGCCACAGCAATCCTGAGAAAGAAGAACAAAGTAGGTGGGATCTCAATACCAGATTTCAAGCTGTACTACAAAGCCACTGTTCTCAAAACAGCCTGGTACTGGCACAAGAACAGACATATAGACCAATGGAATAGAATAGAGAACCCAGATATCAACCCAAACCACTATGCTCAATTAATATTTGACAAAGGAGGCATGAACATACAATGGACTCAAGACAGTCTCTTCAATAAATGGTTTTGGGAAAATTGGATAGATACATGCAAAAAAATGAAACTAGATCACCAACTTACACCATCCACAAAAATTAACTCAAAATGGATACAGGATTTAAACATAAGACAGGAATCCATAAAATACTAGAGGAATCCACAGGCAGAGAAATCTCAGACATATGCCGAAGCAGTTTCTTCACCGATACTGCTCCTAGGGTAATGGAAACTAAAGAGAAAATAAACAAATGGGACTACATCAAAATATAAAGCTTTTGTACAGCAAAAGAAACCATCAACAAAACAACAAGAAAGCCCACTGTATGGGAGAACATATTTGCAAATGATATCACTGATAAAAGGTTTAATCTCCAACATGTAGAGGGAACTTATACAACTTAATAAAAGGATGATAAATGATCCAATAAAAAAGTGGGCAATGGACCTAAATAGAAGCTTTTTGAAAGAAGACAGAAGGAAGGCCAAGAGACATATGAAAACATGCTCAAAGTCACTAATTATCCGAGAGATGCAAATCAAAACGACAATGCATTACCATCTCACACCTGTCAGAATGGCAATCATCAACAAATCAACAAACGACAAGTGCTGGCAAGGATGTGGAGAAAAAAGAACCTTCTTGCACTGCTGGTGGGAATGCAGACTGATGCAGCCTCTGTGGAGAACAGTATGGAGTTTCCTCAAAAAACTAAAAGTGGAACTCCCATTTGACCCAGTGATCCCCCTTCTAGGAATATATCCCAAGAAACTAGAAACACCAATCAGAAAGGATATATGCACCCCTATGTTCATAGCACAATTCACCATAGCTAAGATTTGGAAACAGCCCAAATGCCCATCAGCAGGTGAGTGGATTAGAAAACTATGGTACATCTACACAATGGAATACTACACTGCTATAAAAAAGAAGGAATTCTTAGCATTTGCAGCAGCATGGATGGACCTGGAGAGCATTATGTTAAGTGAAAGAAGCAAGGCAATGAAAGAAAAATACCACATGATCTCACTCATTTATGGAAAATAAAGAACATTATAACCTGATAAACAAAAAGATAGATACAGAGGCAGTAAAGCACCAAACAGATGGTCAAATTACAGTGGAAAAGCAGGGGAGTGTTGGCAAGGCGGGGAAAGAGATCAACCAAAGGACTTGTATGCATGCATATAAGCACAACAAATGGACACAAGACTCTGGGGGCATGGGATGAGGGCATGCAACAGGGGGTAGGGGAGGCTAGGGAAAGGTCAGGGGGAAAAAAAGGAGATATATGTACTACTACATAAAATACTTTAAACAATAAAAAAAATTTAAAAAATTAAGTAAAAACTTTAAAAAAATGAAAATAAAATGCTATGCATAAGTAAGGTAACAGAAACTTGGATTATACCTTTTCATTATAGAAAATAGCAACTGTTCATTTCCAATGCTAACTCCAAAACATCTACCCATAATTCCTCTGAAATAAGAGAAGTATGTCCAGGGCTAATGCAGCTACTTAAGAAAGTCCGCCCTGACCAGTTTGGCTCAGTGGATAGAGCATCAGCCTGTGGACTGAAGGGTCCCAGGTTCAGTTCCAGCCAAGGGCATGTACCTTGGTTGAGGGCACATCCCCAGTGGTGGGTGTTCAGGAGGCAGCTGATGGATGGTTCTCTCTCATCGATGTTTCTAACTCTCTATTCCTCTCCTTTCCCCTCCCCCTTCCTCTCTGTTAAAAAAAAAAAAATCAATAAAATGTATTTTAAAAAAAAGAAAAGAAAAAGAAAGTCAGTCCTTACTTGAGGGTTCAATAAAGCTCTCTGGCCTGCCCACCTTGCTCTCCATTGCCACATCGTGCCCTTCTCCACACCCAAATGGTGATTGATTAGCTACTTATATATAGAGGCACGGTGCACAGATTAGTGCATCAGTGGGGTCCCTCATCTTGGCCTCTGCCCTCTTGCAATCTAGGACCCCTCGGGGGATGTTGGACTGCTGATTTCGACATCCCCTGAGGGAAATAGTAGTGCGCGAAGCAGCAGGCAGCCAGGGAGGAGCCTGAGCCCGGGCTTGGCACTGTGCCGCTCCTGCTCAGTAGCGCTGCCACGGAGGCAGGAGAGGCTTGCGCTGCTGCAGCTGTACTTGCCAGCTGTGAGTGCGGCGTCTGGTGCCCGTTGGTCAGCTGAGTGGCGCTCACGCTGTGGGAGCACACTGACCACCAGGGGGCAGTTCTTGCATTGAGCATATGCCCCCTGGTGGTCAGTGCACATCATAGCAACCGGTCGACCAGTTGTTTGGTCATTCAGACTTTTATATATATATATATAGAATGCCTGCATACTTACTGCTTCATCATAATTTTCCTGTTTTATATAAGATCTTGCTTTTCTTAAAATGTCAAGCTGTTTAGAATCGGAAAGCAACCTGCAAGACAAAAAAAAAAGACTAGGTTTAAAATGTTTCTTCATTTCAATTATATTTTTCCTTTTTCTTTTCATTTTTTGCTTAAATGAAAATTAAAGGATGGTGGAAATTGAGAAAATAAAAAAAGAAAGGAAGAAATTAACCTTGAGCTAAATTGTATTATTACAGGTTATCTTAATTCCTCCAAGAAATAGCTTATATTTAAATTTGGTTTTCAATTGCCAAACTATACTTATGACAGTCAGAAAATATATCATTTTGAAGAAGTGTAATACTCCAGCTAACAAAGAAATTCTGACTAAATGAGCATAATTAATGGCACAGCAATGTGAATCCCATCACTCAGATTTCCAAGTGCTCAGCCCCCCCAGTGCTCATGGCAGAAACAACAGACTAGGCAGAGCCATCCTGGTGCTTTGTGCCCGAGTCAGACAGCCCAAGAACTGTCTATCAAAGAGCCCCAGGCACAGCCTAACCAACAATCAAATTTAGTAAACACTTTGAACCTATTTGCCATTCTTTCCCCATACTGTATATCTTTTTGATATTTTTTCTACGAGTGGCCCAGTGCACAAATTCATGCACATTGAAAGGAAATTAATTAGAAGAAATATTTTAATATCACTATTTGCCCTTTCTCTATAATAGAAGTGTCAATCACATGCACGATCAACAATGATAGATTGAAACACATGTGTGTAATTGGTGCCAGCAAGAGCTTTATGTATATTGCACATGTGAGACTCAACTTAGCCTTTTATAGCTATAGAATAAACTTGCTTAATTAGACCTGCTTTCTGATTTAGCTAAACTTTTTCCAACCCAGTGAAGCACCCCAAACTTCTCTTTCAGGTAATTGTCAGCAACACAGCAGTAAATATCTACACGAAACAGATTATTATTGTAGATCATGCAGGGAGAACAAAGGGTAAAATATTTAAATGCAGCAGTGTTTGACTATATTCTGTGCAGTGAGAAAACCTGAAGTCATTTTCAAGTTCCACCATTTCTTACTTCTTTTCAGTCAGGTCAAGTTTCTAAGCTTTCTAAATCTACGTTTTCTGGAAAATAGGATTCCACCGAGTCTCCCATCTACCTATTCCAGGACTTCTGTGAGGATCAAATGAGATGAGGCACAGGAAAATGCTTCACAGACATTTGGTTAAAGTGTACAATGTTTGCACCTGGCTATAAAGCAAGTCATGTTCCTGGGCTGAAGAAACTCCACAGTGGCTAGTCACTAGGGAGAGGAAGCCAGGAGTTGCTATGTAACGTCATTTACGCAGCAACCATAGCCACCATTTCCAGGCTGGGCTACGGTTGCTGGGCTGGGTTGGGGGCCGCATTTTGCACCATGGGGTCTCAGCAGTGCCAGCTGCAATTTGGTGACTGTTGCTCTGGGGTGGTGGCAGAGACTGTGTCCCACTTGGGGGAAGCTGAGTGTTGCTTTGTGGCACCAGGTCTTCTATGCCATTTCTCTGTAAATGGCCAGTGCGTGTCATGGCAGCTCCTGCATTGAGCATCTGTCCCTGGTGGTCAGTGCGCATCATAGTGACTGGTCAGATGGTCAAACACTTAGCATATTAGCCTTTTATATATATATAGATTTCAATAGCTGCTAAATTAAATATTGGCACTTTCATATGGTGTGCCATAATATGATCACATATCTTCCTTCTACTTGGTTCTGGTAGTTTCTGAAGAGATAAGATTGAGACTTTTAGGAATTAAATCTTTGAAGCAATGCTATTGATTTGGGTCGGGGTCACAGACTTCTTTCAGAATTTGAAATTCTACCTAGAAAATGCACATAATCTGAAATCTTACATATAACTTCTGAAAATTATAAACCCCAAAAGCTCATTTACAAACCCTCTAGAAATCTCTAGGAACCTATACCTACACCCAGGCTCCCAGAGCTTTCCACTCAGGGGAAATGTACACCCTCAGGAATAAAGTGGTTAAACTGCTGTTTCAGACTGCAGGAAAATTCACCTCCCCTGGACTCACTGGAATGTGGAGGAAAAAGGTACCAGGGAGCAGGAACATATGCAAGAAAAGTTACTTCAAAATATTGCCATGACCTAGTTCTCTGTCATTCAGACACAACACATTTTGGGATATTTTCCTAAAAGTCTTAGAAATGGAATTACTGGATCAGAGGGCACATGCACTCTTTGAAGGCACCATCTAAGTAGAATTTTCCAAATTCTGATAAAACCCTTCTAATTGCTCTCCTTCCCCTTGCTCTGGTCCACTGGGCCTCCTGACATACCGAGTGTATCTTCTAACTTACATGAAATTGATGTGGGCATCTCACTGCCTACTTCATCAGTTCTAAACCCTCTGGACTCTTCATGACCATCTTCTAAATTTCCCAAATGTACACCCTCAGGAATAAAGTGGTTAAACTTTTCATTTGTCACAATCTTGTATTAACATCTGAGTTCTTGTTCATAAAGATCCTCTCTTTTCCGCTTTCCAAAATCCAATCTTCAGCATCTTTTTTGACCCACTCCAAACCTTACCTCACACCATTAGCACTTTAGTGTGGTCTAAGGAGCAATTTATTTCTCTTCAATTAAATTTTAACCTCTGTGTGGGCCATTAATTATTTACATTAATATCCACAATAATACTTAGCAAAGTGCTAAGCACATAAAATGAATCAATAAATATTAATTGATTAAAATGCTATCAAAAGATTGCAGGCCTAGAAAAGGAAGAGAAATAAGAGAGTAATATTCAGTGCCCTTCTTAAAACACCTAATGATTTGCTAAATTAAAGGATAAAAAGAAAGTTGGTCTAGAACTAAATTACTTCAGAGTCCTAAAAAGAATGAGAGAAAAAAACATTTTAAAAGAGAAATATTTATGTTACATTAATGAATTCCATTACATTGTATTAAATATGAAGTACTTAGGTAAAGCAACCAGGGTCGAGCTAACTTATATTTCTCCTAAATGGACTATTTATAAACCTTGGGACATATCAAAGGTTAGGAATATGTCTGGAATTCATCCAAATGTTCTCTACCAACCTCACTGCTGCATGACAATTAAAGATTCTTAGGAAAATCTTGTCCCCCAATATAATTTTCTTTTAGTTTTCCATAAGTTAAGAAGGGGTACAAAACAAATCTTGGTATTGTATATTTTAGACATAAAGAAGTTTTGTGAAAAATGTAAAGTCCAGAATATAAGGTACAATATATTAACTTTTATGTAAAAAAGACAAAATAAGTAACAGCAGCAGCATAAGGGGGGTTGGCAGGGGAGTAATCAGAGTAATCATCTATAAATTAAAATGAATAAAGGAATCTGCATGTGTCTACATGGATAAATCTTAAAAATCATACAGAATGGGAAAAAGAATTGTATTATATATGAAGTACCAATTAAAAATCGGTAGATTTTTAAAATAGGGACTCAATTATATTACATCATTTTATATCTTAAGAAAAAAGAGGATCTAAAGAAACAGTTAAATGTTATCATTTGTTTAACACAGATTGTGGGTACAAAGATTTTTGCTATATTCTCCATTTTCTTCAACATGTTTGAAGTACTTCAAAATTAAAATTTAAAATGTTACCGCCCTGGCAGTGTTGCTAAGTGGTTAGAGTGTCGGGCCATGCACCGAAGGGTTTTGGGTTTGATCCCGGTCAAGGGCACATACCTGGGTTGCGGGTTCACTCCCTGCCCCTGGTCAGGGTCAGGGTGTGTGCATGAGGCAACCAGTCGATGTGTCTCTCTCATATCAATGTTTCTCTCTCTCTTTTTTCTCTCTCTCTCCCTTCCTTTCTCCCTCTCTCCCTTCCAGTCTCTCTGAAAAGCAATGGAAAAAAATAATCTTAGGCTATTAACAAAAATAAAAATAGGATTATTCAAAATAAAAATAGGATTAACAAATAAAATTAGGATTATTCAAAAATCTTATCATCGATTATTTAGGATGAACTATTATTTGGAGGACAAAAATCTCCTTAAATGGTGCCCTTTAAAGTATATCTTCTTACCAAGATTTTTATTGCAAAAATAATTGTTGCATGTACACATATTTTAAAGACACCTAGTAAGATCCAGTATATTTCTTTTTACAATATCTTATATTAAAGAAAAAACATTTCAGGAAGATAAAGACAGAGAAAGCAGGATAAAAAAATTATTTCTAGAATAATCTGCATTCTTTAGAATGACTAATAATGTAGAATCATGTCATTTTTCATGTCATTACTGAGTAAATGGATCTTTTTCTATGTATGTATGTATGTGATGCATACAAGTTACCTTTTAAAGTTTTAGGGCATTTTTAAGATAGAAAACTATATTTCTAGCAAATAATTAGTACATTGGATGGATGAAGTGGTAGAAAGATTGACATTAAAACCAGTATTTAAATTTGGCCTATGGGAGGAACTGTTAATCATGATACCCTAAAAGAAAAAAATACATTAAAAAGAATCAAAGTATTTTTTGCCATTTTAGTAGCAAATACATTTAAATACTGTGTTAAAATTTAAGTTCTCTGAATTTACATAGCGAGTTTTAAATAAAAGATAACAGAATTTTGCTTCTATTGGCAAGGTACAATAATCTCCTTCCCATTTTCATTTTTTTCTAAAATATTTCTTAAGAGACCTTGATTGTTCTTTCTTAATTTCATGATTTTTTTTCTTTAAAAGTTTTTCTTGTCTTCCTTTGACCTCTACAGTATAGTACACACTTAAATATAAAGTGTTTTTCCTCATTTTCAAAATGCTTTCACATGGAGGCAAACCTTTCATGCTTCTTCCAGTCATGTAGCTCCACCTTCTGGTCAATCCTTGGAATAACCCTGGGATCCACTGGACCCAATTTTAGTTTTGAGTTTCTTTTTTCAACAGTTCTATATGCGCGAATGGCTATTTCATTATTTTACTCTTTCTCACAGGTGTTTAAAATATCAAAAATAAAATGTACTTACTTTTTAAGTAATAGGGTAAAATAGGATATACAATTACCATATGGATCCATTGGACCCTTTTACAAGTCTAAGATGTGTTATAGGATTTTAGCAGTCTTAATTTTCCTTTTTGTTGAAACATTTGCTATTTTATCACCCTATAAATTATTATTCATCAAATATTAATGCTGTAAAAGACTAAATAAGACAACGGAGCAATGGTGGACAGATACCATTGAACTAAAATACAGTGATGCTGGTGAAATGGATCATGTAAGATCTCAAGATTATGAATTTTCAGATATCAATATCCTAAATTTTCTCAAACTTATGAATCAGTGACTAAACAATATATTTATAAGAATAAAAATAAAAGATGGTTCTTGTTCAACAGGAAAGTACCTCATCACACTATTCTTTATAATAGGAACCTACCTAAGTAAGCTATTTGTTTTGCAAAAAGAATATATGATACCCTGGTTAGTTCCCGGGGATCTTGTCCCAGCGTTACAAAGGGTTCAGCATTCTGGAGAAAGGGGCTGATGCGTAGATTCAAGAAGGAGTCCAAAGACAAAAGATAATTTTGAAAGACATTGGGGGTCAGAGGATCTTCAGCTAAAGGAACTGAAAACTCCCTTGTCTAAGGACCCCGTGCTATTTATTTAACACAATTTGTCCTAAGGCAAGGTGGAGATATACACTTCAAAGGGTAAGGTTTGAAAGGCTTTACGGAAGCATTGGCAGTTTGGGGAATAGCCTACAGCTGTTCAGGTGTTTGAACAACAGGAGGCAATAAAATGCTGAGCTGTCTGGCAGCAGACAATCCTATTCAGGTTTGGGGGAAGTGCCGTTTAGCAGTCCCAACAGGTAAACTACATTTGACTCAACCCTTGTTGAGGTCCCCAAGCTTCACCAACCTTTTGGTGAAACTCTTGTAATTATGACATGCTGGAATTGGTTCCCGGCAGCTAGTGTGTTCAGTGGTTAGAGTGTCTGCCCAAGCACCCAGCCCTTGTTGGGTATGTGCTCCAGGGAGGTGACCAATTGATGTGTCCCTCTTTTCTCTCCAACTCCCCCCTCTCCCTCCCTTCCACTCTCTAAAAAAAAAAAAAAAAAAGGAATATCCTCAGGTAAGGATTAACAACAAAAAAAGGATGTGTGACACAGTATTCTTTCATCTTTTATGATATTTAGATGTCAATATTTACCTGATATAGTTTCTAAGTGGACAATGCTGACAATAAAAGAGTAACACACTAATTGACCATACCTTCGCAATGCCCACCAGCCAATCAGGAGTGAGTTTGCAAATTAACACAACAAAGATGGCGGGTTAATTTGCATACCCAGGTGAGAGCGGCCAGGGGCAGGGAAAGGTGGAACGCTTGCATCGTTGCCATGACACAGGCATTCCTCACGCAGCTGCTCCGGGCCTCTGGGCAGCATGGGAAAGCGGAAAGGCGGCTCCAGCCAGAGCAAAGGCAGTGCCGGCAGCCAGGGGAAGGAAGGCCCATTCTTGCACGAATCTTCGTGCATCAGGCTTCTAGTATATAATAGTGACTAGAAGAAAACAGATGGCGTAGAAATAAAAAAAAAATCACTAGACTAGAAAAAAATAAAGAGTCCATTGTACTCAGATGGTAAATGGTGATAACTGTTTTTCCTGGTATATAGAGCTTATGTAATAGGGGGGAAAAAGGATACTATACAAGAATGGAAATAAAATATCTAGAAATAAAATAATAAGAAACGTATATTGTGGGAGAAACTAAAATTTTACTTAAGGACATAACAGAAGATATAAATAAATACATATTGGATGGTAATGTTCAATATCATAAAAGTTGTAATTCCCTCCAAATTACTTCTGAAATATTGTATATTAACCAAAGAATTCTTTATATAACTTAAGATGATGATTCTAAAATTCATATGAAAAAATAAATGATTTTATGATTCATGCCAATGATTCAAATATTTGTTTCTTTTTAAAATGTTTTATCACAGCAATATATGCATATTATTTTAAAAAATAAATAGTAGTACAGGAGGGCATAATGACAACCAATAAATCCCTGTCCAACCTCCTCATCTCTCACACTCTTCAAAGGTCTGTTTTTAGTTATTCTGGTAGCTACCTCCATTTGTCTCAGTAATATGCTTTTTTTTTTTTTTTTAATCCTCACCTGAGACTATATTTGTGTTGTTGTTTTTTAAAAATTGATTTGAGAGAAAGAGGAGAGAAAAACATTGTTTGTCTCCTGTATGCATCTTGACCGGGGATCGAACAACCATTTTGATGTAGGGGATGATCCTCTAACCAACTGAGCCACCAGTCCAAGGCCTTAATAATATGCTTTTATTAGTATTTCTTGATTTGACGACCCGAGATACTTTCTGTTGACTCTCCACTGACTAGCTGTTCCTACTGTCTCCTCCCCCTTCAACATGGTCATATTACTATTTTTGCCTCCTCTATTGGCTATGCTGGTCACTTTATTTATTTTTACTGATTTCAGAGAGGAAGGAAGAGGGAGAGAGAGAGAGAAATATCAATGATGAGAGAGAATCATTGATTGGCTGCCTCTTGCACACCCCCTACTGGAGCTTGAGCCCGCAACCCAGGCACGTGCTCTTGACTGGAATCGAGCCCGGGACCCTTCAGTCCACAGGCCAATACTCTATCCACTGAGCAAAACCAGCTAGGATTATGCTGGTCACTTTATTAATCTGTCTTATTCTCTAACCTATTGCCTGACTCCACATTCCATTTTATGAAGACAACAGAATCACTACCATTCTATTTACATTTCTTTCCCCTTCAGCCTGCCAACCTGTAACTCGATGCATTATCAAGGTTGGTAACATTTGCATTCTATTCTGTAATCTTAAATCTTCCTTACTTTGTCTAAGGTTTGACTTTAAAAACGAATATTTACATTACAATTATTTAAATACTGTTCACCGAGTAGCAAAGTTTTATACTATAATTAGATTTCCTTGATACATGTGCCAATGTTCTAATTATAGTATAAATAGTATACTATAATCTAATTATAGTATAAAACTTTCTGATAACTTCCCTTTCTGATACTCTCTGCAACTGTTCAAAGTCATGTCACATCTTAGGTTGCTTCATAATTAAAGCATGCTTTCTCGTACACTTTGAAATGTACACCCTGAAGTTTCCAGTTGTCATTGTTTTGGAGGATGAAGAAATGTATGCCTTCTGTGTAAGTCACTGTGTTTCCCCCAGCTTCTTACTCAATCCATATATTACTTAAAATCCATTTCACTTTCTATTCTAATCTGGAGGACTTGCCTCCCATTTGGACTGTTCTTGTACAGTTTAGCATTCCCTAAAATTTTAGTTGCAATACCCTTTAAAAAAAAGCATTCTGTACTCTTTCTCATTTTGCAAAGTTTATGCTGATTTTTATTTTGTGGATACAATAGTTTCTCAGATATTGCTGAGGACTTTAATATTTTTAAGTTCTTTTCTGTTCCTTAAATAATTTATTTTCTCAAGCATCTACTCTTGACCTAGCCAGTTTGGCTCAATGAATTAGAGCATCAGCCCTCAGACTGAAGGGTCCCAGGTTCAATTCCGGTCAAGGGCACGTACCTCATACCTCGGTTGCAGGCTCAATCCCTGGCCCAGGTCCTCCAGGTCAGGGCATATGTGGGAGGCAACCAATCAATGTTTCTCTCTCACATCGATGTTTCCCTCCCTCTGTTTCTCTCCCTTCCTTCTATTCTCTCTAAAAAGCAATGGAAAAATATCCTCGGGTGAGGATTAACGACAACAAGAAAGTCTATTATTCATATTATCTTAGGTTTTTCTGGTTATATTGCAGGCTTTCAACAAATGGTGATTTTCAAGTCTGCAGGCAGAGCCAGTAGCCTTGCTCCAGGGTGGGTGAGCCAGTGAGTGGGAATCAGCTATCCTGCTGAGTCCAGAGATGACACAAAGCGAGCAGTGACTCTGTAGGCAGATGTTTAGCATAAAAGTAGAGCAAGTCCATGGTGAGGCAGCAAGCTGAGTAAAAGAAGGCGGGTAGTGTGCACTTGAAACTCTTAGAGAAGAGTGCTTCCCTGACCAGTCTTTCTAAAGTGGCTGGGCTAAAGTAATTCTCAGTTATTCTCAGTTCAATATCTTAGGTATTTTCTTCATATCAGAAATTAATGATATAGTTCTTGTTCATTTACTTGTTTATTTTGTTATGATCTGACTATACCACTGCATTATAAATAAACAGATGCATATGATACATATATATGATATAATATGGAGAAAATTCCAAGAGATAAAGACATGGCTTTATAAGCATATGTAATACTCATAATCAGGGACACTCCTTAAAGGTAAATCTACTTTTGATATATATTTAAAATATTTAGGGTAATTAATTGCATATGATCATAACTCGCAAGTCATGATTATGCTTTGTTTTTGTCACACCCTCCCTCCCCCCGCCGCCCCCCAGTCAGGCATACAGTCACATTATTCACAGGGCAATGCAATATTTAAGCATTTCTAGTTTTTGAATACCATACTCATGCTACATAAGTTGTTAAATATAATTCCAATAAGTCATTCAATCATATCCCTAACATCCATATTTCAAACAATTTCTGTTTATTTTGGTCAAGATCAAAATTCTTTCTAATTATATGCAAATCCCTGTTAATTGAAAACGAACTTCACGGAGGTTGAACAAACCTGCCAAAGTCAGTACTACAAAGCCAGATTTGTGACTCAACTCTCCCCATTCCTGGTTCAAGGAAAATATGTCTTTCTGGGATCTAAGATAGCAAAATCTGCTGCCCACTGAAGTTTGGTTTCCTCTTTGCCACCAATAGTTGTCAATGTTTCCCAGAATTACATCATTGGCCTTTTCTGGTCACTTTCTACCTTCTGCCTAGAGCTCCTACATGTATAACAGTTTCCACCACCATCTTTATGCTGATGGCGCCAAAATCGGCACAATCAACTGTCATCTCTATCTTGAGATCCACGTACCTATTTCTAACCAATTCATTGATGACTTCAATTTTAAATTGAACATTCATCCCTGCCTCTCAAACCAGCTCTTCTTTCTTTCTATAAGCCATAATGGTACCAGTACTTTCCCAGTCAGCCAAGCCAAGAGGCCCCCTACCTTCCCAGTCAAGCACAGTTGAATTTATCTCCTTATTTCCCATATCTCTTTGCACCCTCTACCAGTCATACAAAGATATTTACTTAGCATCTGGCTCATTACTTACAAAAACAATAGATGAGACTTTCATTTTGGAGTTTGCACTAATGTGCACAAAAACCACAAGGTTTCTAAGTAATTTATTCTGTCAGCATTTAAATTAATTAAAAAATTCTTTCCTATAAGCTAATAAATATAAAATACTTACTTAAAAGGTGTAAACAAAAATGGTAAAGTAACTTCTTTTTTCTGAGTCATTTTCACCTGGGAACCAAGTATGAAAATATTTTATTTTATTATAAATGAGAAAAAAATCAACTAATTTCATTTTGAAATATAAACATCTATTAAAAAGGGTCTTCAGGGATGGTTAACTACTTTGAAGATAAATGGAATTTTGTGTTACTATATTATTTTATAAATATTTAAAGAAAAATTTAACATTATCATTCTATCACAATAAACTGAGAATTAAGAATATCAAGTGTGCAAAAGAACATTCAGTAAGAGGAATCCAAGATGGCGGCGTAGGTAAACACCTAAACTGCTGCCTCGCACAACAATTTCAAAACTACAACTAAAAGACAAAACGTCTATCACCCAGAACCACGGGAAAGCTGGCTGAGTGGCAGTTCTACAACTAGAAGGAAAGAGAAAAGAGCATTGAGACGTGCACAAGCGCTGAAAAGCTGAGGTACGGAGGCACATGATCTGGGCTGGCGGCAGGCATTGCTTTTTTCAACCCGAAGGGAGAAAAGCCCCCATTACTCTGAAATCCAGTCTCTGGGGAGACACGGGGGACCCAAACTCCTACAGGGAGAAGCTGGACTGTCTGCCAGTGAGGGTGGCTTGCTTGCAGAGCTGCGCGCAGGAAAAGTTTTTACTGCACTGGGGCATGGGACTCGCGGATGCCATCGGGGACGCAGAGCCGGATAACTAGCAGCCATTGCTGTTTGCCACGCCCTAGCCTAGTGACACCCTGAGACCCCGCCCTGCACAATCTACAAACCCACCCAAGCTCCAAGCAGCAGATTTAGCATAAGAAAGGCCTGCCCTATCACAGCTTAACCTAGCAAACTTGCAGCCCGGGTCAGACAGCTCCAAAACCTCCAAACCCCAAGCAAAGAGGAGAAAACTGTAGCTCTCACTGTAGCTCCTGCTGGGTGGCCTCAGACAGTAGCTGACCTGCACCCCATTGGAGATCCAGAAGCCAGTGTACCTAGTGGTCAGTGTGAGACACCAGATTTCAACTCCTCACATCCATAAGTGACACATTCAAGAGGCAGACTCAGTGAGCACCAAAGCCCCACTGAAACAAGTCCTGCCCCATAAGCGTGTCTTCAGTGCAGCAGTTCTTCCATTACAGACACAGCGAGTGCTCACAGCTAATTGGCCTGGAGGTCAATTCCTCCCAGTGTACCAACAGCAATTAAGGCTTAACTACACCAAGACTTTGCACTCAGCCCAAAAAGGGGTGTACCAAGAGCATCCACCTCATGTGATTGAGGAGGCTGAGCTACTGCCCCCTATAGATCACCTACCACACAAAGCTACTCCATCAACATAGGGAAGCAGCCAAAATGTGGAAACAAAGAAACATGTCACGAATGAAAGAAACGGAGGAAAGCAAACTACTGGATGACATAGAGTTCAGAACCACATTTATAAGGTTACTCAAGAATCTTCTAAAAACCGCTGAGAAACTTGATGACACTTCTGAGGAGCTTAGTGAGACCTTCAAGGACCTTAATGAGAATGCCAAAAAAATGGAAAAGGACCAGTCAGAAATGAAGCAAGCATACACTGTCTAAAATAAAGAATATACAGAAACTCAACTGTAGATCAACGTACCCCAAGAATCAAACCAAAGATCTGAAATATGAGGAAAAAAAAACACCCAACCAGAAAAACAAAAAGAAACAAAAAGAATCCAAAAATATGAAGATAGTGTAAGGAGCCTCTGGGACAACTTCAAGCGTACCAACATCTGAATTTTTGGGGTGCCAGAAGAAGAGAGAGAGCAAAATACTGAAAACCTATTAGAAGAAATAATGACAGAAAACTTTCCCTACCTGGTGAAAGAAATAGACTTACAAGTCCAGGAAGCGCACAGAACCCCATACAAGAGGAATCCAAAGAGGACCACACTAAGACACATAATAATTAAAATGCCAAGGGCAAAAGATAAAGAGAGAATCTTGAAAGCAGCAAGAGAAAAACGGTTAGTTACCTACAAGGGAGTACCCATACGACTGTCAGCTGATTTCTCAGCAGAAACTATGCAGGCCAGAAGGGAGTGGCAAGAAATATTCAAAGTGATGAACAGCAAGAACCTACAACCAAGATTATTCTACCCAGCAAAGCTATCATTCAGAGTTGAAGGTCAGATAAAGAGCTTCACAGACAAGAAAAAGCTAAAGGAGTTCATCGCCACCAAACCAGGATTACATGAAATGCTGAAGGGTATTCTTTAAGAAGAGGAAGAAGAAGAAAAAGGTAAAGATAAAAATTATGAACAACAAAATGACATCAAATACATACCTACCAACAAGTGAATCTAAAAATCAAGTAAATAAAAAAACTGAAGAACAGAATGGACTGGTGAATATAATAGAATCAGGGACACAGAAAGGGAGTGGACCGACAATTCTCAGGGGGAAGTGGGTGTGAGTGGTGCGGGAAGAGATTGGACAAAAATTTTACTCCTAGGGATGAAGACAGTGGCGGGGGGTAAGGTCATGGGGTAGGGTGGGGTGGGGAATCAGGTGGAGGGGAGCTATAGTAGGAAAACAAAAAGAGGAACACCTGTAATCTGAACAATAAAGATTTATTTAAAAAAAAAAAAGAAAAGAAAACAATAAGCCAAGCTGCACTAACTGTTTTAAGAATAACAGAAAGTTTCAATTAAATGGCGACCTCTTTAAGTTCTTAATGCATATAATAATGTACATGAATGACTAGAAATGTTACAATCACTAATGCTATTTCTATGGGGGCAAATTCCAATTAATAAAGACTTGGTTTGTAGTTTTTATAAGCGTATGTGATAGTCTTACAATTAGAGAACCCTTAAAGGTAGTTCTACACTCTCACACTCATTCATGGATGCTGCATCTCAGAAATGTGCAACTCGGATGCTAGACAAATACACAAAATCTAAAGATAATAACTTATAGACAATCATTTCTTAAAACACAATTCAAATATCTTCAGTTAATATATTCAATTTAGGAATTGTAGCAGTGTCCATTTTTTGTGTGTGTCTTATTTTACCTTGAACTGTTCAAGAATCTGTTTTGCATTTGTATACATGCTCTCTGCTTTGAAGACATCAGTGTTGTTAAGATAATTCACAGGAAGGATTCCCTATAAATAATAAATACTGGTTTAATATTAGTATTAACAAAGCTCAGGCAATTCTTATAAAACAAAATAGACTTACAAAGGAAGCAATGAAGACAAGACATATGGACAAATAAATTACTGGAAAAATAAAACAAAAAAATATTACTTTAAACCATAACTGAAAAGTGTTCTATTATTTTCCTTGCAAAGTAAATATAATAAATAAAGCAAAAGAGATGAATTAAATACGTTCAATAAAACCTAACATTACCCCTTTAATGGAAAAATTACCATGTGGTAGGCAGTGAAATAAGTGCTTTGCACATGCAAAATATCCCTATGGTGGGCCACCATTAATATACTTAAAAAGAAAATAAAGACATAGTAAGAAAGATGAGAGTATATTGTTCATATAAGAGTAAGGATTATTTTGTGAAACTTTTGTTTCACTTACATAAAATACACACACACACACACACACACACACACACACACACACACACGACGATAGAACTCACATTACTCGGCATTCTAAATTAGATTTGTTGTATGTTTTTTGGCTTTTCAGGATCCACTTCCCACTCTTAGCAGGATTACCATTCTATGTGGAGAGATCTCCCCCCATTGGATACAGTGTAATGGGTCTCGAATGGGGCTCTGCCTCCCTCACTGAAGGGTAGACCCCAGGCTAGATGACTCAAATAGTAAGCACAGGAATTTGACTCAAGGGTCAAGGAACAAAAAGTATGACAGGGGTAATGCTCCTCTACCCCAGTGTAGACTCTGGTTCGGTTCTTTCTTCCAATTCTCCAGAGCTCTCTTGGTTCCTATTCATTTCCAAGCCTCGTCTTTGAATACCCCTTTGAATCAACAAACCACTAATATCTTTTAAATACATTTCCTTTAAATGGATTCAGACTCTGTTGCTTGCAAACAAAAAGTATTTATCTGTTTTCATCATTTAAAACTAAATTACAAATATAGGCCCTGGCCAGGTATCTCAGTTGGTTAGAGCATCATCCCAATATGCCAAGGTTGTGGGTTTGATCCCCAGTCAGGGCACACACAGAAATCAATCAATGAATGCATAAATAAGTGGAACAACAAATCAATGTGTCTCTCTCTTTCTCTTGCAAATCAATAAATAAAATATTTTTTAAAACCTTAAATTACAAATATAAGTTTATATACATTTTAAGAAAATAAAAATTATAAGGTAAGTTATTAGGCTTATACTCCATGTTGTAGATTATAATACATACACACGTAAAAGGTATTACATATTTAGGAAGAAATAGGAAAATACAGTTTAAATGTAATCAAAGATTATTCAGAAACATATAGAAAGTAAATTTTACTGTACAATGTATTTTTTTATTCTGAGAGTTAAGAACATTTTGTCCCTTACCACTGAATTGAGGGGAAAAGGAACTCCAATAAGAGAAGCCATCAGTGGTGCAACATCAGCCTACAAAAAGAAAAGGTTCAATTTTAAGAAGTCTACAGATATCAACAGGAAAAATAATTTAAGGCAACTATTCTGTAATATAATCTGCATGTTTGTTATAATCTATTATCTTCAAACATTTATGTACTATGTAGTAGATACTTATCTCTAAAAATGTCATTTGTTAGAAGTACATGACTTCATGAAAAAATAAATTGGAAAAGAAACCATTAAAAGCTCCAAATGTTAAACATATTAAGAAAAAAGTTACTTATCCTAGTAACTAGAAATTGACTACTTTATATAATAGATTTTCAGTATTATGATAAGGCTGCCTTAACTAGACAAAAAATAAATAGCAATATGAATTAAAGAAACAATGTAACAGAAGGTTTGGCCAACCAAAAGTAAAACAAAACACAAAACAAAAAAAATCAAAAAACAAACCAGATAAGAGGTTCTTTAGACACCCGCCCCCACCCCCGATAAAACAAGAACAAAACACTGTTTTGGATAGCTCCCTTACAAGTAGTGTCCCAGAAGTTGTTCATGCTTTCTGTCTCCATCTCATCTCCCCATCACTCCTGACTTAATCTTTTATCATCCCATAGACAATTCTCCCTAAAAGAGCTAGTAACCTCCATTTTTCCAAATCTTATTGCCTGCTTTTATATTAGTTCTTATAATTTTTTAGGCAGTAAAATGCTTAGGTGTCAAAATGCCCAATTTCAAATCATTGCTTGTAATCTCTGAGACTGTGGGCAGGTCATTTAACCTCTCTGGTGCCTGTTTTCTTATCAGTTAAAAAATAAATGAAAGTTTCTCCCTTATAGAATTGCAGCATGATTTAATGAGATTAAATTTATGAAGTACCTGGCACATAATAATCCTGCAGTAACTGGTGGCTACAAACACTGTGGTGATTATTATAATTAACAGACCTCTCAGCAGCACTACATAGACCACTGTGTTCTTGGTCTCTGTATCACACTCAACTGAGTGTCTTCCATCTCATTGTAGCTCATTTCTCTAGTCCCCCATTTAAAGTAGGAGTTTGGTCCCAGGTTCTCAATCCTCCTCACTTTCACCACCTGGACTCTCTTTACTAAGTACCACCTCATGTAAAATAGGAAAACTCCAATGGCCTCCCAATCGCCTTCTCCCCTTCCCCGGGAATCCACCGAAGGCCTCCTCTCATTTGTTCTCCATACTGCAGCCCGAGAAATCCTCACACAAAGAAGCAGATCAATGTCACTCTCCAGGATTCAAACACTTCATGCATGGGCTTTCCCAAACCACAGAAAGCAAAAGTGTGGATAAGGGTGGACTACTGTACATCAGTTCTTCATGGCTTCACAGGCCTCTTTTGTAGTATTTATCACAGCTATAATTTTACACTTATTTTTATAATAATTTGATTAGTATCTGCTTTTACTTACCATTATATCCCTGACACATTATTTAATGGTAATGTTTGCACAATGTTTAAATAGTACTCCAGACACATAACAATGTTGATGGAAGAAATGAAGAGAGAAATTCTCATCTAATGTAGACCTGAAGTAGGATTACTAAGAGCAATAGTTGAACCCATATTCAGTTCTTTATTATAACCCAGCCTGGCTATAAGAAAAACATGTTCTTGTTCTATGGTCTTCAAGTTATCCTATCCCTTTGATAGTTATTTTTACTGCAAATGAATAAACTGCTATTCTGATTGTAAACATTTTCATTTACTTGGGTAATACACGTCCATCTGGAGAGAAGAGAGCATTCTTAAAGCATGCTGAAGAAGAACAGGCTTCTGCAACCACAGGCCTGAAAAGGAGATCCTAAACCTTGGTTTATCCACCACAGTAAGGAATGTCAGCTTGAGAGCTGACTTGGAGAAGGTCAGATCTTCCTGCCACTTTGGAGGCCATGTATCAGTGATGCAATGCTTTCTACAAACAGCAAAGATGGCTATGTACATAGCATATATTCAAGAATGAAAATTCCGTACTTCCCATTTACAGATTATGTTACTAATCTAAAATATGTGTTAATAAAAAAGAAATGGTAACTGGCATACTGCAGGAAAGAAACCTATGATGAGGTTTTATTAGACCTATGCTCAAAGCAACTAAATGAGGCAACCATGAAAAGAAATCATAGAAATTTAACAGGCATGCAAATTTCAATTTATAATTTACATATAATTCTTTAATTAGCGGGAGTCTTCTCCTTTTAGTTTTACTTGAGGCTTTTTATATTTTGCCAAAAAAAAAAAGATTAGTTGGGTTAAAATATTTGCACTGAAAGGACTTCCCTTGGTAATTAAAATGTTTTGAAAGATCATTTATTATCATTATTATTAATACATGGTTTTTCAGGGGCTTTTTTGGTCTAACCTTCTTACAGAAGATAAAGTAAATTAGAACATGATTAAGTTGAGATTAATACCTGATTGATATCTTGCCTCTTCCAGTACTCCAATTTCCATCCTGAAAGACAGACACCGTTAGAACCAAAAGCTGATGTTCAGATGAAAAAAAAGAATGGATCATTTCATTATTATGAGTAATCAATGCTTGGTGAAAAACAAAAGTATTGCAAAAGTCTGTTTTAAGGCAGCATGAACCAATAGGATGCTTAAAAAGACAGAGCTGTATATTTTTAAAATGAGAATTTTAAAAGAAAAAATGAAAAGTAAACATTTGGTGTTTCCTATGATAATGTATTAAACTTCATATGGAGATAACTGTTTCAAAATTTCAAAAGGCTAAGGAAGGAATGATGGAACTAAAAGGCACAATTATAACAACTGTTAGCATGCCTACAACAAATTACAATCCTGTTCCAGGAGTTTATTAAGGCATTGGTAGTCTGTTAGTCAATGTAAGTTTTCCTTTTTTTCCGTAATGGCAGTTGCTTGCAAAATACTTAAAATTGTAGCTTTGATGTGCCATTAGTCCCAAATTTTAAAATAGTATAATAAGTTACTATTAAAACTGCCTTCAAAGATAACCTCATTCCTCTATCTTTCTATGTGTAAATTCAGAAATTCAATATGTAGTAACCAAATGATTATGAGACTATGTCTTAATGGCATTATGATATACATATTACCAAAAGGGTTCTAAGATATTTTTATGATGAAATTTCCTTTAATAAGCTAATAAAGTTTAAAATACATTCTTTCTTCTACTACTCAGCTACTAAAACTTCACACTAATCACCTGATGAAGAAAAAAGAATATTCCCTGTCTCTGTAACTTATGATACTTAATAGTCATATAAGAAAAATTACATTTTTTCTGTAATGATTCTTGAAGCCATGTGATTCTAAAATTAATTCACTGAGAAATCAAATGCCAAAGTACAGTTCTATCTCCTAAATACAAACATACTATTTAACCTAGCTTCTATTTAGACTCAATCTAATCCAGTTACCATAGAGCACAGGATATAAAATAACGCAACTGCACTGAAAAACAGTTCGGCATTTTGCAAAAAATTAAACATTAGAGTTTCATATGACCCATTTATTCCATTTCTATGTATCCAGCCAAGAGAAATTAAAACACATGTCCACACAAAAACTTTCACACAAATCTTTATGGTAGCATTATCATAAAAGTAAAAAATGTGAAAACAACCCAAATGTCCGGAAAATGACTATGTAAATAAAATATATATACAGCAATAGAATATTATTCAGCTATACAAAATATACTACTGATACATGCTATAACATAGATGAACCTTGAAAACATTATGCCATGTGGAAGAAGCCAGGTGCAAAAAACTATATAGTGAATGATTCCACTTATATGAAATGTCCAGAATAGGCAAATCCATAGACACAAAGTAGATTAATGGTTGCCAGGTGACAGAGAAGAGGGAGAAAGAAGGAGTGACAGCTAACGGGGTTTTCTTGGGGAAAAGTTTATGAAATATTTTGTAATTAGATAGTAGAGGTGATTGCAAGATCTTGTTAATATACTCAGAAGAGTAAATTGTACAATTTTAAAATGTGAATTTTATGGTATGAGAATGATATCTCAATAAAAATATAAGTTTAAAAAAAGAAAGCATCCAAGGAAATTTAATATACAAATAAAAAAGAGTTTTCCATGGTAAAAACACCGGAACGTAGCTTGAGTCTGAATCCCTGGAGAAGGTTTTAAAAACAAAACTTCTAGGTCTCACCCAGTTTCATGGAAGCAAAATATCTAGTTACAAGTTCTGGAAATCTGTATTTTTAAGAAAATCTATATTTTCAACAAAATACAGCTTTGGATGAGTTTATACAACTAATCCAGAGTAAGACATTTGAGAGGAATTTGTTTTGTTCAATTAGTAAAAACTTCGGAACTCTGAATAAAACCTTACCTGACAAAATAAGCAGAGCTCCAGGAAAAAGGCATTCATTTTCTTCATGGATTGAGAAGCAAGGGAGGCTTGGGCAACACAGAGGGACTTCAAAAGTACTAGAGACAGGGTACTGTTTCACAACAGTTATCAGTTGTGGCAGATCAATTATGACATGTGATTTATCTGATTGACAGTCTTTGCAGATTAGATTTGACTCAAGGTTTAATCTATATGCCAGAATAATAAGGCATGTGGGAAAAAATGGCAATAGTGTAATTTGTACTTAAACTTTCATAAGGCAAATGACTAAGACTGTGTATTTCAAGCTGAATATTGTAACCAAATAATAAGAACATACATAAGTAATACATAGAAATAGCACAAGATCAAAAAGAAAACTATAACTTGAAAGTGATTTTAAAAAATTACAATTTGGTTTTATTTTAAAATGTCCTATTTATAAAGACAATAAAGATACATTTTTATACCTTTCAAAAGCACATCATTAAACTGTTCATCTGATGCTTTTTGGGGATACTTGATGCCAGCTCCCCAAGCAACAAAAGGAGTAAAGGTCTCTGAAGGATGACCAGCCCCATGGGAACCTATAAAGAGGACATAAGACCAGTATATATGAACTAACTTATACCTAAATATTTATTTTTTAACTACTTAAAGTTAATCCATCTATAGTTAATTTTAGTCACTCCCAAATGCTTGCAACTAACTCTGTATAACAATTAGTTTTAAAATATTCCCAAAGCAAGTAAGAGCATCAATAACAAAAAGGCATAAACAAATGAACAAACAAAAAAGGGCAGAATGTCTGTTGAGTGATTCTGATTGAAAGAAGAATATAACAGTAAAGCTTGGAGGAGATGCCACTCGAGTGGCTCTGAAGGTAGAAAGGACAGGGAAAACTCTGCTTTTGGGGAGTAATGAGCCAGGTTTGGGGCAGGTAGCTGAGTCCAGAGCTGTTCTCAAGAGCATGGCAAAGTCTCTAGGTATTTTTCTTCCAGGCTACTCTGGCTGGTGCAGCCAAAAGCCCTTCATAAAGTGGAACCAGCTTGCTAAAAGTCCATATTGTGATTTGGGGACCTACCTGAACATCCATTGCCTCATTTTGTTCTCTGTGCACACACTGTGTTTGCCTTGGTAATCTTACAGGGAGGACAGGATCATGTAGAGTGGATTTTCAGTAGTCCAAAGTCCCTCGGTAGTACCACCTTAACCTCGCCACCTATGCTATCATGTACAGTTAATCCTATGGTACTTTTTGTTTTCTCCTCCCTACTTTTCTCTAATTTCTCATTTTGAGAATATATTACTTCTACAGTTAGAAGATTCATTATATAAGATCAGAACTTTTTACACTTACACTTTAAGCATACATTTATATGCTAGACACTTTGCACACATTAAGACATATAATCCTCAACATTATATCTGCAAGCTCCGTTTACCACTACCTCAATTATCTATACTAATAAAAGGGTAATATGCTAATTAGACTGGGTTGACTGGCCATCTTCCAGACGTCTGACTTCCTTCCAGACAAAGCCATGGTGGTGGGAGCTGAGGCAGGGGGCAGTTAGGGGAAATCAGGCCAGCAGGGGAGGGCAGTTGGGGGCAGATCAGGCCATCAGGGGAGGGTAGTTGGGGACAACCAGGCCGGCAGGGAAGGGAAATTGGGGGCGAGATCAGGCAGGCAGAGGAGGGCAGTTGGGGGTGAGATCAGGCCAGCAGGGGAGGGCAGTTAGGGGCGATCAGGCCGGCAGGGGAGAGCAGTTAGGGGTGAGATCAGGACAGCAGGGGAGGGCAGTTAGGGGTGATCAAGCAGGCAGGCAGAGGCAGGTAGGGGCGATCAGAGATGCAGGCAGAGAGGTTAGGGGCGATCAGGCCGGCAGGGGGGCAAGGTAGGGGTGATCAGGCCAGCAGTGGGGCACGGTAGGGGCAATCAGGCTGGCAGGCAGAGGGATTAGGGGTGATCAAGCAGGCAGGCAGGCGAGTGGTTAGGAGCCAGTCATCCCAGATTGAGAGAGGGTGCAGGCTGGGCTGAGGAATCCCCCTTTGTGCATGAATTTTGTGCACCGGGCCTCTAGTAGAATATAAGTCAATTAAAGACAGACTAACCCCAGTCTGTCATTCCATGGTCAGAGGTAAAGAGAAATGCCGTTTTCTCATCATTTCCATAAAACTCTTTAAGCAGGGACACAATTTCTTTAATTCCCTCATCAACTAGTTTAATATTGTCCTTATATTCCCTGTTTAAAAAGACACAAAAGAAGAAATTAAATTAATTTGGAAAAATCAAATTTATTTAACATGAACTCATGACATTCAAAGTTAATAAATCCTGAAATACTTTAGATTTTATCTTTAAAAGTTTAAAATCAGAACTCTTCAGATTGTTAAAAATGTTTTCTCTGTTTAAAGAAGCAAAATAATATGAAATACTGTCATAAATTATTTAAGAGGAGAGTACTGATTAGCAAATACATTGCAATGAATGCTTTTTAAGTTTCAAATGCAATAATGATGCTTTTCAAGTTCATGTCTCTCATAATGCAAACTATATTGTCCTTGTGACAATAGGTAAGCATAACTGCTTCAAATGTAGAATTTTTCCTCTTAGTCTGATATAAAATATTATAATATATTGTAAAATTATATCATACCATATCAAATATGTTTTGAACAAATTATACATAAGCTTCCATACATGTACACTTAAAAATAGCTAGGCTGGCACGGCTGGTTTGGTATGAACTATCAGTTAGAACAGTGCAGAGGTGAAAAAAGGGGATCATGAGGTATTCATTATGGACAGCTAACCAGTAGGCTTTACAGTTAGACTAATCTAAACCAAATTTGAAATAATGCATAAAAATATAACATGGGGCCTGGCTGGTTTGCTCAGTGGATAAAATGTTGGCCTGCGGACTAAGGGGTTCCAGGTTTGATTCCAGTCAGGGGCACATAACCGGGTTGCAGGCTCAATCCCCAGGAGGGGGTGGGGCATGCAGGAGGCAGCCAATCAATGATTCTCTGTCATCATTGATGTTTCTATCTCTCTCCCTCTCTGAAATAAATAAGATTATATTAAAAAAATAATAACATGGATTCTTCCTTTTTCTTATGGTCTACAAAAGTGAAAAAAAATTGCTGTTCTAGATAAGGAGTGCTAATGCAATATAGTACACAAAACTTTATACAATTATTTGCTAGCTATAATACTGATTAAATGGAGTATGTAAGGAATAGTTAACTACATCTTTTTGTGATATATTAACACCATAAAAATGCTTTGATTTCAAGATTTACTGAATTTCTAAAATACATAATTTTTTTCTCTGCCTTGATACATGAAGAATGCAGGATATATTTTACTTATATTAATGTACAGTCTGGCCACAGCACATGTGATTTTAGCTTCTATAGTTTATCAATCTATAGCTCATATAATTGAGGACTTACTCTACATTAGAGTTATTTAAAATATATCTGTTATGATAATCACAAAAAAATACATACTACTTTAAAAGTTCAAACAAAATGGTTGTTACCCACAAAAACAAGAAATTAAACACAGCATTAAAATTACCTTGATGTGGGACGGTGAGCATGTCCATTTGTATCTATTCCTAATAGATGTAAGAAAAAAACAACTTTCTCTTCATTTACTTTAGAAAACAAAGATTGGTTGTTTCTGGCAGCATGAAAAAATTCCTATATGTAACAAATCAGTTAAAAATTTTAGTTCATTTATTTTATTTATAAAATAATTCTGATAAGAACATTTAATTAAATTTATACATAATTATAAATTATCTTATTTTATTTAAATTTGTCCTCAGGCCTACCACTATAAGATCCTTGCTGTCATTTGAGACATCTGTGTTCAAATAGGAAACAAGCTATTTTTTGTGGCCAAGAAAAGGTTATAGAAAGGAGATCCGATTTCATAAAAATCTCATAATATTGAATAAAATATAGAACCTAGCTGGGTAGCTCAGTTGGTTGGAGTGTCATCCCGATAAGCCAAGGTTGTGGGTTTGATCCCAGTCAGAACATATACAAGAAGCAACCAATGAATGCATAAATAAGTGGAACAACCAATCGATGTCTCTCTCTCTCTAAAATCAATAAATAAGAAATATGTAGAAGATTGAAAAAATATTTTGACAAGAGCCAAAAATAAAACTGTACTAGTGGCCTTAAGGGAACACAGAAGAGGGTTATTATGTAAATGAAATGGGAAGTGAGGTGAAGCAAAGAGAATTCAGAAAAAATCTAATAGAGGAGATGATGTATTAAACTGAGTTTTAAAACGCAAAAAGATTCAATGTGGATGAACTTAATTCCTGTGAAGTAAATATAAAGACAAATGCAAACACATATTTAGAAGTATATTTATAAACAAATGAACAAAAATAACTACATATGGAGAAGTCCACCATGTCAGTTCAAAAGACATCACTGGTAAAAAGAAGAAGCACTAGGGATCAATCAATGAAAGCTTCATACAACAGATAAATTATAATCTGAAGATGAGAAACAATGGATTGATTGAAAGGAGAGAGCCAATAGTCACCATTTCCCACAATTTTTGATGAATTTTAATTGGACTCCTGGTGAAACTGTGATAATTGTCCCTATCAAAGAGTCAAAAAACTCTTATTTCTTACAAAAACGCATAAATATTTTATTATGATTAATTTGCTAATTTGGTTTTACTTATTTTTTTTCAAGTAAAAAATTTTTAAAAACATCTACTTCATCTAAAATAATAACAGGGTAATTGCTAATTAGACCAGTCTGGACGAAGCTGGGGCCGGAGGGAAGCTGCCTGGATCCCAGGTGCCTACTGGTGGCTGGAGGGAAGCCGTCCGGGTCCTGGGTGCCTGCCAGCAGCCAGAGGGAAGCCCAGGTCCCAGGTGCTGGAGGGAAGCCAGTGTTGGCAGCTGGGGGAAGGAAGGCCTATCCTTGCACGAATTTTCATGCATCGGGCCTCTAGTGTTATTATAATTGCACTAGAGGTCGGTCCAGTGCACGAATTCATGCAGATTAATCGGAGCAGATCAGGGCTGGGCCTGTTGGGAGGAGGAGACCGTGGGAGGTTGGCCAGTCAGCCCGCCCCAACTGGGGCCTGATCAGGGCTAGGCTGGCTGGGGGGAGGGGCTGCAAGAGGTTGTCCAGCCAGCCCCACCCTCTATTGGGGTGGGGAGTGCGATCAGTGGTGGGGCCAGCCAGGAGGAGGGGCTGCGGGCTGATCAGAGTGTCAGGGGCTCATCAGGTGTGGGGCTGGCAGCAGGGAGGGACTGCAGGAGGTTGGCCAGCTGGCTCCAGTCCCTATTGGGGTCGGGGTGATCAAGAGGCAGGACTGGCCAGGGTGATCAAGAGGCAGGACTGGCCAGGGAGAGGGGCTGCGGGCCAATCAGGGTGGTGGGGGCACATAGGGGGCAGGGGTGCCCAGGGGAAGGAGCTGCGGGAGGTTGGCTATCTGGCCCTGCCCCCTGATCAGGCCAGTTCACTGGCCACAGTGGGCATCATAGCAACCGGTCATTGGTTATTCTGGTCATTATGGATGCTGCCTTTTTATATATATAGGTTACATTTAAACAGTATTTTTCAAGAGACTTCCACACATCTCATAGGCTGCCACACTGTAAGAAACTGGCTAAGGTTTACACCTCAGATGATTCAGCAGACTAGGAATAAAATACAGGTTAACTGAATTCCAATGTAGGGCTCATTATCTATCTGAAGCATGTAGTTTAAAAAGGTTATCTTTTAAAAATTATTTTTTAAACTTCTATTAACTGGTTATTGTAGAATGTTTAATTTCTTAGAATCCAGTCTTTTAAAAATAGTGTGCTGTAATATAAAACTTTTACGTTCACACAAATATAAGATGTATTTACTGACAAATCTGTTTCTAGTAGTTTAGGTAGAAATAGGTGTCCCGTACATTAACCACTCAATAGCATGCACCTTAATATTATCAAAGACCCACGTATCCAGTTTTGTTACATCCTTGGCACCAAAATCCTCATTGTCAGCATCATAACTATGTGTAAAAACATGGTTTCCTGTAGCACCTGAAAAGGAAATTGGAGGAAAATTTTTTTAAACAATCTTTTAAACTGTTAGAAATATAAAGTAGTCATTTAAAGATTTTTGTGAGTAAACAGAATTTTTCACAAAGCATTTTAGATTATGATGGGAAAGTGAAAGATGGGAGGAATAGTTAATGTTTATTTTATGTACCATGGACCATGCTTTGTCCTTTAATACATGCTGTTACTTTGTTCTCACAAGATATTCCAATTTTACAGATACACTACATGTAAGTTAACTTACTTGCCAAAGTCACAATGCTAATACACAAAAATAAACACCAAAGTTTGTCCCCCTATAAAGATTAAATTATTAAAAAAATTTTTTTGGTTAGAATGTTATAATCTAAAATAGATGAATTCACTTAGTTTACAAAACTACCCAAAGCAAGAAGAAAATGCAAATAGTCACTTCTCTTATTTAAAGATTATGTGTATATTTCTCAATATTGGGGAATAGATATTGCTTATTGCCAAATAGTTTGACAAGGTAAACAAATATATTAATCTTACACATTTGCAATATTTTATAAAGAATCCAATCAACTTAGTGAGTTTCTGAGTTAGATAGGCTCTTATAGATTAGAAGGAAGAGATAAAATGAAGTAATGACAATCTCTTACAATGTCAGTTTAGTCCAATTGACACTAGTTATTCCACTGCTCAGCCATTCTAATTCCCACATTCTAAGTAAAGATCTGAGTTGGTCTGTTGGTTACTATAAGAAAAGGAACACTCCCATGGGACTGTCTCCAATTCAGGCATTGACCCTATCCTATCAACTGTAGCCAGAAGTAGGAAGGTAAGTTAATAAGCCACTTGTCCTCCCCAAAGCTAAACTGCTGTTTAAAGAAGTGACTATAAAAATGGCAAGTAGTTTGAGGTTTTTTGGCCTGCCTTACATAATAATGTTCTATGAATGTCATACATAAAATTCTGAATATATATTTTGCTTTCAAGACATAATAATCTTCAATTATTTTAACTAATAAAATTACACCCATGACTAAGCATAATGTTACAAAACTTTTTCATTAAGTGAAATGACCATTCTGCTCCCACTGAAAGGCATTAAATGACATAAAATTGAAAAAATCCAGTGATTTTAGAAAGTAATATAAATTTTGTAATCAAAGATGTTCTAATACTTGCAGATTCATACACAGAAAACAAAAACTAATCCAAATGGCAAGATCTTGACTATATGAAAATAGGAATCATAAACATAAATTTTAATGTTTAAATCTTTATGACTACCAATTTCTTTAAAAATTTTTTTACCAACTTCTTAATAATTCATCAATGTAAAATGAACCAGACATCAGCATCATGAGGAGTTATATGATAAGCACTTTGCTAAATGTTTCACATGAATTATCTAATTTAATCCTAAAAACAAACTTATGCCATAAAATCATCATATTTACAAAAATGCATACTGAAGTTCAGAGAAGTTATCCACCTTGTCCAAGATTATAAAGTTATTGAATATTAGAGCCATATGTCATTCCATTGAATTAAAGAGAATATAAATGGCTAGCAGTTTGAGGTTTTTTGGCCTGCCCAACTATATGATGTGCCAGTATTTCAACTAAGAAGAAAAAAATCAAACTGACATGTTTGTCCATTGCAACACACATCCCTATTTCAGAATTATTAAATATGTTAAAACATGTATCTCAAAATCAATAAAATATTGTTAGTATATAAAAATTACTATATTAATTTATTAACCTATTTACTACCTGAGAAAATATAAATATCTCTTACCTTTGGCAAACATACTCAGGATATCTGGGCTTCCCCAGCTCCATGTGTACTTGCTTTGATTGAGAAGAGAATCAAATTCCACAGGGTTTTCCTTCCATCCTTCAGGTAATTGAGAAAAAAAGCAAATAATAACAAAACAATATACACATGGCGAGGTATTAGTATAGCCCCTAAAGAACTACTCTTTAAATAATAACAATGAGAATTAATCGCACAACAAACGCAAAAGTAATAATAGATTTTGTTACATATCATGCCACAAATTTCTTAAAGCTTACAATAGATAATTTACTTCTTACTAAAATAAAGAGTTATTTTGAACTTTTGAGAGTTAACTTCTAGGAAAACCATAGATCTATCCAATCATATTATTTTAATAGCACAGGATGATATAATACTAAAACTTAATTCTTGATTCAATACCAGTATGTGCTTAGCTAAGGCCTACTAAAATAGGTCAAAAGTATCTCAAAACATCCTTCACCTTGTGTCATGATGCAGTGCTAAAGAAGCAATATTTACATAATACATTTTTCACAGGATGAAATTGTCTAAATAGACAATACCTTTGGCAACTGCACTAACATCTTCATAAAACCCAGCTATCAGGGCTACATGACCCGGCCGAGATTCAGTTGGCACCCGTGTATGAGATATTCCCCAGCTGCCTTCGTGCATTATGATATTCCTAAAGGATATTACAGATGAATAGTTAACATAGACATAATTAAATGCTCTGTTAAGGCTTTGAAAAAATAATATTATTATAGAAGGAATCAAACCCAAAAAAGTGAGTCAAAATTTATAAAGGAAAAATACCCTAATCCCAGCTGAGCCCAGTCCTACCCCTCCCACCAGTGGATTAGGTAGCATAAGTGAGCCCAGGTACATGAACAAAGACCCACCCAACCACTGCATAGACTCATAAGACAAAATTCACCAGTGTTGTTTTAAGCCACAAACTATTGAAAAATTTTTTTACATAATAAATAACTTATATACACAATAATATTCTCTCAATGTTAAATTTTATTAGGTGTGATGATGGTATTATGGTTATGTAGGAGAAAGTCCTTGTTCTTAAAACATACATATTGAAGTATTTAGGAATGAAGTATCTTTTCACAAATTTTCATTCTTTTTAAAATTATTCAATTACACAGCTGATATTTGGTATTATTTTATGTTAATTTCAGGTGCAGTAGTGCTTAGAAATTTATATAATCTACTAAATGACCCACCTGATAAGTCTAGTACCCATCTGGCACCATATATAGTTATTACAACACTAATAACTATATTTTTTGACTTCTTTAATTATATAACAAAAACTGACTTAAACAGAAAGAGGAAGGCATAAAGAAATTTGTATACCTTTGTTTAAAAACATTTTGATCAGTTCAGATCATACTTTTTCCAGAGATGTCTTTGTTCCAGTTGACATGCTTACCTAATAAAAGGTGCTCTAGGATTTCCCTTTTCATCCAATTCATAAAGTGCATCTGCCCGCAGCCCATCAGCAACAATGAGCACTAGTCTCCTTGCTGGAGGAGGCAATGGCGTAAACTGAGGAGCCATCCCATGAACCAAAGGAGATGTAAAGTAAATGTCAAAGATGGAGGCGAAGAACACAAAATGTACAAGCAATCCCACAATAAAGAAGAGCAGCATATCCAGTGTAACTAATTAATCTTCAAGAAAAGCTGAAAGAAGGAACGAAATTAAATCTGGGTAAACCTTAATGGAATTACATATTTTCACATATCTTGATGACAACATATATTTTAAAATATTACATAACTCAACTTCATTTTTGGTGGTAACAATAAACATTATTTAATAATGAGATGATACTGAAATAAAATACATGATAAAGTACACTCAAGCAAAAAGAAAAGATTCAAGTAGAATAAGCAATTAGCTCCAATAAACTATTTATAATAAAATTAAATGTATATTAAGCTCATAAAAACTAATATAGAATCAAAAAAACAAAGAAAGAACTAAATGAGTCCTAAAATGAGTTATGTATGGTTTAGTCAAACCAAATCCTGTATAAAATAGAAAATGTAACTCATGATGCTCATATAACAGCCAATGATATTCTTAGAATTTTAATATCATCTAAATGTGTGTAGACTTTTTCGACTTTTGCTTATCAGCTCAGCAGACTTCTAACTTCTCTTATCACCAAGTTAAGCAGACAACATATATTTTTGTCCAGTTAGCTAAATTATAGGGGGGAAAGTAGTTAAATTTCATCTGTGCTTCATAAAATTTGCACTCACTAAGGGAACACTTTATTTTAGTTCCCTGAACACCAAAACAAGAAAGCAGAAGGATACACTCATCCTAATATATAAAAACCCAGGGTCCATAACGACCGAAGCTCTATCAAACACCGCAAGTCAGTCCTGCAGTCAGTGCTGCGGGAGCAGCGACCCAGCACTGACTGCCGAGGGGGTTCCAGATCAGGCCCAGAGAGAGGCCTGGAGAGGCAGGGTCTGATCCACAGCCTCTATGGCAGCTGTTGATCAGCTGTTGCCTCTCTCTCTCTCTGGACTTCTCAGCAGGCCACCTCTGTTTCTCTCCGGGCCTCTGTGGGAGCTGCTGATCTACCCTACCTCTCTGATCAAGCCCAGAGATGCCAACTGGCATAGAAACAGACCAATCAGAACCAAATCTGGGTGAACTGTGAGGAGCCAACGGCTTCCTAGGAGGCGGAGCTTTTGATGCTGACTGGCATAGAAACCGACCAATCAGAACCAAATTGGCTGGCAGGGGAGAACAGTTGGGGGTGAGATCAGGCAAGCAGGGAGAGAAGTTGGGGGTGAGATCAGGCCAGCAGGGGAGGGCAGTTGGGGGCAAGATCAGGCCGGCAAGGGAGGGCAGTTAGGGGTGATCAGGCAGGCAGAGGCAGTTGCGGGGGAGATCAGGCCAGCAGGGGAGGGCAGTTAGGGGTGATCAGGCAGGCAGGCAGAGGCTGTTAGGGGTGATCAGGTAGGCAGGCAGAGGGGTTAGGGGCAATCAGGTAGGCAGGCAGAGGCAGTTAGGAGCGATCAGGCAGGCAGGGGGGTGAATAGTTAGGAGCCAGTGGTCCCACATTGTGAGAAGGATGTCCCACAGGGATTGGGCCTAAACTGGCAGTCGGACATCCCCCAAGGGGTTCCCCACTGGAGAGGGTGCAGGCTGGGCTGAGGAAACCCTCCCGCCATGCACGAATTTCGTGCACCAGGCCACTAGTTCAATCAATAAAAATGTTCTGTGCACATATTATGTGCATAGCTGTGTGCAGGGGTATTACAGAGAACACCAAGAAGACACAGTCACAGATCTGATACTAAACAATGTGCATAAAACATTTAAATAATACCGTTAAGACAGTATGCCATTAACTGCCAAGAGCAAACTATCCATGATGCCTGTTTCAAGGCAGCATTTTCCCTAGTCGATTGAGACTTTGCTTCTAGGTGTATCCTCTGTTTGGCTCAAATCAATTTTTATAAAAATTCTCTATAGGTTTGTATGCTCTCACATTGATAGTTCATAACGAAATACTATGCAGAATTGAAAAGAATTAAGCCACATTTATGATAAGGGTACATCTCACAAATATAGGCTTAATAAAAAAAAATTTTTTAAAGGCACTGACTGCTCCTTTCTCCCTAATACCACCAAACTTCTTGAAAATACTGAATACAATCTCTTTTTACCCAATCACCTAATTCTCAAACAACTTAAATTGAGAAAGATTTCTCTAAGGTAGTGAATACTGCAAAATCCAATGGCTATTTTTTTCAGTTGTCTTCCATGGCTTACCCATTCCATTTGTCTTTATTAGCTATGCCTTCTTTTAAAAATAGCTCTCATTTCTTGGCTTCTTTGAACATTACTTCTTTGGTTTTCCTGCTATATCTCTGATTAGTGTAGAATGGGCTCTATCTGGTCAGTGAATTTTGGAGTTACTCAGCACTTGGTTTGTAGGCCCTTTTCTCTCCTCACTCTATACTTTCTGTTTAGGCATTTTTCACCATACCTTGGCTTCAGTTATCACCTATATACAAAAGTCTCAACAAATTATAACTCCAAATCCTTGTATGTAACTCCAACCTTGACACATCCACTTGGATATTTCAAAGAATGCAAACTGATTATGTTTAAAACCACACCCATGATATAACCACCACCCTTCCCAACCATCCCCCTCTACCACCCACCCCACTCCCCACCAGGCCATGAGCCTTGTTTATGTAGGAAGCCTCCAAACTCCCTAGTGTTAGTCTCAGGGGATGGCACCACCATTCACCCAGATATGTAAATCAGAGAACTAAGAGTTATTCTTTATACCCTATTCTGCTGTGTAGCCATGAATTATTTTTTTGTTTTGCTTTTTTCAAAATGCAAACCTGAACATCTCACCCCTTATATAAAAACCTTCAGTGCCTCTCTCCTACCCAGATCAAGACTGAAATCCTCAATATGACTAACAAGGTCTTACCTGGACTGGGCTTTGCCTTTCTTTCTAGCCTTGTCCCATAGCACCTTCCCTTGCTTTATGGTACTTCACCACACTGGCCTTTTTTTATTTCTTTACATACCGTCATGTTTCCTACTGCTGTAAGACCATCATGGGTACAATTCCTCCCCACAGAATGCACTTCCACTCTACCCTCCATCCTCTCACCCCACTGTCTCATAACATCTGCTTGTACTTTCAAGCATCACTTCTGCCAGGACTATGCAATCCTAATCAGAAACTAAAACATTTACTTTAGTTTATAATTACATAGCTAAGTCTTTGACTATTTGGATTACTGTCTCTCTATCACTTATCCATAATTTTGTGATAGCAAGACAGGGCTGCTCCAGCACTCATCACAGTCCTAGGCACTTAGCAAGGACTCAAATGTTTACCGAATAAATTATTTAGAATTATCACTTCAAAGGTACATGTAATATTCACTACTGCCACTAGAGGCTGCCTTGCTTCTCTTTTTATTCCTCCAGAACGTAACACAAAAACTAAAGATTCAGGATACATAAAAAGGAAAAAAAAAAAAACACGAGTTTATGATTAAGTCATTTACTATACCTAAAATTGCAGTGATTCCAAAATATCATCTTTCACATACTACTTATGTTATTATGGCCCAACACATGTATATTAAGCAATATTATTAATACTATCTTCAAACAGAACCATATTTTATTTAGTTTTACTGAAAAAGGCTAATCATTTAGACACCTCTCAAAATAAGTGAATAACTATTAAATTTTAAAGGACACATATCCATGTACCAATAAAAATTTATGTTGGTGGAATACTTACTACACATTATAAAACAATAAAAAGTTAGATATCTCTAAAACTTTAAGTCAACCGCAATTTGCATTTAAAATTTTACTTATGGTTATCTTAAGACTATTAAAGCCAAAATAATTTTTTTACACACTAAAAAGACTGAAGTGCTTGGGGAAAAGAAAAAGCAACCTGTCACATTTTCATCACTAAAATACAAACTTCAATGATTATTCTGATTACTCAATGAAACACTAGCTGTAAAGACCTACGTTAATGTAAATCTTGCTAAGTAAAAAAAAATTCCCAACATATTACTAATAAACTATTGTTAAGTAGAAATCAGCAATTATTAATATTTTTAATTGATAAATAAACTTCTATATTGTAGAAAAGCAAGGTACTTACAGAGAAGACTGACCAGCTGATTTGTTATGAATATGGAAGATCACGTAAACAAGCCCATGCTTATAGGTTATAAAGTAGAATCAGGAAACTACATTTGTACAGGAAGCCAATCATGAAGAAATTCTACATCCAACTCTTACAACCCTCTGAGGAAACAAAATCTATGTTCAACCTATATTTTAGAAGTCAGACCCTAAATTAAAGCTATGTCCTTTGGGCCCTACTGACTTGTTTTTTCCAGTTAATACTTGTTTTATTTTTAAAAATCTGTCAAATATTTTCAACATATACTAATATTACATTAATTGATAACTGACTATAATAACAACATTTATGGTATACCAAGTACCAGACATTGTGACAAGCACATTCCTAACCCTGTGTACTTTCATTATCCCCTTGACAAATAGATAAATGCGAGATGAGAGAAGTAAAGTAACTTTTTTAAGGTCTCACAGCAAATTACAACTGGGATAGGAACTTAGGGCTCTTCACCTGATAAGAACAATCCTCTCAAGGACCTTAAATGCAGGAAATTTCTAAAATCCCCCATTATAAAGATGGAATTGTAAATAAACTATTCATTTCTAATCATGCCCTTCCCATGCCATTCCTAATCCACCCATTACTCCATTCCAGAAATTGGTTCCATTTTTCAATCTTTCTGGCAAACTCAGTTACAATAAGGATCAGTAATTCTTTTTGTCAAGAAATATGTAACAAGCCCTAGCCGGTTTTGCTCAGTGGATAGTGCATCAGCCTGTTGACAGAAGGGTTGCGGGTTCGATTCAGATCAAGGGCACATACCTTGGTTGCAGGCTCGAGCACATCCCAGACATAGTTGGGGGGCATGTGGGAAGCAACCAATAGATGTATCTCTCTCACATCGATGTTTCTCTCTCTCTGTCTCTCCCCCTTCCTTCCACTCTCTCTAAAAATCAATGGAAAAATATCCCTACCAAAAAATATATTTGTTAACAGGATAGAGCATTTGTTATTTTTAATACTATTTTCCTAAAATGAATTTTTTTCTGCGTTTTTCTTCAAGATATGTCTCAGAAAAATATTTAGAATTTGAACATTAGAACCTAATGTTCTATTTTTTTAAAACTCCAAAAAACTTCTAGCAAAAAAAAAAAAAAAAAAGCTTCATTCAAATTAAAATTTTAGTTTACTGAGCCTGGGTAAACTGAAATTAAAGCCTACATTTAACTGTTGGCATCCCTTTACATGTAAACCAATAACTTGGCCTAAGGTTACATAAGAATGCTCTATTTTAATTTTTCCACAGAACTAAAGGAGATACTTTACTGCTTGGATATAATATGTAACTTATCTGATAACATAATTACTGCTACCTATTTACTTTGGTCCTTAAAGGAAGCTTACAGAAAGAAAGGAAATCTTAAACCTGCAAAAGGGGCAATTTATGTGTGAAGAAAATAGCTCTTAGGAATAGCACTCTTAATACTGTTGACTAGAAAGTAGTATCCCCTTTACCACCTCGAACTGTAATCAAGGAATGATATAAAAGACAAACGTTAGACTTCCAAATTTAGTATTCCTTTATGTGCTAACATTTGATAAAATCAAAGCTGTCTAAAGCATCCAAGTTTTAAAATAATTAAGTTTCACTGTCAATACCTGAATTCCAGTCTAAATGGACAAGGTGCAAGGCATAGTGAAAGAAGAATGGCTTTGGACGTTAAGATAACTGATTTTAGTTCCTTTGAATATTTATGAGTGGAGTTGACTAGACCAGGTCAATGAAGGTTTCTAGGCTTAAATTTACTTACTTTTCTACTTGATGGGACTGAATGTGATATTTTAAAGGGTTCCCTGTTGAGCAAATTACGTGTTCAGTTTTAAGTGTTTATTGAGCCCCTAACCGCTTGTTATACAAGTGGAGGCTATCAGGATATTCACAGATCCTAGCAAATCCTTTTTCTATTTAATCTCCGCAATCTCTCGTGTCCGTCCCCCCCCCCCCCCCCCTCCGCCGCTGTCGTTTTATAGCACTAACTTGAGGACGAGACGGAGCTCCCTAGAAATGCACGAAGCCGGTGCTGTTGCCAGGCCTTGAGGGTAAGCAGGCACATGGCTGGGAAGGGAAGGATGAGAAAAGAAGCCAAATTCTAACTACTGCCCTGGGGACCCGCTACACATGCAGGGGAAATGCCACCAGTTAGCGACAACCTGAAAGAAAAAGTGAAGCGTGCTAAAGAAGCAGCGACCTGCGGGCTTGGGACCAGTTTCGGTGCCACGGCACCTTAGTGCACTGGTCCCCGGATTTTACCTGGGGCTTATCCCGGTCAAGCCTGATCCGGGAATGAGGCCATCTCAGCGCGAAGGCAGGACTCCACTCTTTGGCAGAGTTCTCTGCCCACTGAAAGGATAGCCAAAAGAACGTTCCTAACTCGCCATCATAACCGCATCTCAACCACGGAACGCCCCCGACACCTACCTGGCCAGCAACAGTTCTCGCGATAATTCTAAGACCAGCCTCCGTAACCCCGCCTCCTCCCTATTCCTAGCCAATAAAACAAGAGTGGGGGCGGGGTTTTGTATTTGAGTCAGGAGCGGCTTTGCTGGTGGGTTCTGTGAACCTACGGGTCTGGGGTGGGGCGGGCGCAGGACGGGGCGGAGAGAAGGGGCGGGCAGAATACGCTCTTTTTCTCGCGAGACTGGAGACCAGGAAGACGCCTGCAAAGCCGGGCTGCTGTTGCAGCCGCGGCAGAGGCGGTGGGTGTTGCTGCCTCTGGACCTTCTGCCTCTGAGCGTACGCCGGGTCTCCAGGTGGAGAGGCGGGACGTGGCCAGGCCCGGGCTGTGGAGGTGTACAGTGCCCGCTGAGGGGGAGGGGGAATTCAGGCTGCGGCCTGTGAGCCAGTCAGGGAGGTGCCCACACGCCTGACAGGATAAGATGGCGGCGATGGTGCCTGGAGGTGGTGGCAGTGGTAGCGGCGGTGTGAATCCATTTCTCAGTGATTCAGACGAGGATGACGACGAGGTAGCGACGACCGAGGAGCGGCGGGCAGGACTTCGGCTAGGTTCCGGGGGCGACCTAGATCCTGGCTCTGCGGACTCGCTATCGCCCCAGGATCCCGTGGTCTTAGGGAGCAGTGCACGGCCAGTGCTCCCTGGGGAGGCGGCGGCTGCGGTGGCACTGGGGGGCAGTGGGGAAAACCCGGCCCGATTGTCAATTGATGCGATCGCAGCTCAGCTGTTGCGCGATCAATACTTGCTGACCGCTCTGGAGCTGCACACCGAGCTGTTAGAGAGCGGCCGAGAGCTGCCTCGGCTGCGCGACTACTTCTCCAATCCGGGCAACTTCGAGAGACAGAGTGGGACCCCGCCGGGGATGGGGGCGCCAGGGATCCCTGGAGCAGTCGGCTTTGGAGGCGCAGGAGGTCGGGAGCCAAGCATGACGTCGGGCGGGGGACAGCTCAGTAAGTGAAAGCAGCCTGTCTGGCCCGCAGGGTTGTTAGGGTTGTGGGGGAGGGTGTTTCTGGGCGGATACTGAATATTATGGACATTTTAGACAGTTGCAGGGGGTAGGGGGGTTTTGCGGTGACTTCTCTCCCCCACTCTCCCCAATCTGCCTTCATCCCTTCGCTGAACTTGCACTTGCTCCTGGCTCCCTAGTTGGTGTCTGTATCTATAAAAATATCCAGCGTTTCCAGTTCACTGGCTATTACAGGACTCCAGACGTCTCCCTTGCAAACTGACTTATCGCTTTAATCATTTTTCCCTTTTCTCCAATTTCCTGAATCGCCATTACCAGGAAATAGTGTTTCTTAAACTGTTCACTGTAATTTGACCGAAAGTCAAGACAAAGAAAAGAATAGGAAATATTGTTGCTCTATCTCCACTAAAGACCCTTTGTCTTTGGGATGACTTTCTCATTCCAAAAAAAAAAAAAAAAAGATGGGGTTTTCATCTGCATGAAATATGTTCTCTTTCAATATACACAATTTAATTCAATTTCTATGCCTTAATTTCAGTAGTTTCCAAAATGACAGGAAATCTAATGAGCAAGGTAGGCAAATTTAATCTGCTGTGTATCTCGTAGTCCCATCACACCGAAGCTTTTTTAACCTGCATTAAGTTAGAAATTTACTTTTTTTACTTGTTAAAATCATTTTTAACAGCACAGAGTAATCATTTACCCCATTCATCATATACTATATTTTTAATTGAATTTATTGGAGTTACATTAGTTAATAAAAGTATATAGGTTTCAGGGGTACAATTCTATAATACTGTGTGTACACCACTCCAAGTCATGTCTCTTTCCAGTACCACTTACTAGGTGCACCAGTTAATAATGCAGATTTTATAACCAAAGAAAACACGATAATTTCAAGAGAAACATCAAAAGTCCTTTATTCAAAGTAATGTCCATCGCTAGCTACACATTTCCCTCATCATTCAGATAATTTGTGGATAGCGTCCCAATAGAACTTCTCTTGTTTTGAGGCAAACCATTCAGAGACCCAATTTTCCACTTCTTTTTGAAGTGCTGCTCAGAAAATGCGTGTGCCATCGATTGGAACAAGTGGTAATCTGAAGGAGCAAAGTCTGTTGAAGACAGCGGGTGGGTTAATACTTCCCAGGCAAGATCTTTTAACGTGTCTTTAACTGGTTGTGGAGTGTGTGATGGTGTGTCATCACGAGGCAAAATTACTTTGCCGTGTCTTCTGGCACATTCTGGTCATTTCACGATCAAAGTGTGTTTCAAATTGATTATTTGTTGTCGGTAGCGATCAATATTAACGGTTTCACCTGGTTTTAGAAGCTCATAATACATCACACCTTCCTGATCCCACCAAATGCAAATCATTGTCTTCTTTCCGAAGCAATTTGGCCTTGCAGTCGATGTTGATGATTGACCTGAATCAACCCAGGATTTTGTGCGTTTGAGATTCTCAAAATAAATCCACTTTTCATCGCCAGTCACAATTCGATGCAAAAAAAACGTTCTTTCGTGCTGTTGAAGTGACATTTTACTGATGACTTTTCGGTTTTCCATAAGTTGTTTTTGAGTTTGAAACGCATCTTCATCCAATAATGCTTGTAATTGTTGTTCTTCAAACTTTTTCGGTTGACCTAGACTTTCTTTGTCTTTCACATCGAAATCATCACTTTTAAAGCATTTAAACCAGCATTCACAGGTATCTTGAGATGGAGCATGTTCACCATAAGCTTCCCGAAGTATATGATAATTTTTTCTTCAAAATAAAGTTATGAATTAAAACTTCCTGCAAATGTTCTTTTTTTGGCATAAAATTCGACATTTTTAAGCGTAAAAATATCTATGATGTTAACACCTTCAACAAATTTGACATGAAGTTTTGAAGCTTGTTGTCAATACAACAAAATAGCATACATATTAAATCGCATATATATCAACATATGTGTAACTCCATCTATTGAAAAAAAATCCTTATTATTAACTGGCACACCTAGTATTCCTCCCTTTACCCTTTCTTACCAGCCCCCATGCCCCCTTTCCCTCTGGTAATCACCATACTGTTATCATTCTATTAGGGTTGGAGTTTTTTTTCTTTAGTTTTTTTTGTTTTTGTTTTTTACTTAATCTCTTCATTTTTTTCACCCAGCTCCCCTCCCCACCCCCTGTCAGTCTGCTCCCTATGAGTTGGTTTCTAGTTATTAGTTTATTTTGTTCATTAGATTCCACATATAAGAGAAATCATATGGTACTTGTCTTTCTTTTAATGGCTTCTTTTTTTTTATTTTTAAAAATTGATTTCAGATAGAGAAAAAGGGAGAGGGAGAGAGACAGAGAAACATCAATGTGAGAGAGAAACTTCACTCCTGAACACACCCCAACCAGGCATTGAACCCAAAACCTGAGCATGTTCCCTGACCTGGAAAGGAATGGGTAACTTTTCAGTGCACAGAGCAGCACTCAACCAATAGAGCCACACAGGCCAGGGCTGAATGGCTTATTTTACTTAGCATAATACTCTCCAGGTTCATCCATGCTGCCTCAAAGGATAAGATTTCCTTGTGTTTTTTTATGGCTGAGTGTTATGCCATTGTGTAAATGCCCCACAGCTTTTTTATCCACTTATCTGCTGATGGACACACTTAGGCTGCTTTCAGATCTTCGCTATTGTAAATAACGCTGCAATGAACATAAGGTTGCAAATATTCTTTCAAATTATTGTTTTTGGTTCCTTGGGATATATTCCCAGAAGTGGAATCACTGGGTCATAAGACAGTTCCATTTTTAATTTTTTGGGCTAACTCCATACTGCTTTCCACAGTGATTGCACCAATCTACATTCCCACCAACAGTGCATGAGGGTTCCCTTTAATCCATACCCTCCCCAACACTTGTTTGTTGATTTATTGATGATAGCCATTCTGGCAGGTATGAGGTGATATCTTATTGTGATTTTAATTTACATTTCTCTGACAATTAGTGACACTGAACATCTTTTTATATGTCGATTGGCCACCTCTATGTCTTTTTTGGAAAAGTTTCTGTTCATGTCCTTTGCCTATTTTTAATTGGATTGTTCGTTTTTTGGTGTCAAAGTTTATAAGTTATTTATAAATTGTAGATATTAACCTCTTATCAGATATATCATTGACGAATATGTTCTCCCATTCAGTGGGATGTCTTTTCATTTTGTTGATGGTTTCCTTTGCTGTGCTAAAACCTTTCAGTTTGGCCCTGGCTGGTGTGGCTCAGTTAGTTGGAGCATAGGCCCATGTACCAAAAGATGGCTAGTTCCATTTCTGGTCAGGATACAATGGGAATTCATACAGGAAGCAACTGATCAATGTTTCTCTCTCACATTGATGTTTCTCCCTCTCCCTCTCTCTCTCACTTCTCTCTAAAAAAAAATTCAATAAAATTTATTAAACTTTTTAGTTTGATATAGTCTCATTTATTTTTTCTTTTGTTTCCTTTGTATCTTAGCTAGAGGAATGCTGGTTTCACTTGAAAGAATGAGCTTTAATAAAAATTGGACTTATTTTCTTAGGATGAGCCTAGTTTTTTGTACAGTAGAGATATTAGGTGGTCAAATGGGGAAGACAGGTAACTTCTGCTTTTCAGTGATGGATTTCTTTTAGGCAAGGCGTTTACCATGCCTTCAAATTTTTATAAGGCAACTAATTTACCAGGAGGCAATCACTTATGATTAAATGTGATAATTTCACTTGTGAGCCTACAATCTTTTTGTCATCTTCCTCCTTTTTAAAAATTTTCTGTTTCATGATTCTACCTATCCTTTCTCAGAGCTCTCAAAGAGTACGTATCTCATTGTGCTCAGTGTTCCTTTTCTAGTATCACCAGTGCTAAAATGTCATAATTACAATATTCCCAAGTTCCCATCTCTTTCACTTTGCAAAGTAGTTCCTACCTATTAGATTGGAATTGGATTTAGGGCTTCCTCTGGTTTCAGGGAGAGAAAATATCAACAGAATATTTATCTGTTGTATAACTGTCATTTTTCTTGCCTATGCCTTTCCAGTACTTTTTAAATTATTATTAATTCTTGTAGAAATTTATTCAGATATGTTCACTGCCTAGTACAGTAGTTTGAATATAGTTGGTGTTCAGTATTTTACATTGATTAATATATTTCTTAATGGTGTGATCAGTTAAGAATTGTAGGGATCCAGAAGATGTATGATGCATGTTCGTGATGGAGAGGCAAAACTAACACATGGAAGAACTATAGAATAGTCTTCTGTGCTACAGATAATAGTGTAAACAATCAGATATAGAAAAATCATTATCGATCATGGTAATGAAATGGCCCTTGTGGAGAAAGTAAAGTTTAAATTTGACCCTCAGGGATGGGTGAAATTTTGACCAAATAGTGGCTTTATTATTTGGCCAAATTTAGACTTTTTATCCTGAGTGAGGAAAGGAAAAGGAAGTGAGTTAAAGAAAAGATAATATTTATTTTATATTTTTCCTTGTTTAAAGCATCTTCTGGGAACATGTTTACCATTATCTGGCTCTCCACTTCATAAAGTGTTTCCAAGTGTAGCGCTAAAAATGCTGATGGATGTTTTAAGCCACTGTGGTACTTTGGCTAAAAGGAAGCAAGATAGGGCTATTAATCAGGGAAAGCAGACCTTACTTGTGTCAAAAATTAACATTACACTTTCTGGTTTTCAAACAAGAAAGTTAGGGGTGATGTTCAGAATGTATACTTGTTTGTTTTTTAAAAACATTGGTTGAATGAGAACCTTTCAGAAATTGGTGTAATTTTCATTTTGTTTACTAGTATTTTTAAAGCTAAATTGGTTAATTTGTGTGTGTGTGTTTTTTATGGCTTTTAACAGTGTCTCCTCCGATGGTTATATGATAATCAACTGCAAAAGAATATTTAGCATGGTCTAAAAACACACTATGAAATCTAAATTACAAATATAAATTGAGAAAGGGCTGATGGGGGGCAAAAGTAGGTTTACAATTGTGAGAAAAGGAAACAGTTTATTCTTGTTATTTATTAATTATTGTTATTCATACGAACAGCTGTAAATCTACTTTTGCCCCACCCTTACATTAACAGCCTATATTTTTCTTATAGGTAATTGTTTTTACTAGCTTTACCCAAAAAGTACCATGAGAGTTAATGATGAATTATGGTTTCTAACTTATTGATACTAAAAACATACTTGTTAATGTATAAATAGTGTCTTGCTATTGGGCCATATTTTGGATGCAGTGCCTCTTTGATAGACTTTTTTGGGGTTTATATAAACTTTGGATTGATCTACTTCATTTAACTCCCTTATCATATAAGTATTTGTTTTAGTATTGCAATTTTTTGAGATATAATTAAAAAATAATATTGTATTAGTTTTAGGTATCTCTGTATACAAAAGCCTAATATGCAAAGTGTCCCTTCAGGAGTTCGACTGATCAGGAGTTCGATCGCTCGCTATGACGTGTGCTGACCACCAGGGGGTGGCGCGGAACGAAGGAAGGCCCTGGCCATCAGCCAGGGAATGGAGGCTCTGGCAGCTGGCAGCCACTAGGGACCCTAACCGTGCACCAATTTCGTGCACTGGACCCCTAGTATAACATAATGATTGATATATGTGTATATGGTGAAATGATTACTACAAGTATAGTTAATGTCCATCACCACACATTGCTGTATTAAAATTATATTGGGTATTCTGATTGCTTTTGAGGAGAGAAACATTAGGGACATGAGTGTGTAATTTCTTTTTAAATTTTGAAATTTATATGAAAAATGTTAACAGTTTGTTTTGGGTGGTGTTTATATGATGTTGTCCTTTGCACTTTTCTTTTTTTTTTTTTTTTTTGTTTTTTTTTCTTTTTTTTTTTTTAAATCTTTATTGTTCAGATTATTACAGGTGTTCCACTTTTTTTCCCCCCATAGCTCCCCTCCACCTGATTCCCCACCCCACCCCATGCCCTTACCCCCCGCCACTGTCTTCATCCATAGGAGTAAGATTTTTGTCCAATCTCTTCCCGCAACCCTCACACTTGCTTCCCCTGAGAATCGTCAGTCCACTCCCTTTCTATGTCCCTGATTCTATTATATTCACCAGTCCATTCTGTTCTTCAGATTTTTTATTCACTTGATTTTTAGATTCACTTGTTGGTAGGTATGTATTTGATGTCATTTTGTTGTTCATAATTTTTATCTTTACCTTTTTCTTCTTCTTCTTCTTCTTAAAGAATACCCTTCAGCATTTCATGTAATCCTGGTTTGGTGGCGATGAACTCCTTTAGCTTTTTCTTGTCTGTGAAGCTCTTTATCTGACCTTCAACTCTGAATGATAGCTTTGCTGGGTAGAGTAATCTTGGTTGTAGGTTCTTGCTGTTCATCACTTTGAATATTTCTTGCCACTCCCTTCTGGCCTGCATAGTTTCTGCCGAGAAATCAGCTGACAGTCGTATGGGTACTCCCTTGTAGGTAATTAACTGTTTTTCTCTTGCTGCTTTTAATATTCTCTCTTTGTCTTTTGCCCTTGGCATTTTAATTATGATGTGTCTTGGTGTGGTCCTCTTTGGGTTCCTCTTGTATGGGGTTCTGTGCGCTTCCTGAACTTGTAAGTCTATTTCTTTCACCAGGTAGGGAAAGTTTTCTGTCATTATTTCTTCTAATAGGTTTTCAATATTTTGCTCTCTCCCTTCTTCTGGCACCCCAAAAATTCGGATGTTGTTTCGCTTAAAGTTGTCCCAGAGGCTCCTTACCTTATCTTCATATTTTTGGATTCTTTTTTCTTTTTGTTTTTCTGGTTGGATGTTTTTTGTTTCCACATATTTCAGATCTTTGGTTTGATTCTTGGGGTATGTTGATCTACAGTTGAGTTTCTGTATATTCTTTATTTCAGACAGTGTATGCTTCATTTCTGACTGGTCCTTTTCCATTTTTTTGGCATTCTCATTAAGGTCCTTGAAGGTCTCACTAAGCTCCTCAGAAGTGTCATCAAGTTTCTCGGCAGTTTTTAGAAGATTCTTGAGTAACCTTATAAATGTGATTCTGAACTCTATGTCATCCAGTAGTTTGCTTTCCTCCGTTTCTTTCATTCGTGACATGTTTCTTTGTTTCTGCATTTTGGCTTCTTCCCTGTGTTGATGGAGTGGCTTTGTGTGGTAGGTGACCTATAGGGGGCAGTAGCTCAGCCTCCCCAATCACCTGATGTGGATGCTCTTGGTACACCCCTTTGTGGGCTGAGTGCAAAGTCTTGGTGTAGTTAAGCCTGAATTGCTGTTGGTACGCTGGGAGGAATTGACCTCCAGGCCAATTAGCTGTGAGCACTCCCTGTGTCTATAATGGAAGAAGTGCTGCGCTTATGGGGCAGGACTTGTTTCAGTGGGGCTTTGGTGCTCACTGAGTCTGCCTCTTGAATGTGTCACTTATGGATGTGAGGAGTTGAAATCTGGTGTCTCACACTGACCACTAGGTACACTGGCTTCTGGATCTCCAATGGGGTGCAGGTCAGCTACTGTCTGAGGCCACTCAGCAGGAGCTACAGTGAGAGCTGCAGTTTTCTCCTCTTTGCTTGGGGTTTGGAGGTTTTGGAGCTGTCTGACCCGGGCTGCAAGTTTTCTAGGTTAAGCTGCAATAGGGCAGGCTTTCTTATGCTAATTGAGCTGCTTGGAGCTTGGGTGGGTTTGTAGGTTGTGTGGGGCGGGGTCTCAGGGCGTCACTAGGTTAGGGCGTGGCAAACAGCAATGGCTGCTAGTAAGCCCGCTCTGTGTCCCGACCTTGTCCTGGAATCCTGTGCCCCAGTGCCGTAAACAGTTATTCCTGCGCGCAGCTCTGCTAGCAAGCCACTCTCACTGGCAGACAGTCCAGCTTCTCCCCGTAGGAGTTTGGGTCCCCCGCGTCTCCCCAGAGACTGGATTTCAGAGTAGTCGGGGGCTTGTCTCCGTTCGGGTTGAAAAAAGCAATGCACCCAGTCGCCCGCCGCCAGCCCGGATCCCGCGCCTCCGTACCTCAGCTTTTCAGCGCTCGTGCACGTCTCAATGCTCTTTTCTCTTTCCTTCTAGTTGTAGAACTTCCACTCAGCCAGCTTTCCCGTGGTTCTGGGTGATAGACGTTTTATCTTTTAGTTGCAGTTTAAATTGTTGTCGGAGGCAGCAGTTCAGGTGTTTACCTATGCCGCCATCTTGGATTCCTCTGCACTTTTCTTTTTAAAAAGCACTTAAAACAGTATGAACAGTGTTTTGCAAAATGTGCATATGATTAATTATGGCAAAACAAGGAAGTTTAATAATAAGTTACAATAGTAACAATACTGATTTTTGTTTACTAATCCTTTAAAGATGACCAAAGGTAGCCTGTATTGATAGGTAATTTATGAATCTGTGTTTTCACTGGACCCTTCAATTTCCCTTTTCATTTCTATAATTTGTTATAGACATACTTGTTTGTATTGAAACACTTGAACCAAGATTTATTTTAAAATAAAGGCATTGAAAATTGAAAACAACCTAAATGTTCAACAGTAAGGTATTAATTAGTTTAAATATATAATCTACATGTGCTGATCTGGAATGATCACCAAGTTACAAATTGAATAAATTAGGATGCAGCCAATATGTATATGTTTTCATTTATGTATAAAAAAGGGATAAATTTGCATATGCCTGGCATGTTTTGAAAGGATACATCAGAAGAGTCTAAACAATGATTGTTGCTGCAGAGGAGGATTGCTGGTTGGGAGATGGGCACAGGAACTTACTTTTTATTTGTAGGTCCTTTTATATTGTACCACATGTCATCTCTTAAATGGCAGGACCGGGATTCCAATCCAGATCACTGATTTCAAAGTCTGCTCTCTTTCCATTACACCACAACTACTGTTTTATGTCAACTTTGAGACACAGGCTCAGTAAAAGCACTCAGATCATTTTAGTATATAATCAGGCAAAGTATTTTAGTGATTCATTCAGAGTACGTATATCTTATTAACTCAGAATAGTCAGTCATCTTAATGCAGAAGGCTAGTCAGGTAGTACAAAATTGATTACTTAAAAAATAAAGTGATGCCAGTCAGGGAGCGTAAAGAAGCCAACTGATTGATGTTTCTCACATCAATGTTTCTATCTTTCTGTTTCTCTCTCTCACGGATATTGCCTCTCACTAACCATGTCCTTGAGTGAAGATTAAAAAAATAGTAATAATAGCCCTAACCGATTTGGCTCCGTGGATAGAGCATTGGCCTGCGGACTGAAAGGTCCCAGGTTCGATTCCGGTCAAGGGCATGTACCTTGGTTGCGGGCACATCCCCAGTAGAAGGTGTGCAGGAGGCAGCTGATTGATGTTTCTCTCCCATCGATGTTTCTAACTCTCTATCCCTCTCCCTTCCTCTCTGTAAAAAATCAAAATATATTTTAAATAATAATAATAAATGAAATAAACTGTAGCAACACACTAAGGCGAGGTGAATAATCTGCCTAAAGCATCATTTAATGTCAACAAGGTGTCTATACTGCGCAGCACTCAACATAATCCAGATCAGGAAATGCAGATACTACATGTGATTGTAGGATCAACTAGCTTCAAATTAGAGCCAAGTATAGTCACCAGTTCTTCTGATTGAAATTGTTTTACAAGCCTGAATTAGTTTGCCATTCTGAAAAGTAGGGGGATCACCTTAGGGGCAAACGTGCCCCAAAATTCATCTCTCAGTAGCAGTGAGGATTCAGGCATCTACCAAATCATTATTTTTCTTATAAGTTTAAGGCATTGCTCTCTTTTTATCTTGAAGCTTTGCTGCATGGTTACATCTAAATTTCTAGTCTACTCATGGAGCATGACTAAGTCTTGAGGAGGAGACCGCACGGTGCAATCAGGGGTGTAGCCTTCTTCCAGATCTTCCTACCGATTATTTCAGAAATCCCCAGCAGTCAGAAACAATGTTCATATGTTTTTGAAACCAGCTGGTCCTGTTGTAGGTGGATAGGTTGCTCAAAGTAGTGACATCATATTTTCTGTTATTTCTAACCATCTATCAAGTTCTATGCCTGAGTGCTGCCTTAGTTCAAGCCTTTAGCTCCCATCTGGATCATCAGTTTTAGACTTATAACAGTGCATTTAATCTCCATTCTTATTTTTACTTGATTTTAGAAGCTATTTGTTCCTGTCACTCCAACTAAAACCGTTTAAAATTGCATCCTCCTGTTCAGTTGCTTCCTACTTGCACAACTGTGAATAGTCTGCTTTCTTTCATTACTGTGAAATGCAGATGATAGTGACCCCTCTTACGGGGGGTTGTTATATGCAAAGAGTGGCACAAAAAAAGTGGTAAAAAATGTTAAGTATCATAATAACTATTGTTATTAATAATCCTCCTCATACTATTCATATGGTAAAATCATCCAGCATTATAGAAATTTAAGTGAATGGTTTGTCAATAAATTTGTGTTTAAATCTCTTCCTAAGTTTAAATCTTTTAGCTTTAAAGTTGAACTTACTGTGGAATCTTGTGATAAGGAAAAGATGGACTGCAAACTGGGAGACTAGAATTCTACTCCTAGCTTGCTCTCAGATTAACCTTTTTAACATAAAGTGACCTGATTGAATCATTATCTGTGTGGATGACTTAATTCCAGTGGTTTATAAGTTTATTTGAGGCAAGGACTTTATCTTTTTACTCCCCACTGTGGGTTAGTAGGTATTCATAGAATTCATGAATACATAGCTCAGTTTTGCTCATCTATAAAGATGAGAGTGTTGAAATATCTCTTAAAATTACTTCTCACTCGCAAGTATTTTAAATATAGGATCAGTGAAATGAGCCCAAGCATCAGAAAAGAATTGAGGATCAGAAAATATAAATGTGATTTTTGCCATTGACAGATCTCTAAGATTCCATTTTAATTTAAGTGGGTAGCATTTAAAATGCTTATACACAACCTCAGTCAGGTAAATTTATTTTATTTATTTATTTATTTATTTATTTATTTATTTATTTATTTATTTTTATTGTCTAAAGTTTTATATATGTCTCCTTTTTCCCCAATCGACCCCCCCCCCCCCCGACACTAGCCATTCCCACCCCGGGCAAGCCCCCACCACCCCAGTGTCTGTGTCCATCGGTTATGCTAATATGCATGCATACAAGTCCTTTGGTTGCTCTCTACTCTCTCCTACCATTTGTCTCTGGACCTATTCTTGTTCATCAAATTATGTTGATCATTATATCCCATATATGAGTGAGATTTATTATCTTTTTTTATTTATTAAATTTATATAGTATACATTTATTATTTACCATGACATAGGTTTTTCTAGGCATGATTCAATAAATGACCTTTACTGAAAAAATTAGAATATAAAAGTTAATTCCTTGATACTATATTTCTTCCTATTCTTTAGTTGTGAACTGAGTACTTTTAAGACTTTTTAATTATAAAATACACTACACTAATAAAAGAGAAACATGCAAATTGACCCCCTGCTACACCCACCAGCCAATCAGGAGTGAGTATGCAAATTAACCCAACAAAGATGGTGGTGGCCATGGAGCTGGAGCGAGCAGGAGACTTGGGTTGCCCCTGGCAATAGAGGAAGCCAAGCTTCCAGCCTGCCCTGGCCTCTGCTCAAGGAGGGGCTGGAAGCCTGGGTCACGGGGGGCGTGGCCAGCCTGAAAATGGCCCTCAGCCCCTTACCCAGGCTGGCCACACCCCCATGGGGTGAGGGTCCCCACTGGGGGGCTTGGCCAGCCTGCAAACAGCCATCAGCTCCTCACCCAAGCTGGCCAGACACCCCAGCGGGAACCCCGACCCTGAGGGGGGTGTGGCCAGCTTGAAAACAGCCCTCAGCCTCTCACCCAGGGTGGCCATGCCCCCCCCCAGCAGGGACCTGCACCCCATGGGGGCGTGGCCAGCCTGCAAACCACCACAGGCCCCTCACCCAGACCACCCCACGCCCCAAGGGAACCCCACCTTGATCCGGGACACCCTTCAGGGCAAACCAGCCGGCCTCCACCTGTGCACCAGGTCTCTATCTATACTAATAAAAAGGTAATATGCTAATTAAACTGGGAGACCTTCCAGGAGACCTTCTGGACATTCTTCTGGACAAAGTCATGGTGGCGGGGCTGAGGTAGAGGCAGTTAGAGGCCAAGAGGGGAGGACAGTTGTGGGTGATCAGGCTGGTGGGGGGGGGCATTGGGGGTGATCAGGCCGGTGCGGGGGGCAGTTGGGGGTGAGCAGACCAGCAGGGGGGCCAGTTGGGGAAAGCAGGCCGTCAGTGGGGGTCAGTTGGGGGTGATCAGGACAGCGGGGGGGGCAGTTTGGGGTGAGCAGGGGAGCAGTTGGGGTGAGCAGACCAGTGAGGAGGGCAGGTGGGGGTGATCAGGCCGGTGGGGGGGGGGGGTGCAGTTGGAGTTAGCAGACCAGCAGGGGGGCCAGTTGGGGGAAAGCAGACCGTCAGTGGGGGTCATTTGGGGGTGATCAGGACAGTGGTGGGGGGCAGTTTGGGGGTGAGCAGGCCAGCCGGGGGGTAGTTGGGGGCGAGCAGGCCAGTGGGGAGGGCAGGTGGGGGTGAGCAGGCCAGCAGGGGAGGCAGTTGGGGGCAAGCAGGCCAGCTGGGGGGGCAGTTGGGGGCAAGAACACTGGCACGGGGCAGTTGGGGGTGACCAGGCTTGCGGGGGTGGGGGGCATTTGGGGGCAAACAGGCTGGCGGCGGGGGGCAGTTGGAGGCGAGCAGGCTGGCAGGCAGAGTGGTTAGGGGCAATCAGGCAGTCAGGCAGGTGAGCGGTTAGGAACCAGTGGTTCCGGATTGGGAGAGGGATGTCCAACTGCTGGTTTAGGCCCAATCCCTGTAAACCGGCAGTAGGACATCCTTCGAAGGGTCCCAAATTGGAGAGGATGCAGGCCGGGCTGAGGGACCACCCTCCCCCACTATGAATTTTGTACACTGGGCCACTAGTTATAAAATATTGAAGTTTTTGGAGAAAAGATATCAAAACACATGCAAAGAAATTCAAACAGCCCTAGCCAGTGGCGTAGTTGGTTGGAGTGTTGTTTCATTTACCAAAGGATGGCAGGTGTGATTCCTGGGTTGCGGTTCAATCCCCACTGGAGACAACTGATGGATGTTTTTTTCCTCTCTCTCTCCCTCCCTTTTTATCTCTCTAAAAAAAAAAAGGAAAAAACAGTGAAAACATATCCTTGGTGAGGGTTAAATTTAAAAAATATTCAAACAGTATGGAGTATGTAATGAAAAATTTTAATTCTACTTCTCAATTAGTTTTAATAACTTATTTATATATTTATAAAAACATATAAAGCACATATAAACATACACAACATACCTACATGGACTTTTATATACACGTCTTTAAAAATTATTCTTTAATATTTTACTGTACCTTTCTGTCAGTAACCTGGTATACAGTAGTTCAACAGTTGTTTTAATTGAATTAACCAATGCTCTTTATTAGTCAGCAGCTGGTCAGTCTTCCTGATACATTTAATTTTTAAAGTGCTATTTAGTTTCTCTAAAAGATCTTTTCAAGCATCTGAGACTAATTTTTTTAACTGATGTAAAATTTCATTCTGTCATCAGTTCTAAAGTATTAAATGTAAATATGAATTAGACTACTTACATGCATGATTTATAAAGTCAGTCCACATGTCTTATAGTCACACTGTATAATGCATTTAGTTTTTAGACTTAGTAAAACTTACATACAGGTTTTACCAGTTTGTGGATTATGATGAAAGTCCCTGATCATTCAGTTTCTGAGTTATAAAGTAAATATTAAGAAGTTATACAATCCTGGAATTTGAAAAAATGCTGATACAGTTCATATTTGAATATGTAGCTTCTTCCTTTTTTTAACAAATATATTTTATTGATTTCAGAGAGGAAGGGAGAGAGATAGAGAGAAAGATCAATAATGAGAATCATTAATTGGCTGCCTCTTACATGCCTCCCACAGGGGCGGGGTGGGGGGGGATCATCAAGCCTCCCCAACCCCCTAGGTCCACGCTCAAGCACTAAGCCACCTGACTGGGCTGTAGCTTCTTTCTTAATAAAAGAGGTTAATTTTTCTAAACTCTTCTTTTATATTAGAGTATTTGGAAGCGCATTTGCTTGCCCTGAAAAAAAAATGTGGCTGCATCTAAAGAAGCATACTTATTTTAGAGCTATAATATTACCTTATATACCTCTTAAATCCAAAGTACATTTTATTTACAAAATCTGTTATGGGCTAGTAGTTAGTACAATAAAAGTTTAAATTACTTCATAAATAATTATTTTTCCTGACATGGTGGAATACATTTTAATGAATTATGACATGAATTTTATGACATCATAGCTACTGTTATTTAAAAAGTATTGTGGCTTTTTTATCTTGGAAAATAGAAAGTATTGGGGCTTGGAACTAAAAAAAAATATTTAGAATATTTTTTTCAATGGCCATGTTAATGCTGTGTTTTGTTTTTTTTTTAAATAAATCTTTATTGTTCAGATTATTACAGGTGTTCCTCTTTTTTTTTTTTTCCTCCATAGCTCCCCTCCACCTGATTCCCCACCCCAACTCATTCCCTTACCCCCCACCACTGTCTTCATCCATAGGAGTAAGATTTTTGTCCAATCTCTTCCCGCACCCCTCACACCTGCTTCCCCTGAGAGTCATCAGTCCACTCCCTTTCTGTGTCCCTGATTCTATTATATTCACCAGTCCATTCTGTTCTTCAGATTTTTATTCACTTGATTTTTAGATTCACTTGTTGGTAGGTATGTATTTGATGTCATTTTGTTGTTCATAATTTTTATCTTTACCTTTTTCTTCTTCTTCTTCTTCTTAAAGAATACCCTTCAGCATTTCATGTAATCCTGGTTTGGTGGCAATGAACTCCTTTAGCTTTTTCTTGTCTGTGAAGCTCTTTATCTGACCTTCAACTCTGAATGATAGCTATGCTGGGTAGAGTAATCTTGGTTGTAGGTTCTTGCTGTTCATCACTTTGAATATTTCTTGCCACTCCCTTCAGGCCTGCATAGTTTCTGCCGAGAAATCAGCTGACAGTCGTATGGGTACTCCCTTGTAGGTAACTAACCGTTTTTCTCTTGCTGCTTTCAAGATTCTCTCTTTATCTTTTGCCCTTGGCATTTTAATTATGATGTGTCTTGGTGTGGTCCTCTTTGGATTCCTCTTGTATGGGGTTCTGTGCGCTTCCTGAACTTGTAAGTCTATTTCTTTCACCAGGTAGGGAAAGTTTTCTGTCATTATTTCTTCTAATAGGTTTTCAGTATTTTGCTCTCTCTCTTCTTCTGGCACCCCAAAAATTCAGATGTTGGTACGCTTGAAGTTGTCCCAGAGGCTCCTTACACTATCTTCATATTTTTGGATTCTTTTTTCTTTTTGTTTTTCTGGTTGGGTGTTTTTTGTTTCCTCATATTTCAGATCTTTGGTTTGATTCTTGGGGTACGTTGATCTACAGTTGAGTTTCTGTATATTCTTTATTTTAGACAGTGTATGCTTCATTTCTGACTGGTCCTTTTCCATTTTTTTGGCATTCTCATTAAGGTCCTTGAAGGTCTCACTAAGCTCCTCAGAAGTGTCATCAAGTTTCTCAGCGGTTTTTAGAAGATTCTTGAGTAACCTTATAAATGTGGTTCTGAACTCTATGTCGTCCAGTAGTTTGCTTTCCTCCGTTTCTTTCATTCGTGACATGTTTCTTTGTTTCGCATTTTGGCTGCTTCCCTGTGTTGATGGAGTGGCTTTGTGTGGTAGGTGACCTATAGGGGGCAGTAGCTCAGCCTCCCCAATCACCTGATGTGGACGCTCTTGGTACACCCCTTTGTGGGCTGAGTGCAAAGTCTTGGTGTAGTTAAGCCTTAATTGCTGTTGGTACGCTGGGAGAAATTGACCTCCAGGCCAATCGGCTGTGAGGACTCGCTGTGTCTATAAGAACTGCTGTGCTGGAGACACGCTTATGGGGCAGGACTTGCTTCAGTGGGGCTTTGGTGCTGAGTCTGCCTCTTGAATGTGTCACTTATGGATGTGAGGAGTTGAAATCTGGTTTCTCACACTGACCACTAGGTATACTGGCTTCTGGATCTCCAATGGGGTGCAGGTCAGCTACTGTCTGAGGCCACCCAGCAGGAGCTACAGCGAGAGCTACATTTTTCTCCTCTTTGCTTGGGGTTTGGAGGTTTTGGAGCTGTGTGATCCGGGCTGCAAGTTCGTTAGGTTAAGCTGCAGTCCATTCATATGCAAAAGCCGCTGCTTGGAGCTTGGGTGGGTTTGTAGGTTGTGCAGGGCGGGGGGTCTCAGGGTGTCACTAGGCTAGGGCGTGGCAAACAGCAATGGCTGCTAGTTAGCTGACTCTGTGTCTCCGACTGTGTCCAGTCCCGTGCCCCAGCGCAGATAAACAATTATTCCTGTGCGCAGCTCTACAAGCAGGCCCCCCTCACTTTCCCACCCGGTGGCAGACAATCCAGCTTCTCCCCGTAGGAGTTTGGGTCCCCCGCGTCTCCCCAGAAACTGTATTTCAGAGTAATCGGGGCTTGTCTCCCCTTTGGGTTGAAAAAGTCAACGCCTGCCGCCAGCCCAGATCCCATGCCTCCGTACCTCAGCTTTTCAGCGCTTGTGCACGTCTCAATGCTCTTTTCTCTTTCCTTCTGGTTGTAGAACTTCCACTCAGCCAGCTTTCCCGTGGTTCTGGGTGATACACGTTTTGTCTTTTAATTGCAGTTTAAATTGTTGTGCGAGGCAGCAGTTTAGGTGTTTACCTACGCCACCATCTTGGATTCCTCTAATGCTGTGTTTTAATAAAATTAAACTGTTTGCTTTCCTCAAGGAATTTTCCTATTGCATAGGTGATTTCTTTCAGAGTATAATGGAGAGATAATGTATGGTGATCGACTAGGCTCTAACCTATACCTTTATGTCTGATTAAAAATATTAAAAAGAGGAAGAGAAAGCAATACTTGAAAACTAACATTAGATGGATACTTCACATCATAAAAAATATTTATCTGAAATCAGCCAACGTCAGTACTTAACATTCCATGAGCATCAGGACTAACTAAAACAGTGAGGTCTGGTATTACAAAACCAGAATATTGATTGATGTAATTCATCCTATTTGATGTACATGTTTAAATATACAGGTTAGATACATCAGAATAAACTAATGAGTAGCTAAGACATGTGACTAAGAGCATAGAGTATGGTACGCAAGTAGAGTTTCTGGTTAGGGCAGTAATGACCAGATAAACTAATACACCAGGAAAGTCAAGATGTTAGATATGTGGTCAAAGAATGTGAATAGAAAATTCACTCACATACCCCCAAAAGGTAGATGGCCAATATGTTTTTTAAAGAATGTGCAAGTTCACCAGGAATCAAAGAGATGCTTAGGTAATTAAGATATAATTGTATAGTATGTTAAATTGGTGCATTTAAAAATACTGATTGACAACAGCTATTATATGGTGCTGATGGAACTCAGATTGCTATGTATACTTATTCTGGAAATCAGTTTAAGCAATATGTATCAAGGATTTGTGCACTGGTGAGGGGCGTGTTCTGCGCGGATCGGGCCACTGTGGAAGCCCTGCTCATCCCAGTCTGCCGAGCGACTATGGACCCGCCCTCTGAGTGGTTGCCCCCTGGTCCTGCATCTTCCTTGGAGCCAGAGCACTTGCCTCTCCAGGGGAGCCATTTGGGGCTGGGCCCAGGAACAGTAGCACTGAGAGGCGGCAGAGTAGGCCTCAGTCCTGCGGCAGTGGCCACAAACCTTCATGCATGGGGCGGGGGCCTAAACCGGCAGTTGGACATCCCTCTCTCTCAATCTGGGACCTCTGGCTCCTAACCACTCACCTGCCTGATTGCCCCTAACTGCCTCTACCTGCCTGCCTGATTGCCCCTAACCCCTCTGCCTGCCTGCCTGATCGCCCCTAACTGCCCTCCCCTGCCAGCCTGATCTTGCCCCCAATGGCCCTTCCCTGCCGACCTGATTGCCCCTAACCCCCTGCCAGCCTGATCTCGCCCCTAACTACCCTCCCCTGCCGGCCTCATCACCCCTAACTGCCTCTGCCTCGGCCCCCACTACCAGGACTCTGTCCTGAAGGAAGTCAGACGTCCAGAAGATGGCCGGTCAACCTGGTCTCATTAGCATATTACCCTTTTATTAGTATAGACAGACTTAATGATATGGCAAATTTTCACTATATCAGCTTCATTTTTAAAAAGCAAGATACATATTGTATGTATTCTGTTTTTGTAAAAATATACATACTTAGACATGGTCAAAAAAGTTCAAAAAAGAATATCTAAAAATTCTGGGGAAAACTGCAGTGATATCTGATCTTATCCCCAATTTTACTGGGATTGGGATATTTATTTTGTTTTCTATGTACTTTTATTTTTATAATTATTTATAATATGTATATTTATGTAATTAGTGGGGAAAGCTCTTGTTTATGAGGGTGTGGTACAAAACATTGGAGTAAAGTAGTTAGATTAATTTTTTTTTTTGAAGAGCTGAAAATTTTAGGTACTTGTATATAGTGATATAGGGACTCCATTTTATAATAGATCATATTAGTTATTTCCAAGCAGGTATAGTTACAGATCAGTGGTTTATTCGAGCCTGTCATTTTATATTTTTCACCTATTTAAAAGATGTCTAAAGTTTACTATATTTTGTTATTTCCTTTTTTTAAATATTTATTGATTTGAGAGAGAAAAGGGCCTTTGTGAAAAATATTTAGGAAACTGATTAACTTTATTTTGCCTTCACTTTGGAAGGATATTTTTGTTAAATACGAAATTTGAGTTGCCGTTTTTCTCAATGTACTCTAAAGATGTTCCTTCTTTTGTTAATAACTTTATTTAAACAATTTTGAAATTTACCCATTCATTGTTTGTTTTCAGTATATTTATAGAGTTGTACAACCACCACCTAATTGAATTTAGATTATATTCATCACCCTCCCAAAAAAATCTCTCAGCCATTACCAAATATCCCATTCATCCCCACTCTCCAGTCCTAGGGAGCTACCAATCGATTTTCTTCCTCTGTCTATTTGCCAATTTTATACATTTCTTATGGATGAAATAATATAGGATGTGGTTCTTCTGTAACTGGCTTCTTTCATTTAGGATAATATTTTCTAGCTCCATCCATGCTGTATCATGTATCAGTATTTCAGTCCTTTTTATTGCTGAATAAAATTCAATTATGTGTATTTACAAACTACATTTTAGTTCTCCATTAGTTATTAGACATTTGGTTGTTTTGACTTTTTTGCTTTTATGAATAATGCTGCTATGAATAATTGTGTACAAGATTTTGTGTGGACACATGTTTTTATTTCTCTTGGGTGAAAGAGGAATTGCTAGGTCATGTGGTAACTCTTATGTTTAGCCTTTTGAAGAATTGCCAAACTGTTTTCTAAAGTGCTGCACCAATTTCATCCCCAGAAGCAATATATGAGGGTTCCAGTTTCTATGGATACTGGCCAACACTTTCTTGTATTTTTATTAAAGAAAGATATAATTCAAATGCCATGTAATTCTTGTACAAAAATTTCACCATTGAAGTATGTAATTCAGTAGTTTTTAATCTATTTAAAAACGTGCACACTCATCATCACTCTCAATTCCAGAACATTTTCAGCACCCCTAAAAGAAATCCTATACACATTAGTAGTCACTGCCCATTCTCCTCTGTCACTAGCCTCTGGCACCCACTCATCTATTCGTATTTCTATAGGTTTGCCTATTCTAGACATTTCATATGAATGGAATGATACATTATATGGCCTTATGTGTCTGGTTTCTTTCACTTAGCATGTTTTCAAGGTTTATGTTGTGGCATGTATGAGTACTTCATTTCTTTTTGATGGCCGAATAATATTCCATTGTATGGATATACTACATTTTATTCATGCATGCATTGATAGACATCTGGTTCATTTGTTATTGTGAATACAGTCATATGTGCTACATAATGTTTCAGTCAAGGACAGATCACATATATATAGTGGTCCAATAAGATTATAATGGAGTTGAAAATTCTTATCACCTGGTGACACCATACTCATTACTCATGTGTTTCTGATGATGCTGGTATAAACAAACCTACTATGCTGCCAGTTATATAAAAGTGTAGTATGCAATTATGTATAGTACATGATACTTAATAATGATAATAAATGGCTATTACTGGTTTATGTACTATACTTTTTATCATTATTTTAAAGTATATTCTTTCTACTTATGAATAAAAATTTGTTGTAAAACATTATGCCATGTTACACCAGCAACAGTCTTATACATCCCATGTTTATTATGTCTCTTGATAATTTTTTTTTGTACTGTATTTAATGTCATTTTATTTTGTATGGTAACATGCTATACAGGCTTATAGCCTGGGAGCAGTTATCATCTAGATTTGTATAAGTATGCTCTGATGTTTGTACAAGGATGAAATTGCCTAATGACACATCTTTTCAGATCTAGAATTTCCACTGGAAATTTTTTTATAGTCTGTCTTTCTGCTAAGATTTCCTCTCCTTTTGTTCATTGTACACTTGCATTTACTTCGCTGAGCATAATTGTAATAGCTATTTTTAAATGTTAGTCTACTAATTCTAATATCTGGATTATTTTGGGATTGGTCCCTGTTAATAGTGTTTTCTCTTGAGACTGGGTCACTACTTCTTATGTATTAAGAAATTTTGGACTGTGTGGTGGACAATGTGTGGTATTGTTGTGGATTCAGGATTCCGCCCTATTTTTTCAACCTTCATATTTTTTAGTAAGAAATTATCTAGTCAGACTCAATCTGCAACTCCTGGGCAGCAGTTCAAAAATTTTATTTCTTCTTTTTTTTGCTTTTAGATTGGTTGGTTGCATTATGCCTTGCGTGTGCATTGTTCAGGAGTTAGCCAGAGATTTGGGCAGGGAAACTTGAGTTTGTTTAATTGGTGTGGGCATTTTTACCTTAGTTTATTGCTTTAATAGAATTTCTAGATCTTAGAATCATAGTTTTATTAACTAGAAATTATTGTAAATAATTGATTGTCATTACCTTATTTTGATAATTAAATAAAAATCTGTTTAATTCTTCTATTTTTCTCTTCATTACAGATAGAGCTGGGAGCATCAGTACTCTTGATTCTTTAGACTTTGCAAGATATTCAGATGATGGTAACAGGGAAACAGATGAGAGAGTGGCAGGTGAGTAAGATTTTAAAGACAGATTTGGATTCTTAGGCATTCCAGAAATAATAAAATGACTTGAGGAATTCTTTTTCTTCTACAATTTGGTATTTATATAATTATATAGTTATTATGCAAAATTATTTTATTAACTTATTGGCGCGAGGGAACATCTCAACCTGTAACTTCTTCTTCCAGTGCTGCTGTGAGTGTCTGGTTATGCAATTTCCTGAGTTCTTATAACCAACAGTTTACAATCATGTAGTTATGAAACTGATGTAAACAGCTTTAAGTTAGCCGTAGTTTAGTACAAAGTTAGTTGGACCTTGGCCTTCTCATTCCTTTGATCCTCCAAACCAGGGCTGATATTCAGGTGTTGTATGCCAATACAACTCTAAGGATTGTTCAAATTGGTTGAAATACTTTCATGTAGGTTGTTTAATAAAATTTGTCTTGAGTTCCCCAGGTATTCCCCATCACAGCATCTCTCCAGAAACTTCTGACTTTCCTATGATTCAGAAAAGAAAGGGTTAATGCTTGGTACAGCAGGGGCCTTCAGGACCTTGCCCATTCCAAGAAGACCAATAACATTCTTTCTGGTTGCTTGGTTACTCATTCTAGTCTTTTTCCCCTCCTACCCTCCAACAAGTTCTGCCTTCTAAGCATCACCACTGGATCTGTAGAGACTTCAGAAGATCAATTTGTATCTGTGTTCTGCCCACCTCAAGTGAGGCCAGTTGTATTCTGGGGATCCACTGTCTCTTTAAGTGTCAAATGGGTGGTATCTTTTTGGTGCCTCAAGGCTGTGGCTATCTGTCATTGAAATCATTCTTGAGTGCCTTGTTGGGATTGTAGTTTTCATAGGACATTGGTGGGGATAGCAGATCGATATCAGTTAAATATTTTGATCTTCATCATAATGGTGGGCACTCTTGGAGCAAGAGGGACGCCACATGGGACAAATGGAACCTGTGGAGGCAATGTAAAGTCCGGAACACCCATAATGTGGATTCTTCTCTTGACTAACTGTTGAATTTTTCTTCCATTTACTGGGACAATTTTGTTAAAACCTACCAAATGTTTACCCATCATGGTCTTCTATAATAATAAAAGCATAATATGCTAATAATACCAGACGTCCTTCCAGACGACCTTCCAGATGAAGCCGTGGCTGTGAGGGAAGCCCGGGTCCCAGGTGTCTGCTGGTGGCTGGAGGGAAGCCCAGGTCCCGGGTGCCAGAGGGAAGCTGGTGCCGGCACCCGGGGGAAGGAAGGCCAACTCTTGCACAAATTTCATGCATTGGGCCTCTAGTTATAATAATAAAAGTGAATGCTAATTTTTACATAGCATTCCATTCTAAACACTGTGCTAAATGTATATTAAACCATTGAGTTATAGAATTATCTTCCTCCTCCCCAGGAAACTTCAGTGACAGAGCTAGGATTCAAATGCAGATAGCTTAGCAACAGAGCCCACAATTGACTGTATCTTATGCTACCTCTTAGCATGAAGGATGAGGTTTGACCTGATTAAAAATGACATTCAAATATATGACTTTTATTCATTGCTTGAGAATGAAGATATTGAATATTTAAAAATCTCATAGTATTATATGAGTTAAAAATGATGTAACTTTTTGGTTCAGAAGCTAAGAGAAGATTCAGCAGTATAAGCAATAGCAATGCCATTTGAATGGGGATGTCAGTGGAAGAGTTAAATGTGGCTCTCTGAATCAAATCATGATTTGTCATAAGCATTGTGAATTTTTATTTGTTAACCCTCACCCAAGAATATTTTTCCATTGATATTTTTAGAGAAAGTGGAAGGAAGGGGGAGAGACCAAGAAAGAGAAACACCAATGTGAGAGAGACATATCGATTAGTTGCCTCCTGCAAATGCCCTGACCAGAGCCAGGGATCTAGCCTGCAACCAAAGTACAGGCCCTTGACTAGAATCAAACCCAGGACCCTTCAGTCTGCGGGTGGACTCTCTATCCACTGAGCCAAACTGGTTAGTATTATTAATTGACAAATGTATCAAAACAGTAAGTCTAGCCCTAGCCGGTGTGGCTCAGTGTGGACCAGAGTCCCAGGTTTGATTCTGGTCAAGGGCACGTACCTTGGTTGCAGGCTCCTAGCATCATTCTATCATTTTCCTAAATTTAAAAATCTGATTTTTTTTGCCAAATATGTATAGGTGTTCCTTCAAAAAGGAAGCAGTGAACAACTGTTTATTGAGCACCTGCTCTGTGTACCTCTTAAATTTTCAAGTTTTCTTAAAAATGCAGCAAGGGAAATTTATAGTTTAAATATTGGGATTGCCAGTCTTTAATTTATTTTAAGCATTTTGAGCATCTGCTATGTGTTCAGACTGTTATGCACTGGAAATAGAAATATGAAATACATAATACCTGCCCTCAAGGAATGTGTACTGAAACATTTCTATATCTCTAATGCAGATAAATGTTCAGTGCTTTGGCAACAGTGAAAAGGACCTGTGAATTATGGAACCAATAATATTCTTGTCTCAGGTTCACAGGATCCATCTTTTTGCATCAGAGTCTCTGACTTTATTTGTTCTCATATCTCTACCTGTTACTATATTACCTCTCTAGTTCACACCTTAACTTTCATGTTGGGATCTAGAGAGAACTACAAAAACTGTGCTTTCTAATTTGTATGAAAGACACTCCTAATGCTGGTAAGATCAGTAATGTTTCAGGTTTATTACATATGGCATTAAGTATTAGCATACTCATTTATTCAAAAAATATTTGAGTGCTTACTCTGTATTTAAGGTATTATGCTGTTCTTGGGACAACAATCATATGAAGCCTTTATAAAGCTTAAATAACCTATTAGACATCCTATCTAATAAAAGAGTAATATGCAAATTGACTGTCAGTCCAACACACAAGATGGCTGACCCCATGTGGTCAAAGATGGCTGCCCCCATGTGGACACAAGATGGCTGCCACAAGATGGTCAGCAGGGGAGGGCAGTTGGGAGGGACCAGGCCTGCAAGGGAGGGCAGTTGGGGGTGATCAAGACTGCAGGGGAGGGCAGTTAGGGGTGACCAGGCCAGCAGAGGAGGGAAGTTGGGGGTGACCGGGCCTGCAGGGGAAAGCAGTTGTAGGGGACCAGGCCTGCAGGGGAGGGCAGTTGGGGGCGACCGGGCCTGTAGGGGAGAGCAGTTGCAGGGGCCCAGGCCTGCAGGGGAGGGCAGTTGGGGGGGGACCCAGACTTGCAGGGGAAAGCAGTTGGGGGGGACCAGGCAAGCAGGGGAGGGCAGTTAGGGGTTACCAGGTCAGCAGGGGAGGGCAGTTAGGGGCCATTGGGCTGGCTGGGGAGCAGTTAGGCATCAATCAGGCTGGCAGGGGAGTGGTTAGGGGTGATCAGGCTGGCATGCAGAAACGGTTAGGGGCATTCAGGAAGGCAGGCAGGCGAGCAGTTGGGAGCCAGCAGTCCTGGATTGTGAGAGGGATCAGGCCTAAATGGGCAGTCGGACATCCCTTGAGGGGTCCCAGATTGTAGAGAGTGCAGGCTGGGCTGAGGGATACCCCCTCACTCCCGTGCACGAATTTCATGCACTGGGCCTCTAGTTCTAAAATAACATTCAGATTTTTGCTTGTGGGATATCCTGACCCTGTTGCCTGGGTAAGAAGCAGCATCAGTAGCCCTCTCATTTCTTAGCTATTGGCCTGCAATATACATATCGAGCTTTATGAGGATTAAATAAACCTGTTTGTCTTTTATTATATATTGGTGGCCCGGTGCACAAAATTTGTGCACAGAGGGGGGCAGTTCCCTCAGCCCAGCCTGCACCCTCTCCAATCAGGGACCCCTTGGGGGATGTCCGACTGCTGGTTTAGGTCCAGTCGGGATTAGGCCTAAACCAGCAGTCAGACATCCCTCTCGCAAACTGGGACCGCTGGCTCCTAACCGCACACCTGCCTGATTGCCCCTAACTGCCCTCCTTTGCCGGCCTGATCTCGCCCCCAACTGTCCTTCCCTGCCGGCCTGATCTCGTCCCTAACTTCCCTCCCCTTGCCGGCCTAGTTGTCCCCAACTGCCCTCCCCTGCCAGCCTGATCTTGCCCCCAACTGGCCTCCTCTGCTGGCCAATTTGGTTCTAATTAGTCAGTTTCTATGCCAGTCAGTGTCAAAAGCTCCACCTCCTAGGCATCTATTGGCTCCTTACAGTTGACCCAGATTTGGTTTTGATTGGCCAGTTTCTATGCCAGTCAGCGTCTCTGCGGCTATCAACAGGGCCTGATCAGAAAGGCAGGGCTGATCAGCAGCCCCGGTGTAGGCTTGAAGAGAAATGGAGGCGGGCTGCTGGCCGGGGTCAGAGGGAAAGAGAGAGGCAAGTGCTGGTCAAAAGCTGCCACAGACGCTACAGATCAGCCCCTGCTTCTCTCTTCAGGACTCTTTCCAGGCCTGATTCAAAGCCCCCTCAGCAGTCACTGCTGGGTCACTGGGCCTGCAGCCACAGTAGTCAGCACTGGGTCGCCATGGCAACTCAGCTGGGTCACCATGGCAACTCAGCGCTGACTTCTGGATGGTCAGCCTTTGGTCATGATTGGTCGTTACACCTGTCTCTTTATTATAGAGATTTCTCCCCTACTACAGATATTTGTACTTCCTTTTAGAAGTACTTTTTGTTTTTCTTATTTTGGACCTTACTTAAATCTTACTTATGATTTTGTATGATTTAAAATAGGATAGATTCTCCAACAAGACTTTAAAGGCAACAAGTCTTTAATATGGTTGTAGGGTGTTGTAATTTATATGGTAAGTCATAAAGGTCTGAACTAGGGTAGCTGCAGAGAACTTTAGATGAATGGTTATTTAGGGGGTTATTCAAGGGTTGGAATCAATATGACTTGGACATTTAATTAATGTGGGAGTAAGCAGAAGGGCTAAGTGAAGAGTAAACTCCACGTATCCTCTTTGAACAGCTGGGTAGATAGTGGTACTGTTAATGGAGAGAGACTGAAGGAGGAGAAGGGAGAACAGATTTGAGAAGGAGATGGTGAAATTCATTTAGATAGGACTGAATTAAAAACTTACGAAACATTCAAATGGGCACATCCAGATAATTAGGTAGATCTTTATCTTGAGGAAAAGGTTTAAAGGTTTTGAATCTTCTGGGATTGTGATAGTTAAACCATAAGTATGAATATTATCTCAGTGGAGGATGTTGAGTAAGAAAAGGGCCAAAGATGACACCCTGAGAAACACCAACTTTGAGATGAGTAACAGAGGAATCTGTATAAGAGAACTTGGGCAGGAGGAACAGTAATGGAAAGAATTTTTTTTTAAGGCTTGGGGAAGGCGATTCTCTCCCCACCTCCCCCCAATTTTGATGAATGTAGAAAGCTAAATATCTACAAACTGGAGATTGCATCTTGCTTCATTTCATTTATTTCTCACATCTACCAAGTCATGCCTAAATAGTACTATGCCTTTCTTAATTCTCTAAACCCAGGAAGGTGCTGCTGGTACTGTCAGGATTTTAACACTGTTTTAGGGAATATATTTTTATTCTAACTCATAGTCTTAAGAAAATTTTTTCTATAAATGCTCGTATGATAACAAAGTAAGTATTAAAGATGGGGAAGTTAAGAAGAAAGTGGCAGGTTGCTTGACTCAACCCTATTGATTTGAACTCTTCACTACTGAATAGGAGTGGGAGTAAAAAAATACTTGACTAACCAATGTTGTGAAAAAGGTCTTCCAAAATAATATTTTGAGTTTTGTGGCAAAATGAACTAAGACTGGCAAATATTTCAAGATCATATTAGTGGTATATTAAGTTGGGACATCAAAAGATTGATTTTTTTTCTGCTTTGAAATTTAATACTTTTCCTTCAGTGTTTCCATAGTCAGTTGTACATCTCCCAAGTTATGAGAACATGATCTTTTAGCATTTAAATACCTCCGATTATTAGGATTGTCCAACCCTAGTTGGGAAATAACTGTTTTAACTAATCTTGAGTTGTTTATACTGATTTAATCATTAATATTTTGGTAAGATTGTAATATGCATTATTAGAATATACCTACATCTTTTCAGTTATTACTTTAGTTCCAATAAAATTGCATTCAGCAGTGTTTGGCTATTATAGGGTTGTGATGGTGGAGTGAGCAGATTGTTCATTGGTTCCTACAGTGTTCTTTAAAAACATACACATCCTCAAACGTTTTTATAAAGAAGTATATTTGAAAAATTCTTGAAGGTTGTTTGGTTCAGTGTATCTGTTTACATGATAATTTTGAGCTTTAGGCTAATGTTTTTTAAATAGACAAATTCATGTGTGTTTATAGCTGTTCAGACCTTTCTTGTTAAACTTTCTCATGTAGCTAAAGTTAATTTATCATACTGTGCCTTTATAGAGATGTGCTATAACTACAAAGATATGCCTCTGTCTTTTAAAATTTATAGTGTATACTAAGAAACATGCAGCAGAGTGAATTAATTTTGATAGGCACTATCTTTTCAAAGCATTACTAATTTTTAATGGCATTTGGCCGTGTATATTTAGATGTGCATAAAATCTAAATTCTTGCCGTCTGACATGGGTTTTTATGGCTTTCTGTGCCTTGATCATTTAGTGTTTTGCTTTTGGTCACCTAAACTTTCACCAATTGAATTTGAGTTTTTCACAGTTTGTGTTTTAACCATTTTTCTCCATTTATTTTTTTCATATTCTGTCTCTGGTACAAGGCATTTCTGATCTGCAATTGTTCTGTAATATATCTTAGTATATTGTGTTACTAAAAGCATAATAATATGTACATTCACTTTACTTTTACTGAAGTATTTTTAAATCAAAATCAATTACTTAAGAGTTTTGAAATTAAAAAAAAAGTAAACCTATTCTTTACTTAACCTTACACCCTAAATGTGTGCAGTATAACTTTAAACATAGACTCTAAGAGTTTCCAGAAGTGTAAGTTTTAGAAAAAATACTTTAACTTCGTTGCACATAAATGTTTGCAGATCAGCATTGCCGACTCCCAAATGAGAAATAGTACATACATGTCATCTGATTTTTAGTTTTGTTTCCATGTTGTTGCAGTGAAATTCTGTGCATCAAAATAATTGTCCTCATGTACTAGATGTGATTCAGTTACATCTTAAGTTTTTAATGAAAATACGCAAACTGAGTGAATCCTGATTTTTCCATATATTTTTATAGCTTTGTTGTCTCTGGTAGCATCTCATTTGCCATATTATTTTTTCTGTTTATTAGTCAATTTGGAAAAAATTGCATATTTAAATTTGCTAGTTTTTATGCAGAACTATTTACATACTATAGTTTTTTAATATTTAGTTGTAACAAAGATGACTTAATTTTTCTAGAGGTTTACTTTACAGAGATGGCTTTGCTTATATTTTGAGCAGTGTTCATATATTTTAAAGAAAATTCCCAGTTAAGACACAGTTAAATCTTGTTCATGATGAAACATTTTAAAGAGCTTATTAAAATGTTTCCTGAGTAGTCCCTCCTCAGTATTAATGTTTCTCTTATAATCAAGCTCTAGTAAAAGAAATTTTTGAGTTTCACTAGTACCTCTTAACATAAACAAATACCTATTTGAGGTGTTATCAGAAACTTTGAAAACTCTAATTTTAGTTTAGTATCCTTAGATAACTACATTTTTGGAATTGTACACAATCTTTTGCTTTAGAATGACCTTAATTAAAATTCAAAGACAAACTATTTCCACCCTTTGGCTGAAAATGAAACCTAAAATAAACCCTTGGGAATTTTTTTAAGATATATATTTAACATATCTAAACATGTTTGTAAAAGACATACACTTGTGTGTAGAAAATTTTATAGGCTTCCCAACAAAATATTTATTCCTTCAACATCTTAATGAAGTGATATATTCACTAACATATTTTATATTGACTTATAACATTATTCTAGATAATGCATTAAAAATGCCTTTTTTTAGTCCTACCTGGTTTGGCTCAGTGGCTAGAGCATTAGCCTGCAGATAGGATCCTGGGTTCAAGTCCAGTCAAGGACATGTACCTCGGTTGCAGGCTCCTCCTTGGCCCAGTCCTGGTCCAGAAGCGTACAGGAGGCAACCAATCGATGTGTTTCTCTCACATTGATATTTTTCTCTGTCTTTCCCTGTCTCTTCCACTCTCTCTGAAAATCAGTGGAAAAATATCCTTGGGTTAGGATTTAAAAAAAAAAAAAAGATGCCTTTTTTAAAATTGATTTTAGAGAAAGTGGGAGAGAGATAGAGAGATAGAAACATCAGTGAAAGAGAAACATCGATCATTTATCAGTTGCCTCCTGCATGTCCCCAACTGGAGATCAAGCCTGCAAACTGGTCATGTTCCCTCACCTGGAATCAAACTGGTGACTTTTGGTTCATGGGTCAATGCTCAGTCACTGAGCCACACCAGCCGGGCCCTTTTTTTTAATCCTGAGGTTTTCCTTAAGTATATTTGCTTGGACTGCATCTAATTTTTATCTTTCCCCCTAAAATTATATAACCTGAGAACATTTCATTGCATTTTCTTACTTAGACTGACAGAAGCAAAAGCACCCACATTACTAATATTTTTATTTACTAGATAAGATTATGCCATATGTTTTATTTTTAAATAGAGCCATTCCTTGTCAGACAGCTAGAACATTTTATCAGTAGTCCCCTAAACTCTAAAACTATGGAAAACATTCACCAGTTTGCTTGCTAATCAACTCTGCTGCATGCGTTCACAAGTTTCATAAAGATTGCATGCTTTCTGTTTTCAATACAAATTGTATTTTTTTTTCATACCCATCTTTGCTTTTTATTTTTTTTATTTTTGTTTCCCTTTTCTTGGTTGGATGCCTATGTGTGTTTATTCCAAATCCCTGTCCAGTCCTGGAGTTTGAACTACGGAAAGCCAAGGAGACCATTCAGGCCCTCCGAGCCAACCTGACAAAGGCTGCAGGTGGTGTACATAAAATTTTTTGCGACTTTTCCTTTTATGACAATGTAGAAGTAGCTGAGATATTTTCAAATGTAAAATAGTAAAATATTATTTATATTTTCTTCCACCAGAACATGAAGTTCCTTTACAGGAACGAAAAAATTACAAATCAAGTCCTGAAATTCAGGTGGGTGAATGACAGCTCTAAAAGTATCGTCCACATAAAATGGTAGCACAAATATTGAAGGAGGAAAACTTATGGTATTTTATCTTATTTTGCCTCCAGGAGCCAATTAAACCTCTTGAAAAGAGAGCTCTAAACTTCTTAGTCAATGAATTTTTATTGAAGAATAACTACAAGCTTACATCAATAACCTTCTCAGATGAAAATGATGATCAGGTACAGTTATTTTTTTAACAGTGAATTATTTTCTTTTTAATTTAAAATGTACTTTTCTCTTTTATTTCTTTAATTTGTTTAAGTTATACATATAGTAAACTTCTATAAGGTTAGTTACCAAACAACATTTCCTTGCCTACCCAGTCTAGTATTCCATTTGACCTATAAATTTCTTCTTTTCATATAAAAGACTTCTCATTCTTTCCAGGTAACTTTTAACAACTTACAAGTAGAAAATATAATCTACTCATATTTTCATGTATTTATAGAGTGTGCTAGATTATTTTTCCCTTTAAACATTTATTTAGTAGTACAGGTTAATGTATACTTATAAAAACCTCTCTAGTGGCTCTATAATAATTAAGATGATAAATAGTTAATAGCAGTTGCAAGAATATTTTGAATGAGAGTGTGAATATAAATAGTATCTGTTTAAATAGGAACCACTTTTATTTATTTATTTATTATTTATTTAAATCTTTATTGTTGAAAGTATTACATATGTCCCCTTTTCCCCCCTAGAATAGGAACCAATTGTAGAACCTCATTATTTTCCTTATAAAATCTTGTAAGCAAAACTTTTTTAATGTTATCTCTCAACTGTAATATTTTGACTTCTTAGTGCTAATAAATTAGTTTGAATCTTGCACCTTAGGAAAGTAAATACCAAAGAATTTATTTTATAGAAATCAGGAGGCCATCATTTTAAATTAGATGTATTCCATTAGTCCATAAAGTATCATTTAACAAAAATAGACATTCTCAAAGGGAGATAGCAGATTTCCCTCAGTTATTCTACATAACATTTCTATGTAATATTATACAACAATTCTACATAACATTTTACCACATCAATGCAACAATATGTAAAAAAAGGTTAATACATCATGACCAAATGGGTTATCCAAAAAATGTAAGGTTGATTTAATATCCAAAAATCAGTCACAGTGATTCACTATATGAAGAAAGGAAAAGAGAAGACAATATAATCATCTCAGAACATGCAGACAAAGCATTTGACACAAACATCCAGTCTCCCTAAAAACTTTAAAGAAATTAGGAATAGAAAGGAATTTCGTCAACCTCATAAAAGACATTTATGTAAAAGCTATCACTAATCATACTTAAATGGTGAAACATAAGGGAAAAAGCAAGGATATCTGCTTTCACTACTTCTGTTGAGCATCATACTGAAGATTCTAGCCAATAGAAGCAAGACAAAGAAGTTAAAGGCACACATTTTGGAAAGGAAAAAATTGTCTTTATTCACTTTTGACAGGATTATATATACAAGAAAATCCTATGGACTATCACACAAAGATACTAAAACTAATCATTGATTATAGCAAGGTTGTAGGATACAAGATCAAATGAATTTTTAAAATGTTATTTAAGAAGTATCAAGAAATAGGAAATACTTAGGGATAAATATGGTAAAGGCTTGTAGACTGAAAACTATTATACATGCTGAGAATAACTAAAGCATATGTCCATACCAAGACTCCTTTATATTGACTAGTGCCCAGTGCACGAAATTCGTGCACGGATGGGGGGGTTTCCTCAGCCCAGCCTGCACCCTCTCCAATTGGGAACCCCTTGGGGGATGTCTGACTGCCGGCAGTCAGACTTTTCTCTGGCAATCTGGGACCGCTGGTTCCTAACTGCTACCCTGACTGCCTAACTGATTGCCCCTAACTGCCTCTGCCTGCCTGATTGCCCCTAACACCTCTGCCTGCCTGCCTGCCTGATCACCCCTAACTGTCTCTGCCTGCCTGCCCACACCTAACTGCCCTCCCCTGCTGGCCTGATCTCACCCCCATCTGCTGTCCCCTGCCGGCCTGATCTCATCCCCAACTGCCCTCCCCTGCCGCCTGAATGCCCTTAACTGCCTCTGCCTGCCTGACCGCCCCTAACTGCCTCTGCCCGCCTGATTGCCCCTAACTGTGTCTGCCTGACCGCCCTTAACTGCCTCTGCCTGCCAGCCTGATCTCACCCCCAACTACTGTCCCCTGCTGGCTAATCTCAACACCAAATGCTCCTGCCTGCCTGATCACCCCTAACAGCCCTCCCCTGCTAGCATGATCTCACCCCCAATGGCCCTCCCCAATGGCCTGATCTTGCCCTCAACTGTCCTCCCCTGCTGGCCTGATCTCACTCCCAACTGCCCTCCCCTGCTGGCCTGATCCCACCCCAACTGTCTTCTCTGCTTTGGCCCCCACCACCATGGCTTTGTCCGGAAGGAAGTCAGACATCCTGACGATAGCTGGTTGACCCGTTCTAATTAGCATATTACCTTTTAATTAGTGTAAATAGATTGTATAGGATAGGATTTCTTAAAAGGGGGGAGGGGGAGCCTTTTTCAGCAGGAGGAGATGCACTTGGTAGACAAAAATACATAATTCCTATATCTGGACTGATAGCCAGCCATATGCACTATGCTGCCAAACCCGTCATTAAAACATTGAACTGCTTTCTTACACCTTACGCCAAATAGCTGTTGCCCTTAAAACTCCTCCTCAGCCCCCACCTTAGGTTCTGCCTTGGCAGTTTACCCAGATTAGGTTCTGATTGGTCAGTTTCTATGCCAATCAGCATCAAAAGCTCCGCCTCCTAGGCAGCCATTGGCTCCTCACAGTTCACCCAGATTTGGTTTTGATTGGTCGCTTTCTATGCCAGTCAGCATCTCCGGGTCTATCTCCTGGCCTGATCACAGAGGCGGGGCTGATCAGCAGCCCCTGTGGAAGCCCGGAGAGAAGGAAAAGTGCAGCTGCTGGCCAGGCCCAGAGAGAGAGAGACAAGGGCTGATCAACAGCTGCCACAGAGGCTGTGGATCAGACCCTTCTTCTCTGCCCAGGCCTCCCTCCAGGCCTGATCCACAGCCCCCTCCGCAGTCAGTGCTGGGTCGCCGAGCCTGCAGCCACAGCAACCCAGCACTGACTGCAGGACTGACTTCCAATCAATCAGTCGAGCCTTTGGTTGTTACAGACCCTGGGTTTTTTATATATTAGGATAGCTTTATTTATAATAGCTAAAATCTGGGAAACCAAAATATCCAAGAACAGGCGATTGGATAAAAAATTTTTATATCCTTACCTGGAATACTACTCAGCAATAAAATGGAATGAACTACTGCTTGATACAATATTGATCAATCTGAAAATTATTTATCTGTGAAAGAAACCAGACAGGGTGTTTACTGTATGATTCTATTTATATAAAATTTTAAGAAATGTTAAGAAAACAGAATAGTATTTGCCTAGGAACAGAGCGGGTGTGAGGAATAAGAGGTAAGAATTGAAAAGGTGTCCAAGAAACTTTGGGAATAAACAAGTTTATTTTCTTGATTGTGGTGATCTATTCAGGGGTGTATACATGTCAAAATTTAGCAAATGGTACATTTTAAATTAGCTTTTGGATTTATGTAACTTGTGCAGTTCATTGTATGTTAATTATACCTCAGTAAAGTTGTCTTTTTAAGAAAGGCAATGGTAGTGTTTATCAATAATAACCTGTCCTTTGACCAGTAGGCAACATTTAGTACTAATTTCAGTTGGTCTGAAACTAGGGCTATCTAAAGCCCTCACTCCCCATACTCTGGCCAAAATGTATGAGTTTTCATCCTATTTTATTTTCTATCATTATCCTGTTAATGGCATCTGGAATTATCTCTTGTCTTCCTGACTAGGCTATAAGCTTCTTGATGTTAAAATAATCTCTTGTTCATCTCTGTATTTTCATATATAACTCACTCAACAAATATTTATTGATAGGTTTCTCATACTTTTATCTGCATACAATCATTGTCCTACTGCTCTTTGCTTCCCTCCTGCCAGTTCTTTCATTTATGACTGGTTTCCGTCCCTTTCTATTGTGCTCTTTGAAACTTTTATTTAATCATAAATAAACTTTGTATATTTTCAACTTCGCAGAATGTCATTTTTGCCTTCAATAAAACTTGTCTGTTCACTGAGGACCGTTTCCTCTATTTTTCGTGTAGATAATGGCACATTTCACAATCGAATACCTGATGCTCCCTGGCTCCCAGTAACATGGCTCTATCCTCAACTGTAGTAAATTCCCATGCTCCACTGCCACATTCCAGACCTTGTCTTACTCCCACTACATCTATTTTTACACCTTATTATCACTTCCCTAATCTCTCCCTGTTTTTCATCAGACCTCTCTTTTGCCTTCTGCTTTTCCTTTCTTGCTAACTCTAAATTTATAAGCACTCTCAGCTTTTTTTTTTTTTTTAGTTTATTTGCTGCCTTCCTCCTCAAATGATCTTTTGCCTATTCATTATAATTATATATAAACAAAAGGGCTTGCATCTTCCTGGACATATCTGCTTCCTTCAGAGCTTTGTGTTTTTGCTTATTCTTCCTCTTATCTCTGAAATAATTAGTTCCCCTATGTTTTCATCTGCCTCATCAATACCTAAACCTTTTCCAAGAAAGTGGATAGATCATCAATTTCCGGAAACCTTTTCTTACCCCCGCCCCAGGACAGAAATTGACTCCTTTCTCTGAATCCTTGGCAGTGCTTCAATTATATTTTGTGTGATACTTTAGATTCTACTTGTATCTTTATGTCCCTTTTCTTTAACCGTCCAATTCTCTGAATGGTGACAATACTTTATCTCTGATTTTAAGCAAAGGGTGGATATCTAATAAATATTGGATGAATATAGATGGACAAATGGACATTTGAATAATATGTATAATATTCATCTCATAATTTTTAAAAGATTAAATTTGTTTAGTTCTTTTTTTTTTTTTTTTTTTTTTTTTTTACTTTTTATTGTTTAAAGTATTACATATGTCTCCTTTTCCCCTGTTTAGTTCTTGTTGGAAGCCAAGCATTGTGTTAATGCTTTAATATATCTTTTTATCTTATCCTTAATAAAACCCTGAGAGGTATTATACTCCTCTTACAGATAACCTGTTCAAGTTTCTTATTCATTTGTAACAATAATAGTAAGTGGCGACATATGAATTTTATGCATGGGTCTGATTTTCTCCAAAGCTTCCATTTTTAATACCTATCTTATATCTGCCTCAGATTTAACATCAATAATAGCTATTTCCATTATTTAGTAAGCCCTCAAAGGATTGAGAGTATCAGTATCACATTTAGAACATTCAAATGAATGTAAATTATAAATAAGTTATAAGATATCAAGTTAATACTAAATTCTGATGTATTTGTGGATAAGAAAATGGTAGGACAATGTATTTGCATGTGATTGATTGCTCTGGAACTGTATAAAGCTCTAACATTATAACAAAAATATAATTATGTTAAGTTTTCAAGACATTAGCAATAAAGAGTAAAATAAATCTCAAAAGTGCAGAATAAAATTGCCTCAGATATTTTTTTTCTATTTTATCTTTTAGGATTTTGAATTGTGGGATGATGTAGGATTAAACATTCCAAAGCCTCCAGACTTATTGCAACTCTACCGAGATTTTGGAAATCATCAAGTGTCTGGAAAAGACCTTGTGGATGTTGCCAGCGGAGTAGAGGAAGATGAATTAGAGGCACTTACACCAGTTTTAGGCAACCTTCCTCCACCCCTTGAAACTCCTCAGACTGTAGAGGTGAAAGATACTAACTAATCAAGTCCATAAAAAAGTATTTAAAATGTGTAAAAGCTTACTATGAGATCTTGAGGTTCTTTTTTTCTCCTGTTTTGATTTTAGAACTCCTTACTAGTACAGAAATTAGAAGATAAAATTAGTTTATTAAATAGTGAGAAATGGTCTTTGATGGAACAAATCAGAAGACTTGAAAGGTTAGTGCCTAATCATCACTTCTAAAAAATCCTAACTTTGTTATTATATAAGATTATATAAATATGCAAAATAACATTTCAGTTGTCAGACATAATTTTTCACATTATAACTAGGGGCCGGTGCACAAATTCGTGCACGGGTGGGGTCCAGCCAGCCCACCTGGCCTGCCTGGGGGAGGGGCCACAGGCAGTTGGTCGACCAGCCCCATCCCCTGGTGAAATCCTGGTCAAATTCCCAGTTGAACTCTCAGTTGAGGGGACAATTTGCATATTAGCCTTTTATTATATAGGATACTTTTGAAAGTCTTATAATTGCTTTGTACATTTAATATGCCCTTTCCCCACAAATAGTTATTAAACCAATGTAGTGACCTTATAATCAATTATGTCTTAGAACCAAAGAATAAGATAGTTTTTGCTTCCCCTGAGTTCTGTCAATGTCAATAAAATAACTCCTTCACATTAGTGTTATACACATCTCTCATTCATTATATCATTTAATTGTTATATTAATCCTTTGGCTTAGATGGAATAATCCCTATTTTGCAAATGAAGAAACAGTTAAATTTTAATCCAGAGCAGTTTATAGGCCATTTTTATGCTTCTTTAGTAAAAGTTTATAGCTTTCAAGTATATGAAGCATCAGTGTATATGCTGCAGAAAAGATTAATCAGTTGCCAGATGATTTTATGTTATGTTATATTTTAAGACATTAAACTCATTATGAGGTTTATGCTATTGCCAATGGTTTTGAAAGCACAGTTGTTGTCTCATTATTTCTCTTTCTTTCTACAGTGAAATGCACTTTCTCAAAAATGAACACTTTGCTATCCCAGTAATCTGTGACTCTGTTCAACCTTCTTTGGATCAGTCTCTTCACAAAGACTCTGAGGACAGTGGACAGAAACCAGTTACAAATAGTTCAGACGAGGGAAAAAACAAGGATATCCATCCTTCTTCTACATTAGATGAAGTTGATTCCACTATTCCTAAAGAGAATTTCCCAAACTCTTTACCAAGGAGAGAAAGAGAAGGAATGCCATCATCTTCTTCATCAAGTAAAAACACAGTCCATTTTGATAAACCCAATAGGTTAGTATGCATCCTGTATCCTGAGATGTATCTTTCAGCTAGTTAGTACATTGACCTACTGGAAAAGCTTCATTTTTTATTTGAACTGCTTTTGCAGATCAGATGCATTAATTTTTACATTGGCATTAACACAGCAGAGTACATGTCACTAACTAATTAAGGTAAAGTATAAAGAGGCATAAAAGCATAAATAGGTATAGCTTCTATCCTAGCTAAGTACTAAAACCCATAAATAGTATGTATGTTACTATGTACTGCAAACACTTTACCCATGTGTTTTACCTTTTCCCTATTCCTCAGTCATTGTCAGACTCAGAAGAGGTTTCAGTACTGCATAGTTGCCTGTGATAAAGAGGGAATAGTTTTTGCTTCTAGTCCTTTTTCCTGTGTCTGCTTCCATTACTAATAGTGTATTATTAATAGTCTCTTAATTAATTTATTTAATTTTTATTAGGTTGCAGTGATTGAACTCAGATGGCAAAAGCATGGTCCTTATCCTCCATGATCATGTTTTCTAGTGAAGAAGACAAAATATAATTTAAAAATTGTTTAGATTATAATGTAAAAAAAATTTAAAGAAAGGACTATTTATTGAACTCTTTTTAAAATGTCAGGCACAGTTCTAAATGTTTTGTGTATGGTAACTTATTTAATCCTCACACATAGCCTATGCTGCATTGTGAGCCACAAAGTCGTGCTTCCTCCTCCTATTGAACAGAAGGCTATTATACCCAGTATTGGGATATAATAGGAAAGCACAACTTATAGGTAGATACTCTTTGTTAGTGAGAAGTGTTTGGTTGTGTGTTTTTTTCTTTTAAATATATTTTTATTGATTTCAGAGAGGAAGGGAGAGGGAGAGGGAGAGAAACATCAATGATGAGAATCATGGATTGGCTGCCTCCTACACGCCCCCTACTGGGGATTGAGCCCACAACCTGAGCATGTGCCCTGACCAGGAATCAAATCCTAACCTCCTGATTCATAGGTCCATGCTCAACCACTGAGCCACGCCAGCCAGGCTGGTTGGTTTGTTTTTAAGCAAAGCTTTCCACTTATGAACCGCAACTTTTTGTGTACCAACTAGGTATATTATTTCTTTAGATGTTATCAAGCTTACAGAGCTAAAATAGTGTCCATTTATTTTATTATGGATAATATATACTCATAAAAAATATGTTCTGATACTCAACAATAATGGCATTCGTAGTAGTTCTTCAGTGTTAGTAGTATTCTCATTTACCTTCTTTGATATTCAAAAGTCACTCTCTGGAGAAAGGTGATTGAGCATGTAAAGTACAAATCATAGTTATAATTTTACAAATACTACTACGTATGAAGACCAGTCTTGTTTTAGAAACATAAATAGGCTAATATTTTCAATTACAAAAAAAAAATACTTTAAAATATACCATTAATGTTGAATGAGGTTCTTCTTCACTTACCTTAAATTTTACTTATTTTATTCTCTAACATTAAGGTTTATTGTTATCACCATATAAATCTGCAAAACTTTAATTCCTCTTGGCCACACACCAGATCAACCTTTGTGTCCACTGTTTACCCTTCTGGGACCATTGAGAACTGGGGAGAAAAAGTTCTCATTTTATGGGATTTTCTATTGACATTCACCTGCTATACTACCTCAGGTTTGATCCACTAGCATTTATGGGCTGTTCATTCACATACCATCAAGCTGTTTTAAGATTAATAGTTATTGCTGATTCCACCTACCCCCTAAATCTGCAGTGAGGTATCTTTCAAGTCATTGGTGGCTGAGAAGTCCATATAACATTTGTAGGGTAGAATTAACACAGTAATGGGAGTTATAACATGTTACTTTATCCTTAAATACCAGGTAACAATGTCCCCTTTTCATCCAATATTTTCTTCTAGGAAGTTGTCTCCTGCTTTCCACCAAGCACTACTCTCTTTTTGTCGAATGTCAGCAGATAGTCGTTTAGGATCAGAGGTAATTTGCACCATATATTCTTTCTTCCTTATTTATTTAAATATATATTTTTATTGACTTCAGAGAAGAAGGGAGAGGAATAGAGAGATAGAAACATCAATGAGGAGAGAGAATCATTGATTGGCTGTCTCCTGCATGCCCCCCACTGGGGACCAAGCCCACAACCCCAGCATGTGCCCTTGACCGGAATTGAACCTGGGACCCTTCTGTCTGCAGACCGATGCTCTATCCACTGAGCCAAACTAGCTAAGGCTGCACCATATATTCTTGCAACTGTCTTAAAACATTTGGATTTTCTTAGCATCTCATTCAAAAACAGCTGTGATAAGACTATTTCAAATGCAAATCTATTATTTAAAATAATGCTATAAGAAATAGTTCCTAAAATATTTAACTTTTAAGGAAGGTAGTTGATTTTTTCTCTTTTTTAAATTAAAGCTTTGTTTAGTGATTTTTTGCAATCTATTTTTAATTTATTGTGTCTATCATATGGTTATGTGCCTCTCTTTGGTATAATTCAGAAAACCAATGTAACTGTACATATTGTTTATATTTCAGTTATTTTTAGATTGCTCCATTATTTTTATTTCATTAGGAATGATTGTCTTTGCTGAGTTTGTTAACTTTCAGATTAGTTTTCCTCAGGTGCTTTGTAATAGCTGTTGTAGACTCATCTGGAGAGAGTATTTTCTTTTATTTTTTTCTCCTATCTTTATACTTATCCCTCCCTTTCTAGCTGTTTTATGGTTGATTCCACTTGACCTCTCCTAAGCTTCTGTCCCACAATGTCATTGAGAATACGAAAGAGCTAGAGGGTGGGTTGGATTCAATTCTAGCAATCCTTATTGTAAGACTGGGTTAGCCTCCTTGGGCCTCCCCTTGCATGCAACTTCATTATACAAACTGTCTACTTAGGCAAAGATTATAGCTTTGTCAGCATCTTTTCAAGAACAAAAAAAAAACAAAACAAAAGAAGCTGCCCCAGTTTTTTATTATCCCTGCTTGTTCCCAGAACTGAAGCGTCTTTGTCTTCATCCTTGCTTCTTACTGCTTTTTGATCTGTTCATGTTTATCTTGTTTGGGAACACAGTTGTTATTATTTACCATCATTATAAGTTACAATTTTGGATGTGTGTTTGGAGCAGAGGTGGCAAGGTTTAAAGCATGAACTTTAAGTACCATCATGCAAAGAAGTTCTCCACTGTCATCATTTATCAATTCTTTTGGTTTTCTAGGTGTCTCGGATTGCAGACAGTGAGCAAAGTGTCATGTTAATGCTGGGACGCTGCCTACCACACATTGTTCCTAACGTGCTATTAGCCAAGAGAGAGGTGAGACACATAAGAATATTTCATCCTAGTAATCTCATCATATTGTCCATTCTTTGTCATTTTGATGTTTAGTGTTATGTTTTTATTTTGTTAAAGTCTATTACTTGCAATCATATTCTTACTTTTGTGCATGCATCTCTGCTCCTAGAGAATGGTTTTACACCTCTGTCAGGTGAGTTCAGTAAAACTGCATGGTATTCATGTTGTTTCAGTTTTGCTTAAAGCATCATTAGCTTCTGCAACACTAACTATTACTGTAGGTCCATTTATGTGCCGTGAACGCTGTCCATTTTTTATATTACCAGTTACTAATATATCTGTGCTATTGATATGATTGCTTGGTATGTCTACAGAAATAGACACTCTGTACTGAAAATTAACAGAGACTGAAAATGTATCTCTTGTCTTAAATGTACTTATAGTTACCCATTTATTGTCTTTGTTTGGCAATAACCACACCTGTCTTATGATGATGATAGGATAGTTATAATATTGACTACAATAACTTTGGAAAGTATCATTTTTTGTTTTTCTTATAGCTAACCTGTTATTGACAAATGCTTTAAATATCCAAAATACTGTAGGAAGTATATTTTAGTATGCATAGGCTATGTTATGAGCCATAAGTACTGTAGAAAGTTATTTTTACAGTATATTTAGCCATGAAAAACTATTTGTAACCTCATTTAAATGACAGTAAATGATTTATTTGCAAACAAATTTATTTATTTGAATTATTAAGTTTATTAAATCAATGTCCAGTTTATAAAATACTTTATAAAAAAAGGGTTAGGAATATTTTAGAATGTACAATATAAGTTTCTTCTGTTGTCTTCTTAATGTTTACCACTGATTTCAATCATAATTCATGGGACCTACAGTATGATAGGTACACAATGCATTGGCAAAACCCATATAGAGCTTATCCTTATCTGTTCAGCACAAGAAATTTGTACTGATCCTCAAGAAAAGTTATCTGTAGAGCTTTAAAATTTTTTATTTCTATAGGTATTTTTCATTTAAAAAAGATAAATGGCTTTTCTTGATGATGGTTTTATTTTAATTATAGTCATGAGATATTAATAAGCATGGAAGATTTCCTATGTCTTGAAGGATCAGTGTCCAATTTCAGATTGATTTGCAGTTCTGCCTGTCAAAATGCTGTTTGTGCTTTTCCTTTTTCAGCTTGTAACATAATCCATGCAGTGCATTAATGTTTGCATCCCTTTTCCGTGTTTTTTAAAATGTAATCTTTAAAATATCACAGAAACCTAATTGTTATGAGATGCAGTATAAGCTTTTTTATTTTAATATTTTCCTTTTTTATCATAAAAATACATTATCACTAAATGTACTGCATGAAGTATTTATAAACTTGCATCATCAGTAATCAGATATATATAAATATATATAAAATATATGTGCACATACATACACATGTACAAACATATTTTATTTGTGGTATAATTTTTACTTTTATGGCTGATTTTGAGTTTTCTGTATTTAAAAACCATTTATGTACTTATAATTTCATGACGAATTGATCATTTATCTTTGTTTATTGAATTATTTGTACCTCATTCTATTGTATCAGAAAAGTTACCATTTATAGTATACCAAAGTTTTACTCCCTCAAAATTCAATGGTAAATAATGAAGTATAACTTGATTTGCTTTGAAGCCAATGCCAGGGCATCAAAGGACAAAACTTTTATTTCACTTTATCCTTTGATATTGGATTACTTTTATTTAATATTTTACCTTAGTTCTTTAAATCTATATTTTCAAAAAGGTCTTGTGATTAATAGATTAAAATTTTGGTTTCTAAAATTTTCTCAAGATTTATATATTTTCTTATCAGTATAAGCCTTTTTATTGGTATGTAAATACAATTAAAATATCCTTCAGTAAACCGATTGGTCATAGTAATATTCTAGCTAATTAAATAAATAAAACAAAACTTAAAAACCTGTTTTGTTTTAAGTTTTGATTAAGTTATATGTTCACATGGTTTAACATTATTTAAATATAATAAAGATATACAACAAAAACTGTTCTTTTATCCATGTGACACCATCCCACATGCAATAAATTTTATGAGTTTCTGATATATTCTTATCAGCTTTTTGCCCATTTTTTAAAATTGGATTGTCTTTGTTTTGGAGTTGTAAGATTTTTTACAATTTTTGATATTAAGCCCATATTACATATATGATATGCAAATATTTTCTGCCATCCTATAGGATGTCTTTCACATTCTTTTGTTGTGTATGTTTTTGGTGTCAAGTCTAAGAATTTGTTGCCATATCTGAGGTCAAGAATATTTACCTGATTTTATGTTTTCTTCTGATAGTTTTATAGCTTTAGCTCTCATATTTAGATCATTGATCCATTTTGAGTTATTTTTTATATATGAATAAGGCAGACGGTTCAACTTTATTCTTTTCCTATGATTATCCAGTGTCCCAACACCATTTGTTGAAGAGAAAATTATTTCCCTACTTAATGGTCATGACACCTTTGACAAAAATCAGTTGGCTGTACATCTTTGGATTTATTTTTGGACTGTTCTGTTCCATTGGTCTTCAAGTTTATTCTTTTGCCTGTACTACACTTTTATTTACCATTAGAGGCCCAGTGCATGAAATTCATGCAAGGGCAAGGTCCCTAGGGGCTGCTGGCCACCTGCCAGGGCCTCCCTTTATTCCGCGCTGCACCCTGGTGGTCAGTGCATGTCATAGCGAGCGATCGAACTCCCAGTGGGTCGAACTTCCGAGGGAACACTTTACATATTAGGCTTTTCTATAGATAGATAGATAGATAGATAGATAGATAGATAGTTTTGTGGTAAGTTGTGAATTGGGAGGTATGAGTCCTCCAACTTTGTTTTCTTTTTCAATATTGTTAAGTAATTTAAGGCCCTTTGCAGTTCCACCTGAATTTGATACTCGGCTTTTATTTCTGCAGTAATGGTCACTGGAATTTCTATATGGATTGTACTAAATCTGTAGACCACTTTGGGAGTATGGCCATTCTAACAACATTAAGTGAACATGGTATTTTTTTCACTTTTTTATGTCTTTAATTACTTTTTGCAACATTTTGTAGTTTTCAGTGCACAAGTTTTTTATATATATTTTATTGATTTCAGAGAGAAAGGAAGAGGGAGAGAGAAATAGAAACATCAATGATAAGAGAGAATCATGGATCAGCTGCCTTCTGCACAACCCTTACTGGGGATGGAGCTCACAACATTGGCATGTAACCTGATTGGGAATTGAACTGTGACCTCCTGGTTCAGAGGTCGATGCTCAGCCCACTCAGCCACAGTGGCCGAGCATCAGCACACAAGATTTTCACTTAGTTAAATTCAATTCTAGGTATTTTATTCTTTTTCATGCTATTATAAATGGAATTGTTTCCTTAACATCCTTTTCACCTTGCTTATTGCTGGTATATAGAAACAAAATTGATAATCATATGTTGACTTGCAACTTTATTGAATTTCTTTATTAACTGTAGTAGGTTTTCTTTTGGTGGAGTCTGAGATTTTCTATATATAGAATCATGTTATCTGCAAATAGAGATAGTTGTGCTTTCTCCTTTCCAAAAACTCTTGCTTAATTGGTGTGGACTTCCAATTCAAAGTTAAGTAGCAGTGTTTTGAGAAAGCCAATAGTTATAAAATGGATAAGGCTGGTCCATCTTCTTACCTGTCTTGTGTGTGTGTGTGTGTGTGTGAATTTTAGAAGTAAATAACATGCTTTTTAGCAGTATCATGTTTAAAGTTATCTAAGTATTTCACTTAGGCCTCTAATGGTTGAGCCCTAGGAATTCTAGATATTAATTATTCTAAGTATAGATACTTTAGCAGCCATTAAAGTGTAGAACTTTTCCAGAGGTGAGTCTTTTCTGTGTTCTTTATTTTTTCTGTACACCAACAATCTGACAAGTTTCAACTGAAAATTTAAATCAGTATTTGATTTTAAATTATAATTTATTATTGCTTAATTCTTAGCCAAAGAATATATGGAAATTTTTAAAATAACAGCTATCTAAAAATTTTAACTGAAGCTTGAGTTGTAGGAAATAATTTTAGTAGAACAGTGAACCATAATTCATTCGATTAATGTATTCCTCTTCTAGAACTGTGGAATGTTGCTTCTTGACTGTAATACTCAAAATGTTTCTCCTTGGCATCCTAGCTAAATATAATATTTCCTTTTATGTTTTATTCCTTTCAGTCCTTGGAGCCTTTATCTTACTAACATTTCCTTGCTTTTTTTAATGTTATATTTTGCTTGCTCTCATTTCCTACTTTATTTCTCCCTCAACATCTAATTACATTGTTGTAGTTCCTTGAAGATTCTTTGTTTTCTTCTGATTCTACAGTCTGAACATACATTAATCTTTATAAGACTAAAAAAGTTGAGTAAAAATATGCATAAAATCAAACTAATGACATTTACTATCTCTAAAATGATTTCTTTATTATCATTAGAAGTTAATTTGTTTTAGTTGTGAAACCAAAAGGAGAATTAAAATGGTTAAAGCCTTTTCTATTTAATCTGTATAAAATTCCATGGGTAATCTAAGTTTTACAGGGTGGAAGATTATTCATAAAGAGAACTAGCTTTGTCATTAAGATTGCAAAACTCAAAATAGTTAAAGCAAAAGTAATTTCCTTGAGTAAAGTACAAATTACTAAACCTTTTAGATTAATGGATTTTAAAAGTCTTAGAATTATCTTTTCTAAATAGTAATAAAGTGTTGAAATACCTTCTACAATATGATTACTACCCTGATTTCCTCTCTAATGATCAGTAGGGGATTCATTTTATTTTTTACTTTAGTACACTTTTATTGAGTAATATCAAGTACTAAAGCATATTTTAAAATATTTAAGATTCCTGTTGCCTTGAAATAATGGACACAGCAACTTTTGTGTCAAGGGAAAATACCAAAGCCATGGGTATTTTTTTTTTATCATGGCTTTTATTAACATGAGCCATTAAATCAAATACTCTTAAGGATCTTTTCATGTGAAACATTCTTACCCTTTATATATAATATCTAACATTGCTGTATTCTCAATTCATTTCTTTTATAGTTAATCATTTAGACGTTTTTAAACCACTATCACCTTTTTTCGTGAAGGAAATTCATCTACCACTTTTTAAATCTTTTATTCATAATTATAAGGAAAGTTTTTTAAAACCACTACACTTCTTCAATTGGAGAGGTGATACCAAAGGGAGAATATTGATTCAAATGTATAAATTTATGAATAGTGTGAAAATGGAAAATACGGATTTAATAAATTCTGACATGGATTTATAAACACTTCAGAGGCTTGAAAAAGATGAATTCACAATCAGTAAATGTGAGTATACTGCACAGCAAATACGTACTTACAGAATTATTTCAGGAGTGGTACAAATGGAAGTTGTAAATAAATAAATGAATAATAGAGAAATTAGGATAGCTGAAACCATTCATAACTTAGCAATTAAACTCTCAGATGGCTGTATCAGAGACAGACCTGTCTTTTCACTTTTTTTCTACCTTCACTTACTGGGCCTCTTGTCAGCTCTGTGTTCCTTTAAGAGAAGGAGACAATCTGACATTATTTATACACTGATGTAAAACTGCCCTACCCATTAATGTGCCACTATGTACTCAATTCTTCCTGGCATAGAATAATAACCAAAAATTATTGACAGTGACTTCCCAATATGTTGTTAATTTTGCCAGCAAGAAATAAAAGGGGAGCATCGGCCTGTGGACTGAAAGTTCCCGGGTTCAATTCTGGTCAAGGGTACATGCTGGGTTGTGGGCTCAATCCCCATTAGGGGGCTTGCAGGAGGCAGCCAAACAATGATTCTCTCTCATCATTGAAGTTTCTCTCTCTCCCTCTCCCTTCCTCTGTGAAATAAATAAAAATATATTTTTTTAAAAAGCAATGAACTCTGTTTTACATACTCACAGCTGTAAACCTACTTTTCCCTACTCTATATTTAGAAATAATGGGAAGTAGGAAGAAGAGTTAAGAAGAAGCAAGAAAACCCTCAGGAGAGACAGATCAGATGAGGGAAAGAACAAATAAAATTATTTAGGGCCTTGCTTGATTTTTAGGTGTTAAAATATTTTATCCTTTTGTTAGTACCTTCCAGAATAACTACTTTTTCATCCTTAAGGGTCTACTCTCAGTGGGATATGCTGATGATACAATGTCTTAGTCCTCTCATTAGTATCATTGGCTATTAGCAGCCTAAATGGAATACTCTAAAGATTAGCATAGTTTTTGGAGTTAGTGGTCTCCTACCCTAATATTTTATAAAAGGTTGTTTATTTTCGCCTTCAAAATCATGACTACTCCATCAAGCATCACATTAAGCCTCTGATGAAAACATTACTTAACAATGTAGGATCCATATATATATTCTTCCATTCCCAGTGCAAAATTATTTTTCCCAGTTATTTATCTCTTTGGCTTTTCAGCTACTTACTAATCTAAAACATACAGGCATGCCTAAATAGAAAATGACAGAATAAATATTTTAACTTCTCAGATTGATTCTTAGCTTTTCTTATCTATATTTTTGTACCTTCAATTTAAGATTTATACCAGGTAATTATAATTTTTAAATCCTATATAAAACCCTAATATGCAAATCAACTGAATGGCAGAATGACTGGTTGCTATGATGCACACTGACCACCAGGGGGCAGATGCTCAACACAAGAGCTGCCCTGTGGTTGTCAGTGCACTTCCACAGGGGAAGCGCTGCTCAGCCAGAAGCTGGGCTCACAGCTGGCGAGTGCAGCAGTGGTGGCGGGAACCTCTCCTGCCTCTGTAGCTGCACTAAGGACCCCTCAGGGGTCCCGGACTGCAAGAGGGCACAGGCCAGGCTGAGGGACCTCTCCCCAACCCCAGTGCACAAATGTCATGCACCAGGCCTCTAGTCTATAATAATAAAAGCGCAATATGCAAATTGACTGAACAACCAAACATCAGAATGACCATCCAGACAACCTTCTGGACAACCATGCTATGACACCCACTGGCGCCAGGCCAGCCAAGGCTGGTGTGATGTGATTGGTCGGGGGCCTGGCCATCGTCCCATGATCGCCCTGCTGAGGGAGGCCCAGGCCACCAGCCGGCAGGGCAATCAATTGGGGGCCTCCATGATCGCCCCAAAGAGAGAGGCCCAAGCCACCAAACAGCAGGCTGCGGCAGATGGGCGGGGCCTCCCTCTGCAGGGTGTGATTGATTGTCCCAAAGAGGGAGGCCCAGGCTACCCCAAGGTGGTGCTGTGGCAGATGACCAGGGCCTACCTCTTTGGGGCAATTGATCGTGGGGCTCCCAGACTGTGAGAAGACGCAGGCTGGGCTGAGGGACCCCCTCCACACACACTCGTAGTGCACGAATGTCGTATACCAGGCCTCTAGTAATATATAAAAAGACTTTAGAAATAATGGAAAGGGACTTCTAGTCATAATAAGTTTCAGTCTACACTAAAAAAATCATGTCTTTTTTTTTTCCCCATTGATTTCAGAGAGGAAGAGAGAGGGAGAGATAGAAACATCAGTGATGAGAGAGAATCGTTGATTGGCTGCTTCCTGAATGCCCCACACTGGGAATCGAGCGCACAAGTAGGGCATGTGCCCTGACCAGGGATCAAACTGTGACCTCCTGGTTCATAGTTCAATGCTCAACCACTGGGTCACACTGGTTGGGCCATATCATCTGTTTCTAAAGGAGTATCTCCAAAATGGGAAGATCCTTCTCCTAAAGTGTAAACTTTTCTCCAGGGTATCATGCATTATTACATAGTGACCAATTCCTATTTTACATCTGCTAATACTCTGGTGGGTAGGGAAGTATATGGGAAAGAGAAATGGGAGTAATCATTATTATATCATATTGATTTTAAAGAAATATTTATAAAATATTGTTTTTTATAACTTAGAGGTTTTCTCTCCAAAATATTTTATCACTTTTTGGCTTTTATTCTCATTATATTTGAAAATTCCTTCCAAAATGAGAAACATTAGTATCTTTTGAATACACTTTAGAAGTTATTTTAATTAAAATACGAAACAACTTTAATTTTCAAATATTTACTTGGAGAAGAGAAACCTTTGTATATTACTTACCTATAAAATATTGAATTTACCTCTGCATATTGCATGTGCTACAAAAAATTATTTAAAATTTTTATTTCAACATAAAATATTTCTACTGATACTCAGTAGTAGTACTGAGAGCATTCAATAGCTGTAGAAATGGTCCCTTTTTCTTTTCAATTAGCTACCAGTTTGGTGCTAAGGATACAAAATGATGAATTATATCTAATATTAAGATATCTTATAAAAGAGTAATATGCAAATTAACCATCACTCCGCTACACTCACAAGCCATGCCCACCAGCCAATCAGGAGCGAGTATGCAGTTTAACCCAACCAAGATGGCTGCGAACAGGAGGCTTGGGTTGCCCCCGGCAATGGAGGAAGCCAAGCTTTCCACACACCCTGGCCAGCCCAGGCCTCCACTCAAGGCTACAAAGTTTCAATTATACAAGATAAATAAATCCCAACAAAAATGGCTGCAGCCACAGAGTTGGAGAGAGCAGGAGGCTTGCGTTGTCCCCGGTGATGGAGGAAGCCAAGCTTTCCACACACCCTGGCCAGCCCAAGCCTCCATTCAAGGCTACAAAGTTTTGATTGTAGATGATAAATAAATCCCAACAAAAATGGCTGCAGCCACGAAGCGAACAGGAGGCTTGGATTTCCCCGGTGATGGAGGAAGCCAAGCTCCCGCAGCCCTGACCTGCCTTGGCCTCTGCTACAAAGTCTCAATTATGGAAGATAAATAAATCCCAACAAAAATGGCGGCAGCCATGGAGCTGGAGAGAGCAGGAGGCTTGAGTTGCCCCAGCGATGGAGGAAGCCAAGCTTTCCACACACCCTGGCTGGCCAAGGCCTCCACTCAAGGTTACAAAGTTTCAATTATAGAAGATAAATAAATCCCAGATATCCCGGCTTGGGTTGTGGGGGAAAGTGGCTGGTCTGAAGACCACCACATGCCCCTTGCCCAGGCCACCCCACACCCCAAGGGAACCCCCATCCTGATCTGGGACACCCTTCAGGGCAAACCAGCTGGCCCCCACCCGTGCACCAGGCCTCTATCCTATCTAATAAAAGAGTAATATGCAAATTGACTATTACTCCCAACACACAAGATGGCTGCCCCCAGGTGGTCAAAGATGGCTGCCCCCATGTGGACACAAGATGGCCACCACAAGATGGCCAGCAGGGGAGGGACCAGGCCTACAACTGAGGGCAGTTGGTGGCAATCAAGCCTGCAAGGGAGAGCAGTTGGGGAGACCAGGCCAGCGGGGGACGGCAGTTAGGGGCAATCAGGCTGGAAGGGGAGCAGTTAGGCATCAATCTGGCTGGCAGGGGAGTGGGTTCGGGGGTGATCAGGCTGGCAGGCAGAAGCAGTTAGGGGCAATCAGGCAGGCAGGCAGGCAAGCAGTTGGGAGCCAGCAGTCCTGGATTGTGAGAGGGATGTCCGACTGCCCATTTAACGGGCAGTCAGACATCCCTCGAGGGGTTCCAGATTGGAGAGGGTGCAGGCTGGGCTGAGGGACACACCCCTGTGCACGAATTTCATGCACCGGGCCTCTAGTTATATTATACTTGTGTAAGTGGGAAGAGTTGTCTTTATTTTGTTATTTTTTTTAAGTTTTAGAATATAGTTAACTTTTGCAAGTTTTGTTTAAAAATACTTTCAAATTTAAAATTACTTTATCAGATTGTAGTAATGTGGAATGTTATCTAGTAGTAGACCTTTGGGAAGAGTACAGGATAAGAAAACAAGGTTCGTTGAATCTTGAGAAACTTAATTACATTGTGATCAGCACCTTCTGTACAACCAACACATAAATATGTTTCATTGTTTTCTATTGAATATTAACCTTACACAATTAAAATTTTCTTTTTTATATTGATGTTTAGTCCACTTTAAATTTCCATTTAAGAATACTCTGAGAAAAGAAAGAATATTCTGCACTGCATTTTCACTTTGACTTTTTGCACCTTCATGTTCTTTAGGAGTTGATCCCCCTCATACTGTGTACAGCATGCCTGCATCCTGAGCCTAAAGAGAGAGATCAGCTTCTCCACATACTTTTCAATTTGATCAAGAGGCCAGATGATGAGCAAAGGTCAGTATGATGACTTGTTTTGAAAATAAATAAAATGTTGACTTATTAATTTCTTAATTTGGCATCAAAATTAGCCTTTTAATCTAAATGTCTTTTTTCTGTTTTAAAAAATGGAGGAAACACTGACTCTATTCACAATGCTTTCCAGAGTTTTCACTCCTGTTATTCCAATTACTCATGTTGAATATTTACACTTTTGTGTTACTTACCTTTGGACTTCTACTTCAAATGTTTATTTGCCTTTATCTTTCACACTTGAATTCTAAGAATGCCTAAATATTCACTCCATGCCTCTTAATACTTGTGCTTTACAAAAAATAAAATATCTACTATATGAATCATTAGGCTCTCTGTAAACAAATAACTGTGGTTAAAGGGATACAGTGTTTTGTTTTGGTTTTGTTAGTCATGAGTCAGATGCCCTCAAGCAGGAATGTAGCAGAGAAATAAGTTATACTTGAATGTGGTGAGGGGCAGAGACACACATCAAGGTGACTTTCCAGAAGAAAGGGGAATGGGATTTGATCAAGTAACCAGGATAGATGTCTACCTCAGAGAGTAAAACCTTTAAGTACTAAGTGTGAATGTGAACAGAACATCCTAGTGGGTGGGTAGGTAGGCTAAGCACCAGTTGGATAAAATTTGGCAGTTGAAGTGTTTTTCTATTTTATAATTTCCTACTTTAATTTTAAAAGGATTTTGCTCATACTTTAATCCTCGCCAGAGGATATGTTTATTGATTTTCGAAAGAGGAAGGGATAGAGACAGACAGACACCAATGTGAGAGGGAAACATCACTCAGTTGCCTCTGGTTTGTACCCTAATCAGGGACTGAACCCACAACCTAGGTAGTAACCTGACCAGAATCAAATGTGACCTTTTGGTGTACAGGATGATGTTCCACCCAGCTGAGCCACACTGGCCAGGGCTCTATAAGTATGTATCTCTTTCCCATTCTTTCCAAAATATGTATGAACAAGTAGAAAAACATGTCCTTTGTAGGGTACAGCCTGGATTAATCTATCCACCATTCCTCACATGCTAGTCAAATAGAAATAAGGGAAGTTAAATCACTGTCTGTATCACTCGTTGCAAACTGAAAATTTTCTAAGGACAATTTGATGGTGCTGTATGGGCAAAAACATAATTTGTTACATTGTCATTTTTAGATTTGTAAGGGCAAAGCCTCTAGATCTATAGCCCATTTTCATACTCTATATGTAAAGCTAATAGCTGCCACCTGGTGGCCAAAAGTACCTTGGTTGAGATATGTCAGGAATTAAGCACCATTGTCCACACTTTAATCTTTCACCTTACAGAAAAATAATTATTTATGAGAATAGTCTAATTAGTTGATTAACTACATGTAATGCAAATAAGAAATTTAAAAAGCAACATTTTTAAGTTAACATAATATATTTGACATATAACCACTTGTCTCTTCCTTACTTAACAAATCTCAGGCATCTTTGATCAGATCCTAAGAAAAACTTAATTTTATGCTCAATAATGGTTCTTTGGGCCAATTCTTCATAGCAACCATAATTGGCACCACATTTTTAGCTTTGTCAAAAACTAGGCAAACAATCTCTGTCCTATGATTTCCACAAGTAGGAACAGCATTTATTTTTGCCACCACAGGAGCCTGTTTCTAATGCTGTTAATAATCTGAAAGCCATCTGACATTTTCCATTCTTAGCTATATCTCAAAGCTGTATTAACTTTTAGAATTTTGAATGTTCACTGTGCTAAGAAGTTTATTTTTAGGGCCTAAACATTTTTTCAACAAGTTTGTCCATCTCTAGTATACCAATGGTGACTCAGGATTTAAAGTCTATGTATACTTCTCACAAGTGTTCAAAATGCTTACATTTCACCAAAGATTATTTATTATAATTACCAAACAATTATGGAACCTATGTGTATTCCTCCTCATTATTTTAAGACACTAGTGGGGAGAAAAAACAATTATCAGGTATTAGGAAATTTTCACTGGGGAGCAGGCAGCTTAAGTACTGTGTGTAAAGCTTGGTAATTTCTTTTTCCATTTTCCTTTTGTTCATTTTATTTGCCTTCTAAAGTAGAAGGAAATAAAAAGCAAAAGAAAAGTTGAGAAATAAGCATAGAAGACAATGAACTATATATATATATATATATATAAAACAAGTTAATATGCTAACTATCCCTCTGACCATCCAACCAGTCGCTATGACACGCACTGACCACCAGGGGGCAGACACTCAATGCAGGAGCTACCAAGATGCACACAGGCCATTTACAAAGAAATGGCACCGTGAACCTGGCGCCCACAAAGCAACACTCGGCTTCCCCAAGTGGGACATAGGCCCTGCCACCATCCTGGAGCAACAGCCCACCAAATCACAGCCGACGCTGCCAAGACCCCATGGCGCAAAATGCAGCCCACAGCCCAGCCAAGCCCAGAAACTGTGGCTGTGGGCACTGGGTAATGATGTCATGTAGCAATGCCCATCTTCCTCTCCCTAGCAACAGGCCATTTAATAATAAATGGCACTATAGACCTGGTGCCCACAAACCAACACTCAGCTTCCCCCAAGTGGAACACAGGCCCCGCCACCACCCCAGACCAACACCCAACCAAATTGCAACCAATACTGCCAAGACCCCCTAGTGCAAAATGCGGCCCACAGTCCAGCCCAGAAGCAGTCATTATGGGCGCTGGGTAATGACGTCACGTAGCAACGCCCGACTTCCTCACCCTAGCGACTAGCCTTCTTGGGGTTTCTTCAGCCCAGGTACATGACTTGCTTTATAGCCAGGTGCAAATATTTTACACTTGGACCAAATTTTGTGAACCGTTTTCCCATGCCTCATTTCATTTGATCCTCACAGAAGTCCTGGAGTAGGTAGATAGGAAACTCAGTAGAATCCTATTTTCTTTTCATTAGCCAGAAAATGAAGATTTACAAAGTTTAGAAATTTGACCCAACTAAAAAGAAGTAAGAAATGGTGGACCTTGAAAAGGACTTCAGGTTTTCTCACTGCGCAGAATATAGTCAAACACTGCTGCAGTTAAATATTTTGCCCTTTGTTCTCCCTGCATGATCTACAATAATAATCTGCTTTGTGTTGATATTTACTGCTGTGTTGCTGACCATTACCTGAAAGAGAAGTTGTAGTGCTTCACTTGGCTGGAAAAAGTTTAGTTAAGTCAGAAAGCAGGTCTAATTAAGCAAGTTTATTCTATAGCTATAAAAGGCTAAGTTGAGTCGCACATGTACGATACAGATAAAGCTCTCACTGGTGCCAATCACATGCATGTATTTCGATCTGTCATTGTTGATCGTGAATTTGGTTGACACTTCTATTATAGAGAAAGGGTGAATATCGGTATTAAGATATCTCTTCCAATTAATTTCCTTTCAATGTACACGAATCCATGCACTGGGCCACTAGTATAAATATAAGTGGGAATCAGGTTATTACAAAGTTGTGGTGAGAAGAAGCTGCAATATATAATGAAGATATACTGGCTCAACAGTTCTCTCATTTTGTCCAGATGTTCATTGTCATTAATTTCCTCATCATGGGAGTTATAGCTAGTTTGGCTAAACTAAATAGAAATTTAAAGTCATTCTCCTGTTTGAATTAAATTGATGTTTTGAGAAACAGCAGTCAGCAATGTTTGGGCTTAATGTGCTGATTTTAAAGTTAATATGAATTAAACATTCTATTTTGGTTTTCCACAAAGTTGGATACTTTAAACATCTATTTAAATCCTACTTTTTTTCCCCATCAGGTTTTACGTTTTTGGAGTCTTAGACAATCAAAAGTGAAAAAACTGCCAATTTTTCACTTAAAGTCATTTTAAATTGGAACTTCATTCTAAAGAGAAAAATCTTATTTAAAGTTTTATACTCTTTAAGTTCAAGTTATTTATATATTCTGTAAAAAATTACCCCAAAAGAAAGTAGTTTCAAATAAAGTCATTTTTATAATATAACTTGTGCAGGTCAGTTAATTTGGGTTCTCTGCTTCAGGGTCTCTTATAAAGCTGTAATCAAGGTATTGGCTGGAGACATAGTCATCTCAAGTCTTAATTGGGGAAGGATTTGCTTCTAAGCTCACTCACATGATTGGCTGTTGGCAGGATTCAGTTTCTCATGGATTCACTGGTTTTTGGTGAAAGTCTGCCTTCAATTCCTTGCCAAAGGCCTCCAAGTGGCAGCATACTTCATCAAAGCATGCCACGTAAGAAGGCAGCTAAGGCACACACCAGATGGACACTATAGACTTTTGTAACCTAATCTCAGGAATCATATCCATCACTTTGGCCATTATTCTTTCCATTAAAAGCAAATCCTTAAGTACAGTCTGCAACTCAAGGAGATTGGGATTACACAAGGACGTGGATGTTGGGAGATGGACATCATTGGGAGCCATGTCAGAAGCTGTCTTCCAGTTATCTTAGGTGCAGTACCAAAAGTTCTGATTAGATAAATACCATTTTACTAATATGAATCGATAGTTTTTATTATAGAAATACTAGGGGAACAATCACTGATAGTTTAGTGGCTAAAAACTGAAGTTCAGTAGGAGCTGAAACATTGGACATACTAGAATACTCACAGAATGCATATTCAGGAAGTTAATTTAGGAGGTTATGAGTTTCAGCTTCACACCAATAGAGAACCCTTCACAACATGTCTCACAGATGGTATAGCCACTGGTAGGGGCACACATCTTAAGGAACTCACTCTTGGTGGAGTCTAGTCCATTGTTGGAAATGTCTATTTTGATTATACAAAATACTGTACTTCATGTGGATTACAGAGCTGACTCGTTTTTACCCTTAATCCTAGTTGTACTTTCTAAAGGAAAATGTTTTCATTTATTTGTATTATTTTCAGGCAAATGATACTGACGGGTTGTGTTGCATTTGCACGTCATGTTGGACCAACGCGTGTAGAAGCTGAACTTTTACCACAGTGTTGGGAACAGGTAAATCTCTTGGGTTTGCCTTAGGAGGTTTGGTTTAGTGGCTAGGGCATCATCCTGCCACCTAAAAGGTCCCAGGTTCGATTCTGGACAAGGGCACATGCCTGGGTTCTGGGCTCAATCCCCAGTAGGGGGCATACAGGAGGCAGCCAATCAGTGGTTCTCTTTCATCATTGATGTTTCTATCTCTCTCTCCCTCGCCCTTCCTCTCCAAAATCAATGAAAATATATTTTAAAATAATAATAGTACCTATTGTGTTTTTCTCTAGCCATTATATTCTAGTTTATCATAAATGTTCACATCTTCTTTTTTAAATGCCATTAGGAAATATATGGGATATGAATTGTGGTGCTATTTGTATAGCCCAGCACTATGATTTAATAGTGCTTAAGAATGCTCTGGGATGCTTTGCGGTATTCATTCTCCCATCAAATATTTAAGAAACACTAGTTCCAGGGCCGGGTACTGTTGTAGTGCTTAGGGATACAATGGGGGAATAAACACAAAGACATTGTTGTGGTAAAGATAAGAGTAAACAAATCAATGATATAGTGTTTTATAGTGTTACTTGAGGCCCGGTGCATGAAAATTCATGCACTGGAGGGGGGAGTCCCTCAGCCGAGCTTGCCCCCTCTCACACTCCAGGAGTCCTCAGGAGCGGGAGGTGACCTGGCAATCAGGGGAAGGCGATGCCCCATCACACCTCTTCTGCTGCCACTGCCAGCAGTGCAAGCCTCAGCTGGCCTTGGTTACCTGAGCTTTGGATGGCCCTGGGTGGCTGGGCAGCTGCCATCTGAGGCTTGCCTGTGCCTCGGGCTGGCCCTGGGTGGCTGGGGGCTGAGGGGACTGGGGGACTCCAGAGGCAGGCGCATGCCTGCTGCCCCGGCAGGGCTGAGGGGACTGGACGCTACCATCTGTGGCTGTGGGTGCTGCCATCTTTGAGGGCTTGGCAGCCAATTAGCATATTCCCTCCTTATTGGCTGTGGGCACCACCATCTTTGTGAGGGTATGATGGTCAATTAACATATTCCCTCTATTAGATAGGATAAGCTATCCTATATAATAAAAGGCTAATATGCAAATCAACCAAACAGTGGGATGACCCGTCGCTATGATGCGCACTGACCACCAGGGTGCAGACGCTCAACACAGGAACTGCCCCTTGGTAGTCAGTGTGCTCCCATAGGGGGAGTGCTGCTCAGCCAGAAGCTGGGCTCACGGCTGGTAAGTGCAGTGGTGGTGCTGGGAGCCTCTTCCGCCTCTGCTGCAGGGCTAAGGATGTCCGACTGACGGCTTAGGCCCGCTCCCCACGAGGGCTCCCAGACTGTGAGAGGGCGCAGGCGGGGCTGAGGGACCTCCTACCCTCGCATCCCCCCGTGCATGAATGTTGTATACCGTGTCTCTAATAAAGAAAATAAAGCAGGGAAAGGTCTAGGGAGCGATGGGGAATGCTATTTTAGAAAAGATGGTCAGAAGAAATCTCTGAGGAAGTGATGTTTAGGCAAGGATCTGAATTAAGTGATACTACAAATACAAAAGCCTTGAGATGGGTGTGTACCTGATAAGCTCAAGGGAGAGCAAGAAGGTATGTGTATGTTTGTGGATGGATGGTAGGTAGGTAGGTAGGTAACAAATATCTTACGTATATTTATAGTTATATACTAAAATATAGAGAATATAAAGTCTAAACCTTTGATATACAATACTTATGGTTTTATATTGAATTTTAATATTCCAGTTCTATGTAGAACTCAGAATCTTGACTTTCTAGACTTGAAGTTTAGGTAATTAAGTAGCTTATTTTTCCATCTTAAAATGATAGATTTCTTACTTACTTATTCATAATAGTATGGTCACTTATTCTTAAAAAATATTGATCTCTGGAGTATCACTAAAGCATATAGTCTTTTAGAATTCTGTTCCAATTTCTTTTAGTATTTATTTTTCTTTTTAAAATTTCATGAAGTTATATCTGGAAGTAAACATTATGCATAGTTATTTTTTATGTCATCTATAGATTATAGTACATAGTAATTTAGAGTGAGACTTGAATAATTACTGAGATTCAAAGTAACTTGGAAACAACACATATAATTCTGGACAATTATTCATTTATAATTTTTTCCCTTTTTAAGTTTTATCAAAGTACAATTCATATACTGTATAATTTACCCATTCTACGTGTACAGTTCAGTGGTTTTTAGTATATTTACAGAGTTATACAACTACCACCACAATGAGTCTTAGAACAATTTTATCATCTCAAATATAATCCCCAACCCCTCAAACTTAGTTCTTATAGTTCAAGATTATTTTGGCTAATCTGGGTCCCTTGAATTGTCATGTGAATTTTAGGATCAGCTTGTCAATTTCTGCAAAGAAGCCAGCTGGAATTTTCATAAGGATTGCATTAAATCTGTAGATCAATTTGGAGATTATTGCCATCCTAACAATAGTAAGCTTTCCAATCCATGAATTTAAGATGTATTTCCATTTATTTAGGTCTTTAAAGTTTTTTCAATAATGTTTGTAGTTTTCAGAATATCATTTATGTACTTTTTTGTTTAATTTATTCCTAAGTATTTTCTTTTTGATATTACTATAAATAGATTTTTTTAAATTTTATTTTCTGTTTATTCATTGCTAATACATTTGATTTTTATGTGTAAATTTTATTTTGAGACTCACTGAGCTAGACTAAAGAAAATCAAATGAAAACTTATGTAGAACACATTTGGACATTCAAACCATTCTACTTTGAGGTTACTATTTCTGAATTTAATTCAAAAATGTCAGTTACAAACATCTCTACCACCACTTCTTCTGTAACCTGAATAAACATGGATATCAGGGATCTATCTAGCTGCCTACCTCCAGTTTGTTGCCCAATAGATTGCTATATAATTTATTTTCTTAATTTTAGGCATCTAATACTTTAATGAATTATTTCACCTTTTCATATGGGACTATGAGAGCAGATACACTTCTTTTCCAGTCAAAGAAAAATTTATATTCAATGAAGAAGACATATGGGAACAAAACTCAGTATGTGTCCTTTTTTGGGTTATTTTTTGTTTTGGTTCAGTGTAGTCATCACAATAACAAACAAAACCCCTTCATTGTGCTTATGCAAACATAAATGGATTGAAGTCTGCTTACTTTGAAAACAAAATATCATCACCAGTCTAGGGCACTGGTTAAATAATTAACTTATTTTCTAATCCCTTAGCTACAAAAGAAGACTGATGAGTCATTTCTGTTATAAACCATCTATATATATATATATATATATATATATATATATATATATATATATAAGCCTAAGTGACTGTTCAACCAGTAACTATGAAATAAACTGACCACCAGGGGATAGATGCTCAATGCACAGGCATGGAAACATGGAACAGACTGATGAATCTCAGAGGGAAAGGAGGAGAGGCTAGGGTGAGAAGAGATTAACCAATGATCTTATGTGCATACTAGAGGCTCAGTGCACGGATTCATGCACCAGTGGGGTCCCTCGGCCTGGCCTGCAGGGATCAGGCCAAAACAGACAATCCAAAATCCCCCAAGGGGTCCTGGATTACTAGAGGGTGCAGGCCAGGCCAAGGGACCCCACTGGTGCACGAATCTGTGCCCTGGGCCTCTAATATCTATAATATTTAGAAGCTGGGTTTTCCAAATATACTAATGTTTGTAGGGAAGGAGAAAGTTGTCCCCACCATCCTAAGGAAAGCCTAGTCTTTGGCAAGCCCACAATAGACACCTTGCCAAATTTTCACCTTTGCTTTATCGTTTTTTCTTTAACAGATAACCCCTGTGACCTAGTTTTTTAAGTCTTTCCCTGATTCCCTTATTCCTGATCCAGGTATACACAGGGATTCCCAGAGTGGAAAAGAAAAGTTTTATTGTATTTTTAACAGGATTTGTGGTGAAAAATAATGTTCTGTTGGAGGAAGGGAGAGTATGTTGTTTATGCTTGATGTGCTTTTTACTCTAGATTAATCACAAATACCCAGAAAGACGACTGCTTGTAGCAGAATCCTGTGGAGCTTTGGCACCTTACCTTCCTGTAAGAATTGTCATTTTTTTCTTACAAACTTTTTTTCCTTTTAAATAATAGAGAAACCTTTTTGCAAGTGTCTTATACATTTTAATCCAAATTCTCCTTGGGTATGCTGTCCTAATAAAAGAAAAAGATGAGTCAAAAAGAAAAGGGTTACATTGATATAATATGGCATTGCAGACAGGCATGTTAGCCATTGATTTTGTATGAGTGTAAATAAATTCAATTGTATCATCAGGTCTGAGGACTCTGAGGGGTCACTTGACATTCTTTCAAAGAGGTCCATCAAGAGAAAATTATTTTCGTAATAATATTAAAATATGTTTTGTCTTGTTCTCTATGTTGACATTTACACGGTTGGTGCAAAAGTTATAATGGGAAACAATGCCAGTGCATTAACACTAATTAAGGCAGTGACACCCAAATATACTGGTAATGATTGTATTCCTCACCACCATGCACTTACAGAAAAAGTCAATTTCACTTAAAAATAAGTTTGATAAATCAGTTAAATTTTTAATTCTCCTAAATCTTTTCTCTTGTGTATGTCTGTTTTTAATACTTTTTGATGAAATAGGAAATATTGATATTAGCCTTTTTGCTGCATAAAATTTAATGGCTATTTTATGAAAAGCACTCAAAGTAGTTTGAATTCTGAGCTGAACTAGCTACTTTTTTTCATGGGCTACTGATTTTACTTGACAGACCACTGATTGACAAACAATTTATGGTTATTCAGATTTTGGTACTTGTCAAGCATTTTCATGAAAATGAGCCTGTCACTTTAAGGAAAACAAGTAGACAGCATTTATTGCCAGTGATAAAATTGTAACTTTTAAGTGAGAACAAGAATTTTGGAAAACTTCTCTCTGCCACTATGATAGTTTCTAAGTATGTAAACACTTTTCTGAGATCATTGGTGATACTAACAAATGTGATTTTTTTTATATTATAATAAAATGTGTCAATATTGAAGAACATCTGCATAACTCTGCAATCCAATATTTCTCAAATGACCAATGTAAAATACTCAAATTTGTGTGTGGGTAATAATTAGAAGCAAAGTTCAAGATAGTCCAATGGAATCTAATGTATCATACTGTAAAGAGCTTATTAGCAATGAACCAAATCATGGTTTCAGATTCCACATTGCAACTAACTTTTAAGAAACTACCACTTGTCCAATTTGAGTGTATAATCAAAGTAAAATATATATTCTTATCAGAAAAGCTATTAAAATACTCCTCCCTTTTTTAATTGCATGTCTGTGTGAGACCATATTTTTTTAAATGCTTTGACCAAAACAACATATCACAACAATTGAATTCAGAGCAGATAAAAAAAATCTACATATATTCTTTTAAGTCAGACATTAAAAAGATTTTGCAATAAAATGTAAAACAACACCATTCTTGTTCATTTCTTTGTTATATGAAGTTATTTTCATTAAAATATTATTCATGTTAACCTAATGAGTTTATTTTTAAATAAATTGATACATATTTTTAAATTTCTTAGTTTTAATTTCTAAGATGATAAACATCACTAGGTATTACTTACCCAAACAATTCTGTTTGATATGCTCATTTACTTTTAAATGATTAAAGAAGTCTGCCACCACAAAGAATGAGAACCACTTTTAGGAAACTTCCCATGGGTCTAGAGCTTAGGAGTAGAAGAAGAATGAGGTGACATCTCAATTATTTTAAATTACACAATCATAACTTAAAGCAGAGATTGACAAACTACAGCCAGGACACGAATCTAGTCCACAGCCTGTTTTTATAAATAGTTGTATTGGAACACAGCCACACCCATATGTTTATGGATTGTCTGTGTCTGCTTTCACCCTACAACAGCAGAGTTGAGTAGTTGTAATAGAGGCCTTATGGTCCGCAAAGCCAAGACTCCTGTCTTAAAGGGTCATTTTTGAAACTTGTTCTTTAAAAAGGGTACACAAAAGTGGAATTATACAATGATGAGCTATTTATGGAAGGAAAGGAAAGAATTTGTATAGTGATAATTCTGCATTTACTGTTAACATACCCTTTAGTGAAGAGTGAGAAACCAATAGTCAAACAATTGTTTTCTAAAAAGTAATTTTTAATTTTTTTATTCAGAAAAAAATGGAAAGAAAAAAGAATAGTCCAGTGTCGCTCAGTAACAATATATTTTAAAGTTTTCTTATCCAAAATTAATTATATAATATACAGTGTTCTATATCCCCAATAGTAAACTCTATTTATAGGTTTTTGCTTGGGTATCTGTGCATTTTAAAAATTTCTCATACTGTTAATACCTCTGCATTTTGCTTCTTTCAGCATTTGCATTTTTTTATTTTGACAGTGTTAAATTGACCCCAAGCAAGATAGCATAGATTTATACTCTTATCAACAGTACCTTGAAGTTATTTTCCAATATATTCACCAGGAACTAGACATAATGAAACATTTTTAATGTTTATCTTATAGTCATATAGATATATATATTTGAGTGAGTTTGAGCGACCTATTATTTATAGTTTCAAGATAAAGGTGAACATCACATGCTTGCAAGGGTAGGGAAGCTGTTCCACACTGCTCCTAATATTAGAATGCTAAGCAGTATTAATGATAGACTTAAGTTTCCTCCATGGATCTGTACTGGCCTCATATCACACTGTAACTGGTCATGTAAAATCTCAGTGTGGTCAGTAACACCTCCTGACTTGTCCTGTGAGTTCCCTGGGGCATCCTGAAACTAATTGCCCAGTTGACCTCAGCCTAGATCAGTGTGAAGCACATACCCTCTGTCCCATTGCCCATGCTGATACTAAATAAGAAGCTAATTTTTAAACCAATATTTAGACTAATATTGGGTGTGGGGACAATTTTTAGCCTAACGGATAAATAAACAAGGCTATACCTGAAGGCATATTCACCAACCTAAATGTGACTAAAATTTGCTAAAATTACATATATTTTTGTTTCTAAAAAGTCAAAACAAAAACTAAGTCATTTAAAAATGTCAGACTTTGCATACCAAATCACACTGTAAATTTATGAAAATGGTCACATCCTTTATTTTTATTTTATTCAAACCATTATATGTAAAAAGAACCTAAACAAGTTTAGATTTAAAGAATTGTTATAAATCAATCAAGTTACAATAATGGTACAAAGAAGGGAAGGAAAGGCAAGACTTTGTTTAGTGATAACTTCATTCTAGCTTCAGCCATTAATTAGGCTAAACAATTAACATTCTTTAACTGTGAGGAAAAAATTATGTGAAATTAAGACACAGTACTGGTTGGCATTATATTAAATAGGCATCTGAGAATAGCAATGCAATTCTTGTTAAAGTGCTTTTCCAGTTTACTCTCATATATTACTATCCTGTTTGAATTTTTTTCTCAGTTCTTTAAAAAATAGGAACACTAGGACTTTATAATGTTTCCACACTCCCTACGCCAGGCAAATGCTTTGATTGCCAGAGTGATTTTTGTAACCCTCCTGTTATAACTTTCAACACTTTTCTCTGAGTTGAATAGATAGGGATAGAAGACTCATTGTCCATTTATAGCAGAGTGTTGACTTTGGTGATTTGCCAGAAATGCCTGCTACAATGTGCTCTAAGGGTTTGCACTATTTAGCAAAGATATAAATATGCTGGGAGATGATTAATACTGAATTCAGGATAGATGCTGCTACCTTTAGAGCGGGAGGCTAGAAGAAGGTGGGAGAGGGTAGAGGAGAGTGATACTTTAGCTCTACTCGTAATGTTCTATCTCTTCGAAAAATGAAGACTTGACACAAACAGGAAAATGTTAATATATATTTAATTCGCATTTTGAATATGTGGATATCTGTCATTTTCCATATTTTTCTGCTGCTGGTGTAAGTAAATAGCAAAAACCTCTTTTTATTTTCAGAAAGAAATTCGTAGCTCCTTGGTTCTTTCAATGTTGCAACAAATGTTAATGGAAGATAAGGCAGATTTGGTAAGGGAAGCTGTGATCAAAAGCCTTGGTATCATTATGGGATACATTGATGATCCAGACAAATATCAACAGGTGTGTTTTTTAGATTGAACCCCATTTACTTTATTTTAAAATTCCAGATAATATTTCAAATCTGATTCAGATACTCTATAATCTACAGTAGGGAGGGCAATTATGTCCACTGTAACCAGTCGGGTTGGCTGCCTGGTTTCAGTTCTGCAATTCAGAAGAAAGAATGCTGTGATTCGTTTATACAGGAAACTGGCAATAAGCATGCATGTTTACCACCGCTCTCCTCAATTTATACATGGCATTTTCTTTAAAGAAAATGGGAAGGGTGGGGTTATGGATGGCTTTCTTTCTTCAAATGTTCTCTAAATGTACTTCAATGTGTACTTACTACTTTTTACTGAGTTATTTTTTTAACTTTATTCTTTTTTAAAAATCTACATTTTGCCTGCTTTTTGCTTTTTGTTGTTTTGGCAGGGTTTTGAATTGTTGCTGTCAGCCTTGTGTGATCCCTCAGAAAGAGTAGTTAGTGCAACACATCAAGTATTTTTACCAGCTTATGCTGCCTGGACTACAGAACTTGGAAATTTACAGTCTCATCTTATACCTACATTGCTGAGCAAGATTGAAAAACTTCTCAGGGTAAACATTCTCTTTGTTTATGTAGTTTATAGAAATTTAAAAGGTGTGTTCTAAAGCATCTTAACTTAATATTGGGAAGCAAAGATAGAAAGTACCACTTAGCTAAACATTCTAATAAATTACCAGTTAAAGATTCTGTTGGACTGGAGCCAGGGGAGATTTGCAGAAGTTCTGCTCTGCTAAAGCTAAAGGAGAAAGGACATGATCTGAGTTTGCTAGTACATTATTCAGAAAGTTGGCTCTTCCTATTCTTTTCTGAAGACTTAAAATATTTTAAAGGTTCAAGTCCAGTCCCAAAGTGCAGAGATAACTAAAATAAGAGTCTCTGGAGCTTTCTTCTTCACACAATGGCAAAATGCTTTAACTGTGTTTATTTCACTGCAGTTGTTCATTTCCTCGCCTTTTAAAATGAACTTTTTATTCTTTCCAAGTAAAAGAATTGAAAAGGTGAAACAATAGAAACTCTTTGATCTATTTTTTGTACTAAAAGTTTATTTTGGAGAGTCTAGAAAAAAAACGAGCATTTCTTTAATGCTTAACATATGCCATTGAGTTATATACTTTATATATACAATACTAGTGGCCTAGTGCATGAAATTTGTGCACATTAAAAGGACATTAACTAGAGGAAATATTTTAATATTGCTATTTGCTCTTTCTCTATAATGGAAGTGTCAGAGATGAAAGAAAATTAGTAAAATGTATATGAAAATTTCCCTCCTGTCAGAGTCTAGGGCATGCCCCAGGACCCAGAGTCAAGTCCCTGCCCACCCACGCACACCTTGAAATAGCGGGAGACCCAGACCCGGCCAGCCCCACCCCCGTCAAGCACCACAGGGCGGGGGCTGCAGCCTCAGGTCCCCCAGCCTGGCGCCGGGTGGGGGGCGCAGCCTCAGGTCCCCCATCAAGCCCTGCTGGGCAGGGGCGCAATCTCAGGTCCCCTGGTCCAGCCTCAGGTCCCCCGGCCCCGGCGCGAAGGTACGACAATCATTTGCATATTAGCTCTTTATTGTATAGGATATTATTTCATTCCTATAACCCTTTAAATTGTATTTTGGTTTTTGTGAGGAGACTAGGTGTTTAAGTTACTTGTGTTACACAGCTGTAAAATGACAGAACAAGGATCTGATAGCCATCTTTGACTTCCAACGCTTGCCCTTTCTACCCCCAAATTTTAAAGGATCTATAAAGGCTCTTACATAAAGCATTATAACTGCTCTGTAGGTGAATATATAAATGTACATATAATTTAAAATCAAACTTTTTTCTATAAATTCTGAATGAGTATTAAAGCAAAACTATAAGTAAACAACTAGGATGAAATATTTGGTTATATGTTATATACTGAACCTCCTTACTCTTTTTTTCTTTCTGTTATCTCTTTTTTTCTTTTTGAAATTTCTTCTATGTGTCCACTTGTTTTAAAATGCTTTCAATGCTGTCAAATACAGATGTCACCAAATCTGTATAGGAAGTCAGAGAGGGAAAGTAGCAAGCACTGCTGTAGGTTTAGCAATTGAGCATTGAAAATGATTCCTGTGGCTCACTTTAATTTCTTTATACAGACTTAATAAAATTTAAAAAAATAAGACCCTCTTTAAAAAAAAAACCTATAAGAGAAGATCCATACTAATAGAAATTATTAATATTCACCCTAAAGTTTTCCATGTAAAAGATTGTTACTTCTATGCTTTTTCATACTTTCACATACTTAGACAAACTATGATTAGTGGATCTCTCCATTAGGTGATATGCTGTGAGTCTAGTATACAGGTCCTTAAATGTTTTATTATTTGCCACGGAAAGGAAGAGCATCATAAATACGTAATTTCAAAAGACTAAAATGTGCTTTCACCTCCTTATGTTTCAGGAAGGAGAACATGGGCTGGATGAACATAAGCTCCACATGTATCTTTCTGCCTTGCAGTCCTTGATCCCATCTCTCTTTGCATTCGTGCTGCAGAATGCCCCTTTCTCCAGCAAAGCCAAGCTTCATGGTGAAGTGCCACAGATAGAAGGTACTGAACCGAAATTGTGGAAGGGAGATGCAGGGTATTAGTAGCTTCACTCCCCAAAGAATTGCTTTTGATTAAAATTTTAAAAATCACTTTATATGGCAGAATACTTACTAAAATGTATTATAAGTCTGTGTGGAATTTGCAGTCATATGTCTTCATCTTTTATGAATAAGCTTCATGGTATTATGTTATACTTTCTATTCATAATCTATAATCTTTTTATAACTTTTTTTGGTGACTGAAATAAGTATTTTCTTTTATTAATAGAGCTGAATCAATAAAAAGATCTATTTAATATTGCCAGTTTATGTTTGAGTGCCAGTTTATGAAGCTTTTGATTTCCACTTTCTTTATCTTTTTTCTTCCCTGGCTGTTTCATCTTATTTAGGGAAAAGTAAATGTGTTACTCTTTCCTATTATGTCCTTGCAAAGAATGTAAGCATTTGCAGCAGAATTCTTTCTTTTTTCCCCCCCAAAAAGGAATATGATCTGTTTTCAGAAATATGTGAAATTGATAGCAAAAGCCAGTATTTTCTTATCTGTGTCCAGTTAATGAATAAGTGACCTTTGATCAATGGACTAGGTGACCCACTGCACCTATCTCCCAGGTAAATGGTTATAGACAAACTATTACTATTTATGAGATCCTTCTCAGCTTTTTCAGATTTGTGAAATTATCAATGTCTCTTACTGCCTTTTGATAGACAAAAGAATGTAACATTGAGAACAGCAACAGGCACTTAAATTTTTTTAGAATTGAACTTTTCAGATTAAAAACAAAGTGTGGGTTACCTATAATCTTACAGATATAAAGAAGTGTGTCCAAGGATACAGAAAACAGACTATAAAAATAGTGTATGCTGTTTGAATGTCTATTTTACTTGGAAAATTGAGAATGAATAGAGTAGACTTAAATATTTTTAAGTGATATTATTGAGGAGGATGAAAATTCAAACTTTTAAGACTAGTCTTCATAAGGCACTCATAGCTGGCCTTTTCAGGTTCTGCACCTCACTCAGTAAGGCGGTTCATCTGCTTAGGGACTTTCCTGTCTTTTTAATTTCCTCTTTTTCTTTCTCCTTACAGTAAGTCTTGACATAGCTGTTTTACTTTTCATTGTTCCATTATTTTCCAATAATTTGTCACTTTTTTAAGGAATAACATTCCATTGTATTATAGCAGATCGTAACCAATAGTTTGAAATTATATCAGATGTCCTTTGACATGATGTAGAAATATGAAGTACAAATATTACTCACCATCCAAATCTAACAGATTCCTGGTTGAAGTCCTGAATATTAAAGCAGAGACCTCAGATAGTGAGGAATACCATGTTAGTCAAATTATTTGTGTATTATGGTAGCAAATGGGAGAGTTCAGCTAGCAAGGGATAAACTTTATCTGTACTTAATGCATTGTTTGAAACCTTGCACACCATAGACAGATAATAATATCTTACTATTGCCTTTGAGCATCTTAAAAATTAAGTGTATTTCATGTTTTCTTAATTTTAATAATTATCATGAACCATTGGTATGTTTTGAGAAAATGCTGCACCCTTATTTGTATCTTTATTGGGTGTCAGCCTCTGTGCAGGAGTTGTTGGGCCATTAGGACTTTCTGACCAACAGTTAATGAGCTGTTGGCATGCGTTATTCACTAAACAACCATTCAAGAAGTGTTTTCTTAATAACATGGCATCTATTTATGATCTATAGGATCAACCCATAAGTCCAAACTTTAAAATAGACTAGTGTATATTCATGTTTTATTTACATAATTTTAAAAGTATATACATAAGACCCTAGTTATAATATTTATAGTACATTATGCCTTATTTACTGGTTATGGTTTTAGTACTTCATATTAACTTAATGTTTATCAAATATTGAAATTTTTTTAAACAAAGCATTTAGTAATAGAGATTAAATACTTACAAAATCTGTTCAGCTGAAGCTTTAATGTATTTTATATTATTATTCTCTGGTATTAAACAATTTTTTCCCTGCTATTAACCTATTAATTTATTACTCCCCAAAGGAAACATTTTAACATATTTACTATTCCATTGACATAAACAATCTGGTGGAATTACAAGTATTCCTACTTTTTATACCAAGTTTAAATTCTTATTTAGCTAAAATCTTATCACTGGTCCAATTTTAATTTAACCTAAAGTGAAATTTTATTCTTTAGCAAACTAATTCATTACAATATTCCTTTATAATTATTTAGTTTCATGAAGTCTTAACTTTGAGATTAAAAAATGTGACTAAAATTTTTTTCTAAAAATGATTTGATTAATTTATCTCAGTAAAGTTTATAATAAGCCAAATAAAATTAGGAGGTAGAACTTTATTTTCCTTTTGACAGAATAGCTAACTTCCCAAACTGCCATTTTCCTCATGACGTATTTTGCTTTTATTATTTATAGTGACACGGTTCCCCCGGCCTATGTCACCCCTTCAAGACGTATCTACTATTATTGGAAGTCGTGAGCAATTGGCAGTGCTGCTACAGCTTTATGATTACCAGCTGGAACACGAGGGTACAACAGGCTGGGAGAGTTTACTATGGGTTGTCAATCAATTGTAAGTTCCCACCTCCAAAATCATTTGGTTCAAACTCATTCAGTTGATTGGAAGATAGCTCACTATATTTAGCTTGGCCCTTTTGTTATAGAAGATGTAACAAAATATAAAAAAATAGAACAAAATCTAACTTGGCAGCATCTCTGGTAAACTTGTTTAGGAGAGGAGATTTACACCACTGGATGTGTAGTGATTTATCTACAAAGATAGTGCTGCTGTGTTATGTCAAAAGAATCTGTCTTCTGCCTTGTTGAATAATGGTGATGATGGATTTTAAACTACATCCAGACTTCTCATTTTTGAGGCTAAAATGGGTGTCACAGTAGCAAACTTCTTGTGTGAAACATCAAAATTCATTGATTCAAGTCTCATTTACTCCATATTCAGAATTCTACCAGAGTTTCATATATTTTATGATAAGCAGTTAAAATTTATTTTAAGAAGTTTATAGAGTAGAATGAAAACTTAAGACCTTTTCATAGGGTCTCAAACAACTCCTTTGTTTTCCAACTTTACTGTATGAAAACCAAAACAGAAGAGGTTGTAAGATTGCATTGTTTCAGAAATTGGCAAGGAAACAGTAATTTATATGTATCCCCTGCCTATTTTTCTTTCCTTTCATATTCAGGTTGCCACAACTTATAGAAATAGTTGGCAAAATTAATGTTACTTCAACTGCCTGTGTCCATGAATTCTCCAGATTTTTCTGGCGCCTTTGCCGGACATTTGGCAAAATTTTTACAAACACTAAGGTAAAAACTTGTATTCCATATTTTCTTATATGCAAGATCCATAAAAATGTAATGTGTTAATTAATGCTATAACAGAGTAAATAAGAGCATGAACCCTTCCTTTTTTCTAATTATTTTTTTAATATCTTAGAAAATTATGATAGTAAAAAAAAATTCTAGTTGGTAATATTCTTGTCTTTATATCTGATTTTCAGAAGATGATTTAGCCTAAACTTAGTTTGTATCCAGATTTGGATATAATATCTACTCACTGTTTCAGCATAGAAAGTATCAATCCTTTGAATATGCTTCTGATCTACCACAGATATTGAAAACAATTATTTGCTCAGTACACTTTAGTCAAAACCTCAGGTGATTATAGAACCAAAGTACCTTATATAGAAAACATCGTGGATACCAGCTCTTAGACTAGCATGGAAACGTGAGATAAATGCTGCAGTTTTCAGTCACTAGCAAAAGTAACTTTTGTCACATTTGCTTACCCAGGTTATTTTGTAGTTTTAGGTATTAAAATGTCTATGTCTTTAGATATCAATTTCTTCTTTAATCCTGTTAATCCACTTGTCTTCATGGAATATTGTTAAGCAAGTTCTTTAGAGACCTAATAAAAACAAAAATATGTAGTAGCTATAATCAAATGTTAATCAAGACATTTAAAAGGTAAGAATTTTGTGCAGCTCTTTCCTATTAAATCTGTTGTTTCTGAAACATTTAAAGCAAAAACGGTTTGGTATAGTTGACTGGACAAAATTCAGAAAATGAGTTATGTCCCTGTTATGTTTGTGACCTATAATAATTTATCTGGCCTTAGTCATTTCATGTGTGAAATGAAGAAATTGCTTCAGTATCTTTTCATTTATAGAACTGTAGATTAATCTTTAAACAGGGGTCTTCATCTCAGTTTAACCTGAAAATGTAGATTAATGCTTGACCTGCCAATAAGGGGGAAAAACAGACCTTGATGTTACTGTAGAATAAACAAGGTTATTTTATATTTTTCACTAGAATCTAATTATAAAATATAATTTGATTTTACTGTTGTCAGTAGTGACAAAAATTATTTGGCATCTCCAAAAGAAGTAGCTACTATTTTTTTTTTTTTTAACAAAAGCAAGTAAGAGTCTACTTTAGCACTTACCAGTAAGAGGTTGACTTTAGTGACCTGAAAACTGAAATCTGTGATGATGTTAATAATAAAATATTGAAATAACCATTAGTTCTAACTTAAAATATTTAAGTGAAATTCAGTAATTGATGTTTACTGAATTTCATATGTACTATAATATTTTAATTTTAAGGAATTTAAAATAAAATACTAATTTAAATAGATGGATATCACATGATTAATATGTTACTTGTTGCATATCCTGAATGAATGCAATTTCCTTTTCATTCCTTCTAAATAGAGCAAATGTTTTGTTCAATAATTTTGATCATATAATATCTACCTAAATAGCCCTTCTATCATCAGTTTCAGTTTTAGGAGGTGGTCATTTCAAGCATTTAAAATCATCTTGGAAATTAATTTAGTGAACTAAACTAAAGGTTCTTCAGAAAATACTTGCTGACCTGAATTGATTTTATAAATATTTTATCTCTTAAAGTATTATTTTTAATAACTTGACTCTTCTTTTACCCAAACCTGTTAAAATGATTACATTTCTGAACACTTGAATGAATGGTCTATGAAGCAAAATAAATAAATATATAGTAGTATTAAACATATCATTTATTTACTCATCGACTGGTCCATGAACCTGAGACTCTTTTGGATCTTTTCTTTGGATTGCTTAGGTAAAACCTCAGTTCCAGGAGATTCTAAGACTATCTGAAGAAAACATTGGTAAGTTTCTTATTACTTTTAGAAACAATTGGATCTCTTTATTCAGAAAAAGTACTATATTTATTATATGCAAATTGTATAAATGAACTATCTAGTACAATTGAAAAGGAAAATTTATAGCATGCAGCTCTTCCTTTTACAACTGTGTGACATTTAATATCCTCCTCATGAGGTGCTAGTGAAATTAATCTGAGATTATAAAGAAACCACAGGCTTAAATGGGTAGCTCCAGCCCTTCTGTTGATAGTTTTCAACTCACCTGTCTTAAGAAGTCTAGTTGTAGCACTGTTGGCCTAATAACTTGTTCATGTGTGAATCTTACATCCCTATGTATTTTTCTAGTTTTTAGGAATAAATTATGGAAAATGTTAGGGAAAAAATATGTATAGTATAGTGCTCCTCCCTTTTTCGAATGTACACATCAGCAATTTTCTACCTTTAAAAAAAAAAGTATTGATTTTGGAGAGGAAGGGAGAGGGAATGAGAGAAACATCAATCAGCTGCCTCTTTCACATCCTCTACTGGGGGTCAAGTCCACAATGAGACATGTACCCTGACAGGGAATCAAGCCAGCCACCTCTTGGTGGACCAAACAATGCTCAACTAACTGAACCACATCATCCAGGGTTTCAAACTGTTTCATCTTATGGCACACGTAGACTAATTACTGAAATTCTGCAGCACACCTAAAAATATCTTTTTTTGCCAGGCTGACAAAAAAAAAATGTGTAATTTTGATTCATATGAGATCTCGGCTATTGTTGTGTTGGCTGTTGTCATTTTTTTTATTTGACAACCTAAGTAAAAGAGGTTAGTGCCTCTGACCAAATAGTCAGGTATTGCTGTCTTAAATTTTTTTGTGGCACACTGATTGAAAAGCACTAATAGTTGGTATTATCTTTTAGTTAATTATTAATTCTGATGATAAATTAATGAAGAATATTTACATATTTTAGAAACTCACAGCTTTTATAATTATTAGTTATCTGTAAGTGTTTAGCTGTTCACATAAGAAGTGGGTTACTAACTCCTGTATATACAGTGCATATTATGAATTTAACTTAACGTTCCTAGCCTCAGATTTACCTCTAAACTACCATAGTCTTACTCAAGCAATGTCAATATTCCCTTAAAGAAAAAATACCACTCTTACCAAGATAAATAAATCTCAAATACTAGTTGATATGAATTTTGAACTTTCTTTTTTGCTAAAATTCCTTTAGGGAAGTCAGGTAAGATACCTTTTCAACTCAGTTTGTTTCTGAAGAGAATTTAAAACCATATAAAAATAGGAAAAAAATAATAAAATATTTTTAGTACATAAAAGCAAATATAAAGCATTCAAAACAGTGCCTAAAGGTCAATAAGCAAGAGCAAGCTATTAGTGTTATAAATAGTAACTGTCATATCACCTCTGGAACCTTTCTTTGAAATCATCTACAGGTGCTACATTTTTTTTAAAAAATCTCACTTTCCAGTAGTCACAAGGCATTCTTCTGTGGTTGGATAATTCTCCATTTCCCCTGCTTTAATTAGCCTGACTCCTGGCTGAAAATCCCCATAGACGATGCAGGAGGGGCTCTGGAACTAGGCTAGTACTGGATACTAGATAGTATCTCATATCTAGAAGCAGATTAAATAATACACATGTAGGCGCCTCCTTTAAGCTGAGTGCCTTTACATTTCATTGAATAGTACAGATTGAAAACCTACAAATTTATGAAGAACTGCTTATATGAGGTCTTGGGAGGTTCTTAAAGAAAACTCTGATTTCTGATTATGGAAATAGGTATAGCATCTCATTTTGGTTATTAAAGTTTTTCCCCATCTATCAAAAATGTTTAGGCTAATGACTCTATAAAAAGTAGTAAGTTATATTTTTATAACTCCCAGTAAATATATTTTAATCAAAATTATTTTTCAAAGTAATGATATTGTAAGCCTTGTAACCAGTATTAAATTATATTTAAACATAATTAACATTGTGACTTTTTGCTTTGCTTTTAAAATATACTAGAATTTTAAAAATTATTTTCATAATTTTAGATTCCTCAGCTGGAAATGGGGTCCTCACTAAAGCCACTGTCCCCATTTATGCAACAGGAGTTCTTACGTGTTATATTCAGGTAAGGGCAAAAATCCTTTTACTGGAAAATGTAGAAGTACTTTCTATCAGTTACCTAATATTATGTCTTTTTAAATGTGTATAGGTGAAAATTTTATCCATAAAGGAAAACAAAGCATTTATTCATTTTATTCGATTTATTATTTATAGTGGGAGAGCGTATTTGAATAAGTCTCTGAGTAAAATCTCTATTGAATAAATAAATTTAGAGATTGTATTCTTCTTGATACTTTGTTAGAAGTGTTAGATTGCACTTATTTAGCAATTTCCTTCTGTTTTATGATGAATTTTTCATAACAAAGAAAGCACGTTAGGTAAAGCAAACTACAAAATGCTATAGAATACTGTCTCTCATCAGTTTTAGCAAAGTACTTTTTTATACATTTTATTTTTTATTCTTAAACTTTTTTTCAATTACAGTTTACATTCATTATTATTTTGTATTAGTTTCAGGTGAACAACATATTGGTTAGACCAGTGGTCGGCAAACTGCGGCTCACGAGCCACATGCGGCTCTTTGGCCCCTTGAGTGTGGCTCTTCCACAAAATACCACGGCCTGGGCGAGTCTATTTTGAAGAAGTGGCGTTAGAAGAAGTTTAAGTTTAAAAATTTTGGTTCTCAAAAGAAATTTCAATTGTTGTACTGTTGATATTTGGCTCTGTTGACTAATGAGTTTGCCAACCACTGGTTAGACAATCATATACTTTACAAAGTATTCCGCTGATATTTTCAGTACCCACCTGACACCATACATAGTTATTACATTATTGACTACATTCCCTATGTTGTACTTTATATCTCCATGACTGTTTTGTAACTATCAATCTGTATTTCTCAATCCCTTCACCCTTTCCACCCAGGCTCATAACCCTGCCCTCCCCTCTGGCAACCATTAATCTTTTCTCTATATCTATGAGTCTGTTTCTGTTTCGTTTGTTCATTTATATTGTTCTAGCAAAGTACTTTTTTTTGTTAATCCTCACCTGGGGATATTTTTCCATTACTTTCAGAGAGAGTAGAAGGGAAGGAAGGAGGGAAGGAATTGCGAGAGAGAGAGAGAGAGAGAGAGAGAGAGAGAGAGAGAGAAACATCAATGTGAGAAACACATTGACTGGTGGCCTTCCACACACACCCCAACCAGGGGGTGGGGAGTGAACCCGCAACTGAAGTATGTGCTCTTGACGCAGAATCAAACCTGAGACCCTTCAGTGCACAGGCAACTCTAACCACTAAGCATCACCAGCCAGGCTGCAAAGTAGTTTTTAATCATACTTTATTTTTCTTAATTATTACTGCATAATAAATTATCCCAAAACATTAATGGGTTATTCTGGCCCATTTATTTGCTCATGGGCTTTGCTCAGCTAGGTATCTCTTCTGCTGGTCCTACTGGTGGTTACTCATGTTTCTGCCTTCAACTGGTTGGTTGGTAGGGGGCTCAGATAGAGTGGGTGATCAGTCTCCTTGTAATCTTTGGGCCTAGTTCTCTCCATGGGGCCTCTGGAACAGTGGGGCCAGACTTATTGCATGGTGGCTCAGGACTCCCAAGAGTACAAAAGAATCAGCTAGGCTAAGTCTTAGGCCTAGAATTAGCACATCACTACTATTATATTCTATTAGAGGCCCAGCATATGAAATCATGCGCTGGGAAGGTCCCTAGGCCTAGCCTGCAATCAGGGCCATCTTCTGCCCGCTCGCCAGTCCCCAGTCCCACCCTCCTGCTGCCCACCCTGGTTCTCCATGGTTCCCCGTTCACCATCCAGCAATCGGAGCCTGTGGGCTGGAGGGAGGGACCAATAGGTCAGTCGTTCTGCCTGCTCGCCAGTCGCCAGTCCTGCCCCGCCACCACCCACCCTTGATCCCTGTTATCCAGTGATCAGAGCCTGCAGGCTCGGGGGAGGGACCGAGAGGTGATCAGTGCACCTCATAGCGACTGGTCAATTGGTTGTTCTGGTCATTACGCCATTATGGTCACTGGCTTTTTATTGTATAGGATTGGTTAAAGCAAGTATCAGCCCAGCCCAGATTTAAGAGGAGAGACCTAAACAAGGACATGAACCAGAAGGTGTGGTTCATTGGTAGTCATCAATATAACAGACTACTTAACATTGTTTTAAGTTAATAACACACACGATGTGTACTAAGACGTATCGGCCATTTTTAAGTGTGAAGCAAGTTCCACTAGTAAGGTGAAAATATTGACTCAGGATAAAAGCATTTTTGGAAATTAGAATGTGAGAATCAGAAAGGAAAATCTTTTGTCCTGAATTTTCTTTCATTTTTTTAATAACATTTATTTTGCCTTTTGAATTCAAAGTACAGCAATTTATATTTATTATACTCGTCTTCCAAAATAGATATGAACCATCTTATAATAATAAAATATAGTTCTACATTATCCGCATAATACCTTGCAATAGAAGCTCCAGTTCTGTTAAAGTAGCACAGTATTCTTTTTTTTTTTTTTTTTTTTTAAGAGAGAGAGGAATGAAGAGAGAGAGAGATAGAAACATCAATGATGTGAGAGAATCATGGATCGGCTGCCTCTTGCATCAAGCCCACAACCTGGGCATGTACCCTGATCGGAATTGAACCCTGACCATGACCTCCTGGTCATAGGTCGACGCTCAACCACTGAGCCACGCCAGCTGGCCAATATTCTTTTAAACTTCCCTTTTCTACATTAGTTCTTAGACTACCTCATAATGCAGTCTCTCTTGCTGTTCTTAAATTCATAGAGATTTAGTCCTAGCACATGCCAGGCACAATAGAACGAATACCATTCTCCTCGCTGTTTAATTTTGGAAGCTGTTTCAGCATAACAAGTGTGATGTCAGTATTTTTCTCTCTCTTGTTTAACCACTGCAAGTTTGTATGTTGATTTTGACCATAAATGTGTTTTAAAGCATAATAAAGTACCAAGTATAAGGTTTGCCTCAGAGTAAGTAGGCCCTTAGTAGATTTGTTGAATAAATGAATAAGGACATATCTTTTGAGTCACTATATGAAGTCCAAATATCTGAAGAGATAACTTCTTAGTTTGTTAAAAAAAAAATGTAATTGAGGTAGCTATCCTAGATTGCCAGTGTTACTTGTTTTAGGAAGCACATACCAGCAGTTAATATTTTTGTTACTAAACAAAATTTTCTGTTAGGGTAAATCACTGCCCTTTTGCTTTGGTTAACAAAAACTATTTTGAATCAAATACATAAACAGTATATCTTGTTTTGAGCTTTTAAAAATGAGAAATAGGATTGTAGTAAATTTCAAATTAAAAAATCCATGCTCACTTAGAGTTGTAGTTCATAGCTCTTACTTCACACTTAACTTTTTTCAGTTCATTTAACAAATTTATGTATACTTTTTGCTTGACATAGGAAACTAAAAATGGGTGAAATCACTATTTCAGTGTAGCTCTAATGCAGATTTGTCAGCATAAACTTTTCACTAAGTGGACTGTCGTGATCTAAAACTGTTAACATCCATCCTTTATTCATGCTGATCATTACTTTTGTTGATTCTTTACCATTTCCTCATTCTAAATTTGTCTTACTGTGTAGAAAAAAACAGTAGGTGATAATCTAGTCTTCCTCTGGAAGCTGTTTATTGTTGATTTATTATATCCCTCATGACAAAGAAAATGGTATCCCTAATGACAAAAAACTTGACTTTAATTTATTACATATTTTCTGATAGAATGTCAAATTCCCTTTCCTTTCAGATTCAGGTTAATTTAACATACAGTTGTGTGGTTTTTTTTAATATTCCTTGTTTAGCAGACTTGCTTTTTAAAAAATATATTTATTAATATAGTGTTGTGTAAGAAAAAAACAAATATTTTCTGATTATTAAAATAATAGTTCGTTAAAGAAAGTTTAAAAAATATATATATTATTTTTCAATCAAGGGCACAACTATTTTTTTTCAGAACACAATTGTCTATATTTCATCAAGCATGCAGTTTCTCACCACTAAGATGTTGCAAATATAATTTCTTGCAAATCGATTTTCTACTATTAGGGGTAGCTGTTTTAGTAGTTTGTATTTAAGTATTTAGAGCTAAAATTAATGGGAACTAAAATTGAAAAAATAAATTTTAATGAGAGAATATACCTTTTTATGTTCTAAACCCAGATTGTGTAATAAAACTTTCTGCAATGATGGAACTAGTCTATATCTCAGCTGCCCAATAAGGTAGCTGCTACCCACATGTGGCTATTAAGCACTTGAATTGTAGCCAGTGCAACTAAGTCACTTAATTCCTTCTTTCACTTAATTTTTAATTTAAATTTAAATGTGAATAATCACATGTGGTGGGTGGCTACCACATTGGACAGCACAGATCTAAAACTTTGAAGAAAGATAGTCTTTGTCTTCCTAGCACTGTGATTATAGATATGCTTAATAAATACCTCTAATTAAAAAGCTTCCAAATTAGGATATTTTCCCCTTATTTGGTAAATTTTTCTATTGAGAGATAGTAAATTATGGTTTTAATTGTACTTGATTGCTTGGAAATTCATTATCAGTTTTTTTCCTCTGTAGGAAGAAGACAGGAAACTGTTAGTTGGATTCTTAGAAGATGTAATGACCCTGCTTTCATTGTCTCATGCTCCTCTTGATAGCCTGAAGGCTTCTTTTGTGGAACTGGGGTAAAAATAATAGCTTACTGTTTTTTAAAAGCCATATACAATTTTTATATTGGATTTATGGAATATATATTTTCAGTCTAAAAGGATTGGTATATACATCAGCTCTCTTGGTTTTGAGACAAGATTTTTTGTATTTTGTTTTTGCATATTTATATATTAATATTTTGTAATCAATACATTATAATAAAAGTGTGGGGAAAGGGCACAGACTTATGTTTTCTTTAAAGCATTTGGAGAAACAAAATCAAATACAGATTTGAAGAAAATTTTGTTTTTCCAAAACTGAAAAAGGAGCCCCAAGTGAAAGCCAGGTCATTAGGCTCCTATTTGTGTTCCATTTTATTGCCTAGTCCCACTCATACTCACATCATCTATTGCTAAAGCAGTGTTAATCCAGTCTTCACTGAAAACAGGCTTATACATTTATTAATACTATCTTGCATTGTGATGGGTTTCACAGACAGCTTGCCTTCCATATAGATGATTTGAGTTGATGTTATTTGATCTTACAACAACCATATGACATAGATAGGACATGTATTGCTTCTCCAATTTTGATATAGATAGTTAGATCTACAGAGGCTGTAAAGTGCCCATCTGACTCTTAATCTGGCATCCTTTCTTTTTTATCTCATAGGTAAATTTTATTTTTCTTTATCTTTTTAAAATTTTAACTTTTATGCTATTAAAGAGTTAAGAGTATAATTTCTGAGTATGCTGGAAGTTTGTAGTTTTATAGGCTGACTTCCTTTTTTAAAGAATCGTAGATGTAACACATTAAACTATATTCCATGTTTTACCAATATTTTATTATTAATACTCTATAAATGTAATATTTTTCAATACACCCCATAAGGCACTGTGGCTCTTACTTTAACACTGATTTTTTTTCTTTCAGTGCAAATCCAGCCTACCATGAGTTATTGTTAACGGTTTTATGGTATGGTGTTGTCCATACTTCAGCACTTGTGAGGTGTACTGCTGCTAGGATGTTTGAGGTATGTAAACAAATGCTTCTCTTGGTTCAGGTTACAATGATTTTCTCTAGAAGAGGGAGAAGGGAATGAGTCAAACCAGCTAGGGCTCAGTCATGGATTCTCATCCTATATAATATCCTATGTAAAAAAATGGCATTGCATACTATGTTATGTTGCTGTGTGTTTTATGGTATTGAATAGTGTCTAGTTGTGAACTGTGTGATGGGGCAGAAATTTAGCTTTGACATATTTAAGAATGTGGATGTTATTCTTAAATGTCAGTTCCGTTTTTTGAATTTTCTTTTAAATAGTATTTTAATTTCCATTCTATGTAAATCTTTCTAACCACTCTGTTTACTGAGTTATGTGGCTACTAAAATAAACGGAAGCAATATATTTTTAAAGTTGTAAAATATAGTAGTATTCATGAGTAGCATTAAAAATTTATTAATGTAGTTATGGAAATATTTATTTTATTGATTATTCTTACTTCACTATTCCCTCACATATCATATCCAGAATAGCATCCCTATAGATTATCAGCCACAGATTTATAAGAGAGAAAAGACTGTTCATGTAATTTAACTAGATTTTCTTAAATTGCCACCTGCCCAAGTTAACTATGAAAACTGAAATACTTATCTTTTGTATCTATCATATGGGAAATATGTCACTGCCTAGAAATATACATATATCTAGAACTGGTATTTTAGCACTAAAATTGGTTTCAAGTATTTCTTCTTGCTATTGAGTCTTGCCATAGAGGCAGACTGCCTGGGTTCAGTGTCTATCTCTGCCACTTAGTTGCGAGTTCAAACTTCTCTGTGCCTCAGTTTCCTCATCTACAAAATGAAGATGATAATAAGTATCTATCTCAAAGGATTTTTGTTAATATTAAGAATTAATACTTGTAAAGCCTTTAAAACAGTGCCTGGCACATAATGAGAGCTTAATAAATATGTTAATCATTATTGTTTGTTTTTTAATTTATGCTACTCACACAATAATATAGTAGTTTAGGGAGCATATTTATCCCAACTAAAGTTTCCCAAATATGCATGGGATTTTAAAATGTCTGCAAGCATTTATTTCCATAAGAAAAATGGGATAATTCAGTTCTTCCTGAATTTTCAGAATTTTTCCACAATTTAAGATACATTGCAATTGAAGGATAGAGCTCTGATATATTTAAAATGTATAATTTCTGAAACTTAAATATGTAAAATAGATTTGTGGAATTCAAAGAAAAGTTTATTTTTATCTGGAGGTTGAAAATTCTCTGTCCATGTTACTCCCTCAGTTATTACTCATGTTTAATTTAAAAAAAAACTATAATCAAGTGTTCTTTGTCATGGTTAATGTCAATTTAAAAATTTGGTTTGATGTCTAGTATAAGTTCCTTCAGGGTGTAAATAATTTTTTATCATTCAGTATGCTGAAAAAGAGTAATTACCATAAAAGAAAAAAGTCTTTCTTTAATCCCTTCTTTCCCCCAAAAGAAAAAAAAAAGCCCCCCTTTAAATGAAGAGCTTTTTCTTTAATATATGCTCTTCATAGGATTTTATTCTAAGACTATAAAAACTATTGCTTTTAAACCATTTGTTTCTAAAATGTATGTATACACTGGTGAAGCAAATCATTTGAGTGGAGATCATTTAAATAAATAAAATGAAGCATCCTCCCATTTTATTTGTGCTTGAACTTTTTTCTACCTTATTTCTTATATGTGGCTTTTGTCAGGTTCTCACTTTCTGTGTTTGCTATCAGTGCTGGTTGTAAACTATACCTATGCTGAGGCAGTTTTCAGTGTTCTCTGAGGTTGATTATGAGCTTCTGAGTCTAATTGAGAGATTTATTATAATACTTTTTCAAATTCATTTATGATAAAACATTTTCACTGAGCATGCTAGTAAAAGTCATGGTTACTTTTTTGTCAGTAATCCGTATTTTAAACTAACTTGTACTAAAGGAATAAGTATATTTATAAGATTTGTTTTGATACTAATAGTTTATAGTTTATAATTTATAATTATGCCTGCTCCCCCCACAAAATAAATAAGTTAGTTTAAATTAAAAACATAAAAACAGGACACCTAAAATTAAAAAAAAAATTTTTAATGTGAGATCAGAAACTATATAAGTCAAGAAATGATATACCAGGAACGTAATATGATATACTTTAGTGAAATTGAACACTAAATTTAGCTCGAGTTTCAGACGCAGAACAGAAAGGGAAAATCCAGTCAGTCATGTATTCTTTTTTTTTTTAATATGTTTTTATTGATTTCAGAAAGGAAGGGAGATGGAGGAGAGATAGAACATCAATGGCAAGAGAGAATCATTGATTGGCTGCCTCCTTCACGCCCCCTACTGGGGATCAAGCCCACAGCCTGGGCATGTGCCCTTGACCAGAATCTAACATGGGACCCTTTAGTCCGATGCTCTATCCACTGATCAAACCAGCTAGGGCTCAGTCATGGATTCTCATCCTATATAATATCCTATATAATAAAAGCCTAATATGCTAAGTGCCCGGTCATTCATTCAACCAGTCAAAGTGTAATATGCTAATTTATATGCTAAGGCTGCTCAATCGCCCACTATGACGTACACTGACCACCAGGGGGCAGACAGTTCACCAGTCAACCTGTTGCTGTGACGTGCACTGACCACCAGGGGTCAGATGTTCCGACTGGTTGGTTAGCTTGCTGCTGGGGTCTGGCTGATTGGGACTGAGCAAGGTGGGCTGGACACACTCTGGAGCCCTCCTGCAGTCCCTTGCGGCTGGCCAACCTCCCCTGTCCCTTTCCAGCCCCAATTGTGCACTGGTGGGGTCCCTCGACCTGACCTGCACCCTCTCGCAATCCAGGACCCCTTAGGGGATATTGGGTAGCTGGTTTCAGCCCGATTCCACAGGCCAGGCCTAGGGACCCCACTGGTGCACGAATTCATGCACCGGCCCTCTAGTTGTTAAATAAAAGGCAGTATGTCACTCTTTTAAGTAGCAAATTATTATTGAAATTGACTTATAAGGTGACTTTATCATGTGACTCCCAATGTGACATAATGGATTTCCCAAAAGATGCAGAAAGAACTGCATATAACTATTTCTTATATCATTCATAAGGAAATTAGCATGTAACATTGGACTACAACTCACAGAAGGCATGGGCTTTAAGACATGTGATTGAGTCCATTTTCTAGTTCACTTCTAAAACCCTGGACAGGTTACTTAATTTCTCCAAGGCTCATTTCTTCATCTGTTAAAACATTGATAATAGCTGTACTTACCTCATCAGGTTCAAAGATCAAATGAGATATTGTATGTAAAGTGTGTAACAATTCATAGCTCTTAAATTTTGCTTTCTGGTATTCTAGCTGGACCAGGAATTAGACTTAAAAACTACAGAGCAATGAAAAATTAACTTGTCCCTAGATTATCCTTTTTTTATTAATGTTTTTTGGCTGGTACAAGGTAGCAGACATTTTAACATACATTCTACTGATTCAAATCTAAGCTACTTATTTATAAAATGATACAAATAAGAGCTTTATTTAACAGTATTTGAACTTCTTTTTCATATTTCTTTGTACTTGATATCATCCATGTTTAAAGTAGTAAAAAAAAGTTCTTATGTCATTTTCTTCCTGTCTAATTATCCATGGATTTTTTTAATAAAAATTATTTCAGAATGTTGAAGTAGATTCTAAAGTGAATCAGTTGTTAAATGGTAACAGATTATTATAAAATTAAGAATCTTCACATAAAGTGAGCTCTGCTGTGTTGTGTAGGAGGAATGTGTTAAGATATGCACACAGTGTTTGGCTTTTGTTACTAAAAATTCCATGACATCTTTTATTTTCAAGAGGACTAGTTCCACTACCAGAGAACAGATTGGTTAGCATTAATTTGTGTTTACATTCTGAAATTGAGAATTAGAATATTGCCCTTCTCTACTAAACTAACAAAGTTCAGTAATTTATTTACTTGAGCCTTTAGAGAAATACAAACAGAAAACTACTTGAACCAGTCAAATATATATATATATATATATATATATATATATATATATATATATATTTAATATATGTTTTTTGTGGTAACATTGGTTTACAACATTATATAAGTTTCAGGTGTGCAAAATTATAAATTGACATCTTAGGTACTACATCATGCTCACCACCAAAAGTCTAGTTTCCATCCATCACCATACAATAAAATTTTTTTAATTTAATAATTTTTTCCTAATATTATTGCAAAAGCTTATATTCTTGGAGTACTCATAAAAATTAACCTCATGTTACCCTAATCAGTTTGGCTCAGTGGATAGAGCGTCGGCCTGCGGACTGAAGGGTCCCGGGTTCGATTCCGGTCAAGGGCATGTAACTTGGTTGTGGGCACATACCCAGTAGGGAGTGTGCAGGAGGCAGCTGATCGATGTTTCTCATCGATGTTTCTAAATCTCTATTCCTCTCCCTTCCTCTCTGTAAAAATTCAATAAAATATATTTTTTAAAAAATTAACCTCATGTTTCTTGAATGCTTAGTCTTTGTCTTGCACAATATTTAGGTATATTATGTATAATTAGTAGCATAACTGTCCTTTAAGGTAGATGACAGTATCACCATTTTCAGATGAGAAAATTTGAGCTTCAAGAGATTACATTATAATATATCCAAGGCCACATGGCTGATAAGTGGAGAGCTAGAGTCTGAACCCAGATCTTATTCCCACATGTCATACTTTCCACTAGGCTATATTATATCTGTCTATAAGCTATGTGATGCAAAAAGTTGGGGATTTCCCTATGCGATTTAAACTTGCTCTAGAACAATCAGAAGCAATTTAGTGGTGGCTGCTAGCCAGTTGAGTTTTGTTTGAAAACAGTGCAGTTTGTACTTTATTGGTCATAATAAAGTCACACCAGATTTACTTAAATAATTTTAACCATAGAACCCAGTAAGTATCTTCTTTTTAGCTTTGTTTTAAAGTAAAGCTTTTTTTAAAAATCGCATTTTAATTGAACATATAAATTGCATAGACTATTTGACCAAAAGTACAAACTGCTATTAAGTTGGTGACAACCCCTGTTCTTGTGGACTGCCAGGCTATTTAAGCTTTATTTTCCTCCTAAGCATTCTCTGCCTTTATAAAGCACTCTAGTAGCAATATTTGCTTAGCTTCTAATTTTGTTTTTGCTTTTGTGTTTTCTCTCTTTCTCTTGGTTATTCCTTTCCTCCTCCTGTGGCATTGTGTTTGCTCTTAACATGCATCACCTGTGAATACCCCCTGTGCTGACCAATCAGCTGTTGGTGAAGGGGGTGAATGAAACTCTGGTAGCTCAGAGGGTTGTTCCTGCTCTCATTACTCTCTCCAGTGACCCTGAAATGTAAGTGTGGTCCCTGCCTTTTACATTCAGCATCCTTTTCAAAATGCGCCTGTCAAGAAGTAACCATCAGCTTTTAAAGTCATTGAAGAATATACTTATCTCTTTAAAATAACAATATTGGAGTACACTTATTGATTAAACTTTATCATATTTAAGATATTTATGTATCTGTAGGTCAACTTGCATAGTAATCTTAATTTGGAGTCCATTTATTTAAAAATATATATTAGTAGTATTAGTTCTCAATAAATATTTCCAGAACTTGAAAACATGCTGATGGACTATTTCTTCCAAGCCAAGAAGGGATGCTCTGCTAATCTCACTAATATATTGTTACCAGTAAGTATAGTGGCATGAACCAAAGGCTTAACATTTAATGCTCGAGTGGGTGACTAAACCAAGAAAGGCCAATCAGTCTGCCTGCCCATCCTCAGTCACAGCTAACCCAGTTCTCATTCCAGTTTACCAAACCATTTTTTATTGCATGTTGACTGGTTTACAGCTGACTCTACGAGGCATGAGTGAAGCGTTAGTTGACAAGCGGGTTGCTCCGGCCCTTGTTACCTTGTCCAGTGATCCTGAATTGTGAGTTTCACAGACTGCGACCTTAAGTTATCCTGTCTGCCTTTTTGAGCATTCTTCTTGGTCTGCCTTTTTAAATTTTAAATTGTCATTGCTAGAGATTTAATACAGTATATTTACATTGTACTTACTTTGATACACATTTTAATAATAGTTATTCATCTCAAAGAAAGCTTCAGTTTCTTTCTCTTTTCATTCTAACAGCTCCGTTAGGATTGCCACAATTCCAGCCTTTGGCACTATTATGGAAACAGTTATTCAAAGAGAGGTAGGAAATGGTTGAAATTTATTTCTTTCTATATAGGGTTGAGGTGATGATAACACATTATCATACATATATCTGGTTGGGGCTGGGGACAGGGAGCATCATACCTTTCATTTTATTTCTTAGTGTGGCCAGAGGAGGATATCAGTATTTGAAAACATAATAGTCTGCCCAAAATATCCTATATAATAGAGATGTAATATGCAAATGGTCGCTACACTATGAAGCGTAACGACCAGATCACGGATCAGCAGGAGGGTGGGGCAGCGAGCTACAAGCGGGCAGCAGAGAGCTACAGGAGTGGGTAGGGCAGCAAGCTATGGCAGAGGGAGGACAGGGGACAGAGGGAGCTACAGGAGAACAGCAGCGAGCTACTGGTGCACGGATTCATGCACAGGGCTTCTAGTATTATCATATCCTAAGGAAATCTCTAGTCTTTGTTCTCAATTAGAAAATTAACCAACTCTCAGATATTGGGTATTGCAGTTTTGGATACTCCTTCAAACCACTTCTAGTTCCAGAGCTTTCTGTTATCCACTAGATTCTGGACAGCCTGCATAATAAATTCCTGCTTGCCAGTTTTACAGATGTAAAGACTACTTTGTCAGATAATTTTAGGAACACAAACCTATCTTGGTGTCACAAATGGAGGCTGGAGAGCACGTGTATGCTCCTGACTATGTCATTGATGTCATGCTGCAAGTCATAGTAGACTGGTACCTCATTGTAGCACACTTCACTATGACAACGCTCTGTCTTGCCTGCTCCACACTACCACAGGCTCCTCCCTCACATTTTGTTTTGATTTAGAAACTTACGTTTTAATGTCAACTTTGTTAGGTTTTATGTGCCACATTAATTGTGAGACACTTCTCAAAATTAGGATCACAATTTCATTCTTTATTATGAAATTGGACGTCTTTATATAAATGAAATACCCTATAGGATTAAAAGATAAATGATTTGTGAGCATATTACTTTGCCACTTTATTATTTATGTAAAAAATGTTTTCCATTCTTCATTTATATATTTCACTGGTGAAGCACATTTAAAAAGTACATCATTCTGCCAACCTTGCAGTTTTGGCCGAATTTCAACATGTTCTTAAATCCTAAAATAAAAACGTCTTTTAGGGAAATGTGAGTAAGATATAAGTCATTAGTGACTCATTGCTTTCGGAAGGTGAATAATTGGGTAACTTACACTGTGATTTGTTTTAAGAATTATAATTTAGATACAAAATATTACTTATCTCTTTTTCCTAAATATTGTGGGATCTTTTTATTTGTTTTAACCATTTTTCAGGTAATATTTTTTATTTTTTAAAGCAAAAAATCAGGAATCAGGCATAAAATGTAAAACCTTTTCTGAGTCAAAAGACTGAATAAGTACTTAATTTCAAATTTCTACTACCATGTTGATATAAAATATTAGACTCTGATGCTGCAAGCCATGTTTAATGTATAGCTTTATACTCAACTTTTAATATTCCATAAAATGACTGTACATATTCACTTTTTAAGTTGCTGGAAAGAGTGAAAATGCAGTTGGCTTCTTTCCTGGAAGATCCTCAGTATCAAGACCAATATTCTTTGCATATTGAGATCATAAAAACATTTGGGAGAGTTGGGCCTAACGCAGAACCAAGGTTCCGAGATGAGTGTAAGTTGCATTTTTCTACCTTTTTTCTTGAATTGTAATGTCATATCAGAGAAGATTACCTTTATTTTGGCTATTGGATCTACCCTAGAATATTTTTTGAAAGTTAACTTATGTTTTTCGAAAGCCTCCTATTTATTTATCATTATTTTATTTGCAATTTTGAATCTTTATCCAATCTGCTCTTAAGAGAAAGGCTTCTGTAATGGCCTTATATAGTGTTTTTCCTATTTACCTTGGCCACTGAAGATCAGTTGTAGAATTATGCACATCTGGGTTATCACATTTTTAACCATTTATCTCCATCTGAGAGGTTAAGAAGTGACTTTTTTTGGCCTTTTTAAAAATTTTATTTTTATTGTTGAAGGTATTACAGATGTTCCCTTTTTGCCCCCATTGACCTCCTCCACTCTGCACCCCCAAAAAATAGAAGTGAATTAATTGGTACAGATGTCATAGCCCAGGACAGCACATATACTGTATAATGAAATGTTGAATTCTGGAGTATATTTTTGTCTCTCTTCTGCGATTTAGGACGATTCTTAATTATAGCTTTTAACTGCCTCTAGACTAGAGTTTAAAATAACTTCTATAGATTTGATTTCTAGTTAAGCAATTTCAAGAGGATATTGAATTATGATTGTTGAGTTTCTAAGAAAAACATTTAGGAAAGGATTGCCTCTGTAGTTGGTCAGAGAAGGAGCAGAAGGAATAAAGACGCAGTGTGTCAATAGATAAAGAAGTTCAATGAAGGTAAGTTTTAAAAGGTTTGAGCAGAAATGAACTAGAGAATCTTAGAGAGAGACTATCTTAGAGCTACCATTTTGGTGGCTCTGTTCATTAATTGGCCTCAGCATGCCAATGAATGAATTGGAATTTAAACATTTTCATTGGGAAATCATGAATGTTTGGAGTTTTTATCTCCTAAATTTTTCTAGAGCTCCTGTGAATTAATGTTGTTACTAATTTTCACAATTCAAAAAGTCCCCTAAAAATGGCCATTATTATCCTAAGTTGTTTTTTTTTTTTTTTTGCTATTTACTAACGCAAGCATAAAAGTTGTGTTTATAGTGTCTGTTTATTGAGGAAACAGGAGGTTTTTCTAGAAGAAGAATGTGGCTTTAATATGCACAAACTCAATGCGAACATGAAAGAAGTCAATGTAGTTGGTCAGAAGTGTGTGTTTATGAATGGTGTTTAGGGTTCCCCAACCAAGCAGAGACTTGATGAGATCAGCAAGGGGCCATGTGATCAACAATTTGATAATCACAGACCCTGGAGCCATTTCTCTAAGAAACCCTGGTGTTAGGGGGAAATGGTATGTATTTAGAAGTCTCAGTCTTAGGCAGTAGGGGAACTCAATGCTACTGAATTGGTTACTGTTTCTTGAGCCATCACTTTTATTTTAGCAGTAGGTTGCCTATACTTTTGAAATTTTACGAGAAATGAATATTGAGATATAATGTGTTGAGCCCACTGAGTGACTTAAAAGCACAACAACCAGTGCTGTTTGACATTGGTCTTTGCCAAGAATTTAAGAAACTAGTTTTAGAAAGGTGTGAAATAATTTGATATTGAAAAAGAAAACATATACTGTGTTTATCTTTTGTTTAATAGCAATGTTAATACCTGAGTCTTATAAAGAAACTTATTTGTAAAGATAATAACTTAAAAAGTAGGTTATTTACATTTGTTTATTTAGTTTTTATTTTTCCAATTGGGAAATTGAATTGCAGTGAGGCCAAATGACCTATATACATGTTCATAATTAGGTCATAATGACAAGTGCTACAGTCTATTTTTCCCAAATCCCAGATCACTCTATATTCTGAAATGTACACTTTCTTTCCTATTAAGGGAGAGAAAACTTAGAACGTGGCTTATCTTAAAACTAACCTAGAATTAAAATGAGAATTATTTTTTAAGATGTATGTGTGTTGTACGTGTCTATTTGGATAAAAATGTAAGACTTTTCTTTTTTTCAGTTGTTATACCACATTTGCATAAACTAGCCTTGGTGAACAACTTACAAATTGTGGATTCTAAAAGACTGGATATTGCTACCCATCTTTTTGAAGCCTACAGTGCACTTTCCTGTTGTTGTATCCTTGAATAATGCACATCTGTATTTATATAACCAATTTTACAGTGAACTATCTCTGTTGTTAAAGGTTAAGAAGTAGAATTATTTTTCTTCAACTTACATAAGGATTGCAAAAAATTAAAAATTTGATTTGACTTGCCCCACTCCTTATTCTAGCTGACTCATAACTTTACATAAGTCCTTTGTGCTTATATACTTTTAAAAACATTGACTAAAGTTTTATTTATGTTAATCAGCTATATAACTGAGCAAGAAATGAATTATAGCTGAGACTTTTGTTAATCAAAAGAAAGCCTTGTGTGTGTTCTGGTGGGTGTTTTTCAGTGAATGTTTAACCATCTGTATCCAGTGGAATACAATGAATTCCTCTTGAGAGATATCACTCATTGAAAAAGTACAGTGCACCCAGGCTGATGTGGCTCCGTTAACTGGAGCGTAATCCCGTACTCCAAAAAGGTGGTGTGTTTGATTCCTGGTTAGGGCACATATACAGATTGTGGGTTCAATCCCTAGTCTGGGCACATAAGGGAGGCAACCAATCGATGTTTCTCTCTCCCTCTCTCTCTCTCTCTCCCCCCCCCTTCCTCTTCCTCTCTCCCTCCCTCCCTCCCTCCCCTCCTCCAGTCCCCCCCCTCCTCTCTCTAAAATCAATAAAATAATAATAATTTGAAAAAGTCCGGTGCTGACTGATCATCTCTAGTGGAGGAAGGCTCAGAGATCACCTAACATATCAACCAAAGCATTTTATAAATGATTAAAGTAAAGCTTACATTTTAGTGACTTCTGTTTTTTTATCATTAAAAAGCAAAACTGTGCCCTAACAGTTTGGCTCAGTGGATAGAGCATCAATCGGCCTTTGGATTGAAGGGTCCCAAGTTCGATTCCAGTCAAGGGCATGTACCTTGATTGCAGACACATCCCCAGTAGGGCATGTGCAGAAGGCAGCTGATCGATGTTTCTCACTCATCGATGTTTCTAACTCTCTATCCCTCTCTCTTCCTCTCTGTAAAAAATCAATAAAAATATATATATTTTTTAAAAGCGAAACTGTGACTAGAACAAAGAATTTTAGCTATCCTCTTAAATGTTCCCTTTACTATTTAGGCCTCAAAAAATAAAACTGAGAATGAAGTAAAGGTAAAATGAGCAAAATGAACTCTAGCTCTGGGTTCTCCCACTGAAAGGCAGGTGAATTCAAGAAAGGGGAAATAAGAGATCAAAAAAGGAGTGAAAGTCTGGATACTCAAACAGAAATATAAAAGTACATGCTGGACACCATAATCAGATAATTTGATTATGACAGAAAAGAAATGACAGTAGAGAGAGGTTTCTAGTGATTCCTGGGAGAAAGAAGGCAAAGGAAGAGTTTCAGGATTAAAATTTGTTGTTTCATATTGTATGTTTTTTCATTGAATTTATTGGGGTGACATTGGTTAATAAAATTATATAGGTATCAGTTATACAATTCTATAAAACATTAACTGTATATTGAGTTTCATATTGTTACATGACAGTTTGAAGTAATAAACCAAGTGAACAGATAATTTTAAATAAGATCAATATGTTCCAAAATGCCACTGAAACTCATTGGCACTGGATTCTTGAGTGGAATGTTCCTATTTTGTCCAGAATAAATCAAATGGAGAAAGTAGAAACTTAAAAGCTATTTGTTGGGGAGTTATTTGTATTTTTGGAAATGTTTAAGATGAAGTTGGATGCATGGTTGAGAGCATTTTATTTGGGAAATCGACTATAAATTATTCATCTGGCCAGTGTAAGTGATTATTTTTATAATACAGATTTTAAAGTGGGCAGAAACACCATATTTTAATAATTTTGTGCCTCAATTCTCCATTAGTTCATCTTCTATAAGTTTAATTCCACTAAAAGGAGAACTTGTTATTATTCTTGATTTATCTTGTTGGCATTTCAACTTATTAAATATAGAGGAAGCAAAAAGAGGAAGCGATATTCTGAATTACCAAGGAAGAACTCTTTAGTAATGGAGAAGTGACAGGCCCTTATAGGAAAGTAGTAATAGCATGTCAGAGTTTGCATTTCAAAGAAGGAAAATATTGGAATGTTTATACCTGCTTCCTAGACTTTGTAAAAGTAGATGTTTACTGAAGCAATAAGTCATGTATATTCTTAAATAGCAGAGGATTTCAAAAGGAATACATCTCAAGGAAAATGGGAATGTCAAAAGATCAAAAACTTTAGCTCTATAAAGCTAAATTTTCCAAGTGGCAAGGTAATGGTTTCTAAAGAGTACAAAAGTCTGCATAGAAGGAATATTACTGTGGGTTTAAGCATGCACAGAATATTACTAAAGTAAATATAGTAAAAAGTCTTTATACCAGTATAGTAAGGGGAGGAACCAACTTAACAATAGACCCTGTTCAAGTATTAAAAATGTTAGTTCTGCGTGAGTCAGAGATTGTACTTATGTCAACAGGATGTTTGTGGCCACTAATAAAATCACATTGTCCAAATCTGTTCTGTTCCATTGCGTTCTGAGCTGAAAGACCACAAGAGTATTCCTATCAATACTGACATATTTTAATAAGGACACAGAATACCCATAGTGTTTAACATTCAGCTTAGTAATAAATCAAGAAATTATATTTATAAAATTTTTTAAGAAATTCAAGAATGTTTAACCAGAGAAGAAATAGCTTGGGTATGAAAAGATAATTCAAAAATAATGTTAAAGGTTGATATTAGATATGAAAAAGTTTAGGTACACTGTAACTAAGGTGCAGGACCAACACTAACAAGCAGAGGTCTCAAAGAGGCCGATTTTGTGTATTAGACTTTCTAATGGAGCTCTCTAAAACTGCAATTTTTTTCTTTTTTTGTTTTTTGGTTAATCCTCACCCGAGGATTTTTTCCATTGATTTTCAAAGAGAATGAAAGGAAGGGACGGGGTGGGGGGGGGAGGGAAGGGGGAGAGAGCGCAAAACATCCATGTGAGAGAGACACATCAATTGGTTGCCTCCCACACGAGCCGAAACATTGGGCATGGGATAGGGATTGAACCTGCAACTCAGGTATGTGCCTTGACTGGGAATCAAACCCTCAAGCCTTCGGTATAGGGACCCACGCTCTAACCACTGAGCAACCGGCCAGGACGCAATGATCTCTCTTATGAAATTGTGAATGTCCTGTCATTGTTAGCAGTCAGGGGCCCTATGACCATCGTTCACAGATGAAATAAAGTTGATTCCTAATATGAAATAGTACTAAATGACCTCTAAGTCTTTAACCCTTAAGAAAGATTGTTTGATTCCATGGGGAAAAGGTGAAACCAAAAACAGAGAATAGAAAAAGAGGAGAGTGAATTCCTTCTTACATCCAGATAAGGCCATCTTCAATTTCTTAATCCATGCACATATTTCTAGATCTGAGTCTCAACTACTAATCCAAAGGTCACTCAGAGTTCCGCCTTGGTGGTACTTTCCCCCTATCTAGAAAATAAGACTACATGACCATTAGTTTGCAGCCCTCTCTATGTCTATAGGGGTTTGGTTTATAAGTCATTCATTATATATTGGAACCTTATTTATATATAATGAACCTGAGACCCTTCAGTGTACGCGATGATGCTCTAACCACTGGGAAACACCATCCAGGGCCAATGTTCATACTTTTTATACTCATTTTACTCATTTAAACATCTAATTAAATTACATGATTTAATTTTCACATTCATTATTTCATATTTATATAACATAATTACATAATGTTATAATAATGAATACCACTGACGAAGAGATTTGTGGGAATAAATTCAGATGACACTTGATAAGCAACTAACTCAATAAATGAGAATCATGCTTGCAGAAGCCTATTTACTCTAGGTGATCTGCATGCCATAGGCATTGTTTAAGAGAGCTGCTGCTTTTTGTTATTTTACTGTTCTGTTGGACATATTAGTTGTGTGGGTCTTTTTTTTTAATTCCCTTAACTATGTTGTCTCAAGTCATATCAGAGGACTTAATGGTTAATCACTTTTTACCTGGTCTCAGATGTTTGCGCACTGACATGGAACATCTTTCTCCAGAGCATGAGGTAAGCTACTATGGTAATTAAGCCACTGTGATCATCAGTGGTGTATTCTAGCTTACATTTACTTAGATGTCTTTCAGTGAAGTTTTATAATTTCATCTGAGAATATATGACACCTTATATTTATATTATAATGCTATCTTTTTTAGGAGTATATATTTTTTAACCCTTTGTTTTTGTATAGGAATACATACAACTTTTGTATGTTGAATGTATGTCCGGCCAGCTTGAGAAACTTTAGTAGCCTAATAAAATGTCTCTGGATTTTTGTGTGTATGTTTTATACATAGAACTGTCATCTGCAAATAATATATTCTTTTTTAATACTTTATTTTTTATTTTTATCTTATTATAGGATCTGTATTGCTATCCCTTTTTCACTTCTGATATGAATTTGTTTTTTTGCCTTCTCTTTTAAATAGTTTTGATAAGGATTTATTGATTTTATTAATTTTCCTAATATTGAACTTTTGGCTGTGTTGTTTTTATCTCTCTTCATTTTCTATTTTATTGATTTCTATTTTCATCTTTATTTTTGCCTTCTTTAGGTTTAATTTTTTTATATTTTTCTGGTTTCTTAAGGAGGAAGCTTGGATTTACTTTTAACTATTTTTATTTATGTAACTTTTTAACTTTTCTTTATTTCTAACACATGAATTTAAGGCTGCTCAGAAAACCTTCATGTAAATTGTAACATTCTTCACCTTGGCCTTCTTACTCAGTGTTCTTTCTAAAGCCCTTATCACCTTCTAATATACAATCTAATTGATCTGTGCTTTTGTGTTTATTGTCTTAAATATAGGAATATAAGCTCTTCGCAAGGAGGGAATGTTGTTCGTTTTATTTGCTGCATTCTCTATGTTTAAAAAAGTGCCAGGGACATAGTAGGTGACAAATATTTGTGGTTTAGTGACCTCAGTTCCCAAACAGAGGCCAAGAATATTCAGGAATGCCATTTGTTTCTGGCATGGTTGCTATCAATAGGAGCAGCAGTTTCTTAGGCCCCACCACCCTTTCCATCACTACTCAGTCTCCCTGCAAAAATGATGTGAACTCTTGGACCCCCAATGTATAGTATCCTAGACTGTAGTAGCCACAGACCTACTAGGGCTCTGCTGTAAGCATTAAAATAGAGCACCTTGCTTTTTGCAACCTGGAAAAAGCAAAGATAAATGGGATAGAACAGCTTTTACTGAGAAAATATGTGTGGCCATGGTATGCATATATGTTAAATGTATAGATGTATACACATTTTACTCTTAATATTAGATGGTGGGGGAAACTATAAGGAAGAATGGGAATCAGATTTAGAAGGAAGGTTAGTGAAACTCAAAGTGAATTATTGTTATATGATTGAGATCTTTTAATGCTATTTCTGCACCTGATTTAGAAACCTAATGTGAATTCCTTTAACAAAGTAACTGTGAAAACTTTACATTTTTAAGTAACATATTAGCTTATGGGAATATTAAAAACTTTAGATTAACCATAGCATTTCACTATGTCAACTGTATTTCACTAAAGTTATTTTTTTAATCAGGTTATTTTAAGTTCCATGATAAAAGAATGTGAACAAAAAGTAGAGAATAAGACTGTCCAAGAGCCTCAAGGGTAAGACATTAATTCCTTTTTAAAGACTTCACGTTAACCTTAAATTCTATAAATTTTCCATATGTGGTAATGGTGTTTTATTTTGTGTTATTTTGTAGTCAATTATTTGGCAGATATGAACATTCTTTAAATTAGCAGTTCTCAAATGCTAGTCCGTAACCCATCTGCATCAGAATTATCTGGAGAATTTAAAATTCAGATCTCTGCCTCATTCTCTGTGCCATCCTCTCAACGTTCTCATTCAGACTAGAGATCTGTATATTTAAAAGCTTCCAGAGTTTATACGTGCTAGATTTGGGAATTACTGGTCAAAACAGCTTCTTAGAAATTTGTGACAGGAGATTGTTAGCTGTAACTTGACTCACTATATAAAGGATTATAAACTTGTGCTTCTAATCAAGCTAATTAAAATTCAGAGATCCGGTGGAATGAAAATACAAACATAAATATGCAGGAGTGAAGTTGGGCATTGAGGAGAGAAAGTAATTTGCAAATAGACTGAGTGTCCTCTTAGCTGTGGCTGAAGTAACCTTGAGCAGTTCATCTAAATGGACACAGTTACATAAAAAAACTCAAAGGTGTTTTAAAGCTGACTGCCAGGAATAAGTGTTTCATCCTGTCAGGCTAGGTGTACACACACACACACACACACACACACACACACACACACACACACAGTCTAATGAGTTAGGTAATAGAATTATTTTCATTTTTCAGATGAGGATTATATTACAGATGAGATTAAAAAACTTACCCAGGGTCACACAGCTGGTAAGTGACAGAGCCAAGATTCAGTCTCATTCCTGACTTGCTCCTAACTACTACACAATATTGCTTCCTTTAAGAAAAGGATGATCCTGAAAGCTCCTGACCTCGTATGGTACATAGAAACGCCTCCCCATACATATTAGTTTCCCTTTTGTGATACCAGTTCAGAATGTATTTACTAAAGAAGTGAAAAAATTGCTATTTTAGTTTTTTAATTGATTTAAAGGAATTTTAAACTTTCTTCTCTAGCTCAATGTCAATTGCTGCAAGCTTAGTGAGTGAAGATACAAAGACCAAGTTTTTGAACAAAATGGGCCAATTGACGACATCAGGTGCCATGTTGGCCAATGTGTTTCAGAGGAAGAAGTAAAAGCCAGAAGGAAGTCCCCAATAGACACTATGATGGACCTCAAGCAGACTGGTTCCTTGTACTTGAAGTACTTGCCTTTTTTATTGCTTTGTTTTATGTTCTTGAATTATAATTTTATCCTAACCTCCAAAGATATTTGCACTGCTTTTGATTATTGCTGTATACCTGTTAATTTTGGAGTTACAACTGTGGTGACAGGAAATTGAGTTGATGCTCTGTACCAAGTAAGTCCCTCTTCTATGTTCTTGTCCTTCAGAATATTTTTTATATATATAGTGAAGAGGGTTTTTTGTTTTGTTTTTTAATTTTTGGATGGGATATTGGCAAATATCTGTATTATACACTAAGCTATTACAATGGTACTTAAAATAATGTAAATTTGAAGTCATTGTTATAAAGTAATAAAAGTGGAGATTACTTAAGTATTTAAATTATGAAAGAATAATGCAGACTTTTTATTGTTTCTTAACTGACTAGAAAGAGCCACCAGCATTACTCTGTGCCTTTTGGACTTCAGTTTGTATGTCTGTGGGAATTGTGTGCATTCCATTCACACAGTATTTATAGCGCTGTGATGAAGTTGAATTATAGATCCTGCAGTACATGGATAATAATGAAACTTTCAACATTTCAGAGCTCTCCTGAATATTCTTTAAGTGCTATTTAAACCTCCCCAGCACTCACATGCATATAATGGACTTACCTGAGGAAAGACAACACATCAACATGAGAAGTGGTAACCAACATGGGGAGTGGTAACCAAGGTGAATTTACAAACTGCTGTGTAGTAGATTTAAATATTCAAAAACAAATGTAAGTAAGAAGAGCTAATAATTGTGAAAATTTTCCCAAATTGAAATACAGAAGAAAAAAAGTGGTTCAAATCTGAAATTGAACACTTATTTATGTAAAACATTTTATTTAAGGTATTTTATAATGATTTTAATTTTACAGATTATCTTTTCATTCTGCGTGTTACAGAGAAGTACCTTTAAGTTAAGGACATTTGGGGACTGTTCTTTTCCCTCTAAGCTAAAAATGACATTGGCTAAATTATTATTGATTAGTTAACACCTTGTCCCTTGAAGTCAGTGATTATTATTGTGTTTGATGTATATTACATAGAGTCTAAGTCAGTGTACAGGTCCCCTGGAATTTGACAGTTGTCTATAAAGTAACGCAACTTGAAGTAGAAAAGAGTGGTACTGGACTTAGAAGGGAGGTGATTGGTTTGAGGGGTTAATGTGAGGCCTTTTTGAAAAAATGGTATTTTAATAAAGAATTCTCGTTTGAGCACAGTCAATGCACATAGGTGATTCTCATGTTTGCTGTATAAACTGGTTTCATATACTTGGAACACAGTTGGATTACATTCATTTTCTGAGAAGCTACCTTATCACACATTCAAGCTTATAAAATCAGTTGACATAAGCAAAGCCATTTCAAAAGTTCATTCTGAAATCATTTCTTTTACCTACAGTGAAATAATTGTTAACAAACTAGTCTTTCTGAAAACTGTTGGATTCTAGGCATTCCTGAGAAATTGAAAGTGGCTACCTTTCATGTCAAAAATGTTGATCTATTACAAATAAAATGTTTTGCATACTTGTTTTGGTTTTGGCTATGTGTATTTACTTCCATTTTTGAAACACTATGTCTTTAAGCAAAAGGAAATGAGAAAGCATATACTCATTAAAATGTACTAATATGTTATTTTAGGAATGTAATCTATATGAATTATCTATTTTAATTTACTTTTACCAACAAAAAAAAATTGTTGCTATAAATTTAATACGTTTTCAGTGAGGACTTAAAAAAAATGTTTAAACTCTCATTTGCTTTGAATTTCTTGAGCAGAATAAGGATGTTTGTTACCAGGTAAATAAATATAATGTATTTTTATTGTGATAATTTTTATTAATTTGTGAATCCATTTATCTAATTGCTAATAGTTTTTTAAAAAGCCATTAGCTAGCAAGATATATTTTATACAATATATTTTGAGTCTCTCATATTATAAATATCTAAATGTCAGTAGGACTTCACATTTATTTTCATACTGATTTTTATACTAAAATATGGATTCTTTAAAGACAATACAGACACTAATCACTGAGACTGTTTTCTTCCAAATAGGCCATAAAGCTCCCATATTTACTTTTTTAAAACAAATTAAAATGGCACAAGTTTAAGTATGCAACTTAACAGAAAGCCGTTTGCCAAATAATGAAAGGCCAATTTGAAATTATGCCTATTTCAAAGGAAAGCCAGAGCTTTAAATTTTTCAAACAGCCTGAAGTGCCATAATCAGCAATTTTACTGAATTATTCCAAGAACGATGCTCAAATGAATAGTAGCAATATCTAACTCTATACATAGATGTCTTTGACCTTTATTTGCATCAGTTTCTGCTTTGGAAAGATTACTTTTCTAAACATCAGATTAATTTACAATCTGAATGAAATTGTAAGTAATTTTTAAAAAATACATTTTTATTGATTTCAGAGAGGAAAGGAGAGGGGGAGAGAGAAAGAAACATCAATGATGAGAGAGAATCATGGATCAGCTGCCTCGTGCATGCACCCCACTGGGGATCGAACCTGCAACCCGAGCATGTGCCCTGACTGAGTGAGAATCGAACCCGCAGCCTCCTGGTTCACAGGTCGATGCTCAACCACTGAGCCACGCCAGCCAGGCTGAAATTGTGAGTAAGTAATTTTAATGTGATTTCAATTCAAGGTACTATTAAATTTCTTTTTCTTACATAAATTAAAAATTGGTTCAAATAAATGGTCTCTGATAAAGTTTGGAGAGGTGAAATCAGTATGTATTGAATTGTCTTTTCATGACTCCAGTTTTTATGATAATCTGTGTTTGACCATGATTTGAACTTTAAGGACATAACTCTCTAGATACTACCTTATTCATCTGCGATAGCAAACTACAGCTAACATTTTGTGTTGATTACTGGTTTCTTAACTATTTTTTGTGTAAAGGATGTAAGGGTGTCCCCAAAAAATGTATGCACACTTTAACAGCTGATAGCTCAATTTTGAAAATGAAATGTATTTTAATAAACACTGCCTTTATAATTATTAAAAATGTGTGTATACATTTTAGAAGACACCCTTTGTATTTAAAGAGCTTTGTAATTAGCAATTTTAATTACTAAAATTCTTCAAATTAGGCAACACAATTCCATCTTTATGTTGGATATTAATTCTCTTATAAGCAAACTATAAATTCAGCCTTTCATGTGACTAGATGTGTTTGAAAGTTCTAAGGTAAATTTACAGTGCATTTGTTTTTGTTACTCTTATTTCAGTGCATTTAAAAAATAGCAGATTAAAGATATATGCTACTAATCAAAACTAATAAATGTATCTGGAAGATTTGTGCACCCTGGCAAAGTAATTGGGTTTTAGACTATTTCCATTCTACCTACGAATGTCCTGTGTGCCTTTCACCCGTGGAGTCAGCGCTTTAATCATAATCTCAGAGGCGTGTCTGCTCATTCATATTTTCCCTTCAGGACTAACTGCTGGAAACTGCTTTGATTGCCTTCTTTGATTTCAGAGAGCAAAGGAGAAGGAGAGAGAGAGAAATATTAATAATGAGAGAGAATCATTGATCGGCTGCCTCCTGCATGCCCCCCACTGGGGATCGAGCAAAACCAGCGAGGGCTTTGATTGCCTTCTTGGTTGTTTATTTGCATGTTTAAGAAAAATCTTCAAATAAAAATTCCTTTACACTATAAGACCAATCAATTTTAAGTACACAACAGTTAATGTAAATGTAGCATAATATAAAATAACTTTATTATGTTTCTATTGATAATATATAAATAATTCCTGTTCAGTGCAGTAAGGAATGTAAATGATTTGTTTTTTTTCCAAAGAGTCTTTAATAATATCTGGAGAATTCTGTCCAAAGCATATCTACATGAAACACTCTATTACTATTTTAGTTTCTTTTATTTCATAAAGACTAATCCATTATATTGATTTCCATTAGATAATTGCATAAATAGATTTCTTGATGTGTATAAGCTGGCATTTCATGTTGTGTGTTTCAGGAACTAAATTCTTCGTCATTGATGTTCTTTAGGGTTGTCATTTGTTGATAGCAGTCTGCTTTCTAAAATTTTGGCAAATTACAATCTTATTGGAAACACCCTTTCTGGAACTATTGACATTTTTACAACCTTAGATATTTTTAGAATATGCATTTTCAGTGAAGCTGAAAATATATATTTCTCTATATAGAATATACATTACTAAGTACTATAAATCTAATTGACTTTTTTATTTAATAGATGCTTTTTTTTTTTTTTTAATCCTCACCTGAGGATATTTTTCCATTGATTTTTAGAGAGAGTGGAAGGGAGGAAAATGGGGAGAGAGAGAGAAAGAAACATCTATGTGAGAGAGACACATCAATTGTTTGCCTCCTACATATGCTCCAACAAGGGCTAGAGATCGGACCTACCACCCAGGTATGAGCCCTTGACTGGGAATCGAACCTGAGACCCTACAGTGCAAGGGCTGGTGCTGTAACCACTGAGCACACTGGCCAGGGCTAGATGCTTTTTCATTTCTGATAATTACTTGACAATTTTTAATGTAAATCATTTTCTAATTTATTTTTATATGGATTTTATAACAAATTATTTTGTCTTAACCATCAGAGAGTATGGAAATAATAACATATTCTCCTCCTTTCTAAAAAATTATTTTGTCTTAACCATCAGAGAGTATGGAAATAACATACTCTCTTCCTCACAGAACTTTATGAAAACTACATAAAAGCAAACCTGAAAGTGTTCTGGCATTTAGAAAGTATTAGGAAAGTTTAAAGGAGAATTAAAAATTTTTAATCACTGAATAATTAAAGCATGGGTAACTGGGTAACCCCCGCCCCATATTTTTGTCTTCTAATAAGTGAGTAGGTAAGGTGCCAGGCATGATTTACCTAGGATTGCAGGAAAGTGAAAGTAGGCGATGCAGCAGCAGCTACAGGCCATAACAGTAAAATCCTCGGGAAGGCAAGAAGGGGCAGATTAAGAGTCGAGGGAAGGCAAAGGGAAGCAGTGGTCTCCTTTGTAACGGGAGAAAGCAGAGAACAGATACATTTAGAGGTAAGTTGGTAGATTTACTGGTGGGAAGATTAGGGGGTTTCCATTTAATTCCTTTTATTTTCTCGTCTATATCCTCAACCTCTTCTCTAAAGGTTTTGTTCTTCATCTCATATTAATTGAATCCCACTACCCCTAACACACCCCTTTCCCTGCTAACCTTTTAAGTGGAGGCTTTTTTATTTTTGTTCTCACAAACCTCTGTGCCTTAGAGCCTGGAGGTAGAACAGGGGTTTTATTTGCTTTTCATTTCTACTCCCAAAGGAGTATGAAGCAAAGACATTAACTTGGCAAGCATATGGAAAGTATTGGAGGTTCAAAGACAAAGAAGGTAGATCTGGTTGCCTTTGAGAATGGCAGAGTGAATTATTGAGGAAATTGTAGGATTGCCAAGCAACTTTGAAAGCCCAATTTCGAATACTAATTATGAATTTAGAGTGAGCTAGTTCAAATAGTTGTTTGTAATACGTTTTTTATTGATTTTTCAGAGAGAGAAAGGGAGAGGGAGAAAGAGATAGAAACATCAGTGATGAGAGGGAATCATTGACCGGCTGCCTCCTGCACACACACCCCTCCCCACCACACTGGGGATAGAGCCTACAACCTGGGCATGTGCCCTGACCAGGAATTTAACCGGAGACTTCCTGGTTCATAGGTCGACAGTCAACCACTGAGCCACATTGGTTGGGCTGTTTGTTCTTTTTCTCCAGCTAGGATCAGCTAATCAGGAGCAGATGTGAAGTATTCAGAGAATAAAGTATAACCAAGGCTGGGTTTTTCCAGATGCTTAAAAGCAGGAGAAAGGACAAGGATGTTAAATCTACTAGCAAAGGAATGATTATCATGATGGACCATAGAATCCAAACTGGACAAGAGGAAAAAGATATTGAAGGCAGGGGGATAGTCTGAGGGACAAGTAAAAAATACGTTTGGTGAGAATATTCAAGTAAGTGAGCTGGAAAAACGCTTCCTTTGGGAGTTGAAATGAAAAGCAAATAAAACCCCTGTTCTACCTTCAGGCTCTAAGGTACAGAGGTTTGTGAGAACAAAAATAAAAAGCCTCCACTTAAAAGGTTAGCAGGGAAAGAGGTGTGTTAGGGGTAGTGGGATTCAATTAAAATGAGATGGAGAATAAGCCCTTTAGAGGAGAGGTTAAGGAAATAGATGAGATATCTGAAAACAGACCATTTGTTTTCCATGAGCCCCATGGATGGTGAGGGAGGGTTAGGGATTAAGTTACATTAAGAAATGTTCAGAGTAACTCAAGGGTAAGAGCTCAGATCAACAAAGGTTGGGCTGAGTAAGGAAAGCAACATTGCGAGGTGGCATTAGACTGATACTCTCAGAGGAATGGGGCCTATTGAGCATCTGTTCTCTGCAAATCAAAATCTTGCCGATCTTAGTGGGAAAGTTTGAAGTTTCTCACAAGGTGCAGGGTTTTTGTAGGTATTTATCAAGTTGAGGATATTCCCCTCCATTTCTAGTTAACCAAGAGTTTTTTTTTTTTTTTTATCACAAATGGCTGTTAGATTTTGTCAAATGCTTTTTCTATATCTACTAGAGGCCCGGTGCACAAAATCATGCATCAGTAGGGTCCCTCTGCCTGGCCTGCGGGATCTGGCTGAAACTGACTCTCCAACATCCCCCAAGGGGTCCTGGATTGTGAGAGGGCCAGGCCGAGGGAGCCCACTGGGGTATGACCAGGGCCAGGGAGGGATGCAGCTGGGGAGGGACCACAGGAAGGCTCCAGGGCGTGTCCGGCCCATCTCGCTCAGTCCTGATCAGCCAGCAGCAAGCTAACCTACCAGTTGGAGCATCTGCCCCCTGGTGGTCAGTGCACATCATAGCAAGCTTATGAGTGGCCTTAGCATATCATTAGCATATTATGCTTTGATTGGTTGAACAGACAACTGGACACTTAGCATATTAGGCTTTTATTATATAGGCTTGCTATGGACATATACTAGTAGTTGGTCTTCTTTAGCCCATTGGTGTACTAACGTTAATTGATTGTGAATGTTGAACCAGTCTCACAGACCCAGGATGAATCCCACTTGGATTATGATTCTTTTTATACATTGTTGGATTCCACCAGCTATTTAGTTGAGGATTTTTGCATCTATGTTCATCATAGGTATTGGTCTATAGTTTTCTTGTAATGTCTTTGTCTGGTTTTGGTATTAGGGTAATCTACAGAATATGTTCTCTGACCAGTGAAATTACAAAAATAACAAAATGGTAACTAGAAAATAAAATAGGTTGGAAATATAAGCAATGTGCTTCTAAAAGAAACCATAGGTTAAGGAAGAAATGACAACAAAATTTAGAAAACGTTTTATGAAATAATAAAATTTCAAAACTTGTCAGATGAACTAAAGCCATACTTAGTGGAAGCTATACCAAACATACAAGTTCAAATGCATAGATTAGAAGGAAAGGCTTAGGTCAGTTATCTAATGTTCATTTCAAGAAGTTTGAGAAGAACCTCAAAGTAAGTAGAGGCAATAAATATCAGAAATTAATGGAAAACTCAATATTCAATAGAGAAGATCAAGAAAGCTGAAAATTTGATTCTAAATAATTGAAGTAATAAATGTGATTAAACTCCAGTAAGACTTATCAAGAAAAAGAGAAGGCATAAATTACCAATTTTAGAAATGAAAAATAAGAAACCTCTACAAACCCTATGACATTAAATGTGTAAGATATAATAAATTACTTTATACCAAGAAAGTTAAAAGTTTAAGTAGAATGGACATATTCCTATTTAAAAAACAAAAACTACTTACCAAAAACCAACAGAAGAAAAGGCAGAAAATCTCAGTAGTTCTGTACCAAGCAAACCGAATGAACAAAATAAACTAGCAAACAATGTGGAGACAAACTCATGGATCAGAGAACAGACTGTGACAGCTGTCAGAGAGGAGGAGGTTGGAGGCTGGGTGAGAAGAGTGAAGGAATTGAGCAAAGAAAAACTGACACTGACAACAGTATGGTGATTGCCAGAGGAAAGGGGACAGGGTAGAAGAAGGTAAAGGGAGGATAAATGGTGATGGAAGGAAACTTTTGACTTGGAGTGGTGAACACACAATTCAATATGTAGGTGAACTTGTAATTTAAAGCCATGCCACAAAGAAAGCCCAATGCCCTGATGGCTTTGTCAGTGAATTCTACCAAAGAAAAGTCCCTCCTTATACACTGAGTGGCCAGATTATTATAATCTCTGAACGCATAATAATCTGGCCACTCAGTGTATATCCTATATAATAAAAGGCTAATATGCAAATTGTCCCCTTGACCAGGAGTTCGACCAGCAGGGAGGCCGGCCAACCGCCCACGTCCCCTCCCCCTGAGATCATAATAATCTGGCCACTCAGTGTATTTCACAATCTTGCCCTAACACCCTAACATGAAAACTTGACAGAAACCAATTCAGAAAGGAAAAGGACAGGCCCATCTCCCATGAACAGATGTGAAAAAGCAGACAAAACTGATCAATGGTATTATAATTAAATGGTATTATAATTAAATCTATCAAGAAGGATGAAAGGTAATGAAGAGAGTATAAGGGGACTTGTGGGGGTGCTGGTGATGTTCTACTTCATGATTCAGGTGCTGGCTACATGTATGTTTTCGTTTTATGTTCATCAAGCTGTACACTTTATGTAAGTTATACTTCAATAAAATATTATTTAAAAAATAAATCACTCTATTTTACTCTGGACAACAGCATCAGTTGTCTATTGAGGCCAATCTGAACCTGGCCATAGAACAATACTTGTCTTACAGTTCAGAAATGCATTTATTTTGAATACCAAATTTGTAGAACTAGAAAAATTATTGTCTGTCAAAGCAACCAAGATGAGTTTCCCTGTCTACATCTCATAAATTTTCATATCATTTTTTGGGTGTCATTGTGGAATACCGTAGTATTGAAAACTTATCTCTGGATGGACACTGATTTATTAATGCTTCACTTTTATTTAAAAAGTATTTTAGAGGCAAGATGAGGGAAAGAGCAAAACATAAAAAAATTAGGTAATAAAAATTGTATTTATTAGGTTTTTTCACTGAAAGATTTGTAAAGTCTTATGTTCACTTAAAAAATTTGCTTTTTAATGTATTCTTTTTTTCCCTTAATGTGTGTGTGTGTTTTTAATTGGTTTCAGATAGAGGAAGGTAGAGGGAGAGAGAGAAACATCAATGATAAGAGAGAATCATTGATAGGCTGCCTCCTGCATGCCCCCTACTGGGGACCAAGCCTAAAACACGGGCATGTGCCCTGACCTGGAATCTGACCATGACCTCCTGGTTCATGGGTCCACACTCAACCACTGAGCCATGCCAACCAGTCTATGTATTCTCTTTAGCTCTGTGCCCAGTGACAGAACTGTTCTTATATATCATCATGTGAAAAAAATTACATAAACTGATTCATTCTCATTCTTATTGACATTTATAAGCATTTCCTTAATGAGACTGTGCCTCTTGTCTTGGGTGCTTAAATGAAGACTGTTCAAATGTAATATAAGCCATTCGCTTGAATAAAAAATGATGGCCACATTTTTACTTTACCTTTTTAATTCTGATAACTTGAGTTTGTGCAGAAGAGGGGTCTAGTGGGGATTTCCAAGGTGAAGTGCACACTGTTCACATAAAAATTTTAAAATAAACCTATGATTCCTGTGTTTGTATCATGCGCTTTGTTTTTCTGCACCCAACTACAATTCATTATCAGCTGAGTACTTTTAAGAAAATGGAAACATTTAACTTTAATACATACTGTTGTTTAAAACGCATTTTACAATTAGTATATATAACCAAATTTAATTATACATGTGCTTACAAATGTGGGTGGTTTTTACATTATAAGTAACATTTAAACTAGTTTCTGTAAATGATGGACAACCCCTTTAGCTACAGTGTGTGCATTTTTCAGAGAGAAAAATTGTATTTGCTTTAGCATACTTCCATGTTTCTCATAATAATGTTTATTTATATAAAAAAGGGGGCATCTTCAAGCCCATTTTAATGGATTACATTGGTAATATGGTATTCTCCATTAATATTTATAAAATATTTAAGTGATAGTTCTGTAAATGCAGAAATAGTATTTAATAAGTAATTTAATTTTTTAAGCTTTTTTAAAAACTAGATTTAATATTTTAACATGGGCATTTTATTTTTCTAAGTGCTTCTAAAACCAGCACACTCACCTCTGGGGCTTTCCAAGCAGAAGTCTTAAATCCCCTAATCTTTTTTTAACAAAGAAGGGGGTAATGCTGGAAATATGCCAGGAATAAGCTGTGGTGTTTCTCATTAAGTGCCACAGTGAAAGTATAGTTCCTTTTGGCAAAAGCATCATCTCATCCAACTTTTACTCCACTGCTTTTCCCAGAAAGCCTGCTTCCACAATCAAGATAACAGTAGGCCAGATGACTATTCTTTCTTTCATCCGTACTTATAACCATTCCTTCACTTACTTCATTTAGAGTTTTAACATCTATTTACCAAGTTTACACAGCTGTCAGTTCAAATGCAGAAGTACTTTTTCCTCAATGTAAATAATTTAGAAACACTAAAAATAAAATTAGTAGTTTCTCCTTCTGCAACTCACCTGATATTAAAAATTTGGTGCTGCATGGCCAGCATAGCTCAGTGGTGGAGCATGGACCTATGAATCAGGAGATCAGTGTTCAGTTACAGGTCAGGGAATATGCCCGAGTTGTGGGCTCGATCCCCAGTGTGGGACGTGCAGGAGTCAGCCAATCAATGATTCTCATCACTAATGTTTCTATCTCTCCCTCATCCTTTCTCTCTGAGATCAATAATATATATATTTTAAAATGTGAGGCAGGACTAACATTGCAGAGCCAGGCAGCCAGGGTCTGAATCCCAAGTCTGCTACTTAATGGCCAATGACCCTTGGCAAGTTACTGACCTATGTGTCTCAGTTATCTCATCTGTAAAATGGGAATGATAATAGTATTCCTTACAAGGCCATTGTAAGGATTAAATGAACTTGTAAGTGTAAGTATACTAGTGTTTGCTATTTATGGTCTTTCCATATATTTCTACTTAGGATTGTTGTTAAAAAGCATGGGGTGATCATTCTATTATTTTTTTTTCTGCATTAAACTTTGTTGTTTTAACGGGTCTTAAAATTCTGTGACAGATTTTTGGTCAAGTTGTTTCCATTAAGAAGTACTGACTTTAAAAACTAATAACTTAAAAACTGCCATGCACACAAAAGAACCACATGTTCCACAAAACATTCTCTTTTCCTTCTGAATGTTTTCTGATGCATTGCAATCATTAACCAGTCTTACTTTTTTTTTTTTTTTTTTTTTTTTTTTTGGCAGAGCCAGTTGAAACTTTATTTTGGAAAAAAACAACAACAACAACACTTGATTTGGCTTTTAGTTGGGAGCATGGGAAAGAGGTGGTCCCCCAGGCAATAAACTCCCCCCACCCCAAAGGTAAGCAGAGGACTGGGGCTGAGCCTCAGGCGGGGCTTCCTGGGCCCGCAGCTTGGGGGACAGGAGGGCCCATAGTCATCATTCACTTGGGGAGGACATCAGATGATTCAGACACCAGCTTCCCATCTCAGGTCTCAATCTTCTTCACAACCACCGTCTTGGAGGAGCTGGTGCGGCTGAAGGAGCCAGAGCTCCCGCCAGAGCCCAAGTTGGCCTGGAAGCCCAGGCCATAGTTCAGGTTCCCATAAGATGGGGTCATCAGCCCACCTGAATAGCCGCTGGTGGTCTCGGTGTGGATACTCATGTTCTGCATCCCAGTTTCCAGCCGGTTCTCCTCGCCCTCCAGCAGCTTGCGGTAGGTGGCGATCTCCACGTCCAGGGCCAGCTTGACGTTCATGAGCTCCTGGTACTCGCGCAGCTGTTGGGCCATGTCCTGCTTGGCGTTTCTCAGAGCAGCCTCCAGCTCAGCCACCTTGGACTGAGCATCCTTGATAGCCAGCTCCCCACGCTGCTCAGCATCAGCAATGGCAGCTTCCAGGGAAGCCCTCTGGCCTTTGAGACCCTCGATCTCAGCCTGAAGTCGGCTGATGTTGCGGTTCATCTCAGAAATCTCAGTCTTCGTGCGATGCAGGTCATCCCCGTGCTTCCCAGCCAATGTCTGCATCTCCTCATACTTGATCTGGTACATGGTCTCAGCCTCAGCCCGGCTGCAGTTGGCGATGTCCTCATACTGGGCCTTGACCTCGGCGATGATGCCATCAAGATCCAAAGAGCGGTTGTTGTCCATGGACAGCACCACAGATGTGTCGGAGATCTGGGACTGCAGTTCACGAATCTCCTCTTCATACAGCTGCCTGTAGAAGTTGATCTCATCGGTTAGCCCTTCCAGGCGGGACTCCAGCTCTACCTTGTTCATGTACGCTTCATCCACATCCTTCTTGATGAGGCCGAATTCATTCCCCATCTCTGTGTGCTTGTTGATCTCCTCCTCATACTTATTCTTCAAGTCCTCCATCAGTCCCTGCATGTTGCCAAACTCTGCTTCCAGCCTCAGTTTCTCCTGACCCAGCGTGTCCAGCTGCCACCGAAGATTGTTGATGTAGCTCTTGAACATGTTGTCCATGTTACTGCGAGTTGTCTTCTGCTGCTGCAGGAGGTTCCATTTGGTCTCCAGGATCTTATTCTGCTGCTCCAGGCTATGCACCTTATCGATGAAGGAAGCAAACTTGTTGTTGAGGGTCTTAATCTGCTCCTTCTCCTGGTTGCGCACGGCCTGGATGTTGGGGTCCACCTCCAGCTTCAGGGGACTCAGCAGGCTCTGGTTCACTTGGACAGCTGTAATGCTCCCCATACCCCCAGCCCCGCCGTAACCCCCAGCCAGACTCATGCTGGTGCCCAGGCCACCTCAGTAACTGCTGCCCACACGGGGAAAGGACGAGGAGCTGATGCGAGTGCCTGGTGCACTGGAGTACGAGCGGCTGCTGAAGGCCCGGGGTCCAGAGGTGGACACCTTGTAGGTCTTCTGGGTCACCCTTGTGGACATGGTGGAGGCTGGAGTGGAGGTGAGAAGACTGAACCTGACAGATTCGCGAAGAAGCAAAAAAGCTGCTTCAACCAGTCTTACTATTAAACTTAAATGGCCAATTTAGACAAATAGTTCTGAGTCCGTTCTTCCACCACTCCTGAGTGGCAGGAGTTGGGAATAATATTCATTTAGCCTTCTGAGCTTTCTGGGCAGACTTGGTGAGTTTGCCAGCTCCCGCTGCCTTCTCATCCACAGCTTTGATGACACCCACAGCAACTGTCTGTCTCGTGTCATGAGCAGCCGAACGGCCCAGAGGAGGGTAGTCAGAGAAGCTCTCAACACTCATGGGCTTGCCAGGAGTCATATCAACAATGGCAGCATTGCCAGATTTCAAAAACTTAGGGCCATCTTCCAGCTATTTCCCAGAGAACGAAGATCAAAAAAGATCTTCGTTGATCTCCTTCAGCTCAGCAAATTTGCAAGCAATGTGAGCTGTGTGGCAATACAGCACAGGTGCATATCCAGCACTGATTTGGCCTGGGTGGTTCAGGAAAATCACCTGAGCTGTGGAGCCAGCTACTTCCATTGGTGAGTCAGTTTTGCTGTCACCAGTCACATTGCCACAGCAAACATCTTTGACAGACACATTCTTGACGTTGATGCCCACATTATCTAGCTGCAGGGTGGCTCAGTGGAATCCATTTTGTTAACACCGACAATCAGTTGTTTCACACCCAGTGTGTAGGCCAGAAGGGCATGCTCACAGGTCTGTCCGTTCCTGGAGATACCTGCTTCAAGTTCACCAACACCAGCAGCAACCATCAGGACAGCCTGAGATGTGCCCATAATGTTTTGATGAATGAAGTCTCTGTGTCCTGGGCATCAATGATGGTCACATAATACTTGCTGGTCTCAAATTTCCACAGGGAGATATCAATGGTGATACCATGCTCACGTTCACCTACTTGCTTCTTTTACTTAATACACAGGGGTGGGCAAAACATATTTTACTTTTGTTTTATTATGTATTAATTATTGTATTATTTGTGTTGTTATTTCATATCTTTACTTATGATTTATCTATTAGGTAATGATGGCTGGTAATTTATTCTACTTTTGCCTGCCCCTGAACTGTGGACATCTTTCCCAAACTACTTAATGTTTTTAAATAGCTGCATTATATTCTATATTATGATGGACCACAATTTTTTCTACCATTTCTATATTAACAAATCCTCCCGGTTTTCTCTTAGTGGTTTTCCAAAAAAGCTAAGGCAAATATCCTTATACCTCTCTCTTCATAGATTGATATGTTAGATTCCAAGGTATGGAATTGCTTTGTCAGAGGATATTTGCACTTCAAAATTATTTAGTCAACACCACCAGATTGCTTTCCAAAAGACAGCAAAGCAAGCAGGCGGTGCACGAATCAGGCTGCACAGTAAGGAGTCACCAAGCACAGCAAGTCATCTGACTACAGTGGCCCAGCAGCAGAAGGGGGGAGAGGGTACCCCTGGTTCTTACAGGACACTTGAAGTGGCAGAATTTTATCTGAAGGTAGACTGTGATAATTTATAGGTGCATATTATAATCCCAGAGCTAAAAAAGTAAAACAAGGAGGTATCTATACTAACAAAAGCCTAGGTGGTCCTCGCACCCTCGTGCATGATGTCATCACAAGATGGCCACCACAAGATGGCCACATGCACAGTGGAGGCGGGCCCGCTCCTCACGGTGAGGCCTGGGGGTCCTGCGGCTCCATGCAGCGCGGAGGAGGCTGGTCCCAACATCTCCACTGCCTCGCGCAGAGGAGGCAGGTCCTTACAGAAGAGGCGGGTCACGGCAGAAGAGGGCAGTTGGGGGCAATCAGGCCGGCAGGGGAGTAGTTAGGCGCCAATCAGCCCGGCAGAGGAGCAGTTAGGGGGCGATAAGGCTGGCAGGCAGAAGTGGTTAGGGGCAATCAGGCAGGCAGGCAGGCGAGCTGTTTAGGAGCCATCAGTCCCAGATTGTGAGAGGGATGTCTGACTGCAGGTTTAGGCCTGATCCCTGTGTCAGCAGTGCGGGATCGGGCCTAAACCATCAGTTGGACATTCCCTGAGGGGTCCCAGATTGGAAATGGTGCAGGCCAGGCTGAGGGGTACCCCCCTGCCCCCATGCATGAATTTCATGCACTGGGCCTCTAGTCTTTATACATATATAAAAGCCTAAGCAATCGTTGAACCACTCAACCGTTCGACCAGTAGCTATGATGCACACTGACCACCAGGGGGCAGATGCTCAATGCACAGGCATAGAAACATGGAACAGACTGATGAATCTCAGAGGGAAGGAGGGAGGGGGAGGGCAGGAAGAGATTAACCAAATATCTTATATGCATACTAGAGGTCCGGGTTCTCGGCCTGGCCTGCTGGGATCAGGCGGAAACCAGCAGTCTGACACCACCCAAGGGGTGTCAGATTGGGAGAGGGCACAGGCCAGGCCAAGGGACCCCACTGGTGCAGGAATCTGTGCACTGGGCCTCTAGTATAACAGTGGAGAGAAAATGGAATCCTAAAATATTCTCAAATGATCCAAAGGATTTTAAAAAAGGAACAAAGATGGAACAAATAGAAACAAATAGCAAGATAGACTTAAACTTCACCATATCTATAATCACATGACATATGAATGGTCTAAACACTCCAGTCAAAAGATAGAAATTGTCAAACTGGATAAAATGAAAAAGCAAGACCCAATTATATGCTGTCACTTTAAAACAGACACAGATAGCATACAATGATAGAATGAGATGTGCCCTGTATGTGCTAGTCATAAGAAAAGTGAAGTGCCTATACATACAACTGAGGTCAGAGTAGACTTCAGAACCCCATTTTACCATCATGATAAAAGAGTCAGTTTATCAACAAGACACAATCCTAAATGTTTATGCCTCTAATGAGAGCTTCAAAACATGAGGGAAAAACAGAACTGAACGGGAAAATAGACCAATCCACAATTATTGCTGGAAATTTCCAGTTTTCTCAGGAGAAGAAGACAGAAAATCAATATGGGTATTTCAACCAATTTAACTTAAATGACTTTTATAAACCACTTCACCCAACAGTGGAATGCATAGTTTTCTCACGTGCACAGGGAATACTGAAATACACCGTGTGCTGGGTCAAAAGAGTGAGGCTGCGTCCTCAAGGAATTCAAAACAATGTATTCTATCGACATGAGTCAAGTATTTTCACTCAAAAAGTTACCTGTACAAAGGAATGGCAATACATGTGCGTCCAGCACCGACCGAGCATGTGAGGGAAGACACACTCCTGAGGAAGGAATTACAAGGACCGGAACAGCAGGTGCCGTGCCCCAGACCGCTGGCTGGTTCTTTATCAGGACAGAGGCCAAGCCAGGACCACTGCCTTGACCGGGGCGAGGGGCGGAGACAGTAGTGGCTGGCAGCCTGGAGGAGACTAAGCGGCCAGCAAACTGTGAAGGAGGATTTCACGGAGCGCGCTGGGCGGTTACTGTGGTGATCATTTCCCTGTAATCCGCGAAGATCCCCTTCTCCTTAATTCCCGCTGGTGGGCCGTCCACCCTTGGGAGGCCCCGCCTGGATGGGCTGAACGCGCGGGCAAGGGCAAGGGCCAGGCTGCCTCCCCTCCCCGGGACGCCTGCGAACTGGAAAGACACCCGGGTCAGGTCGCAGGCAACCAGTCTGCCCGCGGGCGGCAGGCAACCCGCAGCGCCAAGGGGAGGAGGCTCCAGGCTAAGCCCCGCACCCAGTGCTGAGACGCGGATTCTCCCGCTGCCCTCATCTCCCGGTGCCCGGGTCTATCCTCGCGCAGACGCCGCGCGGGCCCCCCTCTGCGCCCAGCCTCGGGCACCACCTGGCCGCCGCGGCCCCGCCCGGCTGGAGGGGGACGTCGCGCGGGCGGGGACAGGTGCCCGGGCGGGGCGGGGCGGGGCGGGGCGACACCGAGGCCCTGAGCCTCCTGCCGCGCTGAACCCGCTGCAGAGGCCGCTGAGCGCGGCGCCCAGCCCGCCCCTCCGCGCCATGGCCACGCGCGCCCGGCGGCGCCGCCCGCTATCCTCGCTGCTGGCGCTCTGCGCGCTGCTCGGCTCCCTGCAGGTAAGGCGCCCTTCGGGAGCTGGGGAAGCCCGGGGCGCGGGGCCTTCGAGGTGACTCGACGGCTGGACGGAGAAACAAGAGCGGAGGCTTTGGGGGCAGAGAAGGCAGAAAGATGGAGAGGCAGTTACGCAGGTTGGACCGTGGCGGGAGGGAAAGTGCGAGTAGTTGGAGTATTGGGAGGTGCGGGACCCCAGTACCGGACACGGCGCTCCAAAAGCCCACTTAATGGCAGGCTTTGATGTCATTTATCCCCCAACATTACTGGAGCACGAGCTCCCCAAGCACAGTCGCTGCTGGGTAGACGCAGCCCCTTCCCCTGCCAGCAGCATACGCCCGGGAGAGGTCAGAGGCGCGGACAATGCCCCATTCGGGAATCTGGAGTCCCCAGGAGCTCTGGGTCGGTCCCTCTACCTGGGTGTCGCACGGTCTCCCAACCTGTTTCCTTGGTCGTCGGAAGGCTAGGGCTGCGCTCGCCTCGCGGGGATGCCTGGAGCAGGCGGCGAAACCGAACTGGGCAGTTTCTGCAGAAAAGCTGAACCCCCCCCACACACACACTTTTTCATGACTCCTCAGACTTCCCCCACACGCAGTTTAAGGTCCACCAGTTCAGGTTCTGGTCCTGAATAATCGCAGAATCACTTGTTCTGAGAGCCCCTTTGATGGTGTTAGAACAAAATACTGTTTGCAATGGGAGAAACCAAGGTACACGCGGGGTTTCAAGGCAGTAGGGGAGCCAGAAACAGCCCCGCTGTCCTGGAGCTCAGCCGGATGGAGCTGCGGCGGCAGGCACCGCGGGGTAGTGGTTAGTGTCACTGATGCCAGACTCTTCCCCCCCAACCCCTCACCCCCTGGGTATGGCTTCAGCGTAAAGAGTGCTAGAGGTGCCCCAAATGAGCATCTTCCCAGATCCCTGTCGCTGCCCAGTCTTTTGGGGGGAATTGTCTCTATCCATCACTCAGTACAGTTACTGATAAATAAATAAAGCCAGTTACTGATTTTCTGTCCACGCGAGGGGAGCTCTTGTGCGCCAAGCCCAGCACCACAGATGCTCCGGAAACCTTGTCGTCTTGGGAGTTCTTCAGAAGGAAGGGTAAGTGGTGGTGGTTTCCTTGGCTTCAGCAATTTCAGATTTCCCTTCTCTGGTAGAATTGGTTTAGGCTGTGGTGACTCCGTGTGCAGGATGGCTCAGAAGCCCCTGCAGACTCAGAGAGGCATTTGCAGAACTAACTGTGTTTGCGTGAGAAGGGGGGAAAGCCCACTGGGGAGTCGGGCCTTGAGAAAAATAACAGGAATATGCTAGAGGCTGGGGCAGAAAATACTCATGGAGATGCCTTCTATGTCCATAATCCTTTTATGGGTGCCTGAGGATCCTGGAGGGAAAAGAAAGCCGAGAAACCGAGTGGAATTGTTCACTTTAAGCACTTCAGGTGTTGCTTAATTAAGTGTTCAACAGGTGGGGCATGGTGCCACCTTATTTGAACTAAAGGACCGGGAATCCCATGAACTGCTAGTCACTGGAGAAAATCCCGCCAGCTACAGTTTTGAAAAAGCATCTCACATTTTATTACAAAAACTACCCACATGTGCATACAATGCATTGGTTGTAATATTAACAGCAAGTGCTATCAAAACAAAATTGTTTTTCAGAGAGACCTTTCAACAAGTGCCACTTCCCCTCCCTTTTCCTTTCAGCCACTTGAATTATGTGCATTTTAAAATCATACCTACACAGAAAACAATAAGATGATATTGGCATTCTAATCAAATGATATCATTTATGCTCAGTCTCCCCATTAGCTGCCGAAGTGGAAGTGCAATATTATCCCCCAAAGATACTGTGCATAAAAGCACTCCCTGTGTCCAATTACTGCTGCTGTGGCTAACCCAGTGGTCGGCAAACTCATTAGTCAACAGAGCCAAGTACAACGATTGAAATTTCTTTTGAGAGCCAAATTTTTTAAACTTAAACTTCTAATGCCACTTCTTCAAAATAGACTCGCCCAGGCCGTGGTATTTTGTGGAAGAGCCACACTCAAGGGGCCAAAGAGCTGCATGTGACTTGCGAGCCACAGATTGCCGACCACTGGGCTAACCTATTAGTTTAAAAAAGGGAATTGCTTTGGCTATCCATTGTTGTTAGTTATGGCAAGGTTTGGCAAACTGCTTTGCGTTGTTGGGGGTAAGAGTAGTGGTTTTGTAAAATAGTTGGCAAAAACAGCTTCTGGAAAGTGCTTTATCTGCAAGTATTGGCCTTGGTTTCATGTACATTAATTAAATAGAAATAAACTTACCTAGAAGGCTGTAAGTTTTGCCTTTTAAGACATTTCTGTGGTTATACCTCTGTCTGCCTGTCTTTGGGAGGGAATTTGTTTTCAGACATAAGAAAAGTACTTACAGATAAAAAACATTGTAAGTTCTTATGTCGATAGTTCTGTTTATTCCAAGTAAGAAAATGTAGACGCATGCTGTTTTCAGTAAGGTAACTGTTTATCCTCAGTTATCCAAGACCTAGGGGGAGAGTCATCCATACCCAGGCCAACCAACATTTATGGGATGTAAAACACTGTGCTGGTGAGAAATAAGATGGAGATATAGCTGTGACTTCACAGGTCACAGTCCAGTGGAGAGGGGAGAGGACGAGGTGGATGAAGCTAAGAGTAACTGAGCAGCTGTGATAAGAGACAGTGGGAGGGTGGTGGGGAGCTGGTGGAAGTGTGGCTGCAGGAAGCAAGAGGGCTTTGGGAGAAGGGAGTTTCTAGAAGTGGGCTTTGGAGGATGGGCAGGAAATCAAGAGAAGGAGTAATTCCAAGAGGCAGTTGAGGAAGAAAGCTTTCTAGTCAAGAAGATGGCTCGAGTGGTTTAGACTTAAAGGAATCTTGCCAAAAAATAAAACACACCTTCATATATTTTTATGACTTTACAGAGATAGCACAAAGCACTTAATTCAGGAACCCTGACCAACAGACAGGGCATTAACATTTATAGCTTTCGAGATAATTCCTACATAGCCCTTATTGAGGTGGTAAGGAGACTTATCAGAAACAGATTGGCCACAGGGCCCTGGAAAAGAGACCCCGTAGAGGAAATCCCCAAGGGCGGAGCTCTGCCTGGGCTCTAGGATTGGTGGATGCCCTGCCTCTCCGTGGCTGTCTCACAGCCTCCCATCCCACCCTGGAGGGATGGTTCGTGTTACTACTTTGTTTGAAGAACCACAGACACATAAATCAGTGGCCTTCTAGTTCATTTTTCTCAGTAACAAATATTTCAAATGCCTCTTCCTCATTTCCTTCCCACCAGCTCTCCCCCCCCCCCCAAAAAAATGGCAAATCTATAACATGAACACATTCTCTGCGTTGATAAGGAAATACGAGCTTGCTTTTTCCAGTTATCAGCCAGAAATTCTCACACCAGGAAAACTGAAACAATAAAGGTGAATCTTTAAAGGTCACTAAATCCGTGTTTTACGAGACCATGACAAGGGGAGTTCCAGGCCTGGGCCTCCTCTGCACAGTGTTGTTTTAAGGAGGTGCTGCAGGAACTCTATCTGCCATGTCAGTATTCAGCTCCCCCCGCCCTTCCCCCTCTGTATTTTCCTATCTTTGAAACGCATGGGAAAGAATATTAGTGTTTTTCCCACATGGTGTTTCCAGTGGACCAGGAATGCTGTTGGGGCTGTTCTTTTTGCCAGATGGGTCTGTAGCCACCCTGATGCTCATCAGCTCTACAGGTTATCCTTGCCCTAGGGCATCTACCCTCTGGCCCAGGACAGCACTGGCCTGTCTCCCTGCCATATCCTGACCCCCGCCTGCAAGGGAAGCATGCCCCACCCTCTGCAGCACACAGCAGACCCACTTCCATGCCTCCAGAGCTGGCATGGGTGGGACTCTGCCCACAGGGGGCTCTCCCTCCAAACACCTTTAGGTTCTCCCCCTGGTCTATAGGAAGTCGTTTGCCTTGTCTGTGTTCCCTGTGGTTGCCGTGTGTGGGCTTCCTGTAGGGTCCACTGCTAGGAAGACCGTTAAAGCTCAGCTCACCCCTTCTGCCCCAAAGCGCTGAGCCTGAGACAGTGGGCTTCCACAAAACAGAAGACTCAGCCCGTCTGAAGTTCTTAGTGAGCTTTTGAGGTTGAATGCTGAGTGGGCGGTGAGCGAGTTACCCACGTCCCACATCTCTGTCCCCATTCTGAGAGGCTGCTGGTCTGCTTCCTGCCAGCGCTCCCCGCCCAGCAGGCTCCCCTGTCTCCTTGGTCCAGGGCTGGCTGTCTGCAGTTCTCACCCCAGCCCCAACACAGGGTGAAGCCCTGTTTTGGGGGGGGGGGGGAGATACAGAATCTGGATACTTGGAGGGTGCTTGTGTGACTGGGAAGCAGTTGCAAAGTGTGTTGGGTGCCCAGGACAAGATGTGCTTCAGCCAGCCTGAAAGTGTCCAGAAAAATACCCTATTCTTGCTTACCGTGTGGTCCTGCATGTCCAGGGTTGCTTTTTTGGGTGGGGACTGGTGTGGGGGAGGGGTGTTCAGGGATCTCTCACAAGGACCTATACTCCAAGGCCCTATGTGCAAGCAAAGCAGTTGCGATTTTACCTGGATGTGTTGTATGTAGGCTGGGGAAGAACGTGATCACATGTCTGTTATGGGAAAGTGTCGGGGGGGGGGGGGGGCAGTAAGAAGGCCACTGCTTGAATCAGGTCATCACAGTGGTGAAAGGAGCAGCGAGAGCAGGAGTGCTTCAGAGCCAGCGGGGCTGTGCTCCTGCTGACCATACAGGGCCAAAGGATGTGGGCTGGTCGGACCTATCAGTTAAAAAAAAAAGATGTGGTTGATGGCAGAAGAAATAGCAGACTGTTTGGACTGTCTTTTTCACAGTTTACTGGGGACATTTTTGTCTTAGTCCCAGTCAGAATGTTGTTCATGTTCAAGTAAAGAGGGATTTTTTTTTCCCTAAACTAATAATGAAGGACGAAGTTTAGGCTATTGAACCCCAGCTGCTTTGGATTATTTTATTGGGGGACAGACAAGTACCTTAAATTCTATAGAGGCAAATAAGCTAAAAGCCAAGGTATTGGGATCTGCAGGAAATGGGTGTGCACTGGAATTTAGAGCCATTTCCTGACCTAAAGGTGTCTTGATTCAAAAGTTCAGGATGTAGGCAGGGCTCTAAAACGCAGGACTAAAGAGAGATAAGCAGTCAGTGATCCCCAGATAACCCAGCGTCAGAGCAGGTGTGACCTGACCCATGGTCCTCCCACTCTGGCCTCAGATAGGTCACCTGCCCCCAGCAGAAGCAGTGTTTACCTTGAACCATAGGTTGGCAGAAAGCTCCCCTTGCATAGAACACATTTTTCCTGGTGGTTGGTAGCACCCAAGATGGGTGCTTCCCTTCCTCTCTGCCCAGCTCCCTAATGCCTCCCCCATCCAAAAAAGTCCTAGCCCAGCAGGTGACAAGAGGCCCGTCTGGCACAAACACAATCGCAGCTGCCAGGGTTCAAGTGGCAGGAAGAACTGACTGCAAAAGCTACCCTTTCAGTTCATCAGAATAATAATAACTTATTACATTTCCTGTTCAGTGTTGAGAGGACAAGAGCCACTTCCTCCAGCTACCAGAAAATTGAAGACTTTCCATTAAAAATGAGGAAGAAAAACTTTAACTTTTTGCAAATATAATGGTTAAACCCGGCAAATGGGAAGAGAGGATGTGTGGTATTGCATAAATCCTATTAGCACCACAGTTTTGGCTGGTTTGGGTTCTCATTACCTCCCCCAAATGGGAAAGGAACCGCTTCCCTACAGTATCCATTAAAAACAAACAAACACTTGTTACTTTTTGAAATATTGTTAGCAACCTGTAACTTAAACATATATCCTTAAGTAGCACAAAAACAGCTGCTAAACTCATATCCAGTTTAAAAAAAACAAACAAACCTGGGAAGGGCACTTCCCTCCTCTCAACTTTGTACCCAAGGTATAAAAGCAGGGTATAAAAAAGAGCAAGGTGTAAGACCTCTGAAACTTTCATGATAATTAAGATCCTCAGTTCCATTATTAAAGTTTAGCCGAGATTATTCTCCTCTGCCTTTGCTAACCCTGGCTGATCACTTAATAATTCTCAATGACAGGAACTTCCCCAGAGCAGACCTAAACCTAACATGTCACAACTTGATCCCATTTCCTCAAATTTGTTCTGTCACAGGGGTAAAGATCAGTTGGTCAGTGTCATCTTTATTTTAATGGTTCTATTATTGAAGAGTGTTCGCCCACAACTTCCCCTTCCCCAGGGTTATTCATTCTAGTTCCTTAACCTCTCCGTCAGCTTTCCTTCCTTTCAAGTCAATGGATACTTATTTGCATTTACTAGTAAAAACCGAAACCAAACAAAAGGCCAGAAGACCTGGTGGAAACCTCAGCCTTTTGCCACACAGCTTCTGACCCGGGACGCTGCCATCCAGTAGGGAAGATCAGGCATCACAGTCTTTATTCCTTGCAGGTCCGTGGGCCTAATCCACTGCAAAGAGGAACAAGCGAGATGCCCAGGGAACACAGAGAGGACAGGATGGACGTGGAGAACTGGACAGGTCGTGCTTGTTCTGGTCCTGGAGGGACAGGGGAAGGGGCTGAGATAGGACACGCAGAGCATACAGGATAGAACTGTGTCCCGTCCTGATGTCTGGAGCCCAGGGCCTGCTAGAGGGATCAGGGAAGGATTAGGCCAATTGGGGAAGTGCTGGGTCTGAGTCATGAATGGCTGTACAAACAAACCTCAGGAGCTGGTACTCGGTCCTGGGGAGAGTGTGGTCCCTGGACCCCGCCCCTGAAGCCCACCTAATCAGAAACTCTGGGGCTGAGGCCCAACATTCTAGTCTAACAGCCAGGGGATTCTGACATATGTCTGAGTTTGAGAACCACTGCTATCGACTGTGGGATTCCATCAAAAGGTTCTGTGCTCTGCTCTAAGTTACTAATAGATGGTTGACATATATTAAAAGTTCCTGCAATTTGTTGAATCTCTCCTGTACCCCATTCGTGTGCTGGGGCCTTTACAGTGGTGCTCTCTAATCCTCAGCCCACCTTGCCAGAAAGATGGGAAAACAGGTCCAGAGAAGCTAAGTAACGTGCCCATGTTTGCACAGCTCATAAGCAGCAGCGCTGGAATTTCTCCTAGGTGTCTGCTGCAGTGGCATGGTCTTCACCCCTCAGGGAATCTTCTTATACAGTGAACTGTCAGTGTGGGGAACAGAAGAAAGCCCTCCAGGGATGGTGGGGTGGAAGCAAGCTCCTGGGTCTGCATTGGTGGTGTTCTGTCTGAGTGTGCACATTCATTGAGGGCTTTATGCATCAGAAAGACAAATGCTGTGACTTTAAGGCTAATGGAGTTTGCAGCGGCTCCCCAAGTGCTCTCAGGACAGGGTCTGTGTGCCAGTGAGTTGATCCCTGACTCAGGAGGAAAAGGAATGTGACACACCGAGTCATCTCTGCCACTTCCTGAAGTGAAGGCGTCTCGGAGGCCACACTCACCCGTCTGTACTGTGCATCTGCACTGCAGCCGTCCTCTGCCCCACTCCCCACGGGGGATGGGCCTGTGTTTACCTCCCTCCAGCCACCTGCCAGGCTCTGTACTGGATGGTGGGATTGGGGCATGGGGGGTAGGAGGAGAGATGAGGCTTCTGGGCCCCAGGGCCGAACCCAATGAGCAGGTAAATATAGTTCGATTATATTTTTAAAGGTTCTGTCTGTCTTATTATAATCACAGTGAATCTGGGAACTCCTCTCTTGGCCCAGGTGATCTGAGCTCCTATTTTGAGTGTCTACCATGGCACAACTCTAAGTCATTTCTATTACCAACATTTTTCTCAGTCGGCAGCAGGAGAAAAGTTGGAATGAGAGAGAGGGTCAAAGCATAGATAGCTGTGGGGTCACTGCCAGGCGTCCAGCTCTCTGTTGCAGCGAGATAGGAAGCTGCCAGCAAGTTTGGGTGGAGGGTAATAATGTGTTACTAGTGCACAGCAGCAAGAAATCTGAACAGACCTCTGACCCCATGACATACAGGGATGACTAAACTCAGCAGGAACACAACTGGAATCTTGGTCCTAAACTTTAATGCATCAACATCTAATGGTCGCAAGGTTTCAAAATTTAACAGTGAAACCATAAAAACATGATCCCTGTAACCAGGCCATTGAGGGCCTATTTATGGGTAAATTATAAATGGCTAAGGTACCATCATGCACAACCAACTGGTTGTCAATAACCACTGTGCAGAGCAGGCCCCCATGGGTGAGGGATTGAAGAGTGATGGGTGCCTGGAAAACGGGTCTAGAGTGGCCTCATGCAGGGGCCTCATCCAGTGTGAGAGGCGCCCCATTCCCAGGGTGAGTGACAGGCATGAGAGGCAGAGCAATTGTGTTGTATGTTACTTAAGCAGACCCATATTCCGTTCCGGTTAGAAAACAGAATTTGAGCCCAGGAAGAGATATTTCATCTTGATTTTGCAGCCCCTCCCCTCTGGGTAGCTCTCGTTTTGCACGCAAATTGGTGGAATCTTTCCAAGTCCGTGCTTGGCAGTGTGAATCTGATTCAGATCTAGTAGGAAACTCTGATAGTCTTCTGTACAGGGAAGTTATGAGGTCAAACTTGTCCTTCAGGAAAAATTACTCATCAATCGAACGAGAGTCTGAGCCTTCTTCATGCTTAGAACTGTTCAGTCTTCTGATCACTAGCCCTCTGAGCACCCGTGAGGGTGCTGAAAGGCCAGGAAAGTCAGGTCACTAGCCTAGTGCCTGGCAGGGCCGCAGTCGATGTTTCCTAAGGGCCAACTCTGTCTTCACTCCCGCTAAGGATCAGTGGTGTCCAGCATTGGGAGAGTTGGTTCTCTCTGTACAGTGTGTGAAAACATGAGGAGGTTCTGGCCCTTCGTCTTTACTGGAATCTCTGACCGTGCTGCTCAAAGACCATCAACATCACATGGCAGCATCGTTAGAAGTACAGACTCTCTGCCCTGGCCGGTGTGACTCCATTGGTTGGGCATCGTCCTCTGCACCAAAAGGTTGCTGGTGCTATTTCCGGTCAGGGTACATGCCCTGGGTTTCGGGCTCAATCCCTAGTAGGGGGAATCCAGGAAGCAGCCATTTGATGTTTTGCTCTCACATAGATGTTTCTCTCTCCCTCTCCCTCTCCAGACCTACTGAATCAGAATGTGTAGTTTAATAAGATTTTCAGGTGATCCCATGTACATATGAGAAGCACTGGACTTGACTCTGAGGGCCAGGGGCAGTCTAGTCCCTTCCCTGGCCACTCTGGGGGCTCATGACCTTACTAGCTTGGTGCACCCCAGAATGAAGGCAGAGCCTAGAAGGGTCCTTGGCCTCCAGCAGATCAGGGTGCTGGGAGCACAGGGGTCATTGATGTTCACTACAGGAAAGAAGAGAAAGTAGCTCTCATCTGGAATGAATGCAAGTTTTTTTTGTTTTGTTTTGTTTTTAATTTAAGAAGCGGGGAGGCAGACCTTAACCATTGGGAGAATAAAGGAGCATTCACTGGCGCCTTTGGAAATGTTGAGTGTAATACAGGGACAAGTCAAAGCCATCCTAATTGCCATGTTTAGGAAACAAACCTACCTTGCACTTTCATTTCAGGTAGCTCACAGCTGCAAACTTTTTAAACTCTTTATCTCTCTGGAAGACAAAGAAACTTGCAATTACAGTGTTGAAATGCAAGGTTATTTCTTCATTTTCCTTTGGGGCGTATGTTCTGTTTCCGAGGCGGAGATAATAAATGCATTGTGAGGAGAGAGAGAAAGGGCTGCCTGAAGATCAATGGAGCTTTGAGATGCGCCTGTCTGAATGAGAGCAGCCACCCTTTCTTCCTTTAAGGAGCAAATCTGGAATCAAGGTGGTGAGGGCAACAAGGGTGATGTATCCGGAAAATAAGCACCTTTCAAGATAGTCCGTTGTTTAATGTTTGCTAAATCAAATGGTGACTATGCCAAGACATCTAATAGGGCACCATTACTCTACATTTTTAAGGGTTGTTTTTGTTTGTTTGTGTGTGTGTGTTTTATTCTGACTTAAGTCAGATTTTTTTTTTCTGTGCAAAATATCTATTTGAAAAGTACCTGTGGCAAAATGGTTAAGATAGGCAGTTTTATAGTATGTGTATTTTATCACAATTAAAAATAAAATGAAAAAATACTCTTATGGGAAATGTAGTTCCTGCCTGGTAATGAAAATAGCGTGAAGTGCTTGTTACTCAAACCTTTGCGGAGTGACAGCAGTGTCTTCCGATCTGAACCCAAAGTCTATACCACAGACGCCTGGTGCTGCCTGCGGGTGTGTATTAACTCATGATGTGAATAAATCCTGCCATCAGTGGGGTGGCTTTATGGACCACCCTCCCCTCACTGTAGTCGTCTGACCATGTCGCCCACACTCCCTCCCAAGCCCGTTGCAAGTGCTTTGACATCCACCGGGAATACCCCTCCTCCTGACCTGGCTGTGAATTTCATGTTCCCCCACTTTACTCAGGTCTCCACTGAATGTCAGCTTTGCAGAGGCTCCCGTCATTTTCCCTCTTTTATTTTTTTCACAAAAGTTATGACACCCAGATTTCATTATGTGTTTGTTCCTTGTCACTCTTCTCCTGTGAGAAGGACTCCCTCTGTCTAGTGTCCATCTCCTGTATCCTCAGAACCTAACATTGTCTCTGGCACATAGTATATGTTCCGTTAATAGTTGAGGAAGCAGTGACTATAGGTTTAACTTGTCCCACTTTTAGGCTGTAAATTCATTGAACATGTCTTACCTAAATGCTAAACCTCCTAGATTACTTTCTAGAGAACCAGGCAGTGATGCTGTGTAGAGTGAGAGCATTTTTCTTCCACAGGAAAAACTAGGATGTCTTTCGAAGTGGTGAACACGAACCTAAGAGTCCTACAGCCCTCCGATTCCGTCCCTGTCCCATTAACAACTAAACTGAGTCATGTGAACAGATCTAGGCAAAATAAATCACCCCATAAAAAATTGCAAAGGACTTGAGTAGACACTTCTCCAAAGAGTATATACACATGGCCAATAGACATATAAAAGGATGTTCAACAGCATTAAATCATTAGGGAAATGCAATAAAACCCACAGAGAGAGACCACATCACGCCCACTGGGATGGCTGTCACCACAAACCAAGAAAATAACATGTTGGTGAGGACATGGAGAAACTGGAACTCTCTTGCATTGCAGGTGGGATTGTATTAAACAGGTGTAGCCACTACAGAAAACAATTCGATGGTTCCTCAAAAAGCTAACCATAGAATTATGACTCAGGTATAGTCTCCAAAGAATTGAAAACAGAGCCTCAAACAGATACTTGTGTGCCAATATTTACTGTAGCACTAGTCACAGTATCCAAATGGCAGAAACCATCCAAGTGTCCAGCAGTAGATGAATGGGTAAATATAATGTGGAACACAAACTAGAATATTATTCTGCCAATAAAAATGAACGGAGTTCTCAGCTTTGCACAGTGGCAGTATCGTAGCCAGTGAGGTTTATCTGAGGCGCGATTATTGCTAATTGGAAAAAAAAAAGGAGTTCTGACACATGCTACAATACAGATGAACTTTGAAGACATTATGCCAACTGAAATAAGCCAGCCATAAAAGGGAAAATATTGTATGACTGTAAGGGGTGCCTAGAGTAGTCAAATTCATAGAGACAGAAAGTAGAATCGAGGTTACCAGGGGCTAGATGGAAGGGGGAAAGGAGAGTTCATGGGTAAACGTTTCTGTTTGGAGTGATGAAAATATTCTGGATAAAGAGGATGGTGATGGTTACACAACATTGTGAATGTAATTAATGCCACTGGAGTATACACTAAAAAATGGTTAAAACGGCCAATTTTTATTTATATATATTATCACAATAAAAAAGTTTTAAAGTACCCCAAAGTTTTTCTAAAAAGGCACTCAAGGGACATACGTAGAAAGAGCGAAATCTGACTTTTCATGATGCAAAACAGCCCATCCCCACCTCCCTGAGGTGAGCTTTCTTTCCCTCCTGCAAATAGAGCCCCAGATCCAGAGTGGCACTTTGTTGTACGAATATGACCTCTACCTCTGCTCTCCTCTGTCTGTGTCCTCCTGTGTGAAGTGCTTTGAGAGGGCTGGGGCGGGCTAATTGTTAGCCCTGCACTTGGCAGTCCTTGCACATCTATATATGAGAGCCCTGAAAAGATGTCTCCCAAAGTGTGAAGTAGTAGAGCTCAAAAGAGATGGATGCTTTCTACTGTTCAACCCTGGACCAGACAAAACTCTTATCATCTGTTCATAATTACATGAAAAAGCGTTTACAAGGGAAAGGCAAATGATGCAGGTGAAGGAATGACTGGGCTTCCTCTATTATTTTATCAATGCACGGTCTCTATAGGGAGGAAGGAGTTGGTCCATATTTGTGATTTTCAATGAGTCCAGTAGGACTGGACCCACTGAGATGAAGACTTTCGAGTTGGCGTTTTGAATACTCCTTTTCAGTGGAAGCACATTCATAAAATGCATTACAGAATGCCCCATGTCCTTTAGTAGCAGGTCAATTGTAATACTGGTATGTGACAGTCATAATTTTCTTCACAATCTTCTCAAACTGGCCACATTTTTTAAAAAATATATTTTATTGATTTTTTACACAGAGAAAGGGAGAGGGATAGAGAATTAGAAACATCCATGAGAGAGAAACATCGATCAGCTGCCTGCTGCACGCCCCCTACTGGGGATGTGCCCGCAACCCAGGTACATGCCCTTGACTGGAATCGAACCCGGGACCCTTCAGTCCGCAGGCTGACCCTCTATCCACTGAGCCAAACCGGTTTCAGCTGGCCACATTTTTTAACAGTGTACTGCTCAGAGAATACTTGGACCTCACTATGGGCAGCAGGTTTGGTTTTTTTTTCAAGAGCTGTGTGTGAAATACATTTCTGTGAAATGACTTACATTTTAAACACTGGAGAGTTTTCTGTTTAAACTCTCTGATTCTCTGTATCCATTTCCGTTATGACTTAAACCAAGGACCTGGCTGGTAGAAGTGGGGCTCTGGAGTTTTTAACATGTTCCATAGTTCACTGCGTCCCCAGGTGGAGTGAACCAGGTGATCCAGTGGGGTGCCCGGGAGATCCTCAAAGCCACCCCTTATTCTCTTTATGTCTTTATAAAGATGCCATCTCTATAAATGCCTGTGTAATATTGTGAAGCATGAAGCGTGAAGCTTTGGTTTGTCCAAAAGAAAATGGAGTCTGCTACTTTCTCTGTAAACCTGTAAGCTTAAAATTCTCTCTCTCACGTTTATTTAAAGTGAAAATGTCTAGAAGGGCATTCAGTCATAACTCAGTGATGTCCTAGTTAGCAGAAGCCCTGGCAGATAGGATCTAGGCCGCTTTATCAGCAGACACCCTGTGTAACTAACTGTCTCTGCCCCAAACCAAGGGTGGCTTATGTCACTGACTGAGCCCCCAGACGGAACGCCACTGAAATGACTCGGACCGCTTGTCAGGACTGCAGTCCCATGAGAAAGCATTTCTTTTTGTGAAATCAATCAGGCCTTTCCAGAAATAAGCCTCATTGATGAAAAACCTATTCTTCCAGTCCCCCAGCTGACAGCTTTTGTTTGTGCGCAGGTGAAGAGTCAGGGGGCCGGGGTGTCAGGAACGTGTCGGGCAGGATTCCTGTGTGGGTCCCCTTCCTGTCTTCATGCTCTTTCTTCTTCCCGGTGACACTCTTTTTCGTTTACGCCCTCGGGGAGCGATCTGAGTACTGATGCGTCCTGCTCTGCTCAGGTGTGCACATTGGCACCCCCTCTCCTGACTGCAGGCCAGGTGTGCGCCTCTGCTGAGTGATGAATGGATTACTTCATTCTCCCCGAAGCCTCCTAGCAAAGTCTTCAGCTTCAAAGGGAGGAAGCCAGCCCGTGTTCATTGAGGGCTGCTGCTTGCCAGCGCTAAGTCATTTACATGAATTACCGCAGGTCTGACCCTGTGCAGCGGGGTGGGCACAATTATTAGCCCCATTTTACAGGTGAGCAGCCTAAGGCTTAGAATTGGCTTTTTTCTTCTTCTTACCCTCCCATTGTAAAAATGTAGACAGTTTATTAAGGAAAATGTCAAAAACAAACAACAAAAGAAAGAAAGAGAAAATAAATGTCTGTCAGGGCCACACTGGAAACTCAGTTCTGAGAGTTGTCCTAGGTAGAAAAATCTTCCTGCCCCGCAGCCCACCTGCCCTAGCCGGTGGGGCCACCTGGCCAGGCTCCTTCCTCTCTCTTCATCAGCACTCCGGATACCACCCTCCGCTCCTCAACTCATATTCTCCCGGCCCCTACCTCTGCTCCACGCAATTCCCACATTCTGGCATGCCAGCCTTTATTGTAGTTAGCATTTCACTTTTCTGTAGAAACCTGTCTTATCTGATTTCTGAACAACCAATGACTCTTCGATGGTTTCCACTTGCAGGTACGAACTTTTAACCAAGAAGCACGATGGTGGGATGCTTCTTTTCCATTAACAGACATGTGGCTGTGCCATGATCAAAAATAGAAAGCTAGAGCAGATAGAGAAGGACATCTGGGAGCTCCTGGGGAAAGGGCGCTAAGAAAGAGGCAAAACCGAAAAGGCCCCCCTCAACATCTCAAGCTAAAGGGTCAGCATTTGACTCAAAACTGAAATGTTTGTGAGGGAGAAATTTAGATCTCTTTCTGGCCTGTCTCCTCAGCCAGCTCAGAATAGAGACATTCAAAGCAACAGATAAGAAGTGACAGCTTTCTTTGTAGTTACTGTAAACGTACCTACTTCAGTTTTATTTGCTGAGAACAAACAGCTTCAGAAAGTTGTCTGGTGTGGGACCAGCAAAGGAAAGAAGCTATTTGGGGTGCTGGGGACACAGTCACTAGAAGTTTACTCATATTCTCTTTGGGCAGGAGCAGCTTCAATGGTGACTTTCATTAGGACATTTTGTTTCAAGGGCATCAGGACTATTAAGGTGTTATTTCGAATTTAATAGTTTCTCTCTTAATGAAAACCACATCTTTCAGTTCTACTGTAGCATTCAGAAATTTGATACCATCTTTACTTACATTATAGCCCAATTCTCAACTACAGTCACGGATGATATTTTACAAAATAAAATCTATGGAAAATCCCACATTTGCTCTCCAGGATTGGCTTCATTTCCCCTCAATTTGACTGAAGGAGCCATGCTTCCTTCTGCTTTGTTACACGTCAGCGAGGATTTTCAATAGAGCAGGAAAGCAACTTTATCTCCATGATGACTTTCACCGCAATTGGATGGATGAACAGCAGGAAAAAGAAATATTTCAGTCCACCTGCCCTGCAGGATCCTAAAAACAGACCCCGATTCTCTGTAGCTCTGTGCTACGTTTCTTCTGCACAGGGCTTTTCAAAATGAGACACCCCCTCCCCCTCGGCTCTGCATCAGGAAATAAATCTGTGTCTCTTTATGAAGAGATTTTTTAAAATATATTTTTATTGATTTCAGAGAGGAAGGGAGAAGGAGAGATTGATAGAAATATCAATGATGAGAGAGAATCATTGATCAGCTGCCTCCTGCATGCCCCTACTGGGGATCGAGCCAGCAACCCAGGCATGTGCCCTGACCGGGAATCAAACCTTGACCTTTTGGTTCCTAGGTCGACGCTCAATCACTGAGCCACACCAGCCGGGCTATGAACAGAATTTTTTTTTAAGTAAACAAAGGATTTTTTAAAATAAATCTTTATTGTTCAGATTATTACAGGTGTTCCTCTTTTTTTCCCCCCATAGCTCCCCTCCACCTGATTCCCCATCCTACCCCACGCCCTTACCTCGCGCCACTGTCTTCATTCATAGATGTAAGATTTTTGTCCAGTCTCTTCCCACACCCCTCACACCCCCTTCCCCCTGAGAATTGTCAGTCCACTCCCTTTCTATGTCCCTGATTCTATTATATTCATCAGTCCATTCTGTTCCTCAGATTTTTTATTCACTTGATTTTTAGATTCACTTGTTGGTAGGTATGTATTTGTTGTCATTTTGTTGTTCATAATTTTTATCTTTGCCTTTTTCTTCTTCTTCCTCTTCTTAAAGAATACCCTTCAGCATTTCATGTAATCCTGGTTTGGTGGTGATGAACTCCTTTAGCTTTTCCTTGTCTGTGAAGCTCTTTATCTGCCCTTCAATTCTGAATGATAGCTTTGCTGGGTAGAG